>OX411771.1:22618637-23862803 GCA_948252455.1 Acleris cristana
TAGCATTTTCCGGTACTTTAGTAATAAAATGACCTAATACATAACGATTTTACCGACGGCAGTACCTAATCATGTTTTAATTTCCAACTAATTATTGCGTATTCTACACCGAACACGGTAATAGCGATACTAGCGCTCACAGACGTAAGCGGAACTTTTTGTCCCTACTATCACGCAATTCTTAACTTTCTCAATTCGTTCACTCGTTCGACAACGAGATCACATTAAATGTCAAATTGAAAGGCTCCTATTTTAGAGGTGAGTTGATTTAGGGTGCGGTTTCCCTAAACAGAAGCAAAGGTGAAGAGAGAAATCAACCAATCAGAACCTGCGTTACGTGTCGTTTTCTCTCTTTCACTCAGCATTGTTTGAGTGGAAACGTACCCTGACTTCTCAGACGAAAGATGGCCGCCATCTAAAATAATGGCTGTGTAAATGTGAGTGAAGTGAATTTATTGATTTTGCCTATGAGGAAAGTGTGAAAGATGTGTTACAAGTGATGGTGGTGAAACATTATTTTTGTGTATTTACGTTTGTTTACTGTTGCTACTGGAAGAAGGGACATAGTTGAGAAATATTATAGCAGGTAATTTTTTTCTTATTTGGGTAATAAACTCATTCATTATTTGACTGAGCTAACCTTAGTAGAGGTTTAAAACAATATAATTTTGTCACGAGTTGGTTTACCGATTGCTTGTTGCTTTCGTACCTAGCCTTTAACTGTTTTGCGAGGCTAATCTAACAAGTTCACAAATTGATGTTTCTACTTTTTTATTAAACGTAATTGTTACGAAAAAAACATACCTGAAGCTTACATTATTTATTTGGTATTTATTTTACCAGTAGGACCATCATCAGATGATCTCCCCCACATGTTATTACTGGGTTGTAATTGAATTTGCATTATGCGTCCTTACTAAATTTTATTGTAACAACTCTTCATTCATTCACTTCATTGTTACAATGAATACCTTATTGATAAATACAAGGGTAAATAGGATGACAAGCTATTACATTCCAAATTATGAATCTCATACATACCACACGTCAGAAGAATTAAAATGAACCTATTGCCTGTGAAATCTCTGGTTATTCTTGGTGGTATGGAAATGTATGTTAGTAAGTGGCTGAAATAAAAATATGACAATCTTATACAAATTGATTGTAGTCACAAAATAATCTTTAGGTTTGTTTGTACTCTGGCTACTAGACAACATACGTATTTATATTAATATTATATTTATACTAGCTGTCCGCGCCCGGCGCCGCCCGGGAGTATTTTTTTTCATCCAATACTTAAGAAATATACTTTTTAGTCCTATTCTCAGACCTACTGAATATACAGACAAAATTTCATAAGAATTGGCCAAGCCGTTTCAGAGAAGTTTTGTTACAAACACTGTGACACGATAATTTTATATACTTACTAGCTGTCCGCGCCCGGCGTCGCCCGGGTGTATTTTTTTTTTTCATACAAACCTTATGAAAAATAGTTTACGACCTATTCTCAGACCTACTGAATATACACACAAAATTTCATAAGAATCGGTCGAGCCGTTTCGAAGGAGTTTGGTTACAAACACTGTGACACGAGAATTTTATATATTAGATTAGAGAGATAGGTATGTACCAAAATGAAAATTAAATATCCATGACTCAAAATAGGTCATTCATACAATATGTGTTCTTACCGGGAATGGAACCTGGACTGCTAGTTTCATAGGTAAAACACTATTTACAAAATAGTTAGTAGGTATCCGTGTAATTAAGAAATTCCTACACTATATTTAGCCTTAATGTTGAAATAGAAGCCTTCATTCCAAATTACCCATAACTTCACCCGATTTCACTCAAATTTTGGCATACAGTGTGTAAATGGTATACGGGCGTTCCTTTTAACTGTGGTAAGAATAGCCCCTAATGAGCAAATTTAGGCAGCTTTTGTTAAAAGTAAATAAAAAAATTAACCATACAAAATAATTTAACACGCAATGTATAACAAAAAAAGCAATTAATTAAAAACGCAATTAATGATGTTTCAAAGTTATGACAGATGGAATAAGATGTACATTGCGGGTCGATGGTATGTTCAAAAATTAATAACCTATTTATTATATAACCTATATATATTAATTAATCTATGTCCATTTTTAATAAATGCCCGTATACCATTTACACACTGTATAAAGACTCACTTGCTACTTTTAAAAACAATTACTTATGTAAATAAAAATATTACACATGGAGGTACCATAGAAGTAGTATGAGGGGTGATCAATAAGTTCTTAGAATCGGTATAAAAAATGGGAGATATGTAAATCATTATATTTTAATTGGAATATGCACACTTTCTATATTTGCAAACATTTATAAAAATAATTTAAATGTTTTATTTTACCTCTATAAAAATTTTTTTTTCTTTTGGAGGTCAAATTTTGTACCTTCACTAGATCATCATCAGCTTGTGATTTTTATGTAGTGGTTTTTGTTTCATCAGTTTTTTTTCTTTTAAATCCATAATTATATGGTAGAATAATGTTACATACTAGGTTATTTGATAATTGCTAAAAGCTAATATCACAGTATTTATTTGTAGGCCTCAATCATCCCGGAAAAAGCCGAAAATGCCACTTTACATTTTGGTGACCGAGCTGGAAATAAAAAAGTCCAGTGCAAACAACTTGTTTATCCTTTAAATCATGAGGGCATCAGGACTTTCTCCACACCACTCCAAATAGGTAATTACAAAACTAACTCTTATTTTTACCGTCTTATAAAGTTATTTATACAGATGTTTTTTGTTTAGCTATCACAGAAAAACAAATTAATAATGTAAATTATTGTTTTCTCTTATTTAACGTTTGTTAGTGCCATGGTATAATCCACATTAAAATAATATTATTATGGTTCATAAGAATTCTAAAAACTTATTGATCACATAATTTAATCATTATGATTTTGGTAACAATGCATTTCCCTATAGTCACTAATGATAATGCCATGTACAATTATATCATTATAGTGTGGTTAGCAGAATAAGTACACATAAGCAAGCTACAATTTTTTATAAGATTGTATGTTAACTTCATATATAATTTTACTTCATAAATAGCTATTAAATAAGGCCCTCATTTTAAACTGCCATCTTTGCAAAAGTGTAGTATAATTATAGACTTATTAGTTATTAATCATTTCATTAGACAAAATGATCCATAAAATAATCAGATATTGTTAATAAATGCCTCATAAGTATGCCCAGATATCCCATTGATATGAATATATTCTAATAGCTTATAGAACAAGTGCAAGTGATATCGACATCTTCAGTAACTTGTTGCAAGTCTTTAGGACCAAGTAGGGAGCTATCTAATATAATTGAATAATTTGTTACCTAGCTACCTTAATTTAATTGTACAAAGGTTAGTTAGCTTAATAGCGCTAATTAAATTGTATAAATAGTAGGAGTGCTGAATACATTTACTCCGGTATCGCACACAGAATTAAAATGATTAATTGTTAATTGTGTAATTTTAACAAATAATCAGATATAACTATACTAGAAAATCTAATTTAAGACTCAAACATTGTTGGTGTCGCAAAGCCCAATTGAACATTTCAGATATACCTAGCCAACCTTTTTGCATTGATAATCAAATTGTTGAAAATATTATGTAGACTAACAATTTCAATATAAAAACTTACCTATATAACAATAGGGAATATGCATTCAATGTTTTTTCTACCCGATATTCAAAAACATTAAAATATCTCAAAACAAATATTTTCTGATATAGTGTGTGTTTAATCATTAAATGGCGGGTGTGTGTGTTAAATGGCGATTTTTTATCAGCTAAAACAAAATGACTGGCCAAATTCGGATTCCTTATACTTAATTTATTCTTGATTCAAATTTTACCAAGTGTTAGTGCGAAGTTCATACATTTGCTACTTGCGACTTAACAGCAAATGTATGAACTTCGCACTTGCACTTGGTAAAAAGAAGAATGTAACTAAGTTTCTTTTCTCGAACCGGTAGTAGCTTCTGACACACACACACACTTTTGGTCTTTTATTTTGTCGAATAGCTAAACACATGTACTATTTAAATTGCTAACGTTGTTTACAACTAGGTATTGTTTATTTAATTTATCGTACCAAATGTTATTAAAACCTGAAGTATTACAAGTGCAATAACAGTTTTGCTACCAAAAATCTTCTATGGTTAAATATTTAACATGGCATCTTGTATTTGTGTAAGCAACTTGAATTAACTTGTTTATTTAAATCGAAGGTTTAAAACTACCAATAAATAAACAGTCTTGTGCGGTCTTTGAAAAGTGGAAATATACTTTTTTTATTTTATAGTGGCAACCCACGTTGGTCTTTAATTAGATTTTCGAGTATAATAATTGTGTTATCATTTCAGAGCAAATTTTTTAAATGTAGACACATGTAAGTAAATGGATATTGGAAGAAAATTTCACTCAAATTGAATTATTATAATCCCAAAATTAGCTTTAGTACTAGAGAAACTAAATTCTGATACTCACTCATAAAAATCCACATGCGGTGGTCCCGGGACTGCTAACCTTTTTAGGCAAGGATTTTAAATTATAGCTTAAACAATATTTTGATATTTGATGTTGACATGTCACATACAGACATTATATGTATGTATAGTTACCAGGGTGGATACTGGATCACTCAATGTATGTATACATTTTTTTTGCTTCAACCGTATTCAGCTACTTAGAAAAAGTTTTTAAACCTACTTTACAATCATAATAATATATAAAATATAAAAGAGGTACAGTCAAGTTCATAAATATGTGTACACATTAGTACCTTGTCACTTTAATTGATGTGACAATTCATATTATGGCAGTTTTAAGATGTCATTAAATAGACAAGGTACTAAAGTGTACAAATATTTATGAACTCGACTGTACATGAATATTTTGTACTGCCCCAAACTCACGGAATTTTAAACAAATGGCCTAATTCCCTATTTTGTAAAAGTTCCGTTAGCTTGATGTAGTACTAAATATTTCTGTATCTCTTTTATATTTTATATATTATTATGGATGTAAGGTAGGTGTAACAAGTTTCTCATATTAGCAAAAGAGGATTAAAGCAAAAAAATACGTTTTCATACCTTAAAGGTTGACTTCCATGGGTAGCGGCTGATGCGACAGACGCGTGCGGCTGACGTGCGCGATTGTAGCGCGCGTCTCGCGACAGTAGTAAGCACTATGAAAAGGGATCCCCTTGGATCGCATAATTTGTTTAAGACTATTATTGTTTCGCATAATTGTTTTGGCATAATTTGTATTGGCATAATAGTACTGTCGCATAATCATACTTTTGCATACTACTTTTTTGGCATATTACGCTATTAGAATAATTTCAGTTGACCTAATTTGTATTAGACTAATACACATTATGCATATTATTGTTTGGGCTAATAATTATTTGTTATATCTGTCATTAACCATAATTTTAGTTTTCTAAACAGTTTCGTTGTTACATATTAGGTAATGTAAAATTAGGTCACGTTAGGTACATTAGGTTGGGTTAGGTTAGTATGATATCCAGGCGCGAAGCGCCCAAGCAACCCAGAATAGGAGGTCCGCGAAGCGGACCTCCGTCGACCTCGCCTTAGTTCCTAAATATATAATATAAACACTAAACTAACCTTTTCACGTAGTATTTCTAAGACTTTCGCTATAGCAATTTTATTACTATGTGCCATTTTTGTACATGACTTTTTTTAGGACAATATTGTTATGCATTTTATAATGATGCCAATTTATTATTATGACTTTTTGTATTTATGCTATTTGATGATAGTCTTCATGACGATTATGCTTTCTGTATTTATGCTTTTTAATTTTATGCGTAAAAAATTATGCGTAAAGATGAGTATGCCCATCGCTAATTCGGCTAAAAGCAATTATGCGTAACAACAATATTACAAATAATTTTATGCCATCCAATAGGGAACCCTATGAAAACGTATGGCACCGCTTTCTCTTTTCCAATTCCACTGAATGTGTCCAATAAATAATGAGATCAATTTCTAAAGAGGCCAAATAAGAAAAAAAAACGAACTTAGAATAAGACCAAAGACGATAGCACGAATAACGAATGAGACTAAAAAAGAGATAGACTAACACCGATCATGACCAAAAAATATGAAGACTAATAACGGAATGACCCGGAATAAGAAAAAGACAAACAACGAATATGACCAAAGACGACAAAGACTTCCACCGAAAGTGACGAATGAAGAATGGATGACGAAAGCAGAATGAGACGAATTAAGAACTTGTCAAAAAACGAATGCGACGACCCAAGACGATACCGATTATTTATTCCATATTTTTCATACGACAGTCGGCCGGCAGGTATTATGTCATAAGTTGTGTTGTCTTGTCTTGCTTGTCATGTCATGTCAGAGGCTCTACTTTGAAATCCGTAATTCGAACTTCGTCTATTGCTATCCCTTTTGCTCTCGACGCGTCACTAATTCGCAAGAAAGTGACGGGGCGATCCAAAGTTCGAATTACTGAGGCTCTACTTTGAAATCCGTAATTCGAACTTCGTCTATTGCTATCCCTTTTGCTCTCGACGTGTCACAAATTCGCAAGAAAGTGATGGGGCGATACGAAGTTCGAATTACTGATTTCAAAGTAGAGCCCCTGATTTCAAAGTAGAGCCCCAGCTTGTGTGACATATGGACACAAGGCAATTTTTCATTTTACGCAATCGTGCAAGCTGTCAACCTTAGTTTAAAAGTATATGTAATTAGTATATTTAAATTAAAATATAGTTCTGTAAAATTATCTTTTTTTTTTTATTAATTTCATTAATTAAGTACACTAAAACACTCAATACGTGAAGCAGACCATAGACCCGTTTCATGAAGCTACAAGTTACAAATTACAAGCGGAAGTCTCTTTCTAACTCATTTTTCTAGAAAGAGACTTCCGTTTGTAATTTGTAACTTGTAGGCTTGTAGCTTCGTGAAACGGGCTACAGGTTGGTAGAAATTGACTGTCTATGTAAGTTGGTTATAATCTGTGGACTCTGTGGTACGGTCGGCCTTATAAGAAGCTGTAGGTACACTTTAGTGTTTTGTCACTTTAACGTCATGTTTGAACGGCTGCACTAATCTGTCAAAGGCGTTAAAGCGACAAGGTACAAAAGTGTGCAGCTTCTTATAAGGCTGACTGTACTGTGGTTAGTATAGTGAGTGACTAAGTGCCGCACTCAGAGACGTCAATTAAATTTAATGCTTGTTTAGTGACGTGTTGTCTTATTCTATTGCTGTAGTAAAGAAAGTGACAGCATCCACTTTAATCAAGCATTAAATTAAATTGACGTCTCTGAGTGCGGCAGTTAGCAAGAAAGAAAAACTAGAGTGTAATATTTTTTGCAGGACACGTGCAGTCTTAATTTCAAGAATATGCCTGTACAAGCGCCGGCGCGCGCGCTCCCGGGAACTGCCGCGAAGTTTGTATGGAACTATGGTACATTTTTATAGTCGGAAACGTGGTAATTGGTTTTTAACACTTTAACTGCCAAGAGCTCTGATTTTCATACAAAATGGACTGGCCTAGCAGGTTGGCGGCAGTTAAAGTGGCTACTGTTTATAAGCAAATAAAAAAAATACAACTTTCATTGATTTTGGAAACAATGCCCACAAGGCAATAAATGGGGGGTAGAACTTTGTATGGGAGATTAATTATTTTTGAAGTAAGCAACCACCAAGGGTGTCATTTTCTTAGATTACGGTGACGCAGATTTCAAAAATGATAACGAATTTGAAATTCAAAATGGTGGCCTTGATATTTTTTTAAAGTCGTCATGGGTATCATTTTCTTAGATTTTGGGGACGCAGATTTTGAAAATGTCATCATTATCATCATCATATCATGTCTTTTACACTTTTGGTCAAAAACATTGTCTTTTTTCAGTGGTTACCCTCTGCTACACCCTAACCGGCATAATATTATCATGTGCGTTGCCGCCCCCCCCCCCCCCCCCCGTGGTATAGGTTAGAAATAGCAAGAGTCCAGGGCAGGATTATTCATTAAAAGTCTTCAATTAATTTAAATTATAAAATAAGGCACCTGGAAACAATACAAAAGGGGAACTTAGAGAATATATATATATATATATATATATATATATATATATATATATATATATAAAATTAGGAATAGATGAAGGGATGTTCTTAGATATAAAAGGTATAAACTTACAATTAGTGTTATAAACAGGGTTAACAGGGTTATTTAGATGAAGGGTTATACTTTATATGATTCACTTCACAGTTTTATAGTACATTGTGCATCAAGGGCGCTAAGAAAGGGATTGCTAACGAGAGACTATTAGAAGCCCGACGCCGTAGGCGGAGGGCTTTTAATGACTCGAGTTGGTAATCCCCTTACTGCCCGTGATACACACAATGTTTTTCATCACATTTGCGAGAAAGTAAAAAAAATAGAGAGAAAAAACAACAATTAAACAAATTAACTCGACTCGCTAAAAGAGTTTGTTAACTATTTTCATCAATATAGTCTTCAACAGATAATGCTTAGAACTGATAAACTTATAATTATTATACTTATACTATACTGCCAGATAGTATTGATTTTCAAAATGAAATTTGTTTAATTATACAGTAAAATTGGTTTGTAGCCAAGTTTCGTATATAGGATATAAACCTTGGCTGAATTTACACCTCCTTAGTCTGAAATGATGTACGAGTGGATTCTATATTTTAAAACTAAACTCATAACTCCCTAGGTAGTTATAAAAAACCATAACTCATAACTCACTAGGCAGTTATAAAAATACATAACTCCCGCGGGAGCTAAATCGGCTATAACTGTATAGACATCTGCGTGTTATAACACCCTTTCCGAGCAAGTGTGATGAAAAAATAATTATATTATATTGACTTGAATTATAATAGTTATTTATGTGACTGGTGCATAATGAGAGGCATTATACAAGAGTGTGGTTTTATGAAACGAGCCGTAAGGCGAGTTTCATAATAAGATCACACGAGTGTTTTAATGCCTAATAGAGAATGTCAGCCAGTTTAGATTTTTGGCTTATCGTATTCTTCATTAAAAACAAAAAATTGCTTTAAAAAAATCATGTCGATACGTCAAATACTTTTCGAGATATTGAATTTTAAACTTCGTATGCGGCGCTCGAAACTCGGCGGCTAGCGCTCACGGATGATGACGTCATCGTTCAACTGCGGTACGCGCCCTTATATGAACGAGTAAGTTTACAGGGCTTTATATTTTTAACCGTAATAAGTAGCCAGTTGAAATTTTCACAGAATACGTGTTATTATCTATCGTTTAAAACTATAAAATGAACAATAAATCAAATCCCAAGAGGGGTCCCCATACAAGAAGCATGAAAAAAAATCTTTTGTTTTAGCATCTTTATACGGATTGTATTTTTATAATGACTTCTTATTTTGATGCCATTTTAAGCTTAAATTGTGGTCTAATTTTCATTGTTTACGACTAAGTAGCAATCTTGAGTAAAACTTCTACAAATATGTGACAAAACAGATTTTATCAACACGATGGTTTAGGCGGTCACCCATCCTGTTTTAGACTACGCTTGTAGTTGCTTAACTTTGTAAGTCGTAATACTCGTAATTATTTTTACGAATTCGTTTTGATGTTACTATGGTAGTTATGGTTAGGTATCTATTGTTTTGTATTACATAAAGTTTAACTAAACAAACTGTCTGTCACTGACCGGCTTTTCTGTTTGTAATGTTTGTCGAGTAAGTTGGTTAAATAAAATTAGAATAATAAATAGGCACTTTTAATTTTGGGTTCACCGTTTTTTACATAAAAATACCAATAAAGTATGTTGATAGCTAAGGTGAAACATGCCAAAAATTAAAAACCAAGTGCGAGACGCGGGACACAGGCGGCCGAGCCTGCAGCGGTAGGTACTGTAGAGTACAAAGATATGTATACATTTGTGGCCCTTATTTCAATGGAATAAGGTGAAAAAGTGTATACATATCTTTGTACTCGACTGTACTATTCAACAATATTATGATTCACGCAGTTCGCTATATACGCGGTTTCGTACAGCGTACCCGTAGTTTTAAGTGATCTTACTTGTTTAAAATGTCGGAGCCGTAGAAGTCAAGATTGTCCTCTATTGTACCAAAGTGTAACAAAGGGCCTTGGTCCCACAAAAAAAACCAACACACTACCTTGAGTGAGGAACCTGGTAGCGCCCGCGCGCGAAATTTGAAATCGATGTAATGAATACACGAAGTATCAGAACTACTACTAGGTCAATCAAAAAAATCATGTTTTATAGTTCGTTCTTTTATACCTAAGGCCTACCACCAAAGTTAAGCAACCACCGCTTACCTAAACATAGTGTTGATTTAAACTAGGCACTTTTAAACATATTTGTAAGACATTTACTACAGTTTACTGTTTGGTCGTAAACTATATATGTTAGTATGGAGTTTAGATTATAATTTAAGCTTAATGTGACACCGAAATAAAAAGCTATCATACAAATACAACCCGTATTTCGTCTTCCAAAGTTAAGCAACTACACGCGTAGTCTAAAACAGGATGGGTGACCGCCTAAACCATCGTGTTGATAAAATCAGTTTTGTCACATATTTGCCGAAGTTTTACTTAAGATTGCTATTTAGTCGTAAACAATGAAAATTAGACTACAATTTAAGTTTAAAATAGCATCAAAATAGGAAGCCATTATAAAAATACAATCCGTATAAAAATGCTAAAAATAAAGATTTTTTTTCATGTTTCTTGTATGGGGACCCCTCTTGGAATTTGATTTATTGTTCATTTTATAGTTTTAAACGATAGATTTTATAATAACACGTATTCTGTGAAAATTTCAACTGGCTACTTATTACGGTTAAAAATATATAGCCCTGTAAACTTACTCGTTCATATAAGGGCGCGTACCGCAGTTGAACGATGACGTCACTCAAGCAAGATGGCGTCCACGTGCTTTAATATTATTGACCCAAATTTCAAACGTTTGTAGAATCAAAACTACTGGGTCTATTTGAATGAAATAAAAAGTATTATGTTTGTTTATTTATAAACATTACTGTTACAAAGTTTCAAGCGATTTGGCGTACCTACTGACATTCTTCATTATGCGTACAGTCGCATACATAACTTTATCTACATACATATCATAAGTTTTCTACAATATGTGAGAAACCTGTATCTTAATGTTCACATTATACTGTAAAGTGAACATTAAGATTCAACTATAGCGATAACCGATACTTTATTGACATGTTATACTTTAATGTTAACATTACAGTGCAACCACAGATACAGGTAACATAATGTAGGGCATTTGCTTATCGCTTCTGAACACATTATATTGAAATTATGATATGGATGTAGATAAAAATGTATTATGATTGGAACTTGTTCATAGTTTGGAAGCATGTGAGCGACTGAACTTGTCGTCATGCGCAGGCGATCGTAAAATTAAGAATGAACTCAAATTTAGAATTAAAAATAGATATAGCCAGATAGAAAATGCCAGAACGATTTTAGTTGAACAAGGTGTAACACATAGGTGAATACACCTCGTTACAAGCCCACCCCCTTCCTCCCCCTTATGACTAATCACATGTAAAAGTAATTGTTTTTCTTCTTGTTTCAGTTAGCAGCCATCACAGACTTTTTATGGCCTCCGTCACAAACATTCACGACGCAAGAGCAGTCTTTGCCGTCTTGCTCAAAAGTGTCTGGTTCCAAATACAGGTACAAGAACCATTATAAAGAAAAAAATAAAATCCAAAGGAAATTCAAGAAAAAATCGATGGGAACCGCTGATCAGTGTTTACATACATAACCGAACTTATTATGTTAGTGTTGTATTTTATATAGTAAAATGTTAAAAAGTTATACAGTTGTTTAATTTATCTCTGTATTTAGTGTACTGGTATTGGTAATTGAATTAAATAAAAATACAACAAAATGTTTATTGTATACTATAAATATTCTGTTTTATTAACATATAGGTACCTATGCATTGGCGCCCTCCCATTCATTCATATTCATATTCAATTTCATTGTTGCTTAAATAGAAAAGAGACACAAATCAAAATGTGTTTGTTGCATTTAAATTCGGAATGCTATTTATTTTAAGTTTGAAATTAAATTATGTTTATTTTTAATTTGTGGCGCTTCTGTATACAGGGTGGAAAGTTGAGAAGGGGCAGTAAGGGCAGCTACTAGATCCCTTGCTGCTACGCGAAAATGCTTTTAGGAGATATTTACTAACTTTTTAAGTAATGAAAATCAACATTCACAGATTTTTGATAAAATGTAGTATAGTCAGCGAGAAAATCGTCAGATTTGAGTAATTTTTTTTTAATGCCAATCGGTCCCATTTCTATCAAGGATTAAAACACTCTTAAAACACTCACTACTCGGCCTAGGTTGGATGTTGCTTTAATCACTACATAGTATAAAACAAAGTCGCTTCCCGCTGTCTGTCTGTCTGTCCCTATGTATGCTTAGATCTTTAAAACTACGCAACGGATTTTGATGCGGTTTTTTTTAATAGATAGAGTGATTCAAGAGAAAGGTTTTTATGTATGATAAATGCTAAATTATTGTACGGGTGTTACAGAAAACTCAAATTAACCGAAGCGAAGCGAGGGCGGGTCGCTAGTAAATAATAAAGTAAGAGACTAAGACTATAGGGAAAATATTCTTGTTAATGATGATTTATTATATAAAGGTATATGTAAAAATTAACAATTCTTTAAAACTTTAGGATGGGAAATGGAAAAGACAATATGTTATTTATTATTATTTTAAGAATGTTTTATCCTACCCAAGTATTCATAGTTACTACTGGTTGTGACTGCAGCAATGAGAATAATTGCTGGACCCTTATTCTCGTGACTTCGAGATGATTTTTCATGCGATATGCACTGTCAACTGCGTACATTTTTTTGACATATCTCGCATGAAAAATCATCTCAAACTCACGAGAATTGGGTCCCTGCAGTCACAACCAGTAACTTTGAATACTTGTGTAGGATAAAACATTCTTAAAACACAATACCTTACCATTTAAGTAATTGTGATTGGTGAATTAAATCCAAGATAAGGGAGAATGATATTTATAACAATTGGGTACCTAAGTAAAGTTTTTTGAAGGGGTGTATATATTTTTTTTCTGATAGTGTTTGGTCTATTAACCAATAATCTACAGTTATTTTATTTTTAAACATTATAGTTCTTCTAAAATACCTTTTTTTAAGTCCGTTATGACAGTTCTCTGAGCGTTACGGAACTACAGAGGCTCTACTTTGAAATCCGTAATTGGAACTTCGTCTATTGCTATCCCTTTTGCTCTCGACGCGTCACCAATTCCCAAGAAAGTGACGGGGCGATCCGAAGTTCGAATTACTGATTTCAAAGTAGAGCCCCAGTGCCCGGCCGTTGGGAAGTCAATCCTGACACAGCTGTCATTTCAGTACAATTTATAACCTATTCTTGGGTTTGAGGTTATAAATTGTACTGAAATGACAGCTGTCAGGATTGACTTCCCAACGGCCGGGCACTATATACGCGTTACCTTAGCCTAAATGATAATTAAAAAAAAAACCGTATTATGACAGTACTTTGTCTGTCTGTTGTCAAAATTGTCAAACGAATAAAATAAATAAATAATGGTTTCGGTTTCGTTTGTTTACCTCCGTGTTATTAACCAATTATTTCCTTGAATTTTACGATGACTTCTGCTCAGACCCTTGGATTTGGATATTACCGCATTTCTCGACAACCACCGCAACGCTTTTTTGGACTTGAATTGGAACTACTCTTGACGGCGTATTTTGGCTGACGATTCTTACTATCCCTGACGACCTCTGCATTAGTTTTTGGACTACGATACAAGTTGTTTGCATTATCTTCATCCTTATATAATGGATACATCAAATATAAGTCCTGCAAACGCTGCTTATGATAGAGTATATTACAAGGATGAAGGAAGATGTTTCGTACCGTCGTGTAAAAAATTTAGAAGAGACCATCCCAATGCCACTTATTCTTGTCCATACCAAAAGGTCTAAAAGCCTAATAAGTGCCTAACCATGGAAAGGAATTGCCCAAAACGACTCTTGTATGTCTGTGAAGAGCATGTCAATGTGATTCAGCAAGTCAGTATGAATTTCAAAAAGTACATAAGGCAGCCAGGATAAAATCCATAGTAAGCACAGCTAATATTAAAGCAGTATCTTTAACCAAATTTTCTTTCATCAAGTGGCTTTGCGACACCAACAATGTTTGAGCCCTCGAGCCCTTCAACCTCAACATCATCAAGCAACAAGGAATATGTGTCTGCAAAGCACAGACATTTTTCTGGACAGCAGCACATAATGAGCCTTATAAAAGAAAAACCCAATATGTATATTGAAGTGCCGAGTGTGCGTGTGGATTGAGTGAGCACCCTTCCAAAAAAATAAAAAAAAATGCTGTTCATTTAGTAAAAGTTCTAAAACAATTGTAAAACTAATCCCTGTATTTGTAAAACCTTAATTAAAAAAAAATATGCTTTAACATGTGCTCACTCAGTTCTCACAATCTACCAACGAAATCAGTGAATGTATTCATTTAACATATAATATTTATATACTAATATTTAGTAAAACCTATGCTAACTTACCTTTATAATTTGTAGATCTCCTAGTAACGTATTTAAGGTTTTACAAATAATTTCTTATGCTCACTCAATCCACACGCTTTCGAAATCCCGATTTCTGATGAAAAAACTAAAGATTTAAACTGCTATATATGTGTACAGTTAAGTAAAATTAATATGGGACTTTGTAAAATACAAAACGAACCACAAACGTGGCAGGTTTTTGGATAATAAATTTTTGTAAGTGCTCACTCAGTCCACATATTATAAGTAAGTTAAAAATGTAAATATCTTTAGATTTGTAGTATCACAGAAACAATAAATTAGTTCAACTTTTAGTAAAATATTTTACTAAATATCCACCATCTAATATTTTATATTCGTTGTCTGTTTATAAAGATATTCAATTGTGATTATTCTAATGTAAATATATCAATTAGGTTGACCACACTTCTATATTATGGTCATATCCTAAATAAATAAATTTCTTCTTTTAAGGCTAAGGAAATTAACCGATACAGCCACATACACATTAATTAAATTGATATATTTTTATGAGATTTATCTTAATTTAATTGCGAGTATTGCGACAAGTGTACCTTATAATATTATAATATATAATAAAACTGTTTAAATACAATTTTGTGACTAGTACGGTCATAATATTTCGTAAAAAAACAATTAATGCAAATATTAATAACTAGGCATTAAGGGCGTGACCATAGTCCAACGTCACACATACAATATCAAACATAAACATTTTAAAAAGAAACGTCTTCTTGCCCTTAAACATCGATATTATTAATATTTTTGATATTAGTATGTTAGAAGAATCTATTTCTATAGCGGAAGGTGGATTAAAATGTGCGTCATGTGAAGGAATAGCAACCAGTTATTATGTAATATCAAATTTGATCTCTTTTGATTTAAATGGCACCAATGCAGTAGCACTAAATAAACTGCCTCGTACTTTATATATAAATAATAAAATATATAAAATCATCGGCGCAGTTGAATTTGTAGCACCTTTACATTCAACTGGTATAGGTCATTACAAAGCTCATCATTTAGTAGACGACACATTTTTTTGCTACGACGATAATTGTACTAAAATTACAGAAAGTACTAACCAAGACATTCTGTTACACCTTTTAAGCTATGTTTTAATTGACACTTAACAGTGCAGTTATTTTGATACATAACTTTACTTACCCGTTAATAATATTTTTGTAAATTTCTTTAACCTCCTTTTTGCTTTGCCGTAGTCGAGTATAAATTAATATTATTCTATTGCCTAGGGTCAGGTGGTAAACAATGAACCGGTGGTACACAACGAACCAACGCTTTATTTTAAAAACGCGACGTTGCCAAACCGTGCCGCGAGTAAAAATGTACTTTAATTTGGTCGCGTCCCTCGCCCCCCAGTCGGCGTCCAGCCAGCGTCAAAACCGCACGTGTGGCAAGGTGTTTTGTGATTTTCGGCACAAAAACAAGGAAAAAAGTAAGTGTTTTGACGTTTTATTTTACTTATATGTTGTCAATTTTACAACATTAAGTTTTTTACTTGTGTAGAGTAACTACTTGGCTATCGTTTAGAAATACTGTGATGTCTCCATCTTGTTTCGTATTTTTTTAAACTAACCTAAAACAACGAAAGGTGTAGATGGTACACAGTGTCTCACGAAGATAGGGTACACATTGACCCAGCGGAATTTGTTACAGCTATTGGTACACAATGAACCAGTTTCTTAATACCTAAACAGGTTCACTGTGTACTATCATCTTTTTTCTCTTATCTTGTTTGTGCTATTGATAGGTAGTATTTGCTACAAATTTAGAACGTGTAGTTTTTTGATATAATATAATAATTAAGTACTTTTTCAACTTTAGAATGGGGCGAACGAAGGTGGAGGAAAGAAAAAAAGGAGGGCATACGAAAGAAGCGATGCAAATGGCCCTTGCACTGGTAAAACATGGTGTGAGCATCCGAAAAGCTGCCAAAGACTGTAAATTGTCTTACCCTACACTAAGGAGGTATGTCATAAAAACTAAAAATAATGAAAACTCAAGGTTAGTCCCAAATTATGAGATAAACGCGGTATTTTCCCCGGATCAAGAAAATATTCTAATAAATTATATTGAGGAATGTGCACTGATGTTTTATGGTCTGACTGCGAAAGAAAGTAGACAATTGGCATACCAGATGGCGGTTGCCAATAATATAAAATTTCCTCAGTCTTGGGCCAAAAACGAAATCGCCGGGAAAGACTGGTTGCGATCTTTCAAAAAACGCCACGGACATATAAGCTTAAAAAAACCAGAACCCTGCAGTTTAGCCCGTGCTACAGCTTTTAATAAGCTAAACGTGGAAACGTTTTTTAAGAATTTAAAGGAAGCTATGCAGAGACATAGTACATTTGGCGATGGCACTCGGATTTATAACTTGGACGAAACATCGACCACCACCGTTCATCGGCCATCAAAAGTGCTAGCACCAAAAGGGAGTAACATTTGTAAAATCACAAGTGGTGAAAGAGGTGTTTTAGTTACAACATGTTGTATTGTTTCCGCAACTGGGCAAGCAATACCTCCGGCAATGGTTTTTCCCAGGAAAAACTTTAAAAGCCACATGTTAAACGGTGCTCCTCCTGCAACACTGGGATTAGCTACGCCTACGGGTTGGATGAATGCCGAAATATTTGTAGACGTGATGAAGCATTTTATTAGGCACACTTCCGCCTCTAAAGACAATCCTGCTCTTTTAATCATGGATAATCATGAGAGTCATCTATCATTAGACGCCCTGAACCTGGCAAAATCTTCTGGGGTAACTATACTCACACTACCTCCCCACACCACTGCAAAACTTCAACCATTGGATGTCGGTTTAAATGGACCTTTCAAAACGTTTTATAACTCGGCTATTGACTCGTGGCTACTGCGGCATCCAGGCCAGGCAGTTACTATCTACCATGTTGCCGAATGTGTGGGACAGGCATATTTAAAGGCAATGACGCCCGTTAACATAACCAATGCTTTTAAAAAATGCGGCATTCATCCATTCGATGCGTCTATTTTTACAGATGAAGATTTCTTACCGAGTTCTGTTACAGATAGACCAGATCCGACAGTGGAAACTCATGTAGAAACATCAGATTTGCCCAACGCTTTGCCTTCAATTTCACCTGAGGAGCAACCATCGCAAGTAAGTCAAGATCTTCCAATAATTGACGCTAATCCACAGCAAATTCATGGCAAAGACGCATCTTCCCGACCGATAGAGGCAATATCTCTAGTGCAATCATCTCAACAAGTTCCTGATCAATCGGTTTTAAACACACCTCCACAACAACCTAATTTATCTATTACAAGATTGTCTACAGAAATCAGTCCACATCAAGCAGGGCCTTCTAAAGGAGAAAAAACTTTTATCACACCGCATATGTTAAGACCTCCACTAAAAGCCGGTCCACGTAAAAACAATAGAAAACGCCGAGCTTTGGGGAAAAGTATGATAGCGACTGATACCCCCGAAAAGGAAGAAATCGCGAAAAGGAAGATTAAGAAGAATAAAGGCATTAAAAAGGTAAAGAAAGCAAATTTGTTTAAAACCCAGAAAAAAACTAAAGATGCACAAAATGCTTCCGACAATGACAGTAGTGACGAAGAAGTTTTTCAGGCAAGTGGCGAATCTTCTGGAGGAGAGCAGTTTAAGAGTGAAAGTGAAGAGGAGGAAATAATACTAGATGAAGATTTTTCACCTCTACCTCGAAACCCAAAAGTGGGAGATTATGTTTTCATTTTAATTGAAACCCAAAAGAAGAAGAAATACTATTATGTGGCCAAAATTTTAGAAAAGTCTAATGACAGTGGTTATGATTATTTCGTCTCATATTTAAAGTTGAAAAGTAAAGTGTTTTACAAATTTGCTGAGCCTATCGAACCAGATCTTGCGGGAATTGCGAAAACTGATATAAAATATATACTACCTAAGCCCAAAGTGGATGGTAGCAGTCGTCGACAAGCAACATATCAGTTTCCGGTGAACTTATCTCTTTTATATTTTCCGTTTTAATTTTAATAAGTTTCCTATGCTAATTGACAAAAATAAGACTATTAACGATTTGAAACTAAGATTATAATTAGGTATAATGATGGATCTCTGAAAGCCAAAATGTTAAGTTTATAATATTTTGTGTTTGTTAGGCTAATTGACAAATACGTCAAATATTTTGTTATTAAGTAAAAACTTAAATGATAGATAACTCAACAATTGTTATATTATAATTTCATTTTGAATGGTTGGAAGTTTATTTTTTAGTTTTAACAATATCAGTCCTAAACCTGATTTCAAATTAAGAAAGACTGAAACCAATTTAATTGATCTCTGTAAGTGTTAAAAAGCTCAAGTTTTACTGATATATGTTAAAGAATTAGATATATGATTATATAGTTAAAAATTGTGATATTATGATACTTATGATAGTAAATTAGAACTATCTTGCAATAATTGAAGGCATAATTTTGTGTTTTAAGACAAACATTTAGATTTTTATATCACGTTACGTTGGTTTGCGACATTTAATTAAAATAAATATAACCTTTTCTCAATATAAATATATTGTTTTATTAATCAGCTTAATATTTTCCGAAATCAGTTCACATAGAGTCCGCTAATTTAAGTTTAATGTGTGCAATGGTTCACTGTGTACTCGGTAGGTTCATTGTATGCCTACCCCCGGATCATTGTGTACTTATTGTTGGACACAATGAACCATTTCTATTTTTTTTTTAAAGTTAAAAAATCTCTACTTCTATTCGATTTTATACTAAGATTTGAATGCAAAATTAAAGCCAAATAAATTATGAATCGCCGAGCAAAAAATATTTTTGATACTTTCGCATAGGAATAAATTATGGAACTTGAAACTTTCTGTGGTTCATTGTTGGCCACCTCACCCTACTTACTTCAATAAAGAAGACTGATTAAGTAAACAAATTTGTTTTCTTTTAAAATGTCCTGTATTTTGGATATGACCATAATATAGAAGTGTGGTCAACCTAATTGATATATTTACATTACAATAATTACAATTGAATATTTTTATAAACAGACAACGAATATAAAATATTAGATTGTGGATATTTAGTAAAATATTTTACTAAAAGTTGAACTAATTTATAGTTTCTGTGATACTACAAATCTAAAGATATTTACATTTTTAACTTACTTATAATATGTGGACTGAGTGAGCACTTACAAAAATTTATTATCCAAAAACCTGCCACGTTTGTGGTTCGTTTTGTATTTTACAAAGTCCCATATTAATTTTACTTAACTGTACACATATATAGCAGTTTAAATCTTTAGTTTTTTCATCAGAAATCGGGATTTCGAAAGCGTATGGATTGAGTGAGCATAAGAAATTATTTGTAAAACCTTAAATACGTTACTAGGAGATCTACAAATTATAAAGGTAAGTTAGCATAGGTTTTACTAAATATTAGTATATAAATATTATATGTTAAATGAATACATTCACTGATTTCGTTGGTAGATTGTGAGAACTGAGTGAGCACATGTTAAAGCATATTTTTTTTTAATTAAGGTTTTACAAATACAGGGATTAGTTTTACAATTGTTTTAGAACTTTTACTAAATGAACAGCATTTTTTTTTTTTTTGGAAGGGTGCTCACTCAATCCACACGCACACAAGTGCCGAAACAGTATTATTGGGTTATAGATTTTTTGGCAAAGCAACTATGTTTAAAATAAAACAAAATGACACTCTACAAAGAAGACCCATTTTAACTTAGCAAAGTTACCGTTCAAAAAATATTAAGAGTACGCCGCATCTGGAAAAATACTTGAAAAATATTATTTTTTAACTGCCAGAACCTATAGAAATAAAAAAGACGTTACCTCCAGTATTTAAGGCCAGATATGCAAATGTCCAATGTATTATCGATTGTTTTGAAATTCAAATAGAGACCCCTTCAGACCCTGTAACTCAAGCCAGGACATGGTGACAATACAAGTACTGTAACACATTAAAATATCTTATAGCTTGCTGCCCAAACGGTTTTATCTGTTTTATTTCAAAAGGCTATGGAGTAAGGATATTAGACAAAGCCATTACAGAATGTAGTGGCTTTGTTGATATTGTTCCTCCAGGGGCTGTGGTATTAGCCGATCGAGGCTTCAACGGGATAGAGATTCTTCTTAAAGACAAACATGTAAAACTCCTTCACCCTCCGAGTGTATCATCAACTGAAACGCCAACATAAAAAGAAGTCATTCAAAGCAAAATCATCGCAAGTCTAAGGATACATGTGGAGCGCGTGATATGGAGGGTGAGGGAGTTCACTTTCCTGAAACCTCACTCAGTAATTAATCACATTTATACAAGATACATTGATGAGAGTTTGACCATTGCCTGTGCTCTAGCAAATTTACAGGGTAATATAATAAAAATACAGTTGATATTTAAAAACTTTGTTTTATTTTATTAAAGCACTTCATAACATTAACACTTCTGGCTTTGATTAAAATGGGTTCACTAAGGGCCGCTTGCTAGAAGCAAAAGGATAACCTGGTTTTAGATTTCAATCTAGATTTGACATAATTATAGTTCCATACTTAGTTTGACTAAAACTAGATATTTCCTGCTGGAACAAGTGGCCCTAAGTTAAGAAAGAATGCAGTAGTATAGCTTTTTCAAACCACACACGACACGGCGCCGTACGCCACTTAAAGGTTCGACCCCACCGCTGCTTAAAATACGGCTACGGTACGGAATCGCAGTGACGCATCGTATCCGTACCGTTTTTATCGCATGCCCTCCACACCGCTGCTTTAAAATAAGGTGTCGTTGTGTAAACCACCGTCAAGTTCATATTAGGTAAATTTCTGGAATCAGCTTGCACGAACTCGTTTGACGCACTCATTATATCGCCTGGTGTCAGGGCAAAAAAAGTGTAATCCAAAGGCAGAGCAGGGGTCGTCAGGGATAGTAAGAATCGTCAGCCAAAATACGCGCGGGAATCGTCGTCAAGAGTAGATCCAATCCAAGTCCAAAAAAGCGTGGCGGTGGTCGTCGAGAAATGCGATAATATCCAAATTCAAGGGTCTGAGCAGAAGTCGTCGTAAAATTCAAGGAAACAATTAGTAAATAACACGGAGGTAAACAAACGAAAGCCAAACCATTATTAGTTTGTCAATTTTGACAACAGACAACTCAGACAAGGTACTGTCATAATACGTCTTTTTTTTAAATTATCATTTAGGCTAAGGTAACGCGTATAGTTCCGTAACGCTCAGAGAACTGTTATAACGGACTTAAAAAAAAAGGTATTTTAGAAGAACTATAATGATTAAAAATAAAATAACTGTAGATTATTGGTTTATAGACCAAACACTATCAGAAAAAATATAATATACACCCCTTCAAAAAGCTTTACTTACCCAATTCAAGGAACTTAGGTACTTTTACAAAAATATTTCATAAAATATTTAGCAGAAGCTATTTTTTAAGTTGTTTAAAAAAACCTCAGAAATCTATGTTACCTGTTAGACTGTCATGTTAAAAATGTTTTTATACCAGAGGGCCGTTTCACGAAGCTACAAGTTACAAATTACAAGCGGAAGTCTCTTTCTAACTCCTTTTGCGAGAAGGAGAGTTCCGCTTGTAATTTGTTACTTGTAGCTTCATGAAACGGGCCTCAGACCTAACAGAGATTTAAACTCCGTAAGTATGTTCAGGGATATTATTAGCAAGAGGATTTCGTCTTAGGCAATCATAGAAGATAAATATCTTCTACCGATCTCTCATCAAAACCACATTCGCAGTTGTCCTTAATCCGTATATTCACCAATTCCACCCCCGTTCACGTATAATAAACTTCAAGGATACAATATAAATACAATTCCAAGGATAATAAACTTGTCCGCCAAACTCCAGCTATTCTGCACGTCACTCGAGACTTGAATTCGGAGTTCTGGTATAGGGTACAGAACCCTCCTACTTCTGCTTGCTTCTGCCCGATGGCTCAATTTTGCCAAGTAAAAGTAGCTATTGTATACAGAACGTCACTGGACTGCGTCGGAGTCCGACGGTCGGACCCAGATTTAAGTGCCGTAGTACTTCATGGAGAGCATATGGGATCTTTAATTTGGCGCGCCGCGTCTCCGTCTCGCATGAAATGTAATGTAAACAAAACAAACAAATCGTAAAACCGAACTCATAACATAAAAAACTTCACTACTGTCAAGACATAACAGACTATGTGATCTGGCAATTTTTGCAATATACCTATACCTACCTATAACAAACAAAATGAAGTATAATACAAATGCATAAGCTTAATTATTTTTAAATATAATATGTATCCTTTTACTTAGTTAATTATACAAATTGGTATGGAAAAATATAAACAATTTATTTTATACCATTCCGACATCAAGCATTTGTGAACCAGCTTTAAGAAATTCAATAAACTTCTCTGTATAACCTGTGTTATCTGTGTTATCACATTCGCACCGCGTTCGCTTTATCTGACATTAGTAGAGAATACCGTGAAATAAGTTGAGGTGAACGAACAGACGGACGTATAAGGCTGCCTAATTGAGAATACACGCGCTAAATGTGTTTTGTTCGCTTTGACGGGACTACTTAAATTCGACTCTTGAACATTCACTCCTGCGTTCGCTCGTCGTCGCTGTTGAAAGAATCACTACCCTGAACACTTATGCCGCCGGCAGACACCGCTAGCCGCTCAGCTACCCGCGGCCGTCGATACCACGGCCTTATCTTTTTTGACACGACTGTGACGCGTTGAGTCAGGGGAGCGGCACCCTCGGTCCACCATTTTGCCAGAACTGCCATTCCATTTTCGGGTTCGCTTGCGTTCAGTCGAGTTTCGGAATACTACTGCGGATTTTTGTTGTTTGTTTTGTTTGTTAATTTGTTGCTTGTTGTGTGGTCGTTATTTGTTTTGTTTACGTTATTTGTTGTGTTACGTTACGTTTAGTATTTGTTGAGTATTATCGCACGCTGCGCGCAAGGTAAAACTCGCATTGTGGCCAGGTGAAGACGTAAAATTGTGTACTCATCACGGGCAGTAAAAAAGAAAGCCCTCTATCGCATATTTACAACCCTGGCCTACGGCTCGGGTCTCAAATACCTGCGATTTCGGGCTTTCTTTCTTTTACAGCCCTTGTTAAGTAATGTACTATAACTTTCGTAATATCACCTGGCGACTAGGGCAATAAAACCTTTTTATTGTGTTATCTCATTTGCACCTGCACGACCTTAGGGAGTGTGTGTCACAACTCTAGTGCAGGTAGTAAGTAGTACGCAGAAAAGGTGACCGGCCGACTTTTATTGCCCTAGTCGCCAATGATGTTACGGAAATTATAACCGAGCTTTCACTTTCACACAAAATTAATATGGATAGCCTCATCCCTTAAATAATAAACGACCACATTCGCTAATCTAAAAACCTAAAGCGTAGGTACAAATATAAATTATTTTTGTGTGAAAGCCAAATTTAATAATTAACCTCTGTAAAACCCAGCCTTTGTCATTACTGAAGTAATTTTAATTTTAAAAAAGGATATTGTAAGCGTCAAGGTTTACGATCCCTGCAGCGCTAAGTGGTTTGACTAGATGAACGTATTACCGGTACCAAAATACAATAGCGAAAGTAAAAAATTCTAATTTCGGGATGTTTCGGGAACATGGGTGGTGTAGTTATTACTAACGGCGTTTTCTTGGTAGAGGGGTGTCAATGTCCTCTATTGCAATGCTAACCGGCACTCAGTATAGCTGTGTGCGTTAGTTGCTTGCTGCAGCCGGTCCTACATGCATTGGTGCTACAATACTATAATCCTAAATCTCCGGGTCTACAGTTTTTGAAAGGTGGCAGCCCTAGTTGTCACCCACATGACAGATGCCATAGGAGAAATAAATAAATCAATTTTACAATTTAGACAATAATTACTAATCTATATATATAAAATGCAAAACTGACTGACTGACATATCAACGCACAGCCGAAACTACTGTACCTAGAAACTTGAAATTTGGTACATGGGTTCCTTTCATGATGTAAGTGGGCACTAAGAAAGGATTTTCCGTAAATCGACCTCCAACGGGAAGAAATGGGGGGGAGTAGCGGGAAACTAATTCTACGCGTACGAAGTCGCGGGCGTCCTCTAGTATAGAATAAGATTTAATATTGCTAACAATCTATGATCCTGAAATAAATGCATTAATTCAAAAAAAGTTTGCTGTTAATTATTTTTTTACTTCATAATCTGATTGATAAATAACTAACACTCAAAAAATTAGATATTTGTGACCTATGTTATACATGGAAATGACGAAATTGTAACGTTTCTCTATTTACTATAATGCTGCGGAACCTAAAGAAGAGAATAAATTATTGATCAAAATTGTAATACCCAAGCTAAGTTAAAAATAGGAGTTTGGTTTTCGAAATATTGTCTTAAATATAATTAAATTCGAACTTTAACCCCCGATATTACCCATTAAAACACCGTTTTCAAGTAACAACGTGACACCGTTAGTTTCAATCACAGCGTCGCTTCTGTAACGTTAATCAATGATCGCCTGCTTGTTTTGTCTTGATCGTTCCAGTTATAGGAGGGATATGGTTGTCCTTGTCTTTGATGTCACATTATCATGGCGTCGCATTTGTTACAACAACAAATTGGAATTCTTTATTTTGCTTTAAGGTGCAGGTGGGTAATTCTGAAAAACGGGTATTTCCGATAATTACTTAAATCTACCAAACGCGGCAACATTTTATACTCTGGCCACATTTACGTAGACGCCATGTTAGTCCCCTCCCCCGCTTCAGTCGTCTCTGTGCGCTAAGAGAGAGCAAACGCGTCCACTGTAATATTTTAGTGAAGAAGTGTATTTTCCCGCCTTTTCTGATTTTCGGATTTGCCCGAACTTTCATTACTCAGAAACTTGGTAAGTTATTATATTTACTGTTTTTTTATATGATAGACTATCGTTTTTAACGCTTATTAAGTAGATTCACAACAGCTAAATTCAACATTTTGATTTTTTTCGGAATTAACTGCAGCGGGGAATTCCGAATTAAAAATAACCCGGAATTACCCGATATTGCTTTTCTATGGTGATCCGCAGTGATTCTCAAACTTTTGATATTTAAGTTTTTATTTTAAGAGATAGAATAATTCCATTAAGTACACGATCACTGACTAAAATATGGAGTGTTCATAGTTTCTAAATTAAAATAACTATGTATGGTGGGGAGCAAGATTCATAATCATACATTGGGTTTTCGGAGCAGGAATGTTTGGGATTAGCCAAAGAGTAGGTATTAAATCATTTCCGCAACGGAAACCCGAATGTATGATCATCAGAGGTGGGAATAGGTTGTGCCTATTTACCTAAACTTCGCGGGACGACGTAACTAAGAGTTTAGGTAAATAGGCACACACAATATTTATTTCTTTTTATTTTTTGCGAATTGCGTGATTTCTCGGAATTTACTGTATTACTCTAAAGGCTTGATAAAACATTCAACTTTAGTTATAAATCTTGTTATATTGCATATTATATCTTGAAATAACAATAACTCATAAAAAAAATAACATGAATGAAATTGAATGAAAGGGAGTCTAAAATTTTGTCTTTATGTAGTTAGTTGATTTAGACAGAATTATACTTCTCTCTACTGTATTCAATAGTAAAAAATAAATATTTTTGGTGGTTGTAACCGCTCTTGATTATTTACGTCCTCTCGCGAAGTTTAGTTAAATAGCATTACCTAGTCCGAGCTCTGATGATCATAATCGTATACATATTTTCAGTAGGTATGTCAGTCAGACTGTATAAATGTGTTCAGGTCATTGAGAGTCCGATCGTGCATTTTTTGTTTTTTTCATGGCGAGTTAGTTTAATTCATTATTTTTTTCAGATACCACTTCTCGTGCTAGGTTCACACATATGGCTCAATCTTCATTTCAAAAAAACTGTTTAATGAAACTTGTAAGTGAATATTTTTACTTTTTAAGATTTTATTTGTAGGTTTACATATAGATAATATATAAAATATAGACTAATACCTATACTTATGCAAAAAATACCTTGTTTCAGAAACATGCCTCAAAAATATATAAAAAAGAAAATTCCTGCGTATACAGAGGAAGATATGCATAATGCAATTAAAGAAGTTCAGGACAATCAGTTATCTATGTATGCTGCATCAAAAAAGTATAAAATCCCTTCAACGACTCTTTATGACACTATAAAACAAAATTATAGTACAAATATTGTAGGTAGACCACTAGCTATCCCGTTGGAAGAAGAAAATCGCTTGGCAGAAGCAATTAAAACTATGGAGAAATGGGGGTTTGGACTTTCAAGAGAAGAAGTGTTAAACCTAGTCGCAGAGTTCATCAAGGCTAATAACATAGACACCCCATTTACCAACAACAAACCCGGGAAGGACTGGTTTACCAATTTCCGGAAAAGGCACAACCTGTCTATTAAAAAAGCGCAGCCAGTAGAATATGTAAGAAAGAAAATGACAGACCCGTTTGTTATTTTCGAATATTTTAAACTCCTAGAGGAGACAATGACTGACTTAAAACTATTCCAAACACCACATTTAATTTGGAATCTAGACGAAACATCTTTGTCTCTTGATCCAACAAGGACAAAAGTAGTTGGTGCTATCAACAAACCTTGTTCTAGAACAACTTGTGGCACGGGCAAAGAAAATATTACGGTGCTGACAGCTGTAAGTGCAAGTGGTAAAAAGATAACACCCTTAATAGTATTCAAGGGCAAGAACGTGTGGGACCAGTGGATGGCCGATACCGAAAATTATGATTTTGAACTATCATACGCGGCCAGTCAAAAAGGATGGATGGAAACTGAAATTTTTCACAATTACTTGGAAAAAATTCTAATCCCTGCTATTGGTGACGAACGACCGGTTTTATTAATTTACGACGGTCATGCCACACATGTTGATGTGAAAGTTTTAGAGTTAGCTACCCAAAATGATGTCACGATTCTGAAACTGCCTCCTCACACGTCTCATCTACTACAGCCCCTCGACCTAGCGGTTTTCAAATCATTCAAAACCAAGTGGGATGCCAAATTAGTTCAGTGGCAGCGCCATAATGTTGGCACAAAGATGCCAAAGAACATATTTGCTCAAACTTTTGCAGAAACTTGGCAAGAAATAAATCCGGATGTGATTAGGAGTGGGTTCAGAAAAGCTGGGATTCACCCATTTGATTCCCACGTGATACCGGAAAACAAATATGACCCAGCTGTCTACAAGAGATTCCAAGAAAAAAAATCAGAAGCACAAGCACAGCTCCGCCCAAATAATCCAGATTCGCTGAAAAAGCTGTGTGTTGACGTTTTTAATAAAGAATTCCAAATTCCTGAAGTATCAATAGTTTCATGCTCAGAAAATACCAACTCAGGTGCAAAAAATGTGATATTACTGTCAAAATATTCTAAAAAAGATACTGCGAATCGGTCTTTTATAGCAAATCAGACACAGGACTTACCAAAATGCCTACAAACTGATCTTTTACAGCCTCAAGAAAAGAAAATTCCTAAAATAAATATAATCTCGGATAAAAAAGTCACTTTCGAAGAACTTTTACTTGAACAAATACGCCAGGATAAAAAAAGCAATGCCACAATAAAAAAGAAACGAATAGCTAAAGGGGCTGAAGTTTTTACAGCGTCATTAATGAAAAAGAAAATTGCAGAAGAAAAGGAAAAACAAGAAGTTACTAAACGTGTACCAAAAAAACGAAACTTAAAGGGCAAAGAAAAACTAAAAGGAAAACAAACTACTACTGTTGATAATTTAAAACCAGGTCCATCAGGTGTTAAAAAAGTCATAAGTAAAAAATAAAGGTAAAAATAAACCAAAAAGACAGCGAAAAGATTCAGATAGCTCTTTGACTACTATTTCAGATATAATGAGTATATACAGTGAAACAGAATGTGTTGATTATACTGATTTAGAAGTATTAGATGACTTCTGGGATGAAACAAATGTTGATATTCAATTGCAAGAGTCAAAATCACAAAAAGTAGACACTGAAAATCCTAGTGAACAACAAATAACATCTAAATCTGCAGATAATGATACTAAAATAATGAGCGAAGAAGATTTTAACATCCCAAAAAGCAAAGAAAAAGGCAAAGGTAAAGGCAAAAAAACAAAGATGGGAAAAGAAAATAATAATTCAAAGGAAGACTATGATATGAAAGAGAATTCTGAAGATAGGAACCTAAAAATAAGAAAGGCTGCAGAAGAAACGAAACACAAGACTCAAGTTAGCTTAATCAAATTGAAGACTGACAAAGTACCTGAAAGGGAAGCAAACAACAAAAATAAACGTAGCCTAATAAACCTGAATATTGACAAAATACCTGAAAAAAAAACCAAAAGACACATTAAAGGTAACGGTAACTTAACAAAATTGAAGACTGATAAAATACTTGAAAATGAAACCAAAGACAAAAATGAAGGACATGAAAATAACCTAATAATGTTGACGACTGACAAAATACCTGAAAATACTTATGACAACGAAATTTATGACAAAAATGGAAAATATGGCCTTAACGACTCAGTGCTTGTAAGGTATTTTGTCAGGAAAAGATGGATCTACTACGTTGGATTCATAGAGAATAAGATTAAAAAAGGCGATGAGACCTATTACACAGTCAATTTTCTAAAAACAATTAAAAAGACACAAAAGCCATATCTTACATTTGTTCAAACAAAAAGAAAAGATAAAGATGAAATAATAGATGCATTAATAGTGAAGAAAATAATCTTAGAACGAAATAATGAAAAGGAATTCACCTTGTCAGATGAAAATGACAAAACGTTTTTTTAAATTCTTATTACATACACATCTTTAATGCTTATGTGCTTTTTTCCTGGAGTGGAATAATATTTTATTTTTGTACGATACATTTATGAGGGGTTTAATTCACTGGCTGGTGTGGCTTTAAATAATCCTATTAAATTTAATACAATAATACAATAGCATTTTACACACAAATTAAAAGTTATTACTCGTAAATGTATCTGTTACAAGTACTATGTTAAAAGTAATATGTGTGTGTGTATTAATATCCTTTTTAAATAAGATTATTTAAAATGAAACCAGTCTGTAAACTTGAATTTTTAAATATTTTGAAATTATTAAAATCAAAAAAATTGAGTTCGGAATTTCTGACAGTTTTGATTAAGGAATTTAGTCATTGATTTGTGATAATTATTTGTATTTTGATTATTTTTAAGCAAACTAAATAATAATACCAAAAATTTAAAAGTTATTAACAAGTGTTAAGTTTATAGTAAAATTAATATTCTTTTATAAATAAGATTATTTAAAATGAAACCAGTCTGTAAAATTGGATCTTTAACTATTTTTGATCTCACAATACGATCTCAAATATTGATACTTACTTGATATTAATTTGTGTCTTAAGAAATTTATTTTATGTTTTGTTTTGAGAACTATATTTTTGTTTTAAGACGATTAACACTGCTGCAGTGTCCTTTAATTAAGCGTATTGAAGTAATAAACAGTGTTCTAAAAATACTATGTGTAAGCAAGTTGTTTTTTATTTTCAAATAAACACTTTATTTCAAAATAACCTTTCTAATTTCAAAATAAACCGTAATTATGTGTTATTTATATTTTTATTTTCAACTTTTAATTGTTTTTATTGTACTTAATTACTTATTGTTTGAAATAAAAAAAGAATTTTGAAAATCGGTTAACAATTGGCGGTTTTATCAGTTAAATCAGTAGACAAACATTAAAAAAAATACAGTCGAATATAGCACCTTTTCCTTTTTTGAAGTTGGTAAAAAATTACATTTATATCAGCACTCACATCTTTTCGATCGAACATTTATCTATTAAAAAAATATATTGTTAGATTGTTACGACGGTTAATCGTATTATTCATTCTATTGGAGTGCATATGACATTAAAGTTTGAGTACCACAGATTCCTGATTGGGTAATTCCGAAATAAAAGTATGACGAACATATTTATACACACTTGTATAAGCATAATCGAGTAAATAAAACTGGGAGGGTAAATACGATCTAAAAAATAATATGCACCTAATCCTACAAGCACTTACGACTCCTTTTTGTGTGTATTCGGATTTACACGAACTAATACGGAATTGCACTTTTGAAACGAAATTAAAAACTAGATTTTAAAAACTTGTATTTAATAAATCTTACATTATTATGAAAATTTCTGCAATGGAATGTTGGGCTAAGCTTATCCAGTAAGTAGTAGGGATTCGCCGGTTCTGGCCCCGCCTCTACTCGGCCGAAAAAAATGGTGCTCTGAGGAGCGAGAGGTGGGGTTTCGCTCCTAAAAAAAAAAAAAGTTTAATATTTTTTTCGGTGTTTATCCCCCCATTTAGAGCGTTTGGGAAGGGTCCCGAGACTCCCAGATCACTCCTTCCCATAGCTTGCAATAGTCCAAGTACTCAATACGAAAGGTTATCAACTACCTGGGTACCTTTTCTTGTCCCGTAGACGTTGCCTATTGTTCGCCCGAACGTCAGCCCCTTTGTTCTCGGTGGTGTCCAACACCATTGTCTTGCATTGGGCGCGTTCCTACCTTTTATTACATATTACCTGATTGCGCTATTAATTGTTGTAATGCGATTTTTAATTTTACCTACGTGTTTCTCATATTATTTAATTAAGTAACCATAGTGGTTTTCTTAACATACTGTTTTTAAGGGTCATAGTTCTAACCTAACCTAACCTAGCTTATTGAAGTTAGCCTAACATCGTGAAACCTGTCCTAGCTTAACATACCTACTGTTTTTTAAGGGTTACAGTTCTAACCTAACCTAACCTACGTTACTGAACATACCTACTGTTTTTAAGGGTTACAGTTCTAACCTAACCTAACCTACCTTACTGAAGTTAACCTAAAATTATACAACCTAATCTAACTTAACATACCTACTGTTTTTAATACTTACCTAACCTAGCTTGGTGAAGTTGACCTAACATTATACAACCTAATCTAACTTAAAATACTTACTGTTTTTAATACTTTGAAGAAAATAAAGATGAACCAACCAACAAAGAAGTTACGAGTGGTTTTAATTTTTAACACCCCATGGTCGACTATTTTGAAGGATCACCTAACTTTACATGAGCTTAACCTAAGCTAAGAGCTGATTTAAATCTAGCTTTAGTCCTAAGTTTCACTTAATTGAATTTACCTAAGTTAATTTTAGTAAATCTAGCTAATCGTAGTATTCGTAGTATTATCTTAAGCTGTTGTTACTTAGAGTGTATTCTAAACAACTATCAAAACCATATATTGCATATAGGTATTTCTAAATGAATTACCTTCACTTAGGTTGTTAAAAATATAGTGGTTAAATGCAATCTAACCTACGTACGGGTATGTATCTACGAGCATGTATCTGCGGCTAACATTGGGTATGACATTATCTATCTAGTACGTATATGTGGTTTACCTTCACATACATTTTAATTTTATTGTAACACACTAGTATGTAAAACTTAAACGGAGCATGTAAACTGGTTCTGACTTGATTCAAAGTGCTATGGAGTAGGTGTATCAATCAAAAAAGCCTGTATCGACAAGTTTTGTGTACCCGAGTGCACTGTTATAACGGTTTAATTGTTTTATTGGTAGCCGCCTATTATGTTTTATGGTCACAACGGGTGCGATTGTTACTTGTGCGTTTTATTATTTTGGGTGTTGCTGAATAAGCGTCGTCTGTGTTAGATGAACTACAAGTTCAAACACGTTTTTAGGAAGACGCTTAACTTACGGAGCGTATAAAAGCGGTGGGGTATTGTGTCTGAACAACTATTAGCCGCGCAACAGTCTTCGTTACCGGAGCTCCCTGTACTTAAAGTAGTATATAGACATAATAGTGTTGTGTCGTGCAGTGAAGTGTTTATAAAAAGGTCTAATAATGGATGTGAGTATGTACAAATATTTTAACTTAATTGTGTGTTTTTTAGCATTTGTTCACCGTGTTTTTGTTAAGAGTATTGTATTTAAACAGTTGTGTAATTTATTGTTTGATATTGTTTCAGTTCTCTGAAAATACTTTCAAGAACTATTACTACCCGGAAAATAAAGATGAATCAACCGACGAAGAAGGCACGCCTGGTTTTAAAGTTAAGCAGGCCATGGCAAAAAAGCGTTCAGTAAATAACATCGACAGCTTTTTTGAACCTCCCAAGAAGAAAACTAAAGTATTGAAGCGCTCTTCCAATGTCAGCCAAAGTTCTCCTGACGGGGTGGGCTATATATCAACCGGACAAGACGACGGGGCATACGCTTCTCACTTGATTAAAATCGAGATATATGATTTGCAAAAAATTAAAAACATTCCGCCCACTGAGCACTGGAAACACGCAGATGTGAGATTAAAATTCTACGCGCCTTCTGAAGAAGACACTCAGCTCCAAACTACACGTGATGTTATATTTAACATCACAAAGCAAGTAGCTTCTAAAGACAGTTGTATGAAATATTTTATTGACAATAAGAAACAGTGATAAAAAGTGTTTGTGTAGGTTAAACAAAAGCTTGTTATTGTATTACATGTAAAAACCTTACCTTTTAAGAATTCAAGACCTTTTCCAGTCTAAACAATTATCTTTTCTTTGTAAAATTAAATTGTGCGAAATACTTTATTTACTATAAGATGCAGTGATAAAAAGTGTTTGTGTAGATTAAACAAAATGTTATTGTATTACATGTAAAAATAAAAATCATATTTTAGTTCACATATTCTTTTATTTCACAAAAAAAGTCTTAAACATATTTCTTAATATAAGATCATTACATAATGTATTTTCAGAAAACAAACTTAGCAAATCTTTCATAGTTTTTCCATGAAACTTAAAATACAAATAAACTAAACAATATTCCCCACAAACAGAGGTAAAATGGTTTTGAAGTGGTTTATAGTTATAAGACCAGCGCTTGGTATTCCTTTTTAAAAATAACTTATGATAACCTGAAGGTTTCCGAGCAAAGGAGTCAAAGTATTCCCCTATACCATTAATGTCAATATGTATAGCAACCCAGTGGGAGCCCGGTTTCGAGTCTGGGTCCAAATTACTCACAATAAAGACGGGAAGATTAGCCCAAATAGGAATTTTGTTAGCAGCAAAAACGTTTAATTCAAACGAAGGGCTGATTTTTTTCATACAAAATTGAATTTCATTTGTATCCATTTTTAATAAAAAAAATATGAATAATTTGATGATGTTGCCAACAATGGCTACAATGAAATAAACTAAATTGATTAAAACATTGTATTTATGTGTTTACTAACTATTGTAATCTACAGATATATCACGATTTTTGTTTATTTCAATAACGTTATCAAATTCTGCATACACAATACAATTAATGGTGCAGGGTAGAGCAACATCAAAGCGAATTTCTAAGCGAACACTTCCATGTCTTACAAGATTCCAGTGTGAAGTTGAACTAGCAGATAAATCAGGGGTTAAATCAAAACATAACAAACAATAACCTACTCCATAATCCGTTCTGCTTATATCATTACCTTCGTTGTGAAAATGAATACCAGTTCCGGAAAATAAAGTGTGATATGATGATGCTATTAACCCAGATCCAGAACCAAATGATGGTTGTAATGTTTTAGAAGGAATTTCATGACCATCGACATATAAACTAAACGAATTCATATTATAGTGTTGAAAATTAAATGGATTCATAGCTAAATTGCCATTAAACCCTGAATTTGATACAAAACCAATAATACATCTTTTAGGAATTTGCCCGAGAAATATATTATCCAATGTTTTACCCTGTATCCCCGACGGTAATGTAAGAACCTTAACTTCTGCTCTTGTAATAGGATATTTTGCAGTCGTTGTTGCCAATACTTTTTGATGTGCTAACAAAACGCTAGGATTAATTCGTGCCCTTCTTATAATGAGGCTGGCATCCATTATTTGCACTTTAAATTTTTTATCTTGGTGACAAATTAGATTAAATGACTCCTTCGAACGTACTAACTTAATACGTTTTTCGACACCATTTATTAAGAATTTCTCTTGGTTAAATATGTCGGCATGTAAATGCCCCATCATTTCCACTTCCTTACTCTCTTTGGTAAATTCTAGTCTTTTGTGAAACCCTTTGTTATTTGCATCAACAGTATCCATATGATTTACAGTATCAGCATACCACAATCCACAAGTAAGGTGAGTTTCTTTGGCTGCTGGTCCATAGTTTAGAAGATTTTCCATATAAGCACGGTAAGCATATGTATTGTTTGGGGGTGATATGAGTTTTTGATTTAAATATACATCTAGTTGACTGAAAAGGGAATGTAACCAGTTATTGACGGGTGCAACCAGGGTATCTGGTTTTAATTTTGTACCATCCTGATTCAATATTTTAGCATTAATATGTAACATTGTGTGGGATAGATCAACATAGTCATCTCCTGATCCGGGAACTTGGAATTCGATGGGAGCGTCATCACTTAAAGATGAAATTGGTTTGTAATGAACCCACTGTCCACTTTCAATACTTGTTTGAGTTGATGGAAGGGCAAATATATCTAATTCAGATTTCGCACATTCACAAGAATGACTATGTAGGAATGACATTATTTAGTTTGTAAATATATCCTCAAGAGTTTTGTTTTTATTTTTTTTACTTCCTCTTCGTCTCGATGCTTTCAATGTAATGAGCGGTTCCCTTCTTTTAGATGTCATTTTATACCCAGATCCCGACATGAGGGAATCAATTTTTTCATCGGCTTTTCTTTTTAAATTAGCACTTGCCTCCTTGAATCGTGATCTAATCGAACTATCCATAGGGCGTGAATTTACCATATCGGATAACAAACCAACCCCTGCACCTAACGTTTCTTTTCCAATGGTTTTCAAACCACTAGATAACAAAGGGAGCACTGATCTAAATAGCCCTCCCAAAAAACTCCCTATACCATGCCCTCGTTGAAATGGAACTCCTTTATAGACAATTCCTACACCAGAGCCGGCTTGATACGAATAATAATGTTGGTAAGGGCAAGAGACTGACGATCTGTTATAATTCATTTTACTCGTTGAAAGTGTAGCTTCACGCAGGAGCTACCAAATTGGAATGGTACATTAACACCGGTAGTTGTTCTTATATCTATTTCAATAGTATCGAACTCCCTACGTAAAACCGGTACATAGTGAGCAGGTGAGAAAATGTGAGTTTTATATGCACCATAAATAAACTTAGTTGGATCTAGTGGTATTATTCTAAGCAATGCTGTTATAACATCTCCAACTACTTGCGGATGAATTATATCGGTGTAAACAAATATTTGTGGTGGTAACCCTAAATATAAATTGGCAGGGTTTTTTCCATATGTAACTTGTTTCAAATTTGATCTCGGTTTGAAACCCAGCTGGAGGCTTAGTATCGGGGTTGTTATGATAGAGGTTATTTCATTATTTGTTGTTGTTACTCCAACCATTTTTGTCAATGTATCATACCTAAATTTGACATTATTTTTTAGTTGAGGGTTCTCATTAAACGCTTGAAGGAAATGATCAATATTATCGTATGTAGTGGCTGGTATATGAGTTTTTATATCAACAATTTTTGTTGACTTGTTTGTGGGTGACACCACCTTTTTCTTTATGTAAATTATATTTTCATGATCTTGAACATTATACATGGAACACGGGTATTGAAATTCCACTAATCCAACTACCCACTCCCCTTCTAATTTTATGTTCTTAGGTAATTTAGTTAGAAAATGTGCAGTCGTGTTGTCCGTATAGTAATCCGTTGAACTGTTGCTTAACAAAGTTAAATAAAAACTATTTTCGTTCATATTTTTTTCAAGCTTGATGCGAGTATCCAAGAGTTAAATTTATTGGGATAACCTTGCCACTTCACTAGTATTTCCTTTATGCCTCTAATATGACGCGAACGTATTATTTTATCAATTTTATACTCGGTGGAGGGGAGGTAAGTCACTTTTTGTAACTCTTTAGAATAAAATGTACCAATGATGGGTTCGCCTTCCAAATCCTTTAACATATAAACAACTCGCGGTGATCTATTAATAATTGAATTTATTATAAATATTTCATCACTCCAGTTACTTTCATAACCCTTTTGGAATACATGTTTATATTTAGTTATTCTAACATGATCGCCTACATTAAATTTTGGTGTTTCCAATGAAATTTGTCTATCTTTTTTTCGATAATATAAATTATTCCAAACGGTCATAATATTACCAGAATTAACATCAATTGGTCGCATTTTAATGCTAGAATGATAGGTATGGTTGTACGAATGAAGAAGATCTTGTAAAATTTTAGTGTAATTATATGTATTATTATGGGTGAAGTAACGCCACATTTTCATTTTAAGAGTTCTTTGAAACCTTTCTACTATACTTGCTTTAATGTCGGGGTTATTAGTAGTATAATAATTAATGTTTTTGCTCTTAAAATAATCTCTCACTACCTTTGAAACAAATTCTGTACCTTTATCAGATTGTATATGACGAGGAACAGAGTTGGCTTCGGTAAATATGCTTTCAAAACATTCTTTAACTGTTGATGAATCTTTCTTTTTCATTGCTCTCGCAAAAGCATATTTACTGAACACATCAATAACACAAAGAATATATTTGTATCCATGATTATATTGACTATACGTACTCATGTCACTTAGATCAGCTTGCCAGAGTTCATTAAAGTTAGATAGGATATATCTATTTCTGGTGAATCGCTTATGAATAGGTTTATGTAGCGTGTACGTATCTTGAGATTGTAACCATTTTTTTACTTCCTCTTTGTTCATTTGTTCTTTCATTTCCTTCGCTATATTATTTAAACTACTATAACCAGCTGGATTGGAGACATCATAGTAGATCCTATTAATATCTAATAAGGAGTCCATTTTTCCCAATCAATTTTCTGATGATGACGCTTAAGTTGTCCTGTAGTAAGTGGTGTAGCTCTTTGTTTTTCTTTATCTGTTGACGATCTCGTACTTGTTGATGCAGGTAATGTAATGGGTTCAATCGATTGAGCTGTTTTAATAAATTCCAAGTTTGCAGGATTGCCTATGCAGCTTAAAGGAGCTCTTATATCTCTTAAAAGTAATGCAAACTCTTCCCACCCTGTTGGTTTAGGACGTTTTAGAGATCTAACCGTGTCACTTATCAGATCAGTAATATTACTATTTGAAATGGTGCGGTTGTTTATTACAACTTCACCAGTTGGCTTCCACCAAATTTTTGGTTTACTTAAAACAATGCAATCCAACAAAGTTCGAGTTTTTTTCTCATATGATTTGGGTAATATATCTATAATTTTTGATGGGCTAATTGGCATCGGTTCTGGATTTGTTTTACCAATCGGTGTAACTGCTGTAGTACCATCTCCTTCTGGTAAAGGTGGATTTGCAACTGACTCATTATATTCATTAACCTCCTTTTTGTTCACTTTTGACTTTAGATCATTACTTTCGTAGTCGAGTTGAAGCTCCCCCTCCGTTACGATTGGTATTCTAAATGGTTTTCGATCTGTTTCAATAAAATGTAAAAATCGCTGCAATGCTTGTGAATATAAGGTCCACTTTTCACGATCATTCATTTTACTTTTAAGGATTTTTTGCATCTCAGCATCTAGACGGGATGATGAATTTTCAGGTAGGCTCTCATTGCGTTTGAGTCTTTCAATAAAATCTGATTCTACTAATAGCATTTTTTTCGTGTTTTCCATTTTGTTTATGATAAAGAGTTAACTAAGGCACTTAAAACTGCTCCTAATATAATAGGTAGAAATGCACCTCCCTTTTGAATTATAACAGTTTTTCTTATTTTATGTTTTCCTTTTGAAACAAATTTCCGTAAGATATCTTTATATTTTTTTAATTTAGATTTTTCTTTTTTTTCTAAAGGAATTTTTCCATTTAGGACGTTATAAATGCACTCACAAATAATGTTGATCTCATCATCATCACAAGATTTAAGTAACGCCGTGCGATATTTTGGTTTAAGCAACTGCAATGCTTCAAGTAAATGTTTATATGTGTTTACTCTCGCATGCATCATGTAGAACTGACTAAAATTTATTGATTTTTGTCGTATTTAAACCCCTTTTTAGGAACATACACTGTGCAATGTCCATCAAACGGAAATATTTTTGTTTTAAAACGACATATGTCATTTGTATTTTGTTTCAAATCAATCATGAGGTAGCCATGTGGTTCTTTACCATGAAGAAGATGAAGCCTACAAAGATGCTAATCTTTGTAGGCTTCATCTACAAATTTTGGGTTTTCCGGGTAAACTTGTCGTGACAAGTAGCGTATTTGGGTTTTGTCCCTGGGATTCTTAAAATATACAATGTAGCTTGTATTTAGTGAAATATCTCGTTGGCCTCTCCCCTGATGAAATATGTTTTGAGTAATATAAAAAACACTTAAGTTTCTATGATGACTACCTTTTGTGAAAATGTCAACTATTCGTCCATCTGATTCTCTCATCAGATCATCTATTATAAGAAGCTTAGGTTTCTTCCCATCAAATATTGAAAAATCTGGTATTCCCTGACTATAATTTACATTTTCTAGATTGTACAGGGGTTGCATTTCATCATAACACCAAATTATTTCATCAAATTCAACATTACATACTTCTTTGAAATTATTTAAAAAGTTTGTGACAAATTGAGTTTTGCCACATCCACTTGGACCAGCTACAATGGTTGTGAAAGGATGATAAAAATGTATCATAATTAAAACTCGTAATACGTGTTGATATGAAAACAGTTAAACTTGAAATGATACAATTTATGAACTCAATTACTTTTTAAATAAATCAACCAAAATAAGGATAAACACATTAAAAAAACAAAGATATCATAGTCAAATATTTTTTATTTTCAAATTTACACTTTTTTGAGTATAATTTTTTAAAGAAACAGTGCAAAAAACTCAACATAAGTTACAATAAAAAATTAAATAAAAATCAAATACAGAGTACCACCACTTTAATTCACCTTCACCAATTTATATTTACAAAAAAACTAAAATGTATTTACATTTTCTACAATTATAACAATTCACAATAAAATTCACAATTAAAAATTAAAAATATACAATGTACAAAAAATAAAGTTGAAATTTTTGAATGTTCTGTGATTATAAATTACATGGAAAAATTATTTTGTGATGATCCATGGGGTATTTTATAATGCCCCCACGCTAGAGTGTCCGAAGAGTTTTCTAACAAATACCGTTTTGTATCGTTATGAGATAATGATACTTTATTTATATTTTGAGTAAATATTACATGTTTTATTGATTTAAATCTCAGCATTTGAGCATGTTGCATATTTTTTTCAAATAAACACTTTTTATAATCGTTGAGGGTCAGTTTTTTAGTAACACATTTATTGACTCCTTTAGCTTTTGATATAAGACTCATATTCTCAACATCTAAGGCATACATTTTAGATCGTAGACCAACAAACTTTTTAAATATTTTACCATTATTTTCATCTTTGAAAAATCCCAAACGCTTTTTATTTATTAATGGTAAACCATATTCATTGTTAGGTGGATAGTCTGATGTGTCAAAATATAAATCGAGCTCTGATTTTATGTCCTCATAATAGTTTTCAGTGAATATTTGATATACTAAACTATCTGTATCTGTATAAAGAAGCCTGAGATTTTCTTGATATTTCGTTTTCATGTAGTCGTAATGAAATTTATACATGAAAGTTTTCGATATATCTAAAATGCAAAATCCTAAGTAAATTGGTTTATTATAAAAGATTTTAGTTTTATTCAATTGAACAGCAGCTAAGTTCTCTGAAAATATTGATAAACTGTGGAACTCAGGTTTCGCTATCATAGTTTCAACTCCCTGTGATTTCCCATGATTTTCCCAGCGATTTAACAATTTGACATTCACATATTTCAAAACATTTTCCATGGTTTTACCGAACATTGAATTATTCATACTTTTATAGTGATCTTTATCAGAATCACACGTTGCCTGCGATCGCATGCGTGTGTTTAAGTCTATGTAACTTTTTAACCACTTAGATTGTTCAAATCTCAAAATACGATGGATTTTAACTAATTGCAAACCATTCTTCAAACATTGTTTTAGATTTCTGTAATGTAGAACATAATTCGTTTTCCTATTTAAATTAGGAATTAATTTTTTTTCTTTGGAATTCCCTAAACAAATATTTTCAGGACAGAATGGTAAATCCGAATGAGAGTCATGCAATTCGTGTGGGTATTCTAGATCGACTTCTAAAATGAACCCATGTTCAGCATCATCAGAAACATTAAAATCAGTATCTACATTCACCCATTCAAATTTACCTGTAGGGAGACATTGAGACATAGCCCACCCATAAAGATTATTTGCATCCAAGTACATAAGAAATGAAGAAGGAATATTTTGATCATATTCTGGCATAAATTTATTATTAGCTTTTGCATGTCTTTTACTACATTGCGATATGCCACCTCGAATATTTTTAGTTATGAAAGCAATTTTATCAATGTCCGTTAAGAGCTCTAGATTTATTTTTGTAGTTTTTAACATCGCATCCCAACTTAATCCTGGAGCAGTATAATAATGAGCTGGGTCTAATCCATATGTCCTAAGGCATACATTTCTAAAATTTTCAAATACATCAGTAAGTAACAAAACATCTGTTTTTAAATATAAATCAGAATAATCCCCCATATTTTGACAATGAAAATGAGTCCAAACATCTTTCGCATGTTCATAATCGTCGTCTGATATGTTGCAATCAGTCAAAGAACTGTAGAATTTATCTTGAGAGGGAAGAGAAGTCAATTGTAACGTTTCATATGATGTCATGTGCTCATAGGGATAGATACCCTTTCGTATTAATCGTTTAAAATCCTCTTCACATGGAAAACTCAATTTTAATTCACGAAATTGTTCAGCTGTCAAGGTTTTGGCTAATTTTTCAAGACTGCAGCTCATAAATTTTAGTGAATCAACAAACTTCAATTTCATTGTGCGATTATTCACTTGCAAACATTTAGAAAAGGAAATATATTTCTCTTTGTTCTCTGGTATCAGTTCAATGTCCCCTTCCTCAAATCCAAGCCCATGTACTATAAAATGACTATCATAGTTGCTCAAATTATGAAAAAATACAGGTACAAAATTAGGTGCCCTGTATTTTTCAGAACAAAATTGATGTGCTACCTTCATAAAAACCTATATGATGATTATAAGAAATAGAAGAATCACCATTTAATTTTTTATCGCAAATGTAACATGTACTACTCTGAGCAATGTCTAAATTATTTGCATCAGATAAAGGCAAAGGGGTTTTGCCAAAAGTATTACTCCTACAAATGTTATCTAAATCTTTTTTAATGTATTTCATAAATGTCTGTGCACAATCTTTACCTTTGTATGTTCTATACATTGACAACTTATCATCATAAGAACACTTAGGGCCATATTAATAAACTCATCTTGGCTGAGATGTCAGTCACAAGACACGTCAAAAATGACAGCTTTCTATGGGTTGATGTTTATTTTGACGTCTCTCGAGACGGGCACCTCAGTCAAGAGGAGTTTATTAATACGGCCATTAATGTAGTATCCAAAACTATATACCTCGTGTTTTTGTATATTTGTTGTAGAGGATGTACTAGGATTGTTGAAACATGATGGAATTGGGTTTAAAAAAGCCTCAAAATCGGCATAAACAACAAAAGGCACCCTTAATTTACGTTCATAATTATTGAAGCTAAGTTGGTTTGATGGGACATTTTCATTGAACCAGTTTTTCTTTTTATCCTGTTCTGAAGGTAAATTCGTGCAAACATGGAAACAGTCGTTTCTTTGATGATTCATTAAATTTTCATGTGATGTAAAGCTTGTTAGGCAACCATCACAAATATGTGTAGCATGTTGTGTATTGGATAATTGTTTAGATACTAATCTAGATAAATTTTTGATCAAGCAATAATGTGCTTTACTACCTTTGGTTATATATAATAAGTTTAAGTGGGTAGCTTTTTTACATTTAGTTAAGTGAAATGGCCCTATCACATCATGTTTTTTACTTTGTGAATTGTACTCGAGTCCAAAAATATTAATGCTTATATCATTCATTTTTTCAAATTTATGAACATCCCCTAATTTAAATGGGAAAGTCAAATTTTCAAAGTTTAGTTTATGTTTATGCGCTATATATGAATTCCATGTATTTGAATGATGGTTTGTAGATGGGTATAACCCTGACAATACAGCCCATCTAAAACATTCATGATCATTGTTTTTTACATTAATAACTGCCTTTTTATTCATTATATCTCTAGGCAATTTTATATAGGAAGAACCACGTAATGGGTTAAATTTATTTACATTCACATCTAGATAGTTGAATTTTACTAAGCTCCATCCACTATCTTTCCTCTCAAAGTTAATCTTGTTAAAATTTCGTTAACTATAGTTATAAAAATATCATTTTTGTCGCTGCTAAGATTCACCACATTGTTACTGAATTGAAAGTCAAACGTATTATTTAGCTGTTTGGTATCTTGAGTAAAATCTGCATTAAGAATGAAATTTACTTTTAAAGCACAATGATCAGTAAGTGATCGATCCAATAATGTAAAGATTTTTTCTTTATTTTTTTGTAAAATTGTTTCGGGGGTAAATGGGTTGCGAATATTTTCATTAAGCAATATTCTATAAGTAGCCACCCTATTCCTAAATGCGTTTTCAATTAACTGTACATTAACCCATTGAATATCAGACCTTAAGACATTATTTTTATGGATATTACTATTCAAATGGTTGGTGAAATATCTTTTGGATACAAACTTACTACACACAGAACATTCAACATTATCATTATTTTTTGTACTCACATTCTCATCTAAGATTGCTTCGGATGATGTTGATACTGCATCGCGACTAGTTGAAGGGCGGTTTTTCTTTGCCAGCACTTCTTCTGACTTCGAAACTGCAGCTGTCCTCTTTACTCCACCTCCGACTTGGGAAGATCTGTAAAAATAAGAAAACATGAAATTAAACATAATGTACGACTTAATAACAAATACAAAGTTTTTAATTAATTGGATGGGATATTATACTAACTCAAATCTTCTCTACATTGTTGGCAGTATGCTTGCATTGTTAAAACTCCATCAATCACATCTGAGCACGAACTATTTTGTTTGTCCTTAATATGACCATCACATGGTGTAAAATATGGTCTTACATCAGAATCTTCTAATAGTGTGATGGGTAATTGGTTTGATATAAACCACAGTCGTATACTTCTATGAAAATTAGTTATAATAAACTGTTTACTTAAACACTCAATTTGATCACGAACTAAATGGATTATGATGAACACCATGATGGAATAAACCGACACCTTAGTATAGTCTTTATTATTTCTAGCGAGCTGATCTTCTATACAAAGGCCATTGTTTGTGTACAATACTATTATCTTTCTTTGTGTCCGTAACCGCAAGCCGATTACATACAAAAAAGTTAGAACTACATTGAATGTTCATTGAATTATCAACCCTATCCTCGTAGTCAGTAGGTTTAAAATGTAAAGTGTCAGGATACAGGTATGTCTTTATTATTTGAACCGAGCTTCTTCTCTACACAATATTATCATCTTTTGTCGCCAGGGTTGTACTCGCGTTGTTTAAAATATTACTTCAAATAAAACTATGAATAACTCGATATTTTGGAGCAAAACGTGTTAATGCCACCTTTTAGGACTTTCGAGAGCAAGAAAAGTCCAATAAAACGTAGCTGGGTTGCGAAAAAGTGCACTATAGAGGGTGAAAAATAACGCATGTACTAAAAGAACAAAAGCCAGTTAGACACTAATATACCAAAAAAAAGAACAACCCTAAGCCCTGCCTTAGTATCCCCACCAATTGATAACAGAGCAGTTAGACAAAATAATCATTCTATTTATATTGCTATCTCGCTCGCTCGAAGAATTTTACCTGAACCTGCGGGATACTAGTTGCATTGTAATTATTGTTTCTTCAAATTTGTCATTAGGATGCGGAATTGGTTATATCTTGGATTCATCACACTATAATGGTGGTTAAAATGCAGGTTAATCGAAAGTCCTAAAAGGTGGCGATAACACGTTTTGCTCCAAAATATCGAGTTATTCATAGTTTTATTTGAAGTAATATTTTAAACAACGCGAGTACAACCCTGGCGACAGAAGATGATAATATTGTGTAGAGAAGAAGCTCGGTTCAAATAATAAAGACATACCTGTATCCTGACACTTTACATTTTAAATCTACTGACTAAGAGGATAGGGTTGATAATTCAATGGACATTCAATGTAGTTCTAACTTTTTTGTATGTAATCGGCTTGCGGTTACGGACACAAAGAAAGATGTATTGTACACAAACAATGGCCTTTGTATAGAAGATCAGCTCGCTAGAAATAATAAAGACTATAACTCAAACACAGTAACGCAAACAATGAATAATTTCAACATCGAATACCTCACTTATATAGGAGCGCCCCACCTAACTGCTTCCATAACAATAGGATCAAGTAACTACAAGTCAGAAACCCATCCTTTGTCAGGTAAGTACTGGTCAAGCGCTTTTACACAGGTTACAACAGGAATATTAAGAATTAAAAATATAACTTACGCATCACGATGAAGTTGGCTTATGAATTCCCCGATATCAAGTAATTCTTGATCTTCTTCAAGCTCTTCACAGAGTCTGATGAGTTGGGCATCGTAGATGTCACAGTTCAAACTATCCATTTTGTTTAATCTACACAAACACTTTTTATCACTGCATCCTATAGTAAATAAAGTATTTCGCACAATTTAATTTTACAAAGAAAAGATAATTGTTTAGACTGGAAAAGGTCTTGAATTCTTAAAAGGTAAGGTTTTTACATGTAATACAATAACAAGCTTTTGTTTAACCTACACAAACACTTTTTATCACTGTTTCTTATTGTCAATAAAATATTTCATACAACTGTCTTTAGAAGCTACTTGCTTTGTGATGTTAAATATAACATCACGTGTAGTTTGGAGCTGAGTGTCTTCTTCAGAAGGCGCGTAGAATTTTAATCTCACATCTGCGTGTTTCCAGTGCTCAGTGGGTGGAATGTTTTTAATTTTTTGCAAATCATATATCTCGATTTTAATCAAGTGAGAAGCGTATGCCCCGTCGTCTTGTCCGGTTGATATATAGCCCACCCCGTCAGGAGAACTTTGACTGACATTGGAAGAGCGCTTCAATACTTTAGTTTTCTTCTTGGGACGTTCAAAAAAGCTGTCGATGTTATTTACTGAACGCTTTTTTGCCATGGCCTGCTTAACTTTAAAACCAGGCGTGCCTTCTTCGTCGGTTGATTCATCTTTATTTTCCGGGTAGTAATAGTTCTTGAAAGTATTTTCAGAGAACTGAAACAATATCAAACAATAAATTACACAACTGCTTAACAAAAACACGGTGCACAAATGCTAAAAAAACACACAATTAAGTTAAAATATTTGTACATACTCACATCCATTATTAGGCCTTTTTATAAACACTTCACTGCACGACACAAGACTATTATGTCTATATACTGCTTTAAGTACAGGGAGCTCCGGTAACGAAGACTGTTGCGTGGCTAATAGTTGTTCAGACACAATACCCCACCGCTTTTATACGCTCCGTAAGTTAAGCGTCTTCCTAAAAACATGTTTGAACTTGTAGTTCATCTAACACAGACGCCGATTTATTCAACAACACCCAAAATAATAAAACGCACAAGTAACAATCGCATCCGTTGTGACCATAAAAGATAATAGGCGGCTACCAATAAAACAATTAAACCGTTATAACAATGCACTCCGGTACACGAAACTTGTCGATACAGGCTTTTTTATTGATATACCTACTCCATAGCGCTTTGAATCAAGTCAGAACCAGTTTACTTGCTTCGTTTTAGTTTTACATACTAGTGTGTTACAATAAAATTAAAATGTATGTGGAGGTGAACCCCATATACGTACTAGATAGATAATGTTATAGCTAATGTTAGTCAAGGATACATATTCGTAGGTACATACCCGTACGTAGGTTAGATTGCATTTAACCACTATATTTTTAATAAGCTAAGTGTAGGTAATTCATTTAGAAATACCTATATGCAATATATGGTTTTGATAGTTGTTTAGAATAGGCTCTAAGTAACAACGACTTAAGATAATACTACGAATACTACGATTAGCTAGATTTACTAACATTAACTTAGGTAAATTCAATTAAGTGAAAATTAGTACTTAAGCTAGATTTAAATCAGTTCTTAGCTTAGGTTAAGCTCATGTAAAGTTAGGCGATCTTTAATAACAGCCGACCCTGGGGTGTTAAAATTTAAAACCACTCGTAACTTCTTTGTTGGTTGATTCATCTTTATTTTCTTGAAAGTATTAAAAACAGTAGGTATGTTAAGTTAGATTAGGTTGTATAATGTTAGGTTAACTTCAGTAAGGTAGGTTAGGTTAGGTTAGAACTGTAAGCCTTAAAAAACAGTAGGTATGTTAAGTTAGATTAGGTTGTATAATGTTAGGTTAACTTCAGTAAGGTAGGTTAGGTTAGGTTAGAACTGTAACCCTTAAAAACAGTAGGTATTTTAAGCTAGGACAGGTTTCACGGTTTTAGGTTAACTTCAACAAGGTAGGTTAGGTTAGGTTAGAACTATGATCCTTAAAAACAATATGTTAAGAAAACCACTATGGTAACTTAATTAAATGATATGAGAAAAACATAGATAACATTAAAAATCACATTACAACAGTTAATAGCGCAATCAGGTAATATGTAAAAAAAAGGTATGAACGCGTGCGATGCAAGACAATGGTGTTGGGTGCCACGAGAACAAAGGGGTTGGCGCACGCGCAAACAATAGGCAACGTCTACGGGACAAGAAAAGGTACCCAGGTAGTTGATAACCTTTCGTATTGAGTACTTGGACTATTGCAAGCTATGGGAAGGAGTGATCTGGGAGTCTCGGGACCCTTCCCAAACGCTCTAAATGGGGGGATAAACACCGAAAAAAATATTAAACTTTTTTTTTTTTTTTAGGAGCGAAACCCCACCTCTCGCTCCTCAGAGCACCATTTTTTTCGGCCGAGTAGAGGCGGGGCCAGAACCGGCGAATCCCTACTACTCCAGTAAGTAAATAATTCCGTGTTGGCATCTAAAAACCAAGCGATACTGACTGGTTCATGGAAACACATGCACCTTATCAACTAGTGCAAAAATCATTCGGAATTACCCACCTGCACCTTATAGCATTTTGTATATTGAATTTTTAAAAATCTTTAATTTAAGTTTCTATTTCTATTTCTATAAACGGAGAATGAAATTTTGATATTTGTAATCACGTAAAGTAATCGACGGCCCTCGAATAGGGTTTTAAAGAAATACTTACAATTGGACTAATTCGATAATTTCTTAGTTGTTTTAACTTTAATCGAGAAATCCTAAAATAAGTGTACTTTTATTTGTTACGAAGAGTAATTATACAGAGTTTCAAGTGACCAGCTCAATCCGGTAACTTTTTTCCATACTAACTTTGACCCCTCTTTGGGGTCCAAGGGGGGGACCCCTTTGATTTTTATATCTTAATTTTTTATTATACAGGGTGTAAGCGACGGCTCACCGAAAACTGAAACTATAGTTTCAGACCATTATACTGAACTGAAATGCACTGGAATTTTTTTCCGGAAACGTAAGGTTAAAAAGTTCTATTTTCCTAACAAAAGTCGCCGCGCAATGTATGAAGAATCAACACAGTAATGGTGCCGTTAATCGTAGTACGATGTATCAAAGTATCAATGAGGGAGGGGGCGTGGCCTCGTCGCCGGCGCCGGTCGTCAACCCTACATAGGTAACGTACAAAAAACTCCATGTTTCCATGTAGGGTTTTGGTACCTAGTTTATAAATTATCATCAATGCTTTAGTTTTTTTTTATGAATGTACTTATTTTCTTTTTAAGTTGTTAGGTGATAAGAGGTGAGTAATCGGCATGTTGATGCGTCATAACTTTGGTGTTTAACATGCCCGTGGTGATGTAACTACTGAACCAAGGTAGGTACTTCATGCTAAAACTTAACAGCTACTTAAGTACCTATGCTATGACCTTATGTATGACAGTAACCAAAAAGTTAATAAGTAACACCTAACTAAAATAAAAAAAGAGTTTGACGTTTACAATCTTACCGATGTGGCAACCACTAACCATTATCCAAGCTCTGTTTGACAAGCTAAAAGTTATTGGCAAAAAAAATACTTTTAATAGGTAAGTATGCCTAGGTACAGTCAAAGAAATTGTTTTCTTAGACCACTTTGGACTATGTCAAAGTGACACTGTAAATAAAATCATAAGAAGTCTCTTACGTTTTGATTGATTATGATTACGTCACTTTACATAGTCCAAAGTGGTTTAGGAATCAATTCCCTTGACTGTACCTAGGTACTTACCTATTACCCAGGTGATTACCGTCTGTCAACTTCTTTAACGTATTTAGTACCTACCTAAGTGCCCTACGGTTGCATGTAGTCAAAAAGCAGAACGTACCAATTTAAGTTACTGACCGGTGTTCTTGTAAGTAGATGCGTAGAACCAAGTTGCTTTTATTGTAAGTTCCACAAAAATTACCTACTTACTTAAATCAAAGATAATTCAGCGGGTTAGCTGTGCTCTGTAGCACAAGACTGAATGAACCACACGCACACACAGACGCACTAACACACGCGAAAGAACAGAATCACAAACAAACACTCGCAAAGGAGATCAGTAGGTACGAAATAAAACATGTAGGTGATACTGGAGGTGCCCGCCGGTTGCCCGGCGGAACCGGTCTCCGCCGCGCCGAGCGGCCGCCCCTCGCGGCACCCGCCGGCCTCGCTGCCGGCGAACGGTCCGACTGAGGTGCTGTTCGTGTTCCAAATATTCTAATCACACGGAAAAATAAGGTTAGGTACCTACTTCAGGTTTAAAAGTATGCATTTGCCAAGTGCAAAATGTGTAAAATTTTGACCTGAAGTAGGTATCAAATCTATCCGCCGCGGTATAAATATGGGAAACGGACATTAAACAGTTCAGTTTTTAATTCGTTGACGAGTTATTAACAGCCGACCCCATGTCCCTAGTTCCGTCGAAGCATTTTAGTGCGTGTAACACCTCGGCTAAAGAGTGAGGTACCTACTTACACTACCTAATTACGAACTTAACTCTAACTCACGTTCTGCCGTAAGGTTAGTTTACCGCGAATAATTCAATAGCGAATTGAAAAGTAGGTACCTAAGTGGTTTAAAAGAATAACATTCCAGCCCTTCGTGGGTACCTATGTACGTTCGCCACACCTAAGTAAGTGCTTACTAGATTTATTCGGTTACCGGTAGATAAATAAATACTACTAAGTACTTACCTACCTACCTAGAAAAAAGGCTCAGTGGTAGGTGGTTCTCTTAACCAACTCGGTTTACAACTCGACGGACCAATCAGATAGCTACAGAGCAAATCAGATTCCAATTTTCCCTTCATAGGTACTTTTCGGGCTTGGGACCGTCAAAAACACCGATTAGTGTAGGTAATAAAAATGTAAGATAAAGGATTGTAAAGTAGAAAACAGATAAACCAACCTAATCACACTAATAAATTCACTTATGTTTTAAGTTACCTTGAGTAATTGTTCGAAGTGTCCTTCACTTTTTGATTCGCACAACAAAACAAGTCTTTCGTGATACGTAGTTTAAAGCACTTAAGTAGAAAACTATCACCACACTCAAATTGAATTCTCACCATGCACTGGCACCCCCGGTTTGTGAAAACATTCGATACTGCGCCGCCGCCCCGGCGATGCGCACGCGACGCGCCTTGCACCGAAGATACTTTTTAGTTAGTTAGAAAAATACGAACACAGATTAGGTAGGAGGGATGTCTAAAGAGACTAAATACCGGCGTTATCGGGCGCGGTGCGCTCGCGTCACTGACTACTTAGACTAGTTTCTAGGCCCTATCGCCAAATTGTTAGGGTGCGAGCGGGAGGGATGTTGTTCGCAAGCTGGCAGTGGTGGCGGGGCGCATGGAATTTTCCATTACTGCCGCTAGCATCCACTAGAAATAATTGAATAACAAAAAGGTACTGTACTGTCACTATCCATCCACTGTCCTTGACCAATTTATTAGTATTAGATTACTGTATTTGTGAGACTGTAGTTAAGTTAAGAGGTTGGCACCCGTCTACTACCATTGAGTAAGTACATAAGTAGATAGCTCCTGGGGCCCATTTCTCAAAGCGTATTAGTCTTATAATATTAGCGTTTTGTCTCGTAATTGAAACTACAAATTGAGACAAAACACTAAGTAATCCCCTTAGGTACTAATAAACGTTGAGTAACGGTGGTATAGGTATAGCTATTCAATAATGACAGATAAGGACAAAACATTGTATAAGCAGCTATAGGTACCACCGTTACTCAACGTTTATTAGTAAGGGGGTAATATTATTAGACTAATACTTTTTGAGAAACGGGCCCCTGCAATGCTGCCGATTATCTGAGCCGTTTAGACTACCGCTGAAGGCTGCCTAATTGAGAATGCACGCGCTAAAATTAGTTTTGTTCGCTCTAACGGGACGGGACTACGCTGCGACATTCACTCGTTCGTCCGACCGATCGCCGCTTTAAGAGAATCACACACACCCCAGATAATATCATATTTTTTTCCCTACGTACGTGTTGTTGATTCTTCGGCGTTTTAACCGCCGTAATTATTGTCTTTGCACATTATTCTAGATAAAATAAACAACTTTCTTATTCTTTTAAATGGAATGAAAACTACTCTGCGTCTGGTGTTTTTCATTATTTTTGTTAATATCTTAAAGACAACAATGACAGCGGTTGAAACGCTAGAATATTTACTTGCGTATCAAACGTTTGGCCTTTAACTCTTAGTTCACCACTGCAAACATACCTACCATAATACTTGTAACTTTTTTGTTGTTAATTTGTATGCTGATTTAAAATCAAAAATGGTTTTATTTCACTTATTTTATTTTTGTCCATTAAATTTTCGTCAAATTTATGAACTCAAGTTCATAACACCGTTACTCCGTTGAATTGTCGCAAATTAATATCGTTAATAAATTACACGGCGGTCACCTGGGTGGCCAGACAGGATGCTTTTCGAAAACGCTTACTAATCCTGTAGGTACATTTTCAATAACTACAGAAATCATTCGTAGAATGGTTCTTATCTCGGTCCACCGGGCGCATCTAAAATGAAGGCATAGGCAGAGTTTAAATAAGAGTTTTGTGCAGAAACCGGTGACCGAGTATGTCAGCACACCTGATATCGATCGATTGCTTTGTAGCTTCATGTAAAGGCCCTAATCCACAATGGCCCAACATGACGAGGCGAAGCCCCCCGCAGTAAAAAAAAATAATCGTAACAGTTGTATTATTAGTAGGTTACGTTAGGGTTAACTTGTGTCCCTTAGAGCGGAACTAGTCACCCTGGCGACTAAGGCTGCCTAAGAGAATAACACCCCTGAACAATTGGCGCTCGGCGATCTCCGGCCGCTCTGGCTCTAGGTGTTTCGTCACCAGTTTCACTAAATCACTGTCAGTCTTGTCCTCGGAAAAACTAGGCGCGCACAAATGACACATTGATGAGTACGTACGTGGCCTCCCCCAAAGGTAGGTAATTAACTTTGACAAGAGATTTTTGCACGTTTTTATTAATTTTATTCGTTGATATGTATGCCAATTACACGTAGCTTTTTAATGCGGTAAATGATTTTTTTTTAATGATTTTACTATTCTTAAACTGATTATTATAAGTACCTACCTACAAGTGTCATCCAGGGCCCGTATTATGGTCGCCTTTATCGCGGTGGATAAAGCTTCCGTCACTCTCGCACTTACTATTGGTCAGAACGTGACAGATGTTTTATCTACGCTTATCTACGTCGATAAACACGACCATAATCGGCCCGCAGTTTGTTTTTCATTAAACTATTTCTCTGCCGAGCCGGTCGCTGCCGGCCGCTGCCATTTCGGTGTGAATTCAGCCTAACAGAGTAACTTTCGCATTTACTTATAATATTAATATGAATGGATGGATTAATAAATAATGAATAGAATTGGTAGGATACGTAAGATAACGCTCCATAAGTAAATAGAATCAATTGCACAACTTACCCCGAGCACTCTAAACAAACCAAAACTAAAAAAAAACATTATCCTCTTTCTTGGTCAGTCGTGTAACTAAGTGTATTTAAATAAATTAGCAAAATTAAGTTATTTTTTAAATGTAATTTTTAGTAAGTAACGCTCTTTTCTTGCAGACTGTTTTCCTAACACTGATGCGAATGATGATAAACTCGTTATTAAAATAAAACACGAGTTAAACAATCCAAACTCGATGGATCTACGAGTAGGTACTGTAACTATTGAGGAGTTCCTATGAACACCTTCCGTCTTCATCACCATAGCAGCTTGTACCATATTATTATTGGTGTCATCGAGATCTCATAAGCATGCATTTCAAGTCAATCCCATTACTACAAATTGGCAAAGATGTAAACACAACCAAACGAACCAATTTACCCTTATTACTCGATAATCACGTGCTTTTAAACATCAAATAAGGTCTTAAATAACTATTCATTATACGTTATTCTAAATAAAAACATGCTTGATGAATATTTGAGGTTGTGTATAAAAACATGCTTGATGAATATTTGAGGGTTGGGCAATTTGAATTGACACAGGCTATACAAGTTTAGTTTTTGGGATAGACCTAGAACAAAAGTTATCTAAAACTGACAACTTTCAACGATCTCCATTTCATTATTTAAAAAAAATATTAAACCAATAAGTAGGTATGTTTCTACTAAATGAAATCTGGACAATGACAGGTTCCTTATGTACGAAAAAAAGCCAGTAAGATGCGGACAGTAAACGGATGATCAGAATTGTCTTAGCAATAGGGCTCCGGAGCAGCAATGGTCCATTTAACTTGGTATTACTAAGCCAACGTCACCCTTCTATTACTAGGCCGCCGCAGTCCGTCCGTCCATCCGTCCCTCCGTCCGTTCGTCCGTCAGACCGTCTGTCTGTAAGCAAGCTATATCTCATGGACAATAATTCAAGACAGTTGAAGTTTTCAAAAAGTGACCATTGCCGATTAAAAACCAACAAATAATAAAAGGGGGCCCGCGTACAAGATTGATACGGAACCGTTCGTGTGCGAATTCAACTAGTAGTTGGCCGGTTTCTCAAACGGTAAACGGTATAGGTATTCATAAAGACCTTCATGGTGTCCTAAGGATGTCGTGCTTCAACTTAATATTTGGTCTACAAGATAACCTACCAAGTTTAGTTTCTTAGAATACAATTTAACCGAAACAAAAAAAATATGATTTAAATATTTAAAAAAAATCATAAAAAGTAATGTTATATCACGAGGAAAATAAATGACGCCGAAATTACTGAATATGCAATTGCAGTTTCTCGTCGTAATTAACGGTCAAAAGTTCAACGCAAATACGTTTGTTTAGAATTTTAAAGGATGAGTTAAAACTGTTTAAATACTTAACTTGGTCCCACAAAACATTTTTATTAATTCATTCATAGATTAGATCTGTAAAAATCAAAGTTAAAAAGAAGCACATTGTCGATATAACTCGTCAGTTTGAAGTTACGTTGTGTTGATGTGAAGTTACTTACCTCGATAACAAGGCGTTGGGGTAATCTTTTGTATTCAGTTTTTTATTTTTGTGCAATAGACTCAATAAATAAACAAGCGACTCATCATTTCAACTTAAAGACATCCACTGCTGGACATACCTAGGCCTCCCCCAAGGTTTGCCACAGGGACCGGTCCCGTGCATACTCATACATCGGTTTCCCGCTACCATATTATGCATGTCGGTTCAACTTGTTCGAAGCCTACCGACGACGCTGCGTGTTCCTTACTCTTCGACAAGTGACTAAAAAAGTAATAATAATGATAACTCATTAAATTTTGTTGTTTTATAATTTAATTTAAAAACATAATAACTATGTGTTCCGCTTGAGTTTCCACTGAATCTGCAATTAATTAAATTTGTGCAATTATTAACTCGAAGACCAAATCAGCCGGTTTTTTTAAATCTTTATTTTACGACTATCCGTTTTGCGTAATCCCGTCCTCTTATTTCACAAAATAGTTATTTATGTAACTGGTACATAATTAAGCGTTTTCAGCCACGATTACCTTAAGAGCTAATTATGTAGCGTTGCATACGTAACTTTCTCTACAAGCTTAAAATTATACAATGACAATAATAATTAATCGCTAACTTTTCTCGTATTCTTTCTTTGACTATTCTGCCAAAAAATTACATATCAGCAAAGTCATTTTCATTATTCCGATTGGCGTTAATGGTTTGTGAATTTTATTGTTAAATATTACTTAACAAATTTCATGCAAAATTTAATAGTTACTTAAACACTTCTGCCAATTTATCATAAAAGTTGGAATGCCAAACGAAACGCCAGCGCCATTTTGTTGATATCCATATTGAACCATACTAACCAAATAACAAATCGATGGATATTAACCATCTAGTTTTAGTAATTTAATAAAAATGTAATTTTAAACACATAATAAGTCTCTAACTGCCGCATTCAGAGACGTCAATTAAATGTAATGCTTGTTAAGTGACGTGTTGTCTTATTCTATTGCTATAGCAAAGAAAGTGACAGCAGCAACTTTAATCTAGCATTAAATTTAATTGACGTCTCTGAGTGCGGCAGTAAATGATTTTTGTTCTTAATATACGAATTTTAATCGGTATTAAAATATTTTAAACGGTTTATGATACAAATTAAGATGTCAAGTGTTCACTAAACGCCAAGACCGATATCCGGAATGACCGTAACCATGGTAATAACAATGCTGTAATAATTATTATAGAACTGTTATTACCATGGCAACGCTCATTATAGAATTGTTTTTCGGTTAGGTACGTTTTAGGTGGTATTCTGATACCATTAACGATATCAATTTTAGCGGTTTATAGTACGTGAGATGATTTCTTTATTTTATTAAAATCAGTCTCTTGGTAGTCGCGTCGTGGTAGTTCAAGAACTACTATTTTTGCTCACATACATACACATACATACCCGGTCGACATCTCACTTCCACGATAGGGCAGACATTAGTTACTGCTTATTAACTATCGTCTTCATGTTTAATGCTATGAAATTGCTAAATGCTTTGTTTAAAAATAAACCTATACAACAAATGGATTTCTAGGTGTCGCTGTAAGTCCATTGCAAAAAATTCTTACGATTTTATTGATAGTATGTAAGTAACTTTGACAATGTGGCCTAGAAATCCCGTTTGACCGTATGTACAATTAAGTATGTATTTATTTAAGGTGGACGGCATTTTTTTTCCCCCTGCAAACTGAAGAAATGTTGGCAGATTCGTTTCACTAAAAACTGGATCAAGTTTCAAAAGGTTTTCAGATAATAGCACTTCGGGGTAGGTTCAACGGGTTGGGTTGTAAAGTTGATCTAGTTTTTAGTGAAACGGATTGAAATTGGCCAAGTGATCTCGTATTTCGGATAGAAATTAAGGAACCCACGCTAGAAACCGAGATGTAACTCAAGCTCTTTAATGATGGTAAATGATTTAAGAAAGATGACCAAATTATTAGCAATTTAAGTTTGCCTAAGATCCCGGGCTCGCTCTTTCCGCCCAAATCGGTGCTATACGATTTTGAGTAGGTACCTTCAAAGATTGTGGACCTCGTCCCAGACTGGGCAGTCCCCCAGCAAAGTTCTGCTTCTAAAATAATTGCAAAAGAATGATTGTCTCTATGTCATCGTATTTGAGTAAGTAACAGTAAGCAATGGACAAAGAGGAATCACCAATGGAGAGTGGGTCATTAAATTTTATACTTTTCTTTAATTAGATTTGAAATAATCTCTCTGTATTGTGATATCGATCGTATTTAAAATCTGGTCCAAACTCGTATTTTTAACTGACTTACCGCCGGACTCAAGACACATTTGAGAGACAACACTTGTAACAGAAGGAGTGGATCAAACGAAGCAGGTCGATAGAGGACGTCAAGACCTATCGATTTCACCCCCATGTATGTTCATCTGCGATTTTCTACTGTTCCTAAGTTATTTAAGTTTTCGTAAAATTTGACTAACACCCAGACAGCAGCCACCTACCACCTATCTTTGCTAATTTAATCTAAACAATTAAATTTACAGCTAAGATTTTTGTTTTGTAGGTAGTGGAATAGTTGGTCTTGAGTATCCAATTAAAAACGTGATCATAAAAATTGGATTTTTTCGTCGAATTAACTTTAACTCGAACTTTCGAGGCTGGTTAGTGAACAAAATTCTCAAAACATTCTTTCTGGAAATTATTCTAAAAACTGCGCTAAGTAATGATAAACCTCCTGTACAAAATGTATTGTGTTTGGTTTACAGGAAAATGTAAAAAACTAAATTAAGAACCACAAGAGAGACATTAACGAACCCCCTTAACTGAAAACTTTTGATTGCAACTACCTAAGTCAAAGTCAAAGTGTATTAATTACTCAAAATGACATCAGTGTATTAATTAGTCAAAATTACTTTAAGTCGTAAAAGGTTTAACTTAACTTTACATATTTGTTTAGTTAAAGTCTTGTAATTTTACCTGGAGACAGTTTCTGTTATTAGAATGAGTCGAAATTAAGTTAGTAGGTATGTAAACCCGGTAACAAGGCAGTATAATAATGACTAAGAACTGATCTGATAATGGAATTTGAAGATGGTCATAGGATTGCTGCTGTACTTAACGTCGAGTCATTAATAAGTTTGATCTTGTTAGATTATTCTTGATAAACAGGTGAAGACTGTGCAGGGAAAAGGACGGTTATCAGATCGTTTGACTTATGGGGACATATTAATAGTTTACTGTAGGGCCCCATTACGTGTTTTGTTTAATAAAATTGTTTTATATCCGTTATATCGTCTTCTGCTGATTTTGCCTGCTGTCTATGACTTTGAGAATCACTTTCAAGTCTAATGTTAAATGTTAATCATTGTTAATCGACCGTTACATTTTGACAGCTGTTAAAACAAATTTTACAAACCTCTTAACAATAGAGTGGGTCTATTGTTAAGTGGTTTGTAAAATTTGACATTAAATTGTCAGTTTAGAAATTAGATATTATGTGAACAATTTGAAATATCAATAAAGTAGATCGGTTAATTAATTCCTAGTAGTCACCTAGAAAAATTGAAAAGAGAAAATAAAGAAAAAAATTATGGATAACATAACTAGGTGCACTTGCCGTCTCCGGGGAAGTCTAAATGACGCGAAGCGGTTTGCTGCCATCATTTCAGAAATCTTAGTAACGCTCACTCACTTTACTTAAGCGCGAGTTCCCTCCGGCACTTTTCCCATTTTTCCCATTGGAAGTCTATGGGAACATATTTTCGGTGATTTATACCTCCGTGGCATGTCCGATTTTCAATTTTATTTTTTATAAACCATTTATGGCTAGATGTCGTATTACGGGCTAAATTTGATCCTGATATCTCTAATAGTTTGGGAGGAGTATGCGGACAAACGATAATCCGAATCGGGGAAGAATAGAGGCCTGCACACGTAAAGTTCGGACCGCGGGAAACGCCACGCGCCGTTCCAATCTACGTTCCGAACCGTACGTGTAAATGCAGCTGTAATAGTAAAATAGTAAGTAAATAATGTACGGTTCGTTCCCCAAGTAACATTTCACTCAGGCCTAGGTTGTAAAAAATACCTTTAGGTTCTAAAAAGGACATAAAATGGTTAATGCTTTACTATCTGGTCATATTAAGTACTTGAGAATGATTAATAAGTCCTAAAACTAAAAGCCTATTAAAACATCTTTACTTTCACATTATTATTAATTAAACGTTATTTTTAATAAAAACACGCTTGATGAAATATTTGAGGTTATGTGTCAAACAGTATTAATTTTGTTTACATCTTGGGCAATTTCAATTGACACAGGCTATAGGTACAAGTTTAGTTTTTGGGATAGACCTCGAACAAAAGTTATCTAAAACTGATATAGACAACGATTTCCATTTCATTATTTTTATTTAAAATTGTAACTATTAAGTATGTTTCTGCTATACTTAATGAAATCTGGACAATGAAAGGCTCCTTATCCATAAAAAAATCCTGCTCCTTTTTTATGAGTCCCCCTAAGAAACTAAATTGAATAAGGTTTTAATTTATTCTGTCTGCGAGCCAGTGTTAAGAGTGTAAAACAACTTGTTTAACTGTTTAGTTTTTTATTGACATCACATAACAGAAAAATCCAACGTTACCCATACAATTTGGCGGGGAGAGAGCGTCACTTGTCAAATCATAACCGTCAAGTGCGAATCGTTTGCAAGTTCGTTTAGAAATAATATTTTAGTATAACAATTTTAATTCACAAACCAATTTGCTACCTCAAAACTTTACTCAATATTTGTATTATTAATTAACGTTCTATTTATTATAAATTATTATTTAAAGGATTATCTATCACCAGGAGCCAGTTAGATTCTTAGAATAAATTTTTCAAGCATTATCCGAGAAAAACAAGAATTAAATATTAAATTTCAGAAAAATATATTTTTTAATATTTATTTAGGTCAACGTATATTTGAGTAGCTTAGTTTTAATTTTAATTTAAATAAGTTTAGTTTTAACTTTTAATTGTATTATATTAAATAAGTTTAGTTTTAAATTTCATAAAAAATACTGTTATATGACGAGGAAAAGAAATTTTTTTTTTTTTACCGAATATGCAATTTCAGTTTCTCGTCGTAATTAACAGTCAAAAGTCCAACGCCAATACATTGTTTGTTTAGAATTTTAAGACTCAATAAAGGATGTAGTCCTGGCAATGAAAGATTGTGGATGGAAAAGTTGAAAGCAGAAATTTTGACTTCGGAACTTTGTTTGGACTAGTTAGGAGATAAACATACTAAAAGTCCCCACCCCTCGGAGGTGAGCCCTAAGAGGGGGGGCGCAAAGAAGGTCCCATTTTTTTGTTTTTTGTTTACATCTTGAAAACAATGCATCATAGGAAATGTTGTTGTATGGCATTATTAAAGCTGATAAAATTCTCTACAACTTTGATTCTATACATTTTTTACCTATTTTCAATCGTTGTCTAGATATGAGCTCCGAAAAACGGACGATTTTCAAAACTGTATTTTTAGCTCGGGTATTACTGCACGACACCTTGCGCATGTGACTATGCGCTGACACTTGGCACAGTTGACTCTTAGCTGGTCCTGAGTAGATTCAGACCGGGAGTCATCGAGAGCCATCACGCATTTAGTGGGGGTGAGGGGGGGAAGTTCGACGCTGGCGCGCTGTAATTGAAGCAACATTTCTCTAAAACTTTACATACTAGGGTATGCGATGTATCATTTTCGGATAAATTAAGGACAAGGAATCTATTTTTCAAACAAAAACAATGCACTTTGTAACAAAAAAAAAAAAAAGTAGAAAAGACTAAAACCTACCCAGGGAGAATGTGTATTCTAAGGATAAACCAACTCTGTAAACAGCACAAACACATCTGAACATGAGCGTAGGTATCGGTTGACATGTATAACAAAAAAGTAGCTGGTTTGATAGTACAATCCGTTGTATGGGAACCTTGCACTTTTTGACTACGCGCTGAAACTTGGCACAGTTGATCCGTTGATCCGTAGGTGGTCTCGAGTGAATTCAGACCGGGAGCCATCGAGAGCCACCGTGCATTTAATGGAAGCCATATTTCTCTACAACTATAATTGTAATGGCGTCTAATATTATAACATTTTCGAATAAATTAAGGATGGGAAGTCTATTTCTGGGATATTTCTAATCACGTGAAATATGTTAAAATTAAAAACATATAGCCACATTTATCTACTTATTAAAATATAAAGTTAAGTTTTACGTCTAAGATGGGCATGGAACTTATTCACGTAAACGTAACATATTATAAGTAAGCATCCTTGACAGCTCAGTTATTGTAATTAATTACTGTATGTTTTATAATTTTCTGATAAATTTTTCGTTCCAAGCATTTCATCGAAAAATACGTCGGTTATGCTTTTTTAAACAGATATAATAGGATCTCAAAGCTTAAACTAGAATATTGCACGTCATAATTTATTATTTTAGATCAGCTTCGTGTACCTACTTCAGTAAATGAGTTCCTAAATATCCCATTTAGACACATCCCACCGACTAAATTATATCAGCATTTTTCAAGAGCCATATATTAACTAACGGGTGCAAGTTTGTGGTCAGTTAGCAGTGTTAGCACCAGCTCAGAATCTGCTCATTTTATAATATTATAATATATAAATTATAAAAGTAATCATAAGATAAAGCTTATATTTTTTTTTGTTCTTAGGTGCAATATTTGTATCCCAGAAATAGTCTTCCCATCCCTAATTTATCCGAAAAAGATATATTAGACGCCATAACAATTATAGTTTTAGAGAAATATGGTTTCAATTAAAGCGCAGCAGCGTTAAACTTCCCCCCTCCCCCACTAAATGGGCGGTGGCTCTCGACGGCTCCCGGTCTGAATTCACTCGAGACCACCTACGGATCAACTTTGCCAAGTTTCAGCGCATAGTCAAAAAGTGCAAGGTTCCCATACAACGGATTGCACTATCAAACCAGCTATTTTGACCTCACGTTTTTTTGTCATACATGTCAGTAGATACCTACGCTCATGTTCAGATGTCTTTGTGCTGTTTACAGATTTGGTTTATCCTTAGAATACACATTCTCCCTGGGTAGGTTTTAGTCTTTTCTACTTTATTCATTTTTTTTGTTAGAAAGTGCATTGTTTTTGTTTGAAAAATAGATTCCTCGTCCTTAGTTTATCCGAAAATGATACATCGCATACCCTAGTATGTATAGTTTTAGAGAAATGTTGCTTCAATTACAGCGCACCAGCGTCGAACTTCCCCCCCTCACCCCCACTAAATGCGCGATGGCTCTCGATGACTCCCGATCTGAATCTACTCAGGATCAGCTAAGAGTCAAGTGTGCCAAGTGTCAGCGCGTAGTCACAAGCGCAAGGTGTCGTGCAGTCACACCCGAGCTAAAAACACTTTTTTGAAAATCGTCAATTTTTCGGAGCTCATATCTAGACAACGATTGAAAATAGGTAAAAAATGTATAGAATCAAAGTTGTAGAGAATTTTATCAGCTTTAATAATGCCATACAACAACATTTCCTATGACGCATTGTTTTCAAGATGTTAACAAAAAATAAAAAAGCGGGACCTTCTTTGTGCCCCCCTCCCTAGGGCTCACCTCCGAGGGGTGGGGACTTTTAGTATGTTTATCTCCTAACTAGTCCAAACAAAGTTCCGAAGTCAAAATTTCTGCTTTCAACTTTTCCATCCACACCCCTCTTTTGAGCATTCATTTACCAAGCTAATGAGTTAGAACTGTTTAACTTGATCCCACGAAATATTTTCATTAATTTATTCTTAGATTAGATCTGTAGAAACCAAAGTTAAATAAGAAGCACATTTACTCCATACAACTTGCCCCAGTTTGAAGTTACGTTGTGTTGATGTGAAGTTACTTACCTAGATTAACAAGGCTTTGCGTTAGGGTAATATTTTGTATACAGTTTTTATTTTTGTGGAAAAGACTCAATAAATAAACAAGCGACTCATTATTTCAATACATCGGTTTTCCGCTACCATATCCACGTCGGTTCAACTTGTTGGAGGCCTACCGACGACGACTGACTAAAAAGTAATATCATAACATGATAACTAATTAAATTTTATTGTTTTATAATTTAATTTAATTTATTAACATAATAACTATGTGTTCCGCTTGAGTTTCCACTGAATCTGTATTTACGCTTGTGCAATTTATTAACACTTCGGGGCAGCATAAACCGTTTCGGTTGTTAGTGTTGATACACAATGTAACTAGGTGTTTTTCATGTTCCTAGTAAAATTAAATTTAAAAATACCTACGTTGTGTAACAACACTAACAAACCAAACGGTTTAACCTACCCCGAAGCGCTATTATCTGAAAACCTTTTGAAACTTGATCCAGTTTTTAGTGAAACGAATGTGCTCAAATTTCTGCAGTTTTCAGGAGAATAGTAAAAATGCCATCCACTTTAAATAAATACAAAATGGATTACCACGCCACATTGTCCAAGTGACTAATGAATAAAATCATAAAAAAGTTTTGCAATGGACTTACTGAGACACCTAGAAATCCATTTATTGTGTAGGTTTAAATATTTAAATCATTTAGCAATTTCTGTAGCATTAAACATGATAAGATGATAGCATTAAACATGATAAGATGATAGTTAATAACCAGTGATCGGGGAAAACGGTACAAAACTTTAACAAAACTTGTAAAGCTGACCATAAAGGAGAACTTGCGACCAAGAAAAATAAGAATATTATTAAAAACTAAGAATAATATTGGCAGATTAGTGTTCAATTTACCTCTATATCAGAGTCTCGGATTTGGTATAAGGATATTAATAGTTTCATGGCTGTAATGTAAGTTTTGTTAAGTTTTGTTAAAGTTTTGCATCGTTTTCCCCGATCACTGTTAATAACAGTAACAAATGTCTGCCCTATCGTGGAAGTGAGATGTCGACCGGATATGTATGTATGTAGGTATGTTTATGTATGTGAGCAAAATTAGTAGTTCTTGAACTACCACGACTACCACGAGACTGATTTTAATAAATATAAAGAAATCGTATGATTCAAGGATAACGTGTAACCATTATGGGCTAATAAGACTTATAAGAAAAGAAAAGACTCTTTGTACCAGCCGTTATTAAAAACCACAAGAATTAGAATGAACGAAATCAGGGATCAAAACGAACACTAAGGGCCACTTGCACAGAAAATTTAACACGGTATTTACACTAACACGGGTTACGCTCTGCTTAATAAACTTCATCATGTATCAGTTACATAAATAACTATTTTGTCCTTACAGAAATAAGAGGACTATGCAAAACGGATAGTCGTAAAATAAAGATTTAAAAAATCGGCTAATTTGGTCTTCGAGTTAATAAATTGAACGAGCGTAATTGCAGATTCAGCGGTAACTCAAGCAGAACACATAGTTATTATGTTATTAAATTAAATTATAAAACAATAAAATTTAATGAGTTTCCATGTTATTACTTTTTAGTCACTTGTAGGTGTAAGGAGGAGGCAGCGTCATCGGTATGCACGGGACCGGTCCCTGTGGCTAACCTTGGGGGAGGCCTGTGCACGTCTTTCGGTAGTTTCGGTTGAAATGACGAGTCGCTTGTTTATTTATTGAGTCTATTCCACAAAAATAAAAAATGAATAGGTATAAAATATTACCTTAACTCAACGCCTTGTTAATCTCGGTAAGTAACTGCACATCAACACAACGTAACTTCAAACTGGCGAGTTCTATCGACTTAGGGCTGATTTTTGAATCCCCTGATAAAACTATCCGTCAGTTAAATGTATTACTATCCTTTTCCGAAGTCATATGAAAGAAAAGGACAGAGCTAAAATTTACCTTCCGGATAGCTTTATCTGGGGATTGAAAAATCAGCCCTTAATGTGCTTCTTTTTAGGGTTCCGTACCCAAAGGGTAAAAACGGGACCCTATTACTAAGACTCCGCTGTCCGTCTGTCTGTCTGTCACCAGGCTGTATCGGGGGGGGGGGGGGGCTCCCATACAACAAACGTGTTTTTTTTGCCGTTTTTGGCTAATGTTGTAAAGATAATGGTGCGGAACCCTTCGTGCGCGAGTCCGACTCGCACTTGGCCGGTTTTTAACTTAGTAGACGGCATTTATTAATTCTCCTGAAAACTGCAGATATTTGGGCACATTCGTTTCATTAAAACTGGAATAAGTTTCAAAAGGTTTCAGATAATAGCGCTTCGGGGTAGGTTAAACCGTTTGGGTTGTTAGTGTTGTTACACTATGTAGGTATTTTAAAACTTAATTTTACTAGGAACGTAAAAAACACCTAGTTACATTGTGTATCAACACTAACAATCCAACCCGTTTACTACCCCGAAGTAGGTACTATTATCTGAATAAATTTGAAAATTGTTCCAGTTTTTAGTGAAACGGATTAAAATTGGCCAAGTGACCTCTTATTTTGGATAAAAATGAAACAACCTATGTCCACGTTAGTAACCGAGAAGTAACTCAAACTCTTTAATGATGTTAAGTAAATGATTTAAGAAAGATGACCAAATGATTAGCAATTTAAGTTTGCCTAAGATCCCGGGCTCGCTCCTTCCGCCCAAATCGCTGCTATACGATTTTGAGTACCCTCAAGGATTGTGGACCTCGTCCCAGACTGGGCAGTCCCCCAGCAAAGTTCTGCTTCTAAGATGATTGCAAAAGAATGATTGTCTCTATGTCATCGTAGTTGAGTAAGTAACAGTAAGCAATGGACAAAGAGGAATCACCAATGGAGAGTGGGTTATTTTATACTTTTCTAAAAAGAGATTTGAAATAATCTCTCCGTATTGTGATATTGATCATATTTAAAATCTAATCCAAAATAAGTAAAACAGATGATTTGAAACAGCATATGTCAGGGAAAAGGTTAGTGATGAAAGTTAATGAAAGCTTTGATTAGTTCAACAGAAAACACTGTGTTTTATTACAAAACACAGTGTTTTCAAAAACAACATTCTATCTAGAGATTAACTTGAGCTCGAAGGAAACTTACCGAGATGATGCAAGTATTTCAAATAGGGTATTCCAAATAGGTACCTGTACCATCTTTATAGCAAAGCCAACTTCCATATCTGAGCCACGTTCGTTCCATCGTCGACTTTAAAACCTGAAATATTTTAATGACTTACCGCCGGACTCAGAGACATTTGAGAGACAACACTTGTGACAGAAGGAGTGGATCAAACGGAGCAGGTAGATAGAGGACGTCAAAACCTATCGATTTCACCCCCATGTATTGTATGGTTAGCGATATGTATGTATGTATGTAAACACTTTATTGTGCAAAAGAAAAAAAACAGAACAATACAATTAATATAAAAATAAGTACAAAGGCGAACTGATAGATACTCGTACGCCTGGCTGGGTTTCGGGTAGATATTCTACTGTTCTAAAGTTATTTAAGTTTTCGTAAAATTTCACAAACACCCTATGTTACCACCTATCTTCGTTAACTTAATGTAAACAATCAAATTAACAGCTATGATTTACGTTTTGTAGGTAGTGGAATAGTTGGTTTTGAGTATCCAATTAATAACGTGATCATAAAAATTATCAATATTTAGACAATTGTACCTACGTGTAAGTATCTACTTGGCATTTTATTCTAGAAATTATTCTAACAACTGCGCTAATTAATGTTAAATCTCCTGTACAAAATTTATTGTGTTTGGTCTACAGGAAAATGTAAAAAACTAAATTATGTACTACAATAGAGACATTAACGAACCCCCTTAACTGAAAACTTGTGAATGTAACCACCTAAGTCAAAGTGTATTAATTAGTCAAAATGACATCAGCTTTACTATACTCTCTATTAATTTAAGTCGTAAATAAAAGCTTTTACTTAACTGTAAAAGTTAGTGTTTAAATTTTACTTGTAGTCAGTTTTTGTTATTAGTCGAAATTAAGCTAGAAAGTACTTGTAATCCCGGTAACAAGGCAGTATTATAATGTCTAAGAACTGATCTGATGATGGAATTTGAAGATTGTCATAGGATTGCTGCTGTACTTTCTCTTTCTTTTATATTCAAATTTTAAATGATCCTGTAATTTTAATGTAATAAAATGTATGCAGAAGATTTATCATAAACCAGAGCACTTAATGAAATAAGTTTAAATAAGGCCCGAAAGTCGGAGTTAAAGATGGGTTAACAGAGCAATAGTTCAAGAACGAATTATTTTCTTAAAAATTGGTTATACTTTTGATCGTGAAGTTTATTGGAGACTCAAGACCAACTATTCAACTACCCATTTTAAACAAAAATCACAACTGTAAATCATACTAGCAACGTTAGGTGGTAACAGAGGGTGATATTAAAATATTACGAACACTTAAATAATTTTGGAACAGTAGAAAATCGCTACCTACCTATTTCAAGGGTGGCGATAAGTTATCTCTATTAAGATAGTTAAGCGACTATAAACGAGGAACATTTAAATGTTTAAATATGACAATGACTTTCCCGCGGCGTTCCTTGTGGGACGCGACGTGAAGTGGGACTACATAACAGTTTATTATGATCACTAAAAAGTATAAAACAACAAATAGTTAAATGTTTTAAAAAACAAAAAATTGCCTGCAAAAACGCAAAAAATAACACATACATTCAAACATACCGTCACGCTTTCATTCCAGAGTGGGGTAGGCAGAGCTACAGAATTACCAACAACTCTAACAACTTGTTGATAATTTTATCTTCACAGACATACAAGAGTCGTTTTGGGCAATTCCTTTCCATGGTTAGGCACTTATTAGGCTTTTAGACTTTTTGGTATGGACAAGAATAAGTGGCATTGGGATGGTCTCTTCTAAATTTTTTACACGACGGTACGAAACATCTTCCTTCATCCTTGTAATATACTCTATCATAAGCAGCGTTTGCAGGACTTATATTTGATGTATCCATTATATAAGGATGAAGATGATGCAAACAACTTGTATCGTAGTCCAAAAACTAATGCAGAGGTCGTCAGGGATAGTAAGAATCGTCAGCCAAAATACGCCGTCAAGAGTAGTTCCAATTCAAGTCCAAAAAAGCGTTGCGGTGGTTGTCGAGAAATGCGGTAATATCCAAATCCAAGGGTCTGAGCAGAAGTCATCGTAAAATTCAAGGAAATAATTGGTAAATAACACGGAGGTAAACAAACGAAAGCGAAACCATTATTTATTTATTTTATTCGTTTGACATTGTTGTTGTTTTTTTAATTCATCCCATATGGGATAGGCAAGGATCAAAGATCATACAGCCAATTCTTCTTTTTTGTATTTTTCCGATTTCAAGTCAAATAAAGGCCTAAGCCAGTTCTTCAGTATTTATACACTTTAGTCATTTCCATTAAAAATAAGGCTATCGAGCCAATTCCGTAGTATTTCATTCCTGTATTTCCTTTCCTATGTTATATCGTATCGTCATTTTCCGTTCCGTTTGAATCCATGTCAAATACTTTGTCAGCTAGGCTAACGTCATGTCCAAATTGTCAAATTCTTGCTTGATAATCTTGCTTGATTTGATCTTGAATCTTGATAGGTATTCATATTTCTTGATCACATCACACACATTCACACAAATAATCAAATTTCAAAGTCAATACTTTTAAAATAGTTATATAAATACATATACACTGCTGGGTTCACTAGTAAGTCTTCAGTACTGCGCGGGATTAATTCTGGAGTAACGTATTCTGTTAAAAGCGTTTCTATAAGGGCGAGGCGATGTAAATTATTGGCAGGGCAATCGAATATAATATGATCTAGAGTTTGGCTATTCTCAGTATCGCAGTCATTGCATCGTGGGGAGGGGACCATATTCATACGATGCAAATGTGCGTTAAATCTTCCATGACCAAAACGTAAGCGGCATAGAGTGACATAAAACTTTCTACTATAAAAGAAAGAACTCTTTGAAAACCAGGGCTTGGAGATCTTCTTATTAATAGCTGCGTACCATTTGCCTTTTCTTTCTAGTGATGCAGTCCAGACTTGTTCCCATTCGCTATACATTTGTTGAGAAATTTTAACAAGTAAATCATGATATGGTATAGCAATATTAAGCACACTTCCGCTGGCACTATCTGTAATGGTTCTAGCTAAATAATCGACTGCTTCATTTCCAGCAACACCAATATGGCCAGGAGACCACATAAACTGCACCACAACATTATCTTCTTGCAGCCGTAACCACAATATTTTAATATGATGTAAGATATAACTAGTATTTGCATTAAATCTATTGTTTTCTAATGCTTTTAAGACGCTTAAGCTATCAGATATAATCAACCATTTCTTATTTTCCTGAGAATGATGTTCAAAAATATGCTGCAAAGCTGCTGAAATAGCCAAAGATTCAGCAGAATAAATGCTTAGTTCTGATGGTAACTTGGTTCCGCGTCCTGTCTTACATTTTGAATTATAAATTGCCATGGAAACCTCATTGCATTTCTTAGATCCATCAGTGTAAATGCAGTTATAACCTGAATACTTTGCTAACCTTTCATACACCTCTTCTTTGGTTTTAGTCTTGCAAATAGTGTCAATTTTCATATTAGAAAACTTGCTACTGTAATTTCCACTATAACATGGCCAATTTTCGCTATCATAAATATTGTACTTATTTTTGTATTCTAATATTTCAGACAAGTCATGCAGTGCAAAAGGCATAGAAGAAGAATTACTTGTGGAATTAGGAGTATAAATACTCTGAAGCTTTTTAACTAATGGATGAAACTTCAAAGAGAGAAGTTTAAGAATAAATCTGAATTTCAAATATTTAAAACGTAAGATCAGGGGTGGAGTGTTACACTCCACCTGTAATGAATTGATGGGAGTGGTTTTCATACAACCAGTTATTATACGTAAGTTACTGTTCTGAATTACATCTAACTTGTGAACTAATTTCTCATTAGAAGCATAACATAAGAAACCATAATCAAAGTGACTTCTTACTAGAGCTTTATATAGGATTAGTAATGTTTTTGGGTCAGCTCCCCAAGATGTATTAGTGAGAGACCTGAGAACATTAGTAGCCCTAGAAGCTCTTTCTATTATAGTATTAACATACTTGTTCCAGGACAAGTTGTTGGTAAATTCAACCCCTAAAAATTTTACAGTGGATGCTAGTGGTAACTTCATATTATTGTAAATGGACGAATTTTATTAAAAACAATTACTTTTGATTTATCAGGATGAATGTCCAAATTGAGATATGAAAAATAGTTGTGCAATTTATAGAGAGCATGGTTTAATCTATTAACTAAATCAGAAACATTAGCACCTGATGCATATACTACTAAATCATCAGCAAACTGAAGATTGAGTACATGCAATCCTAAAATGCTATTCAACTTATGTATATACAGAGTGAAAATTAAGGGGCTTAATATTCCCCCTTGACAAACCCCTTTGTGAGATAATCTAGGCCCTATCAAGACCTTATTTACTTTAACATAGACTTGACGGGCGTGAAGAAAGTGAAATATCCAATTAATAAGCTTTTCAGGAATATTAAGTGAGGCTAACACTAAGCTTAAAATATTATGATTAACATTATTAAATGCACCCACTATATCAAAAAATATTCCAATAAAAACATGTTTTTTCTGCATTGAGCTAAATATATCTAGTTGTAAATGTGTTAAACTCTCACGAGAAGACTTCCCTCTTCTAAACCCAAACTGATTTGATGGTAAAAGGTTATTATTCTCTACAAAAAATTCTAATCTGTGCTTTAGAAGCTGTTCAAAAATTTTTCCAAAACATGAAGTGAGAGCTATAGGTCTATAGGAATCAGCATCATTTTTATTTTTATGGGGCTTCAGGATAGGAACTAAACAATCTATTTTCCAGTCATGTGGTATCAGGGATTTGTCCCATAATAAATTAAAAATGTTTAAAATAATGTACAAACTATGAGGAGAAAGTTTTTTAATTACTTTGTATGGCAGACCATCTAAACCACAGGCAGTATCCCGACGTGACATAACAGCTGAAACCAATTCCGCATATGTAAAAGGGCTCTTCATAAAATCTGATTGAGTACTATTGTTTATAGGCTGCGACTGATAAGGCTGTTCAACTGTATCTGCAGTATATTTCTCTAAAAACTGTGAGACCCATGACAAATTATTATGTTTAGAAGTTTCAACATAAGTCTTATTGAATTTTTTCATATAATTCCAGATCCTACTAATGGGAGTTGTTCTATTAAAGGATTCGCATAAGGACTTCCAGCTTAACTTAGCTTCAGTTTTCAACACTACCTGTCTAACTGCTTGCAATCTTTTAAACTCAAGGTAATTTTCCTGTGAAATATCATTTTTAAATTTAATGTATGCATTCTTAGCATTTAAAACTGCCCTGTCACACTTAGTGTTCCACCATGGTAAAGGAACACTTTTTTTAATTGAAGTAGGAGTTGATTGACTTATGCGTTGATTTACACTATGTTGAGGTAGACACTGCCTTATTGCTGTATTAATAACATTTGTCAACTGATTATAAGCTTCAAGTGGTTCAAGGTTATTAAATTCATGACTTGCAAAGATATTATTTGTTAGTTCAGTGTATTTTGCCCAGTCAACTTTTTTAAAATTGTGATAGGGTAAAGTAGGTAATCCATAATTGCACTGTTCTACATCACCATAACTGATCTCTATTTTTACAGGAAGATGATAACTACCTAAAGGGTCCTGAAAAACATCCCACTCACAATACAGAGCAAGACATGGAGAAACTATTGTTAAATCTAATGCATTGGGTTGCCAAGAATGAGAGCCTACCGTTGTCATTTGACCGTCATTCAATAGAAATAAATAATTTTCGTCTATTGCAGCTGCTACGTCACGTCCTCGACCATCTATTGAGTTGCATCCCCAAATGGAATGCTTAGCATTAAAGTCTCCAGCAATTAAAACTGGCTCAGGAAGGCTTGCAATTAACCTGTTTAATTTATTTTTGTTTAAATTTACATTACTACCAGGGCAGTAAAGGCTAACTATTGTTAGCTCTTTATTCTGCCCATAGGAAATTCTAATGGCTATATTTTGCAATGAATCATCCCAGAATGTATCTATTTTACTAAACTGCAAACAATTATGTACTATAATAGCAACTCCATTGTGATCATTACCTGAATCTAATCTTACTACACTATAACCTTTAATATTAAAACGACTGTTAGATTTAAGCCATGTTTCACATATGATAGCAATGTCAATATCATTCTCCCTTAGAAAGTACTTAAAAATATGTAACTTATTTAATATACTTTGAGCATTCCACTGTATAATTTTTAATTTACCCATTATATGAGCTAAAATAATTAAGGCTTCTTTTTTGTTATGGTTTCAAGGAGAACATCCTTGATGCTTTGGGTACAAATGGGCTTATTATTTGACTTATTTAAACTGACTATTTTAACTATTGATTCTATGAGCATGTTCATGATAAAGTCTGAGCTTAATAAGGAAATAAGCTGGTCGGGTTTAGAATTTAATTTCGGGAAATTCGTGTTATTAAATAAATCTGCATATTTAACTGTTTTTTTTTCAACTTTTTCCTTATTTTCTTTTATTTTCTGCTGTTTTATAGGACATGTTGAAGAAATTGACACATGATTGCCTTGGCAATGACAACACTTAGCGTCTTTTGCTTCTATATTGCATTCTGAGAATTTATGATCACCCTGGCATATGGAGCATCTTGTGGAGTTTTTGCAGAATTTCGCAATGTGCCCGTAACGCAAGCAACGTAAACATTGCAGTACGGGTTGAACATATGGTCGAACCTCAAAACGCCAACTATTTAGGTTGACGTTTTCTGGCAGGACTGGTGAAGAAAAGGTTATTCTGACTGTTTTTAAAGGATTGAACTGGTCTCCTGTCTTCTTCATGAACCGTTGCACACTTATTATGTTGTTGGAGCTGGACAAGTTCTTAAATATTTCTTTGTTACTTAAGTCTATAGGAACATGTTGTATCACTCCAACCGTTTCGGTCGAGGACGCAGGTATGGAAGCTTTAAGTTTTTGTGCCTCAAGAAATATTTTGTTTGTTAGCGCAGCGTTAGCCAGCGCTGGCCTTTCAAATATGACTCCAATTTTAAATTTATTCATTCTTTGAAGCTGTTTAATTCCTTTCAAGTTTCGTTTAAGGATGTTAGCTAGCAACATTATATTTTTGTCCCCAATAGCTTGGCCAGGCTCCAAGCTCTCTAGAAAGACAATGTATTCAAAGTGACCTCCGTTTTCCGGATAAAGTCGCACATAGTTTGGAACATGATACGGTAGGTACTTATCTTGATCTTCTGCTTCGGACACGCTCCCGAAGGAGTCATCCGAAATACTCCCTGTCTCTTCTGTCCCCTCCAGTTCGCCACGCTTTTTCCGCTTCTTCGCCTTTCCCATCTCGCAAGAGCAAACTACTCCTTAATAATTAATTTAAATTAGAGCGGCAAAAATTTCGTCCTTTCAGCTCAAAGTTTCCCGCGCTTTTTCGGTTAACAAAGTTATTCGTTTGACAATTTTGACAACAGACAGACAAAGTACTGTCATAATACGGTTTTTTTTTAATTATCATTTAGGCTAAGGTAACGCGTATATAGTGCCCGGCCGTTGGGAAGTCAATCCTGACAGCTGTCATTTCAGTACAATTTATAACCTCAAACCCAAGAATAGGTTATAAATTGTACTGAAATGACAGCTGTCAGGATTGACTTCCCAACGGCCGGGCACTGTAGTTCCGTAACGCTCAGAGAACTGTCATAACGGACTTAAAAAAAAGGTATTTTAGAAGAACTATAATGTTTAAAAATAAAATAACTGTAGATTATTGGTTTATAGACCAAACACTATCAGAAAAAAAAAATATACACCCCTTCAAAAAACTTTACTTAGTACCCAATTGTTATAAATATCATTCTCCCTTATCTTGGATTTAATTCACCAATCACAATTACTTAAATGGTAAGGTATTGTGTTTTAAGAATGTTTTATCCTACACAAGTATTCAAAGTTACTGGTTGTGACTGCAGGGACCCAATTCTCGTGAGTTTGAGATGATTTTTCATGCGAGATATGTCAAAAAAATGTAGGGTAGGGTGGGTACGATTGAAACGCGTAATGATTGAAACAACTCAAATTTCTCGGAAACCGTTACACCTACCAGCGCGACACGAACTTCGTTACTACGTTGGCCATTTTCGAATCTTTGGACAGTGGCGCGCGGGGCAACAAAGGACGCGGTCGTGTGCAGGACGCTTCGGAAAAATTTCACACGCAAAAATAAGCATTTATGTTCTTTTTATTTTCGGTTTATCTTAATTAACTCTTGTATTTTGATATTTTTTCTTATTTTGTTGTATGGTATCCCTATTCGAGATTGTATTTATTGATATCGGTAATCGCTAAAGTAGTATTTAATACTAAAATATCGACTTTGAAATGAAGAATAGGAGATGGGTACGATTGAAACAATTTGCCTGTGGACGTTTGAAACGTTTCAATCGTCCCGGTGTTCCAATCGTCCCTTTTTAACCGACTTTAACCAGAAAGGAGGAGGTATGAATTTTTCATGTCCTTATGTTACTTTTACTAGGTAATGAATTTTTAATTTATATAAACCTGAATAAAAGCCTACAAACCAAGGTGTATGTATATAGGTATGTATTTTAATGAGTATAAACCTGAAAAAAAGCTAAGATACTAACTAAGGTTATATATATGCATTTTAATGTGTATATAGGTAATGTGTATAAACCTAAAAAAAAAGCTTACAAACTAAGGTGTATGTATATATATATTTAGTTATGCATTTTAATGTGTATCAACCTGAAAAAAGCTTACAAGCTCAGACGATTATGATTTCATTTTTTTCTTCTCTGAACATGATGAAGTAATGAAGAGATACCAAAATGATTGGTTCGATAAATAAATTATTTTTATTCTTTGACACTGTTTTTTTTTTTGCTTTTTTTTCATTAAAGTTTTTACATAAGTATATAAATGTATACGTAGGTATACATACTTTGGTCATGATTGAAACATGGTTATGATTGAAACATGTTTGTTTGTATGAGAAATGATAATCCCTTTTTTAAGTATTATTACGCCATAATAGCTCATTAATAGATTATATCTATGTTGAAAATATGATATGTTAATTATTAGTTCAACTTCTATCTGCTATCGATGAATAGAAAAATATTTATTAACTACCTCTACCTCTAAAACTTTGTTTCAGTAATAATAATAGAAATAGTTATAGTTACATTACCATTTTATCATGATCTCATCAAATACTAATGAAGTATAGAAAACCGTTTAAACCTATTAAATATATCAAATAATGTCAAAGTTATTTGAAGTGTTTCAATTAACCCACGTACCGTTTCAATTGTCCCTACCATGGGGTCAATTGAACCAATTTACCCGGTCCGCTTCTTTCGGTAATAGCGGCGTAGTTATTTGAGATAGAGCTACAAAATATATTTTATTTAAAAGCCAGATTACCATACTTAATATGACCAAACTATTGAATCCGTGAGTTTAATAGATTCTTCGCTATACGCTGTTAAAGTGAAAGTGGTTCAATCGTACCCACCCTACCCTACGCAGTTGACAGTGCATATCGCATGAAAAATCATCTCGAAGTCACGAGAATAAGGGTCCAGCAATTATTCTCATTGCTGCAGTCACAACCAGTAGTAACTATGAATACTTGGGTAGGATAAAACATTCTTAAAACACAATACCTTACCATTTAAGTAATTGTGATTGGTGAATTAAATCCAAGATAAGATAATTAAATTATATTAACATTTTGTTGTATTTTTATTTAATTCAATTACCAATACCAGTACACTAAAGACAGAGATAACGCCTAGTGCCTGCTATACGGACACATCTCAAAAAACCAATATTAAGAGAAATCGCCGATCAAAGTTTTGCGAGTTGAGTGTGCGGCAGAAAAATGGGTCTAATTCCTTAAGTTTTGGCTCAATAACACTGTGGTTTAGGTTATTTTGTTGTTCATTATATAGAACTTCAAATCAATGTGTAATTGTTTTTCAAGTATGCACAGTTTTTAAAGTACTGGACTTCAAATATAGTCACTTCGTGTTGTGGCCATATCGCAGAAAGTATTTTACGAAATTTCGAGATGTGTCCAAAATCGCAGAAGAATTAAATGACGATAATAAGCATAATATCATACAAAAACACATTTAAAAAATTAAAATTAATGTAAAACACGAAAAATAATTATCAGATACATCATAATCATCTTTGGCAGAGTTACAACATTATTAAATGAGATAATCAATGTCTCAAAGTTTGCCTACCGCGTAAATTCTTTTGACAGATAGGTACATAATTTAAATTACCTATGTTTGAATATCTGCCCAGCTAAAATCCAGTCTCCTACTGTGTGCACGACAGGCAGTGACCAGATGCTGCGCCAGAAACTAATCATAGCAGCAGCATCCGGTAGATGTCCGTCGCTAACTTCTTGATCGGTTCCTTCCCACTTTCGGTACTCCTTCCTCTGATCACTATCCACACGCTCTCTATAGCGACGAATATGGAGAAAACTTGACTCGAGCTACGCGGCACGCAGCTATGGCCCCGCAGTACAAAATTGAGCGGGTATAGATAATATCCTCGCTGGCTTGTAAATATGACGCCAGCAAGGCGTATAGGGCTCCCATAAGTGCTAAATTTCGTTTACTGGCAGGCAAGCGTGGTAAACGAGGCCTAGAGTTGGGTATGGACCGATACTGCGCGATCGCGTCTTCCAAAGCCCTCCTCAATTGCTCATTTACCTGGCTAGTTACGCTTATATTCGCACAATCCTCAACGTCGCTAACGGGATCATCCTGCACTGACATCAGTGCGTGTTGGGCAACTGGCATCGAAGCCGATAACGCAGCAGGAGGGTCCCGTGATGAAGCGGAGGTTGTACGAATAGGTAGCGATTCAAGGCGTAGCCGATCAAGTATAGACTGATCCAGTCGCCGAAGCCGCTGAATGGCCCGCACTTGATCCGATAGTCGTTGGGCGGTAACGGTAATGGCTGGTTAAAGAGTCTGATACAGGAGCAGCATTCGTTCACGGTAAGCAGTGAGGTTAGTTCCTCCCTCTGTAGCCCCGTAGTATGGTCGCATGCAATTTTCATTATTTGATGTTGACCATCGCATGCGGCGCACTAAACCACCGGTGGCGGGAGCCTTGCGCGGAGCAAGATGCCCCGCAAGCCCCAAGTGTGCCGGCAGCGGTGGTCGCCCGTCACGCAGGTGGTCGCGACGGCGGAGGCGACGGCGGAGGCGGCGGCCCGCGCTCGTCGCTCGACTCGCTGGTGTCGGGTGCAGTGGCGAACTCATCACCCGACGACGATGGCGAGGAGCTGAACGAAGCGGGCTGGGGTGGAAGGTGTGCGTTCGCATTATCCGCTTCTGTTCTATACGTTCTTGATCTTGTTATCATGTTTTTTGCATGTTATGGTATTAAGGACGGCGATCTCAAGCAGTCAGTGAAGGAGCGCTTCTTCTGCCGCTTGACGAAAGTTCTTAACAGTCTTTTGTCGGAGGGTAATAAGGTGCACGCCTTCAATAGTTGGGTGATGCCGCTGCTCACATACTCCTTTGGCATACTAAGGTGGACTCTATTGCTTAAATCACATCGCATGTTGCACCCACGCTCTTCTGTCATGAGATTGTACATCCCGAGGAAATGTGGAGGTCGAGGCATTTTAAATGCTTAGAATCTCCGCAACCGCGAGGTGTGCAATCTCAGGGATTATTTCCTTGGCAATGAGTGTGGGATGCATCGTGGTTGCAGTAGACAGGAGCCTCACCCCTCTCTCCTTGGTAAACGAAAACTGGCGCAGACCAATGTTGTTGAGCACTGAAGACCGCAAGAACGTATGGAAGAGCAAGGAGCTACAGGATCTGTCATCACGTACAGGACTATTGTCACCAATAAGCCTTATATTGTATTGACAGATCGATGTGATTTTTATTTCGTTTATATTTTGACGCATTCATTGTAATCACGATCCCATTTAAGCACTGTTTCCACCAAACGGCCCGCAACGGCTCGGAACGGAAAGAATTTTATGGTCTTTAAACGATATTAAATCATGTTCACAGTAAGTATTTAAAGTCTATATAACCAAGCCGCGCACAGCAACTTGACGCGGGCGACTCCCGCGACACGCGATCGTAGCCGAAAGTATGCTGCGACGCGCGATCGGCTTCGTCATAAATAGACAATAATAATTTTAATAGACGCGATCGGCTGTCGCCGCATCCGTCCGTATCCTTTCCGATCCGAAGCGATGCGAGCCGTTTGGTGGAAATCATCCTTTACTGTTGTGCGATGTGGACGTAACTCAAAACTTTGTTCCGAACGTTTATGCTACACGGCCGCAACCCCAAAGTGGCCGTATTGCAGGTAAGGGATATTCCATTTTTGGAAATTTGCATAAAGCCACAAGTCCATTAAGAGGCTTTAGAGGATAGTTTTCCTTATTTTTTTGAGTTAAGGTGGTAAATTAAACCCGTCTGACCACGAATCTGCAATAATATCAAAAATGAAAAATTTTGAGATGAGGCCGTATAGCAGGCACTAGGCGATAAATTAAACAACTGTATAACTTTTTAACATTTTACTATATAAAATACAACACTAACATAATAAGTTCGGTTATGTATGTAAACACTGATCAGCGGTTCCCATCGATTTTTTCTTGAATTTCCTTTGGATTTTATTTTTTTCTTTATAATGGTTCTTGTACCTGTATTTGGAACCAGACACTTGAGCAAGACGGCAAAGACTGCTCTTGCGTCGTGAATGTTTGTGACGGAGGCCATAAAAAGTCTGTGATGGCTGCTAACTGAAACAAGAAGAAAAACAATTACTTTTACATGTGATTAGTCATAAGGGGGAGGAAGGGGGTGGGCTTGTAACGAGGTGTATTCACCTATGTGTTACACCTTGTTCAACTAAAATCGTTCTGGCATTTTCTATCAGGCTATATCTATTTTTAATTCTAAATTTGAGTTCATTCTTAATTTTACGATCGCCTGCGCATGACGACAAGTTCAGTCGCTCACATGCTTCCAAACTATGAACAAGTTCCAATCATAATACATTTTTATCTACATCCATATCATAATTTCAATATAATATGTTCAGAAGCGATAAGCAAATGCCCTACATTATGTTACCTGTATCTGTGGTTGCACTGTAATTTTTTTTTTTTTAATTTATTTAGGAAAACAAACAGCCGTGTACAAAGTATTACATACAAATATTAATATGAATAAGGCCTAAAGTTCCATATATTACTAGGTTACAAATTAAGTTGTTAACAAGTTATTCTTACCATGCAAACGAAACAACCAAAACTAATTACAAACGGTAGGTACTAATAATCAAAAAAGAAATTACCGAATCTTAATTTTAAACATTGATAAACTATTCGTAAAGATGTCTATATCATTGAACGAATCATTGTACATCTTACACGAGCGCCTTAGAAACGAATTTTGCGCATAATTAGTGCCGCAAGGGGAAATGTGAAAGGTAGGTTTAGAACGTGAGCAGAAACGAGAAGCTTTGAAGGATATGCCGTCTAATAGCACACTTGAGTCAATATAATTTCTAATAATTTTAAATAAAAATATAGTATCCAGATAAATTCTTCTCCTTTCAAGAGGGGGAAGACCGTGCCTGGCTGCAGACGAAAGGTAGTCATAGTTGTAAAAACCGGTCCTATAATCTATAGATCTACAAAAAATCTTTTGAATTCTTTCGACCCTGAACTTATGAATATCATACTGCGGGCTCCATACAACACTTCCGAATTCTAAAACACTCCGGACGAAAGAATAATATAAAACTTTTAAAGTAAAGGTACTTTTGAAAGGTTTTGTAAGACGAAGAATCATACCTAATTTTTTATACGCTTTAGAAACGACACTATCAATATGCTCATTGAAAGATAGTTTCGCATCCAAAATAACGCCAAGTCTCTAATCGTCGACACACGCGAGACACTACTACCAGCTAAAGAATAATCATGAACTACCGGACTAGACTTACGGGAAAAAGTGATAACGTAGCATTTATCGGTATTCAGGACAAGCTTATTCCGCTGACAATAGTCCTCGAAACGAGACAAGTCAGATTGCAACGAAGCACAATCATCAATGTTCTTAATTAATTTGTAAATCTTAGCGTCATCCGCATAAAGTATGTGCGAAGAAGTTAGAAAAGAGTTTTGAATGTCATTGACATACAAGACAAATAAGAAGGGGCCCAAATGCGAGCCCTGGGGAACTCCGGATGGAATAGGTAAGAACCTAGATCGGTAGCCCTTAAGTGCAACAGCCTGACTCCTATTACTAATATACGACTCTAACCATCTAAGTAGGTCCCCATGTATACCGATCTCAAAGAGTTTCTGAAGTAAGATGGAATGATCAATTTTATCAAAGCACTTGGAGAAATCGGTATAAACGGTATCCACCTGATAACCAGAGTCTAAAGCGTTAATAATGTAGTCAGTATAGGTGACCAGATTAGTATCGACGCTCCTGCCCCTGGAAAAACCATGCTGGTGAACAGATATATGACGCGATACAACAGCAGTGATTTCATTAGTAACAATTTTTTCGAAAATCTTAGCGAACACACAAAGCTTGGAAATCGGTCGGTATAATCCAATGTTGTGCTTATCACCCCCCATGTAATGTTAACATTAAAGTATAACATGTCAATAAAGTATCGGTTATCGCTGTAGTTGAATCTTAATGTTCACTTTACAGTATAAGTGACCTGCACTTTAATGTGAACATTAAGATGCAGGTACATTAAGATGCAGGGTAACGACGGATACAGGTTTCTCACATATTGTAGAAAACTTATGATATGTATGTAGATAAAGTTATGTATGCGACTGTACGCATAATTAGGCATTAAAACACTCGTGTGATCTTATTATGAAACTCGCCTTACGGCTCGTTTCATAAAACCACACTCGTGTATAATGCCTCTCATTATGCACCAGTCACATAAATAACTATTATAATTCAAGTCAATATAATATAATTATTTTTTCATCACACTTGCTCGAAAAGGGTGTTATAACACGTAGATGTCTATACAGTTATAGCCGATTTAGCTCCCGCGGGAGTTATGTATTTTTATAACTCCCTAGTGAGTTATGAGTTATGGTTTTTTATAACTACCTAGGGAGTTATGAGTTTAGTTTTAAAATATAGAATCCACTCGTACATCATTTCAGACTAAGGAGGTGTAAATTCAGCCAAGGTTTATATCCTATATACGAAACTTGGCTACAAACCAATTTTACTGTATAATTAAACAAATTTCATTTTGAAAATCAATACTATCTGGCAGTATAGTATAAGTATAATAATTATAAGTTTATCAGTTCTAAGCATTATCTGTTGAAGACTATATTGATGAAAATAGTTAACAAACTCTTTTAGCGAGTCGAGTTAATTTGTTTAATTGTTGTTTTTTCTCTCTATTTTTTTTACTTTCTCGCAAATGTGATGAAAAACATTGTGTGTATCACGGGCAGTAAGGGGATTACCAACTCGAGTCATTAAAAGCCCTCCGCCTACGGCGTCGGGCTTCTAATAGTCTCTCGTTAGCAATCCCTTTCTTACCGCCCTTGATGCACAATGTACTATAAAACTGTGAAGTGAATCATATAAAGTATAACCCTTCATCTAAATAACCCTGTTAACCCTGTTTATAACACTAATTGTAAGTTTATACCTTTTATATCTAAGACCATCCCTTCATTTCTAATTTTATACATATATATATATATATTCTCTAAGTTTCCCCTTTTGTACCTATTGTTTCCAGGTGCCTTATTTTATAATTTAAATTAATTGAAGACTTTTAATGAATAATCCTGCCCTGGACTCTTGCTATTTCTAACCCATACCACTTCCTGTTCCTGATCCTGTTCCAGTCATCCCGTGACTTCACCCGAAGGCTTGCTTCGTCGGCCTTTCTGCTGCTTACACATAAGACCCTCGCTAGTTTTCTGGCCTCAAGACCTCCTACGCAAACCTTCGACCTCAGCAGTCAGGCTTCGGGGCAGAAAGTGGTTAGCAACTGCTCCGGACCTTTGTTAAGACCAGTCCCTCTGCCCTAGCGTAACCCATCAAGCACTTTAGGAGTGCCTGATTGTGTTACAGCAGGCAGGGGCTGCTCTACCTTCGCACCTCCAGGCTTCTATTTACAATCTAGGGGTAGGGCAAACAAGTACCGCAAAGAATCGGGGTAGAAATACATTTGGGTCTGTTACTTTAATATGACTATCATCTCGTTTTCATTAAATGTTCACTAAATAATACTACTACTATACTCGAAAATCTAATTCAAGACCAAAATCTTTACCTTAGGTAATGGGCTCACATTCGCTGTGATTATTGCATTTTGGTTTAAGTATAGGTATTTTTATCAATAAAACTTACCCTAATGTTACTGGTTACACAAGTTCTAATTCATGTTTTTATGAAATAATGTTAAACAACTAAATAATTAAGATTTTCGAGTATAATACTAAAATTATTTGTTATACAATATTCTTTTAATGACATTGAAATCAACCCATGACATTAAAAAAAACAAATACATACAAACAATAAAATACACAAGGAAAAACAAGCTCTTGCCTGCGACTCCTGTATATTACTTTCATTTGTATAGAAGCCTAACAAATCAACATTTTAAATGTCGTGTTATGGGATTTCAAACAAAGAAATAATCAGAATAGAGTAAAGCACTCCTAGATTAAAACGCCTGTCGCATCAGCCGCTACCCATGGAAGTCAACCTTTAAGGTATGAAAACGTATTTTTTTGCTTTAATCCTCTTTTGCTAATATGAGAAACTTGTTACACCTACCTTACATCCATAATAATATATAAAATATAAAAGAGATACAGAAATATTTAGTACTACATCAAGCTAACGGAACTTTTACAAAATAGGGAATTAGGCCATTTGTTTAAAGTTCCGTGAGTTTGGGGCAGTACAAAATATTCATGTACAGTCGAGTTCATAAATATTTGTACACTTTAGTACCTTGTCTATTTAATGGCATCTTAAAACTGCCATAATATGAATTGTCACATCAATTAAAGTGACAAGGTACTAATGTGTACACATATTTATGAACTTGACTGTACCTCTTTTATATTTTATATATTATTATGATTGTAAAGTAGGTTTAAAAACTTTTTCTAAGTAGCTGAATACGGTTGAAGCAAAAAAAAATGTATTCATACATTGAGTGATCCAGTATCCACCCTGGTAACTATACATACATATAATGTCTGTATGTGACATGTCAACATCAAATATCAAAATATTGTTTAAGCTATATAATTTAAAATCCTTGCATAAAAAGGTTAGCAGTCCCGGGACCACCGCATGTGGATTTTTATGAGTGAGTATCAGAATTTAGTTTCTCTAGTACTAAAGCTAATTTTGGGATTATAATAATTCAATTTGAGTGAAATTGTCTTCCAATATCCATTTACTTACATGTGTCTACATTTAAAAAATTTGCTCTGAAATGATAACACAATTATACTCGAAAATCTAATTAAAGACCAACGTGGGTTGCCACTATAAAATAAAAAAAGTATATTTCCACTTTTCAAAGACCGCACAAGACTGTTTATTTATTGGTAGTTTTAAACCTTCGATTTAAATAAACAAGTTAATTCAAGTTGCTTACACAAATACACGATGCCATGTTAAATATTTAACCATAGAAGATTTTTGGTAGCAAAACTGTTATTGCACTTGTAATACTTCAGGTTTTAATAACATTTGGTACGATAAATTAAATAAACAATAGTTGTAAACAACGTTAGCAATTTAAATAGTACATGTGTTTAGCTATTCGACAAAATAAAAGACCAAAAGTGTGTGTGTGTGTCAGAAGCTACTACCGGTTCGAGAAAAGAAACTTAGTTACATTCTTCTTTTTACCAAGTGCAAGTGCGAAGTTCATACATTTGCTGTTAAGTCGCAAGTAGCAAATGTATGAACTTCGCACTAACACTTGGTAAAGTTTGAATCAAGAATAAATTAAGTATAAGGAATCCGAATTTGGCCAGTCATTTTGTTTTAGCTGATAAAAAATCGCCATTTAACACACACACCCGCCATTTAATGATTAAACACACACTATATCAGAAAATATTTGTTTTGAGATATTTTAATGTTTTTGAATATCGGGTAGAAAAAACATTGAACGCATATTCCCTATTGTTATATAGGTAAGTTTTGATATTGAAATTGTTAGTCTACATAATATTTTCAACAATTTGATTATCAATGCAAAAAGGTTGGCTAGGTAGGTATATCTGAAATGTTCAATTGGGCTTTGCGACACCAACAATGTTTGAGTCTTAAATTAGATTTTCTAGTATAGTTATATCTGATTATTTGTTAAAATTACACAATTAACAATTAATCATTTTAATTCTGTGTGCGATACCGGAGCAAATGTATTCAGCACTCCTACTATTTATACAATTTAATTAGCGCTATTAAGCTAACTAACCTTTGTACAATTAAATTAAGGTAGCTAGGTAACAAATTATTCAATTATATTAGATAGCTCCCTACTTGGTCCTAAAGACTTGCAACAAGTTACTGAAGATGTCGATATCACTTGCACTTGTTCTATGAGCTATTAGAATATATTCATATCAATGGGATATCTGGGCATACTTATGAGGCATTTATTAACAATATCTGATTATTTTATGGATCATTTTGTCTAATGAAATGATTAATAACTAATAAGTCTATAATTATACTACACTTTTGCAAAGATGGCAGTTTAAAATGAGGGCCTTATTTAATAGCTATTTATGAAGTAAAATTATATATGAAGATAACATACAATCTTATAAAAAATTGTAGCTTGCTTATGTGTACTTATTCTGCTAACCACACTATAATGATATAATTGTACATGGCATTATCATTAGTGACTATAGGGAAATGCATTGTTACCAAAATCATAATGATTAAATTATGTGATCAATAAGTTTTTAGAATTGTTATGAACCATAATAATATTATTTTAATGTGGATTATACCATGGCACTAACAAACGTTAAATAAGAGAAAACAATAATTTACATTATTAATTTGTTTTTCTGTGATAGCTAAACAAAAAACATCTGTATAAATAACTTTATAAGACGGTAAAAATAAGAGTTAGTTTTGTAATTACCTATTTGGAGCGGTGTGGAGAAAGTCCTGATGCCCTCATGATTTAAAGGATAAACAAGTTGTTTGCACTGGACTTTTTTATTTCCAGCTCGGTCACCAAAATGTAAGGTGGCTTTTTCGGCTTTTTCGGCTTTTTCCGGGATGATTGAGGCCTACAAATAAATACTGTGATATTAGCTTTTAGCAATTATCAAATAACCTAGGAGAATTATGTAACATTATTCTGTCATATAATTATGGATTTAAAAGAAAAAAAACTGATGAAACAAAAACCACTACATAAAAATCACAAGCTGATGATGATCTAGTGAAGGTACAAAATTTGACCACCAAAAGAAAAAAACATTTTTAATAGAGGTAAAATAAAAAATTTAAATTATTTTAATAAATGTTTGCAAATATAGAAAGTGTGCATATTCCAATTAAAATATAATGATTTACATATCTCCCATTTTTTATACCGATTCTAAAAACTTATTGATCACCCCTCATACTATTTCTATGGTACCTCCATGTGCAATATTTTTATTTACATAAGTAATTGTTTTTAAAAGCAGCAAGTGAGTCTTTATACAGTGTGTAAATGGTATACGGGCATTTATTAAAAATGGACATAGATTAAGACTCTAATAATCATAAACAGAAAGAATAATTTTGATTACGCTAACGTATACACCGTTATTAATTTTTGAACATACCATCGACCCGCAATGTACATCTTATTCCATCTGTCATAACTTTGAAACATCATTAATTGCGTTTTTAATTAATTGCTTTTTTTGTTATACATTGGGTGTTAAATTATTTTGTATGGTTAATTTTTTTTATTTACTTTTAACAAAAGCTGCCTAAATGTGCTCATTAGGGGCTATTCTTACCACAGTTAAAAGGAACGCCCGTATACCATTTACACACTGTATCCCAAAATTTGAGTGAAATCGGGTGAAGTTATGGGTAATTTGGAATGAAGGCTTCTATTTCAACATTAAGGCTAAATATAGTGTAGGAATTTCTTAATTACACGGATACCTACTAACTATTTTGTAAATAGTGTTTTACCTATGAAACTAGCAGTCCAGGTTCCATTCCCGGTAAGAACACATATTGGATGAATGACCTATTTTGAGTCATGGATATTTAATTTTCATTTTGGTACATACCTATCTCTCTAATAAGTATATAAAATTATCGTGTCACAGTGTTTGTAACAAAACTCCTCTGAAACGGCTTGACCAATTCTTATGAAATTTTGTGTGTATATTCAGTAGGTCTGAGAATAGGACTAAAAAGTATATTTCTTAAGTATTGGATGAAAAAAAATACTCCCGGGCGGCGCCGGGCGCGGACAGCTAGTATAAATATAATATTAATATAAATACGTATGTTGTCTAGTAGCCAGAGTACAAACAAACCTAAAGATTATTTTGTGACTACAATCAATTTGTATAAGATTGTCATATTTTTATTTCAGCCACTTACTAACATACATTTCCATACCACCAAGAATAACCAGAGATTTCACAGGCAATAGGTTCATTTTAATTCTTCTGACGTGTGGTATGTATGAGATTCATAATTTGGAATGTAATAGCTTGTCATCCTATTTACCCTTGTATTTATCAATAAGGTATTCATTGTAACAATGAAGTGAATGAATGAAGAGTTGTTACAATAAAATTTAGTAAGGACGCATAATGCAAATTCAATTACAACCCAGTAATAACATGTGGGGGAGATCATCTGATGATGGTCCTACTGGTAAAATAAATACCAAATAAATAATGTAAGCTTCAGGTATGTTTTTTTCGTAACAATTACGTTTAATAAAAAAGTAGAAACATCAATTTGTGAACTTGTTAGATTAGCCTCGCAAAACAGTTAAAGGCTAGGTACGAAAGCAACAAGCAATCGGTAAACAATTGGAGAGAGGGCGCTAGCGTGCTCGTGATTATATAGGCTCCTAACAATTTTGTCAATTAAAATTAGAATTCGCATGGTTACTAAGAAAAAGTGTGTTATTCATGTGTGAAATACCCCAAAATACGACTGTGATTGTTAGCAGCGAAGAAAACTGCAATCTTCTAATGAAATAAAAACAAAAACAAAAATTACCGGATTGACGCTAAATACGGATCGATACGGAACAAGATCGATTACCTATAATTAGAAAGAAGTTTACGAAGGTTAGTGAAGACTCTATAATAATTCAAAACACAGAGAATGTACTTCTACGGACTTTCAATACTACAAAATAACCTCTTAACTTAACCTCTAACCCTAAAAAAAAATATTGCCTGTCATTAGGTGATAGGTGAAAGTGAAGGTTATTGTTAACAGCGCCATCTAGTAACGAACGAATAAACGAAATACTTATTAAAATACCATAACAGCGCCGAACATGGTAATAACGCCATCTAGTAATTACTACCAGAAACAAGCACTAGAATATTGATACTCCTCAAGAGGGCGCGAATTACTGAATTACTAAATTAGAAATTACCAAACATGGACCAAGTTTGTGGTGGATGTCGCAAAAAACTACCCAAAAGGGATTATTTAACTTGTTCGCTATGCTCTAAACGCTACGACTTGGAATGTGCGAATGTTTCATCTCATCGTTTTCACAAAACAATGCAAATAGATAATAAAAAAGAGTGGAAGTGCAAAGCCTGTTGCTTGCCGAAAAGAGATAACTCTAATAATACCCCTTTACGTCCGAAACGCCAAGACGACATCCCTCTAAAAGATGAAATACAGTCCGAAACTGATAATGTAACAGTTAGAAAAAAGTCGACCAACTCTAAAAACGACACAAGTTTATCTGACGATTTTACCTTGTCTGGCGATACAATACACCTGGAATGTACACCTAGAGATGAAGCGAAAATAGAACTGACCTTACAAAACCTAGGTGAATTAATTACTCAGCGCCTGAAACAAAACAATAAGTCGATAATATTGGAACTACGAAGCATCATACAGACCGAAATTTCGGAGGCCATTACCAATCTACGAAAGGAGATAAACCATCAAACGAGTGATCTACTAATACAAAATAACTTAAGAAAGGAAGAAATCTGTGATGTCAATACCAAAATAAATAACCTTATTATTAAAAATGATCTACTGAAACAAGAAATAAAAGATTTAACAACTAAAATTACATCTGGAGCAAATTACTCATCACTAAGACACTACCCACCTGAAAGCAACAGTAAGAAAATAGTAATCTACAATTTTAGCGAAAACTACAACGAATCGGAGTTAGATCTATTTGATAGAATTTTACACTGTTTCCGAGAAATACAACAGGTAGATCTGCTGGGGTACATCGAAAATGCATATCGCGTGGGTCGAAATATGAATAGAAGGAGACCTCTAGTCGTTGAACTAATCAGCAAAAGAATGGTTAAACACATTATACGAAATGGCCACCATTTCAGAGGTACCGGAATAGCAGTATCCGAATATCTAGATGAAAACTCACGTAAAGAGAGAATGGTCATGAGAGAGAAAATGGTGCACGCAAGGAATAATGGACACCACGCCGTAATACGTAATAACAAACTTATCATAAACGGGAAAATGGCCAACTCAGATAACTTATTTGATGAAACCTCAGAAATGACAAACAAGATTAACGATAGACGAACTATTCCTGATCAAAACTTCACCCAGCAAAACAAAACTGACATAAAAGAAGCACCCGAGAACAACTTTTTTCGAAACTCAACGAACACCATTTAAGATACTGTACCAAAACTTCCAAAGCATAAACAATAAACTACATTTATTAGAATCCTATTTAAGTGAAGACACATCTATCCACGCTATATGTATAACTGAGTCATGGTTGACTCGAGACAAATTAAGCTTGGTTAACATAAACGGGTACTATGTGGCATCATCCTACTGCCGGGAGACCAGAGGAGGCGGTGGCGTGTGCATACTTCTACAAGATCACATTAAATCCTCTCCAAAAGAAGATATTACAAATATGTCAATTGAATATGTATTAGAAATATGTGCAATAGAACTAACTAGCCTAAATATCCTAATATTAACTTTATATTGGAATAAAAGGGAGGAAGACTTATTTTATAACAGATTAGAATCCATCTTAAACTACATCAATATAAAATATTCTAAATATAAAATAATTCTAGGAGGAGACTTGAATGTAAATATATTAAAAGCAGACTCTAAGGCAAATTCACTTCTGAATTTAATGTCCGAATATAACTATGCCCAATATGTAAAAAATCCTACGCGTATTACTCAAACTACATCTACCTGTTTAGACTTAATATTTACTAACTTCAAGGACACAACTCTGCGAACCGATGTTCAGGAATTAGGTTTTTCTGACCATTCTGGTATCACTCTGTCTGCTAATTTTTATCTAGACAAAAATCCACAAGCTAACTGGTATACAGAAAAGAGAAAATATAACACTACCAATTTAGATCGTTTTAAAAATTGTCTTTGTGATATTAAGTGGCAGGACATAATTATACCCAACAATGATATAAATGAAAATTACTTAGCCTTTAGTAATACTTTAACAAAGACTTTAAACTCATGTATACCAAAAAACAAAATCAAACTTAATGATAAATTCAAAAAACATTGGCTTACCGTAGGCATAAAAATATCTTGCCAAAACAAGCGTTTACTAAAAATACTAACGTTCAAATCAAATGATCCAGTACTTCAACGATATTATAAAACGTACGAAAAAATATTAAAACAATCAGTAAATTTAGCCAAAAAAAAGCAATATATATATAGAATGAAAAAATGTAATAACAAGGTAAAAACAATGTGGACTATAATAAATGAAAGGACAAATAAAAAATCAACAAAAAATAAAAATAACATACAACTACTAATAAATAACACACTTACCTCCGAGCCTAAACACATAGCGGATACTTTTAACAGTTTCTTCGAAGCCATAGGCGGTGGTCCTAATGCAGCACCTGGCCGCCCAGTAATTCAACCGACCGAAAATTCCATGTTCCTTAGCCCCGTAGAACCTTACGAAATACGCAAAATAATAAAAAATCTAAACAACAATTATAGTTGCGGAATCGATGAGCTACCGCCGCGCTTGATAAAACACTGTGTGGATCAGCTGACTCTGCCGCTCTGCACTCTTGTAAATCAATCCTTTGTAGAGGGCGTCTTCCCCGACTCGTTAAAAAAAACAGTAATAAAACCCATACACAAAAAAAACGCTAAAACAGACCCCAATAATTATCGTCCTATCGCCCTCTTACCTTCTAGTTCAAAAATATTTGAAAAAGCAATGAGTAATCGCATATACGCGTTTTGTGAAAAATATAAGATATTTGACGATTCTCAGAACGGTTTCAGAGAAGGTAGATCCACTAGTTTAGCGGTATTTAAATATATCCAGGAGACTCTAAATATAATCAACTGTAAACAGTACGCTGTGGGCTTGTTACTTGATATGTCTAAAGCCTACGATAAGGTCCAATTTAACATACTTCTGCAAAAACTATACGGTATAGGAATTCGAGGTATAGCGCATAAATGGCTTTCCTCGTATCTAAAAAATAGGGAACAACTAGTTGAGATAGAACATTTTGATTTTGCTAACAAGGAAATAACAAGTGTTCGTTCAAACGTCATAACACTAGAGGCCTCAATTCCACAAGGTAGTGTAATTGGGTGTCTCCTCTTCCTAATTTACATCAACGATCTTCCAAAAATCATAAATGACCCCTGTGTACTGTTCGCCGATGATATCTCAATACTTACTACCTGTCCTAATAACATAAACATAAATACAAAGCTCTGCTCCATTTTAGATTTAATTACAAACTGGATGATTGACCACAACCTGGAAATAAACTTTTTAAAAACTAAACTAATAACTTTTTACCCATACCAGAAACAAAAATTGTTAATTAATTTTATGTACAACAATATTAAAATAGATGTAGTTAACCATTTTACCTTATTAGGAATAGATATTGACACCCACATTAATTGGAAAGTACACATAAAAAAAATTCATTCAAAAGTGTCTAAATTTGTTTACGCACTCCGTGAAATTAAAAAAACTACCGACCTCGCGACTGCCCTAGCTACTTACTACGCATACGCCTACTCGTGGCTCAACTACGGCATCATTCTGTGGGGAAATAGTACAGACGCGCCATCACTATTTACCCTACAGAAAAAACTGATCCGGATATTAGTGAATATAAAACAAACCGACAGCTGCCGACCCTACTTCCTGGAATACAAACTGCTTACACTTCCAAGCATCTACATATTGGAAGCATGTAAGTTCGTACATAAACATAATCATTTCTACAAAAAACGCGAGGATATGCCTCCTACACGCCCAATACGACATAAATATAAAATCATCTTGCCACTTTCCCGCCTTAAAATCATCTCATCCGGCCCTTACGTAATGACTATAAAAATATACAACAATTTACCTGAAATATTAAGACAAGAAACAAATGAACGTAAATTTTTAAATAATCTCAAACAGTTACTAATAACTAAAGCTTACTACACAATAAATGAATACTTAGACGACAAGTTATAATAATACAAATTACTTAAATTAAACTTTAAAGGTAAATTAGATAAATACCTATTACTGTAGTCTTTTCATGTTATTTAAAGGATAAGTCTCCCTCTCTCTAAATATGCTTGCAGTGCCCAACAGGGTTCATAATTGAGACATTTATTATTTATTATATTTCCATCTTTTTGTAAACATTATGATTGCAATAAAATATTGAGTATTGAGTATTGAGTATTGAGTAAACCAACTCGTGACAAAATTATATTGTTTTAAAACTCTACTAAGGTTAGCTCAGTCAAATAATTAATCAGTTTATTACCCAAATAAGAAAAAAAATACCTGCTATAATATTTCTCAACTATGTCCCTTCTTCCAGTAGCAACTGTAAACAAACGTAAATACACATAAATAATATTTCACCACCACCACACAACCACTTTCCACATTATGGTCAACAAATTCACTTCACTCACATTTACACAGCCATTATTTTAGATGGCGGCCATCTTTCGTCTGAGAAGTCAGGGTACGTTTCCACTCAAACAATGCTGAGTGAAAGAGTGAAAACGACACGTAACGCAGGTTCTGATTGGTTGAATTCTCTCTTCACCTTTGCTTCTGTTTAGGGAAACCGCACCCTAAATCAACTCACCCCTAAAATAGGAGCCTTTCAATTTGACATTTAATGTGATCTCATTGTCGAACGAGTGAACGAATTGAGAAAGTTAAGAATTGCGTGATAGTAGGGACAAAAAGTTCCGCTTACGTCTGTGAGCGCTAGTATCGCTATTACCGTGTTCGGTGTAGAATACGCAATAATTAGTTGGAAATTAAAACATGATTAGGTACTGCCGTCGGTAAAATCGTTATGTATTAGGTCATTTTATTACTAAAGTACCGGAAAATGCTACATACGTAATTTTAAAACTCTTTAGTAAGTATATAAATAAGGGCTAGTTTAGGGCATTTGCGACAAGCCTTAGGTTTCAAACGTCATTTTACTACTATGACAGCAAAAGTCAAATGTCAATGTCAGAAATGACAGGCAATGTGGTGGCGATGTGATGTGTGTTCGCCTCTGCGTTCGATCACTCCTGCTTTTGACAGAATTACCCCCCAGTGCGAGGAGAAGTCGTCAGAGTGGGAGCAAATCCAGAAATTCATAGGTACGGCCTACAAAATTTTCAAACATAGTGAGCCCACTTTCTTTTCCAATTCTTATAAAAAATAGGTTCTGTTTAATAATAATGTTTGTTATAACTTTCAAGTTCATCGCTCAATAGGTACCTACGGTTAAATTAATCAAAGCTCACTTTCTTTCCCAATCCTTATAAAAAAATAGGTATTAGTGTTTGCTATAATTTTTAAATTCATCGTTCATATTTACAAAGATTGGTTATATTCTTCCCCATTTCTTCCAATAAGTAGTAAATAGTGTTTGTTATAATATTTTAGCTACCTGGTCATAATGCCTTTTTGCGTTTCGTGTAGCATATCTGTAGAAAAAAAATCATGGATAGGACATCTTCGAAGCAACACACATAAAACAAAAAATTCATTAACTAAGACAATTCATGACGGTATTGAAATGGTGCAATCTGCATTCCGTAATCGTATCGCAACATATAGGATTTCACCCTCAAATAATTCTTGTTCGGGATCTGTTGATATGTTCATGAACTCTATTAGTGATAAAATAAAGATGCTTTTAAATGAATCTATTCAAAAGCATATATGTATAAAAGTTAATTTTGAATTATATGGAATTTTTGTACTGTTTAAAAATAACAGTCAATCAATTAAATCTTTTGGTACTAAAAATAAGATTTTATACCAAAATTATGATTTTGAGCTACTGTTTCGTAAAGTTTTAGATTGCTTAAAAAGAAAAGTTGAGGAATTCCAAGAGCGTGATAGCGGTTGGGCTTTTTTAAATAATACTCATTTGGAAATGAATATCAATAAATTTCAACCTTTAAGTGGGTCAAGCTTTATTAAGTTACCTAAAATTATTATTAGGCAAGCAAAGGAGATTGCGAGACGGGTTCAGCTGGGATGGGCGGCTTTTAATAAACTAGAAATAGTATTAAGAGCTAATCTCCCGCAATGCCTAAAAACCAAAGTTTTTGACCAATGTGTCCTCCCCGTCCTCACGTACGGAACGGAAACATGGACGCTCACAAAGGCAAGTATGCACCAAATTAAAGTTGCACAAAGAGCTATGGAGCGTTCCATGTTGGGAATTTCTCTTCTGGATCACGTACCGAATGGTGAGATTAGGCGCAGGACTAAAGTTGCGGATGTTGGCAAAAGGATAACGCAACTGAAATGGAGATGGGCGGGACACTTGGCTAGGCGAAACGATGGCAGGTGGTCGAGGGCGCTAACGGAGTGGTGGCCGAGATTAGGTCACAGGTAGTGTCCGACCGAAGTTTCGGTTTCGGTTTCGGTTTCGGCCAATTTCGGCCAAAAAAGTTATTTCGGCCGCAGTTTCGGTTTCGGCCAGAATCTGGCCGAAACCTTCGGCCGGGCCGAAATTGCTTCGCGCCTTCGCGGCCTCACGCGGCTCTCGCATCGGGAGCGCTCGGCTTAATTCGGGCGCGCTCGGCCGTGTAGGTATAGGTAATGCATCGGCGGCCGTCCCAGCCGGGACCACCGACAGTATTCATATTCATCCCGTTTGTGACGTTTGTTTGTGAACCACGTGGCGCGCGAGAAAATATGGTGAGTGTTGTTTATTTATTTATTTAATTATTTCATATTTTTTGACAAAGTTGATTTATGTTAAAGTAGCATGAATGCTGTGATAATACTATAATTTATGTAAAAGTTGATGTATGTTTATGCTGTGATTTATCTTGCAATTTGTGATTGTGATTTACTTTATCCAGGTATTATATTAATTAGGTAACTTTGTTTAAAACTTTAAAAATTTGATTTTATTTGGTTTAAAATTTCATAGTTTACCTCTAATTATATCTATTTTCATTAAAAGTAAACGTTTTTTATGTTGTTTAACTAAAACAGTAGCTGTTCTCATATAAGAAATCCTTGCATAGTAATTTTGAATAATTTCATAAGTCTTCAAATATTTCGGTTTCGGTTTCGGTTTCGGCCGAAATCAGAAAAAAACCGAATATTCGGTTTCGGTTTCGGTTTCTGCTAAAAATCGTGTTTCGGTCGGACACTAGTCACAGGTCAGTGGGCAGACCATCAGCTCGTTGGTCTGATGATATTTGGCAGACAGTTGGGAAGGGATGGATGGCGTTAGCACGAAATCGGACAACATGGCGTGAAAATGAAGAGGCCTTTACCCTGCAGTGGGTGGATGTGGGCTGAAATGAATGAATGAAAATTATTAATGTGTAGCATTTATCTTAACATTGATATGTATTGGGAATTCAAGTAAAAGAACGATCTTGCTTCTTAGCTGCTTTAATAACGACTGACATTCTATGGTTAAGTTCGAGTCGGCCTACCCACATTTATTAAATCTCTTAAGTCTACCCACCACCAGTATTACCATACACTACATTACTTCCCCTTCTTATGTTGTTATTTGATGAGTAAGTGGGGATAATAACTTTAATAACACATTGTTATAAAGCTGTCCTGCTTATGTAGCTATAAGAGTATGATTACTTAACTGAACTTAATTATAACATAATCGTGATTACTATAATAGGATGCTATCAGCTTGTTAATATGTATTTGACTCTGTACAGTGTCCACGTGATACCTTACAGGTAAACTTCGTCAATTCCGTAGCGAATAACCGGCAACCGAGTACGCTGGGGCCGGGTACTCGCTACGGGCTCAGGACTGTTCGGAATATTACAATTAAACGCCGCGTGGGGAGACACCTGTGTGCACTGGGTTTTGTTAGTCTGCGGCAGCGCGGGGCAGGCGCGGCGCCCGAGAGCCCTCGGCGCTCCGCGCGCCTCACTAGCTGGCGCAGTGATGCGCGCACGCAGTTGGTTCATGTGCCTTGACACTACTTGTCCCTCCTCCGTCCGGACTTTAAAGTTATTGTTGCCTACCTTTTGAACAATGGTAGCCGCAATCCATTTTTTCCCTTTGCGAAAATCCCGAGCCCACACTATGTCCCCAACTTCCCCATACCTAGTAGTCTGCGGTCCGTGGCTTATTTCTGTTAGTTTCTTCTCGGATACCGTGTCAAATAGACCTCCCTTCAATAAGTCTAGCCTAGTTTTTAGCTGACGGCCCATCAATAACGCAGCTGGTGACTCTTCGGTAGTGCAATGTTTGGCATTACGATACTCTAACAGAAACCGATGCAAGAAAATATGAGTGCTTACATTTTCTTTCGCGGCTTTTTTTAAACATTTTTTTACGGTGCGTACCGCATTCTCTGCCTCACCGTTAGAGACGGGGTGGTAGGGCGCTGAGGTCACGTGCATGATGCCGTTCTTTCTTAAGAATAATGAAAAATCTTCACTGCTGAATGGTGGCCCGTTGTCTGTGACTAATTTGGATGGGATACCGAACCGAGCAAACAATTCGCGTAGCCTATCGGTAGTCGCGCTAGCTGTTGTGGTGGTCATTGGGAAAACTTCAATCCATTTAGAAAAACTATCTACTACTACCAGATATGTTTTGTTATTATGTGACAAAAAATCAAGATGTATTCGGTCAAATGCCTTTTTGGGCATCGTCCAAGGCACAAGAGGCACTCGCGGGGGCGCATCAGCTGTTTCCGCACATATGCGACACGAGTTACAGAGCTGCTCGATATCTAAATCTATTCTAGGCCACCACACGTAACTTCGCGCAATGCCTTTGCACTTGACGATGCCCAAATGGCCGCCGTGCACCTCAGCCAGCACCGCTCCCTGCAGCGCTGCCGGCACCACGACTCGTGAGCCCCAAATCAAACACCCCCCTTCTACATTGAGCTCGTCTCGCCTGTTATAAAATGGAGCCAACTCCGTAGATACACCAGATGCTGGCCATCCAGTCTTAATAAATTCTATTACTAATTTTAATGTTTTATCGTTCGAAGTCTCCCTTTTAACGTCTAACGCCCGAATTGGGAAATTGTTTTCAATGAAATGTATGAAGCTGCAGTCGTCACTTACATAGTTCTTGCTATCCAGAGGTAGTAGCAAACGCGACAGGCCATCCGCGACGTTTTCCGCTGATCTGACGTACTCAATATCGTATCGGTAGCCAGACAATAATATTGACCACCTGATTAGTCGACCGGCAGCCGTGGATGGAATGTCTGCTTTAGCACCGAAAATGGCAACTAGCGGACGATGGTCCGTGCGCAGCGTAAAGTGGCGACCGTACAGGTAGGTGTGAAATTTTTTTACTCCGAAGACTATCGACAGCGCTTCCCGGTGTATTTGGCTGTAGTTGCGCTCGGCATCGTTGAGTGCCCGCGACGCGTACGAGATGGGCCGGTCGCCTTCCGGCGTGCGGTGCAGGATCACCGCGCCTATTCCGGTTCCGCTCCCATCGCAACAAAGTATTAAAGGCAGCTTTTCACTGTAATGTATTAGTACGGGGCTACTTGTCAACGCTCCTTTAATCTTTTTAAATGAATCTATTTGCTCTTGGCCCCACTCCCAACTGCAACCTTTCTTTAATAATTTGTATAGTGGAGATAAAATGTTGCTAAAATCTTTAATGAATTTTGAATAAAAGTTAACCATGCCCAGAAATGATTTCAATTGTGATGTGTTCTCAGGTGTGGGGGCCTCTAATATGGGCTTAACTTTATCACTGTCAGTTGTAACACCGTTTTCAGAAATAATAAAACCTAAGTATTTAACCTCTTTTGCGAAAAAGGTACATTTTTCTTCGCGAAGTGTTAGCCCGGCGTTCGCAAACCGACTCAAAACCTTTTTTAAATTATTTAAATGGTCAAGCTCGCTGCTTCCGGTAATCAAAACGTCATCCTGATAAACGGCTACATTGGCGATCCCGGACACTACCTGTTCTATTATACGCTGAAAAATTGATGCCGCCGACGCAACCCCGTACACTAATCGATTGTACACATACAGGCCGCGATGCGTGTTGACCACAGTGTACTTTTTAGACTCTTCGCTGAGCTCGATTTGCATGTAGGCTTCTTTTAAATCAAGTTTAGAGAACCGTTTTCCCCCATTCAGGTTGTTAAATAGCTGCTCGGCTCGCGGGAGGGGGTATTTATCGACCTCTAACACGGGATTTAGCGTGGATTTATAATCACCGCAAATTCGAAGGCTACCATTATTCTTAACAACAACAACTAAAGATGAAGCCCAATCGGAGGAGGGAACTGGTGTTATAATACCTGCGCGCTCCATGCGCTCCAGCTCGGCGTCGACAGGCGCGCGGAGCGCCAGCGGCAGCGGGCGCGCGCGGCGAAACACGGGTCGAGCGCCCGGGCGCACGCGCAGCGTGGCGCGCGCACTCACGTGCCTCCCCAGTGACGTGCTAAACACCTCCTTATGATTTTGCACAAAATCTAGCTTATTAAATACACTGTGCTTATGTTCACTATTTTCAATAGCTAACACTGAACTTGACGCGATGACGTTCATTTGTAACGATTTTAACCACTCCCGACCTAACAACGGCACGGTGCCATTTACAATGACGTGTAGGTCGAGTTGTGTTTTTATGTTCTGATACTCGACAGTAACATTTATTTGTCCGAGGGATTGGATCGGTCCTCCATCATACCCGCGTAACTTTACGCTGTCTGGCTTCAACACTCGATGGGCAAACAATTCCCTGTAAGCAGCTTCGCCGACACAAGCGTACGGCGAGCCGGTGTCGACGTGCATGCGGAGCCTCGTTCCGTCGACGACGACCTCCGCGGTGACGGGCTCCCGCCCCGTCAGCTCCACGTGGTACAGGCCCGATGAACCGCCCTCTTCGCCTGGTTCCTCGCAGTCCTCGTACCTACTGTTATCTGAGTCGTTATCTTGTTGGATTCCCAGTATGTTCATGTTGTCTGCGAAATTTACGTGGCGTAAATTAGGACATGCCTTCTTTAAATGTCCTTTTTTAAGACAAGCTTTGCAAACGTACTCTTGGAACTTGCATGTTGTGTGGTCGTGTCCTTGATCACCACAACAAGAGCACCCGCGCCGCCCTTGATGTCCTGCCGGCGTGCGGGCCGGGCGCTCGGCCGCGGCCCACCCGCGGCCGCGGCCGGCAGAGGGCGCCGCGGCGCGGTCTCGCCGGGTGTAGCGCGCGGCCGCGGCTCCGCCGGCGCCGCGCCCGTACCCCGCGTGCATCGCGAGCACGCCGGCGTGATCTTCCTTTCTAAGCGGTGCGTGCTCGACAGCGGCGGCGTTTTTAAATGCGGCTTCCAATGCTATAGCGATACCATATGCCTTTTTAAAGTCTAGGTCTTTCTCCTCGCAAAATAGCCGTTGACGAGTAGTTTCACTGTTTACTCCACAGATAAACTGGTCTCTTAAATTGTCGTCTAACGTAGTTTTAAATTCGCAAGAAGTAGCGAGCCGTTTTAAAGTGGCAGCAAATTGGGCTACCGAGTCTTCCTCGCTTTGTTTCGCCAGGCGAAACTTGTACCGCTCGGCCAGGTACGACGGTTTAGGTTGGATGTGTGCAGCGACGACCTGGATCAACTCCTCATATTTCATGTCACTAGGTTTCTTTGGGCTGCACAGGTCTGCCATTAGCTCGTATGTGGCGGTTCCGACACTGGCTATCAGTATAGGTATCTTTTTAGTAGCCTCGATGTCATTTGCCAAGAAGTATTGTTCCACAATTTCACAATAAGACGACCACTTTCCACTGCCTAAGTCAAACTCTTTTAATTTACCGACCGACATGTCCGCGCACTAATAGCAACGTGAACTAAGTTATTTATAAATTTAAATCTAGATTCGCGACTGCGCCAATGATATGTATTGGGAATTCAAGTAAAAGAACGATCTTGCTTCTTAGCTGCTTTAATAACGACTGACATTCTATGGTTAAGTTCGAGTCGGCCTACCCACATTTATTAAATCTCTTAAGTCTACCCACCACCAGTATTACCATACACTACAAACATATTTTGCGAAATGTAATTAATATTAGGCATAATTGTAATATTTTTCAGTTACTTGAAACAGAATATGTACCTACGTATTAACGCGTATAGTTAAAAATATATTTATAATGTTATGATTAAACTTTATAAAAATGTTACATCTATTACTAATGTGTACTATGCTTGCATTTGAACTTGTACCTATAATAAATATGTTTGATACGAAATAAATAATATAATTGGAATGTGATTTTTATTTTACTTTCCTTCTAGATAGGTAATCAGCAAAGCTGGACACAACACCGTTAATCCGTTACGAAGTTAACATTTCGAGTAACGGATTAACTTTTAGGTTAACTTTGAAAATTGATAACAAACACATTCACTTTCGTTAAGTTCTATGCATCTGTTAATATTTAATTAACAGTGTCTAGCTATGGTATTTAATGAAACCCTAGAAAAGCCTGATAAAAATTACTCATATTGAACAAGTCGCTACCTGTCGTTTTATACATGCAACAAATACCTACAATGCCAAGTCAGCACTTCCAGTCATCTATATCATATTGTAAAGTGTTTTCGCAGGCTTTGTTAATTGCAACGTTTGTTATGAAATTGTGCTGATGCATGAAGTTATAATTGATATAAATATATCTAAGCCGTAGTAGCATGACATCATTCCTACACCTGATCAGCATAGAAATTGACACGATCCTGTTGATCAGTACTCTCAAGTCATTCTCAAGTTCGTTAAGTTAAATTTATTTTACGTACCTACTGATTTAATTACTAGATTTTAATTTATTTTACGTAGATACTTATTTATACTGATTTAATTACTAGATTCCATGCATCGACACCTGCAAGGAAAAACATCGTAACTCACTTTTTAGCTGTTTTGGGTTACAATCATATTCGTGATCTACATGAAAATTGCGAATTTTAGCTCTTATCATCGTATCTCAATTCCTTTCCGTTTAAGAGTAAGGTAAATGAAAAACATTGTAAGTAACGATCCACTGAGGTGAGTAACATAATATATTTAGTTGTGGATCGTTTCTAATACTTACTGATACTTATAAATATGGCATGAAAAACATTGTACTTTAACTTGATTTTTTTTTCACGGTCTCATTTAAAAACAATATGGTTAAAGTTCCATGGTAACAAAAGTTACAATTTTTAAACTTGTAAATATCGGAAACAATTAACGTGATTACATTGCAACTTGAGTAACAATGTGTTTCTCTGCCATATTTCTCATTTTTGACTGACACCTCCCGCTTGATAGTCTGACTTACGATGCTTTGAATCCCGGTTTTTTCCCGCGTATTGCCGTTATTAGATTAGTTGCAACTTGTTTGTTTGCGGAAGGTGCGGAAGCTTGGTTGCTTAATGTGCAAAACTGTGTTTAAATTGAATTATGTGTATATCTAAAATGAGTCGTCGCAGCAGGATTATTGAATTAGCATTGGCTAAAAGTGAAATAACCTCAGGAAAGGACAACAATGCAGGTATTTATTATCTTTTGAGTTACCGATACGTACCTCCCTAAAATAGCCTTGACTTGTTTGTTTCCTGGCATAACTAATTTATTCTTATACTTATTTTTCATTTTAGGAGAAAGTACTCAAATGAACAATAGACCTGATGACCTCTCTCGACAACCGAAACCGTCGCTAGTGTTTTTGGAGACAGGTAGGTACCTACATAAAGTTAATTACCTACCTAACTAATAAAAATAAAGCCTAGTGTCGTTTCTAACTGTAGTTATTCAACAATTGGGATAGACCAAAAAAAATAACTCACGGTTTTTAAATTCTAATTCGAAAGAACAGGTAATTTTAAGAGACCAATTTCATTTATTTTGTATTTGCCCCATTCGTTTTGTTTTAATATCTTTATTTATTTAGCAGACATTTTATGGATGACATGATACCTAATTTTAAATTTGGGTTGGCATTTTCTTATAAATTACAAGAATTAAATTATATCTAATGATAAAAAGTGATTGTAATAATGTATTAAAACATACTATTTCAAGAGGTTTTCGTGTAACCCGTAAGATACACCTGAGGGCTTCAAGCCGAAAACGAAAGTCAAACGAAGGTTAAATATACTTTTGTCGAAATATTCGAAATAGATAAATATTTCAAGAACTTAATAATGCAGAACGGCTTTAAAATACCATTCCTCGAATTGGTTTCCGAATTAGAGTAATTGTAAAAATATGAACAATCCCAATTGTTGTTAGTTTTCTCCTTTTTGTAATGCGATTATCGAAATAGGAACAATTGCAACTTGGGATCATTGCCCCGCCTATACCGATAATTTTGTTCAAATATAAAGTACCTACCTACTTATTAGTTGTATTAAATTTTGTAGTGACATTTGTAAGTAACAAAAGATGTACAGTCCGTGCCGAACTTCTCGTCCACAAAGATGTTAGTTTTGCGAATCGAACTGATTTGATGATGGAGCCCGAACTCCTCAATGGCTAGTATAGTACATCCGACAAGCTTAAACTATGTAGTTTGTCGAGTGTTTTAGGTACTGTTTAATCTATGTATATAGAAGGCAAACCTGACTGACTTATATATCAACGCACAGCCGAAACTACTGTACCTAGACATTTGAAATTTGGTACAGGGGTTCCTTTCATGATGTAAGTGAGCACTAAGAAAGGATTTTCCAAAAATCGACCCCCAACGGAAAGAAATCGGGGGAGTAGCGGGAAACTAATTCTACGCGTACGAAGTCGCGGGCGTCCTCTAGTTACTTATATAAGTGATAAAAATACAGTCGGTAACAAACGAATTATATTTTTATCGGTTACCTGAGTGGTGTTTACCTACAACAGAGTCATGAATAGGTTCAATTCCGCTGAACGAAACTGATATAGGTACTTACGTAGGTGTAGGTGGGACATCGAGTTTCGTTTTTCAACAGTCGTCAACAGTGGTATTAAATTAAAGTTTATTTTCAGGACGTGATTTACTTAAATTTAAACATTATCTCCGAGAACGCAGTCCTGTTAAGATACAGATAGAACAGATCTCAGTCTCCAACGAAAGTGAAGAAATTTTCGGCAATTTATCATGAATATTACATTAATTTGCCGCATCAGAACAGTGCTCAACAAAACAATATATCTGATTCCGATTAGAAACCATTACAAACCAAGAAGATGCTTATTTTGTTAATGCTGATTATGTTTAGTTTGTGAAAAACTACATTTATTAATAAATATATAACCGATTTCTAATTATTTTACCTTTGTTTTATTTCAATCGTAATTCATAATCTATGTTGAATAACATAATTGATGTTGTATCTCAGAGATAGTATTGTTTCTCGCTAAGACTTTAGAATGTTGCCACTCCATGTCTTCCCGTGGATGTCGTAAGAGACGACTATGGGACTAAAGGCTGTGTAGTGCTGTTAGGCGATGGGTTTGCAACCTGTCACTAATACACTGAATAACATCTTAGCCTGGTTGTGCAAAATGTGGTCACAGAATTATCAACAAGTTTTTGGAGTTGTTGGTTAGTCTGTGGCTCTGCCTACCCCACTCTGGGAATGAAGGCGTGAGTTTATGTTGTTGTTGTTGTATTATTTTGTATGTCTGAGTTACAAATGTCATATGTAAAACAAAATGTTGTCGAATGTCATTGTAACTTACTGAACACCTAAAAATAAGCTTATATTAGGTAATATAAGCAATTTAACATTAAGATTAGCATTTATTAACTACATTTTTCAAGGTCCGCTTGTATTACAACTTATCATTTTTTTTTTTTTTTTTTTTTTAACTTTATCATGCTCTCCTGGAAAGTTAGTGAAAATGAGTTACGATGATTTTCCTTGCAGGTGTCGGATGTAGATTTCGTTTTTGCTGTTTTTTTAGGTAGGAAGGTACTGACGATTTATAACACACACTTGTATTAATTAGAATTTTATTTTTGTTACAGATCATGGAGAAAAACATGCGCACTACTTCCGATGAGCGTTTTTCGCAATGCGCGCAGACGTCATTTGAGCATAGGGTTGCCACCTTTTTTTTAACAGAATAAAGTATAACTTACCTGAAGAGGAAGAAAAATAAAGTACACAGCATAAATATAAAGTATATTTTTAATTATAATTTTTTTAAATTATTTCTTTCCTTGGAAAATGGTATATTGTCAATGTCATATATATTCGTCTTCTTCTTCTCTTTAATGGCAGCCACAGACAGGGCCTGTGCCAATGTCATCACTCATCATATATATTCAGTCAAGCGTTAATTCGACGGTTTCTGACGTTTGCGTTCAGAAATTTTATCAAATGTCTTTTTCTATTTAAAATTGAGGTATATGTCATTAAAATAATTAATAATTAAAAAAAAAAACATTAATAACTGAATGTCATAAATAAAGTACTTTGGCGTACTTTATTGGTTGTGTAAAATATAACGTACGGGAAGCATAAATAGAGTACAATACTTTATAATAAGTTACGGGTGGCAACCCTATTTGAGCAATACAATGACGTTATTTCCGACGACCTTTTTTCGCAATGCGGTCAACGATTATTTGAAGATGATACAGAAGACAACAAGTTAATTAAGAAAATAAGAGATGCGAGTGCGAAAAGAAATAAAGATAAAAAGGGTAAAATAAATTTAGTAAATAAAGTTGTGAAAAATAGTAAGCACGATCATCTGCCATCATTCGTGATCAACAACAAAGCTGTGAAGGGAACGAGACTGGTCAAGACCCAAATAATAGATTTAAATAGTGGTACGCAAGACGATATCGGAGATGAAGTGCTGAGTGCTCAGTATGTAGCTGATGATAGTTATGATGAAATTGTAGACAGTGCAGAGAGTGTTGTCAATAAGATATCCAAAAAACTCAGTGGTTAAAGTATACCTTTTTAAACGCTCAAATGAAATGTGATTAGTAAAAATTCATATTTTTTTAAGACTGTAAATAATAAAAAGTAATAAAAAACGTAATAAAAGTAGTTTTTGTTTTAATTCATTGATCTAGTAATACCCGCTCCATAGCATAGATATTATTGTTAGTTCCAGAACAGTTCTGAAACTCACAATTGGTTTTTGAGAAAACATTCATTCTGATTTGGACGTTTTTTAAACGTCTAAAAAAGGATTAAGTAGTTTTAATTTACTTTATCTAGAAAACTGAAGTATTTAGTAAATATTATTTTTATTACAATTATTAATGAAATATCCACTTTCTTAAACCAGGCAAAATAAAAATACGATTAACAGTTACCTATATGATTTATTATATTTTAATATAAATTATAAATGAGAATACAATTGTAAGTTATTTTCAAAATACCATTTTTTTATACATATAATATTTTTTAACGCACAAGATTTTTTATGGAAAGAGCAATTATATGTACAATGTTCATCACAATATTTTTGATGCATAGATTGAAAATTAGGCAAACCTTTTCACCCAAGTCTATTACAGTACAGTTAGCACACAATTCTTTTACCCAATTAACTTTTTCTAATCCTTTTACATATATTTTCTTGTTTTCCAAGTAGCTTGGAATCATTCTTTTAAATTCCCTGTAATCAACATATCCTTCACACCATAAAATTCCGAGGTTTTTCTCTATCCATCTCACGTGTCTTTTTTCGTTTTCCGATAAAGTAGAAAATGCATATGGAGGCTTTATTGAAAATACTGGGGTGTATTCATTTGTACTGTATGCAAATTCCTTAACAATAAATTCATTTTTATATGATTTAAAACCCTGAAGATCTACAAACAAACAATCTGTTTTCATGTTATTTTTCGTGTAATGTTGCTTAAGGGTTTGTATTCTACAATACTATCATTCAGAATTAGACAGTACGCTGCAGAATACTGCAGCGATAATAATCGGGTATATCCTGTTCGCACTCTAATTCAACTCTGACATCTATGGAACCTGTTTTTAAGGTTTCGTTTTGACGTGAACAATCGATGACAAACAGAGGTGCTTTTTCTTTAAATTCTTGCGGACTCAACAACGGCGCTTGACTGCGATTTCGTACACCAGAAAATCGACATCGGTTTCTTTACAATTTGTACCACCTGCAGATCCTGTCTTCTTTCTATTATCCAGCTTTTCCTAAAAACATAAATATTGTATGAAAATTAAAATTAAAACATGCTTTAGTTTATTACTAGCAAGAAGGCAGTACCTACTTTTTACTGAGAATAGATGTCAAATACTTCAGAAGAAGTGTATAAGGTCGGATTCGAACCGACGTCTTGACCTATCGCGGCTACCGTCTTGGACCTCTGGACTACACAGTACCAGCGGCAAGTACCTATACCTACTATGTTTTTATAGTTTGACTAAAAATAAATGTCATAATATACTTCAGAATGTTTGACCACGTACACGTATACCAAAGCATAATACATGCATGATTAAGGTTTCAAGTTTCTATTGTTACTATCTAGGTAGGTACTCAGTGATTCGTCTTAGATATGTGATAACGTAGTACTTTATCACTATCAGAAAGTAAATAACTATGTTTTAGTTTACAAACAGACAAATTGGTGCACCGTGCAAGCATTTACATTAAGGGTATCACATAGAAACTTGGTTACTTACCACTGACATTTTTCGTATATTCGTCCACCAAACATCACAAATATAGGTCCAATCTTTATTTTCTTTTAAAATACCTAGGCTCTGTGCATATCGTCCAATACTTTTCCAGGCATCACATCTTATTTCTTTTGTAACGGTTGCGGAAAATGGACCAAATAGCACGTCTTTCTTTTCGTTCATTTTTGCCAAAACGCACATTTTCAACTTCCGCTGTTGTTTGCGTTTTCCCGTCATTTTTTATAATATTGAATTGAAATACCTACGTTTCTACTCCAAAACTTCAATTGTATTTTGTTAAATAGTTGCGCCGAATATATGTCAATATTCAGTATCAGTCAAATTGCCGCCTAAATGTTACTTTTAATAAAAAACCTTACCTAGGCAAAGGTTTAACTCATTCAGCCATAAAATTTACTTATGATTTGTATAATTTGCTGATAATATTAGCACCAGTGTTACAAGTTCCAATAAATCTATTATGCAACAGAATATATTAGTACTAGTACTTTACTATCTTATAACTTGTAGTTTAGAAAAAATATTAGCAATTTATGCAACAGGAATAATCTTGTATTATTAGTAAAATCAAAAATGGTTATGCAACACAAATAAGTACGACTTGTAGTTGACTTGTAACTAGTATTTTTTCCTAGTATTATTAGTAAACTTATGCAATAGGCCCCTGGTCGTCATTGGTCGAGGTTGTGTCAAATGGAAACTTGTAACCTGTAAATTGTAAATTTGTAGTTTTATAAAACAGGCCCCCGGTAGTAACCTGACAAAGCTAAAAGTACAAAAGTTACCTTCTGGCAACACTGATTTAATGGTCAGTCAATCCACAGACAGGGGCTCTACTTTGAAATCAGCAATTCGAACTTTTCGAATTAGTGACGCGCCGAGAGCAAAAGGGATAGCAATAGACGAAGTTCGAATTACGGATTTCAAAGTAGAGCCTCAGATTATATTATAGGGTATGTCAAGTCATACGCTATGCACGCACGCGCAACTTTGCTTGTGCGCGCATAGCCGTCAAAACGGAATATGCATGTTTTTTTACAGCTTCAATAAACGCTGATTCATTTAACAAACAGATGAGAGAAAACATTTTTTGAATAGCTATAAAAATAACCAAGATGTAAACCAACAAAGATTTGTTCCTATCTACGTACATACATTAAATCACGCCTGTTTCCCAGAGGGGTGGGCAGAGACCACTTCTTGCCATCTGCTACGATCTTGACAAATCTCTTTCGCTTCTTCCATATTCATACATCGAGTCATGCACGCACGTCGGTTTCGGGTACTTAAAATTCGGCCCTTTTCCAGTATTTTCTAGCAAAACAGAATTTTACGTGGAGTTTATATGGCCGAACTGCACAATGACGTCACCGGTGCACTTCGGATCTCTCTGTCTAATTAGCAGTTTCAAATGCTTTTATCATCCGTATTTCTTGACCGATTTTAATTTTAATTTCACTTTTGGTGATGTCTTTTACGGTATTTTTATGTTTTGTTGACCAATGCGATTTAAAAAAATCCAAGCATATTCCCTATTGGACGATTAGTCGATTATTTAGATCATTCGAATCACTTTGCAGATCATTCGATTATCCGTCATACTACTAAGGTCTGACTTTTAATTCACTGCAGTAAAATGACAGAGCCAAATGTCATTCTGTGAAATAATTATAGCACATTTATTTTATTTAATAATGGGGGGTCTATGGCTGGCTGTCATTCTAAAAACATCTGTCCAATTATGTAATTTTTTGTAAATTACTTTATCGTTGATTTCGGTTCGCAAATCCAGAGCAGTTTTCTTAAACCCTACTTCGAAAATCGAAGTTAAGTTAGCTCCATCCCTGTCACTCATCATTCGAGACTAAATCGAGAGAAGGTGATGGAGCGAACGTAACTTCGAACTTCGATTTTCAAAGTAGGGCCTCTGAAGATACCCGAATATCTACGAAAGACATCCGAAGTTCGGTACTAAACAGATTAATATGCCGCCAACCACAATTACTGACATTAGTTACTAATTAGTAGTCAAAAATCGATTACCAATATTATATTAGTATAGTTCTAATTTCTTACTCGATTATTTATATTAGTAGGTAATCTTTGATTACTCGATTAGTCTAATCATTCGTAATCGCGCATCGCTGGACGGTCAGTGGTCACGCAAGTGTGGTTGCCAGATGTAACGAAAAATTACAAAATTCATAAAGGAATATCAGCGTACGATATTTATGAATTTTGAAAATTAGTTACTTACCAATTTTCAAAGTATAATAGAAGTAGGTACATGTTGAATTTTAAAAGGTGTACTCATTGAAAATAAAGACATCGAACAAAAGAAGGCGAAATGGCTATACAATTATGTAACATTCAGCCAGTGATATCGATAATCGATACAATACAATAAATAAGTGATGATTTCTGTACCTTGTCGCTTTCAATCGTTTCACAATTTTGTATAACATTTCACTTTATTTTAATTTTGATTCCGCTTATTTATGCAAAATGGCAACTCCTTAGATTTAAAAAAATGTGGGTCTAGCTGGATGCTGTGGGCTCTTAGAGGGTAGAATTTCAGTATTAACGTGGTTCTTTACCAGTGGACGCATTCTTTTCTGACCTAACCCGTGTGAAGCTCGACACTTGATTCTGGCAGAGAGTCTATATGGATTTGAGTGGCGCACGGTGTCGGATTTCTTATCTTAAGGTCGGAGTATAGCAAAAGGGGCCCGATTATTTACAAGGCGTATGGGACTTACAAAATTTACGACCAAAAAATTTATTTTTGCATTTTTGTAAAGTTTTTTGTTTTTACTTTAAAGGAGACATTAAAATAAGCATATCATATATATACATATATGCATATGGTTATCTTTTATTGATTGAAGTTTTTTTATAAACTTGACCGTTTAGGAATTAGAGAGATCTGAAGTTGCGAGTTCGGCCATGGGATTACTAAGGAGCCAAACACTTGAAAATGTAATGTAAATGAAACCAAGGTATGAGGGTCCGAAAGTTACGATGGGGAAAATCATGTTTAAAGCAATGTCGACGGACCCCGCTACGCTACGATTTCTGGGCGGTATGCCCTTCGGGCGTATATAAAAACTAACCTAACCTACCTAACCAAAGATAGAACTCGCAACTTCGGATCGCTCTAGTTCCTAAACGGTCAAGTTTTTAAAAAAACTTCAATCAATAAAAGATGCTTATTTTAATGTCTCCTTTGAAGTAAAAACAAAAAAACTTTACAAAAATGCAAAAATAAATTTTTTGGTCGTAAATTCTCAAAGTCCCAACGCCTTGTAAATTACTAAGTTTCGGACCCCCATATTTCGGTAATTATTGACCTGAGAGAAAAAGTTTACAAAACAAAAGATACTTATTTTAATCCATTCTACATGACACGTTACAAAAAAATGAGCATTACACAAAAATTAAATTTTTGGTTGTAAATTTTCTAAGTCCTAAAATCGGGCCCCTTTTGCTATACCCCAACCTTGGTGTTGGTTTGTGTAGTTATTGTGCAGGTAAGTGGTTGTTAGCGGAGGAGCCGGCGGTATCTCTAATGTGAGATTGTTGCCGGCTTGTCCGCGTCGCATCATGGCGTCCGGTAGTAACTTTGACCCCGGGATTACTCGTGTTGACCCGGAGTCGGGGTTATCCTCTCCTCCTGAACTTTCAATGGAGATTATAGTGCACCCTCCATCCCCTGCGTGCTATATGGATGTTCAAGAGTTAGTTCCTGTTAGAAAAAGAGATCATTCAGCTATCGCTAGTGAGCCAAGTTCCCCCGAGCATACAGAACCGCCAAAAATGTTACGTTCAGACTCAGTCTCTGTGTCTCAGCAAGACTCACAAAATATAATTCCCCTTGCTCAATCTGGGCCGTCGCAGCCTCCTTCGCAGAGCCAAACAAATTCGTCGACGCCCCACCGAAATGCCTACATTTTTTCTGATAGTGGGCCATTTGTTGTCCACGTTGTTCTCGAAGTAGCGGAGCCGGACTCGGGTGTCCACATAAACCTAATAAAGTTTGGGAAATTTTTGTTTGCGAAAAAGGTATCGGGGATTAAGGAAGGTGGTGTAAAAAAAAATGGTAGGAACAGAATGGGTGTAGAATTTATTAGCGCGGGTAAAGCTAACGAGTTTCTCAATAATTCAGTTATCGGAGCGGCTAAGTACAGATCTTTCATCCCGTCTTTTAACATCTCACGAACTGGGATTGTTAGAGGTGTCCCTAAAGACTTTTCTAATCAGGAGCTCCCTGATTTATTTGAAACTCCACATGGATTTGGAAAGGTTATAAAGGCCAGGCACCTGAATTATAAAGCCAGAGACCTTAACGGTGGTGTCCCTCAGTGGGCCCCTTCGGAAACTGTAGTTTTGACCTTTGATGGTCAGTCTCTTCCTCAGAGAGTTTTTCTTTTTAATTGTTCTCTAGAGGTGTCTGTTTATAATTTTCCGACTGTCCAATGTTTTAAATGCTGCAGATTTGGACACGTTAAAGCCCAGTGCCGCTCGCAGCCGCGCTGTGCTAAATGCGCCCAGCCTCACGATGCTAACGAATGTAGAATACCTGATGACAGTGTGAGTTGCCTGCATTGCTCCGGGCGGCATAAAGCTACCGACAAAAATTGCCCCGAATTTGTGAGACAGCATTCTATCAAGCTGACTATGTCTGATGAGGGAATCTCTTATGCTGATGCTGAAAAAAAACACCCAACCTCTAAGCGTCCCTTCAATGAAGTTGTTAGCCAGCAAAGCTCCTACAAAAAAACCGTATTTAGTCAAAGAAAGCAACGGGCTCCTGCCTCCTCTCATAAGTATGACCAACAAGCCCATAATTCCGTAATAGAAGGTTTCAATCAACCTCTACCTGGCAATGGTGTGGCATTCTCAAAGGTCCCCGAAGGCAATCATCATGGCGCTTTCCAAAACCCTGACTTGCCCCATACCCGTTCTGATTTTAGTGCCGCTCTTCTGTCAATTGTGTCCTCTATAATTGAAATGTTTGCTAGCAACACTTTTTGTTTACCGTCCAACGCTGCCGATTTCTTGAGATTATTGTCTTCTCTTTTACCTAAGGGATCCGAGCCTGTGGGCCGGTTTCATAATGGCTCTCAATATCGTTCAATGGAACAGTAGGAGTATCAGCCGTAACAAGGCTGATCTCCTCTTAATTAATAATGAATGTAACGCGGCCATCATCGCTTTAGCTGAAACGTGGTTAAAACCTTGTAATAATTTTAGATTTCCTGGTTTTGTTTCTCTTAGACAAGATAACCCTAATGGGTATGATGGATGTGCCCTCTTAATAAAAAATGGTCTTAGTTTTTCTCGGTTCGATTTACCCACTCATTCTTCTTTTAACGTTATTGCCTGTAGAGTTTTGGATATTTCTGTCATGTCTGTTTACATCCCACACCCCAACCCCAGTATTATTTCTGATTTTTGGAGGCATGTTGCTTCTGTTTCTGGTCCCCTTCTTATCCTTGGGGATTTCAACTGTCACAGTCCTCTTTGGGGCTCTCACTGTCTTGATTCTGCTGGTCGTAGATTTGTGGACTCATTGGACTCTCAAAATCTGTGTATTCTGAATGACGGTAGGCCTACTCGACGCGTTTCGCCCTCTCAAAATCCTTCAGCGGTTGATATATCCTTGTGTTCTCCTTCACTAGCGTCTCTTTGTTCTTGGGACGTTTGTCATACTAGCTATGGTAGCGACCATTTCCCTATATTTATTTCTTATGTTACTGGTTTTTCTATTCCTCCCCCGTGTCCCCCTTTACAAAGGTTTAGATTACTGAAAGCTGACTGGCCTTCGTATGTTGTCCTTGTCGACAGCTAAGTTAGTGCTCTTCCTCTTATCTGTTCTGACAACTACTTACTTTATTCGCTTTTCTCTAGGTGTCTTTTAACATCTGCAGAGGACTCAATCCCTTTAAAAAATGCTTGTATCAATCGCCGTCCTTCCCTTCCTTGGTGGGACTGTGAGTGCACGTCCATAGTGAATGAGCGGAAAGAGGCAGAATTATCATTTTGTTCTGACATGTCAATGTCAAAATTTATAATATTTAAGCGTGCTCAGGCTAGAGCAAAAAAAAATCTTCATGCTAAAAAGAAGAAAGTATGGAGTTCATTTTGTGAATCCATATCGCCCTCTACCCCACCCTCAATTGTGTGGCGTAAATTGAAAATTTTTCGGTCTTCTTGTGACACTTCTCCTTCCCCTTCTTCTTTTTCTTCTACTCCCTCGTGGATGGATTCTTTTCTAGATAAATTGGCCTCTCCTTATGTTCCTGATTTGTCAGAATTATCTACATCTGTATCTTCATCTCCTCCGTTAAATGATAACTTTTTGAGCTCTGCATTCCAATTGAGCTCAGGTGTGTGCTAGAGACTCTTTCTGATTCCGCGCCAGGTCCGGACGGTATAGTGTACTCATTCTTGGCAAAAACGAATTCTGAGACTCTCTTATACTATCTGAACCTTGTGAATTTTATGTTTGATGGGGGCTGCGTTCCGGAATCTTGGAAAGAGCAGTTTGTAATTCCCATTCTCAAACCCGGGAAGTATCCGAGTCTGGCTTTATCTTACCGTCCAATTGCGCTTTCGTCTGCATTATGTAAAGTTGCTGAGCACTTACTTAAAAACCGCTTAGACTGGTTCATTGAAAGTGAAAATATTCTCTCTCGTATGCAATTTGGGTTTCGAAAGGGTAAGAGCGTCTCAGACAGTCACTGCATCTTATTAATAGATATTCGTCTTGCATTCTCTCGTGGAGAATCTATAGCTGCCGCGTTTCTGGATGTGTCGGCGGCGTACGACAATGTCCTACTTTCGGTGCTCAGGGACAAAATGTCTAAGCTGAGCATTCCCCTGAAGGTAGTTAACTTTGTCACCTGCCTTCTCACGTCAAGAACTATAAAAGTTAGATGGCAGGGCAGTATAAATGGGGAAAGATCTATTTGGAAGGGACGACCTCAGGGCTCTGTCCTTAGCCCTCTTCTGTATAACCGTTGATCTTGACAAATCTGTTAATATGTCTTGCAGATTACTGCAGTATGCGGACGATGTTGTCATTTACAGCAACGATAAAAGTCCTCTTGTAGCTTCAGAAAATCTAAATGTTGCCTTGAACTCCCTACAGCTCTGGTTAGATTCTCATGGCCTTTCTCTGTCTCCTGCAAAGAGCTCTTCTATTATCTTTTCTAGAAGCCGTCTTTCCCCTCAGTGTCCTATTAAGTTTGATAACGTTGAAATTCCTGTTTCTGACTCGGTCAAATTTCTTGGAGTGGTTTTCGATAGCCGTATGACGGGAATCTCTCACCTCTCCTATATTGTTAAAAAGTGCGAGAAAAACATTAATCTTCTGCGTGCCCTTTCAGGGGTTTGGTGGGATGCACACCCCTATTCCCAGAAACTCTTATATAACGCTTTTGTCAGAAGCCACCTCGATTTTGGCACTTTTATTTTTGAGCCTTGCAGCAAAGGTGCTCTTAAAGCGTTAGAATCAGTTCAGATGAAAGCCCTTCGTGTGGTCACTGGTGCCATGTCATGTTCCCCCAATAGAGCTATTCTGTCTAGCTATTATGTCAAAGGTGTTTGAGAAAGCATTTCATGCACGTTTAACGTCGTTTCTTAATAAATTTAAAATCATTAAAACTGAACAGTTTGGTTTTCAGACAGGGAAGTCAACAACATCAGCTGCTTTCACCTTGACTAACAATATTTTGGGTTACATGAACTTGGGCGTGCCGGTAACTGCCATTTTCTACGACATGAGTCATGCATTTGATTTTGTCTGCCACGAAACACTTCTGGCAAAATGTGAGAGGTATGGAATAAGAGGGGTAGCAAATGAATGGCTTAGAGACTACTTACATACCAGGACACAATTCGTGCAGATAACTCGAATCGATTCGGCCAATACAGTGATTACACATAAGTCTTCTACTAAAGTTAACAGAGTCGGTGTGCCGCAAGGGAGTATCATGGGACCCCTGCTATTTTTATTATACATAAACGACCTACCAAATGTAACGAACCATGATTGTACGCTTTTTGCTGACGATATATCCATCGTCGTACCTTGTCATAATGCCACGAATTATAATAATGACATAAATAAGACCATTGCTGATGTTATAACATGGTTACATACAAATAATTTAAATGCTAATATTGACAAGACCACATTCATACAATTTGTGAACAGAAATGGCAATAAACAACCTTTAACTGTAACCTTTGGCAATAAAAATTTTACAGAATCTTTATACACAAAATTTTTAGGTATTTGGTTGGACGATAAATGTTCTTGGAAGGTTCACATTGACAAATTATGCGGTAAAATAAACTCCTTTGCTTACGCTCTCTGGAAACTTGCAAAGATTAGTACCAAAGAAACTGCAATGCAGGCCTATCATGGATATATTTGCTCCACTCTTAGATATGGCGTCTTTCTTTGGGGTAACTCGATTCATGCGAAACGTATCTTGATAGCGCAGAAGCAGTGTGTTAGAGCTATATGTGATGTGGATATTTTAACATCTTGTAAGCCATTATTTAGAGAATTAAATCTGTTGACTGTGCCAAGTATATATATATATGAAGCATGTTTATTTGTTAAATCACATCCAGGGTTATTTAATAAGAAAAGTGACATATGTAAATTTAATACGAGATACCCCAATCGACTCGCTATTCCGACTAAAAGGACCAAACTGTACGGCAACAACGCATATTGTATGGCAATTAGTATATACAATCAGTTGCATGATGACATTAAAGAATTGCCAATTAATCTGTTTAAAGCTAGATTAAAGAAATGGTTAATACAAGAATGTTTTTATTGTGTTGGTGACTACTATGATTATTATAAATGTTGATTTTTGTTTAAGACATAAATAGTTCAATTTTAATTTTATAGCGATTATTTTGACAGTTTATGCGTAATTTTATTGTAAATTTTGACATTGTAATAAGTTTTGAAACCTTTAAGTACCTACCTATCAATTTTGCATGCCAGCTACTGGCAAAATGTGTGTTTCTATAATCTATGTAAACCATCTTCTGTACCACGTTTTAAGCAAAATAAATGACTTTGACTTTGACTTTGACTCGTTGAATGTGTCGACCCCCCTCTTGACCTCAGAAGGCAATTTTTATCCGACCGTTATTTTTTCCACGTTTTTTCTTCTACATCCCATCCTCTCAAGTGTATCATTCTTAATGTTCCATTCCAAGCTAAGTACTTTAACAATTCCATCTTAACATGAATCAGGTATCACGCTGTACTGAAACACGAGTGTAAAATTTCTTTTAAAATCCAGTTTTAAAACTCAGGTTAATCTTCGCCATCAGATAGCTAGGAATTTGTCATTAGATTTCCTAAACAAACTGAAAACAGCACCCTCTCTGGAAAATATTGACAACTAATTTAAACGATTAGAAATTAAAAATTGACGGGTTAATTCTGAGCGACTAGCGGGAAAAATGGGTTCACTTTGAGTTACCTAGATGGCGCTGTGAAGCTAGCAAAAGAAATGAATAGAATAAAATAAAACAGGAGATAATTCTAATTAGAATTTAGGAAATAAACAGATTTATTTCGTTATGTTAGTAAAATAAATTAAAGAGGGAAGGATTGCACAAATTCTTTTGTAATGAGGTAACATTCAAGTTGTAAAACCTAATAAAGAAGGATCGAATTCGCTGGAAGTTGAATAAAAAAAAAGAACTATGACCGCTATAATGCTAAGATGAGTAGGGGACAAATTCAAAGGATAATAAACTTTGTTTGTTACATGTTATGTTAGAATAATCATTGTAGTTAGTAGTATATAGTTTACTGTTTTTGCGGCAGGGTGGGGCACCAACTGCGTAGCAGATTTTTTTGGGTTTTTTTATTAGAAAGAAGTATACGGTGTGTGCGGCGGATTCATTTTATAGGTGCTTTTTTTGTTCTGCCCTGTTCTGTTCTGTTCTGTTCTGTTCTGGTGACATCTCTAGCCAGCAGTTCTGCTGCAAGGAACCGTACGCGCTGACCGCGACGGAGAGGAGATGTTAGAATAGGCTAGCGGGGAAAAGCACGCCCGCCCCACCCGGTCCGGTAAGAGTAGCGAATAGCCGGCAGAGCACGAGAACCTTAACCCGCACCGACCAGCCACCAATACCAAACCGATTAGGGCAGGCGAGCTTCGTCGCCTTTGCTGCACCAACCATCTCCGCCCGCCGCAGGCAGCAGTGCACCTGCCCGAGACACCGGAGAGTCAAGTAGATAGGATAGGAGTGTAGGGTTTGCAGTCGATATGACGGGAGAGACGGAAGGTGGAGCCAACCCGAATTCAGGCATCGTTAAGTCAGCATTAGGGAGATAGATACAATACTTGGTGTGTAATATATACTAAAGGTATGGACTGCTTAATATTCCTGCTTCACTTGCTGCGCCTCCAGTAATTATTCTAGGTCCCGGATGCGCCGAAGCGCCTCCTCGTGCGTCTCGCGGTACTGCTGGAACTGGTCCACGTTGGCCTGCAGGCGGTCCCGCTGTTCCTGCATGTCATCGTACTCTAAGTCCAGCTTGGCAAGAAAACTCTTGAGGGTTTTGTTATTATTGATGACGCGCAGGACCTCCTCTTCACTCTCGTCGCGCTCCTGGGGGGTGATTCTGTCAAAAGCAGAGGTGATCGAACGCAGAGGTGAAGACACATCACATCGCCTTCACTTTTGCCTGTCATTTCTGACATTGACATTTGACTTTTGCTGTCATAGTAGTAAAATGACGTTTGAAACCTAAGGCTTGTCGCAAATGCCCTAAACTAGCCCTTATTTATATACTTAAAGAGTTTTAAAATTACTTATGTAGCATTTTCCGGTACTTTAGTAATAAAATGACCTAATACATAACGATTTTACCGACGGCAGTACCTAATCATGTTTTAATTTCCAACTAATTATTGCGTATTCTACACTGAACACGGTAATAGCGATACTAGCGCTCACAGACGTAAGCGGAACTTTTTGTCCCTACTATCACGCAATTCTTAACTTTCTCAATTCGTTCACTCGTTCGACAACGAGATCACATTAGTGTCAAATTGAAAGGCTCCTATTTTAGAGGTGAGTTGGTTTAGGGTGCGGTTTCCCTAAACAGAAGCAAAGGTGAAGAGAGAAATCAACCAATCAGAACCTGCGTTACGTGTTGTTTTCACTCTTTCACTCAGCATTGTTTGAGTGGAAACGTACCCTGACTTCTCAGACGAAAGATGGCCGCCATCTAAAATAATGGCTGTGTAAATGTGAGTGAAGTGAATTTGTTGACCATAATGTGGAAAGTGGTTGTGTGGTGGTGGTGAAATATTATTTTTGTGTATTTACGTTTGTTTACAGTTGCTACTGGAAGAAGGGACATAGTTGAGAAATATTATAGCAGGTATTTTTTTTCTTATTTGGGTAATAAACTCATTTATTATTTGACTGAGCTAACCTTAGTAGAGGTTTAAAACAATATAATTTTGTCACGAGTTGGTTTACCGATTGCTTGTTGCTTTCGTACCTAACCTTTAACTGTTTTGCGAGGCTAATCTAACAAGTTCACAAATTGATGTTTCTACTTTTTTATTAAACGTAATTGTTACGAAAAAAACATACCTGAAGCTTACATTATTTATTTGGTATTTATTTTACCAATAGGACCATCATCAGATGATCTCCCCCACATGTTATTACTGGGTTGTAATTGAATTTGCATTATGCGTCCTTACTAAATTTTATTGTAACAACTCTTCATTCATTCACTTCATTGTTACAATGAATACCTTATTGATAAATACAAGGGTAAATAAGATGACAAGCTATTACATTCCAAATTATGAATCTCATACATACCACACGTCAGAAGAATTAAAATGAACCTATTGCCTGTGAAATCTCTGGTTATTCTTGGTGGTATGGAAATGTATGTTAGTAAATAGCTGAAATAAAAATATGACAATCTTATACAAATTGATTGTAGTCACAAAATAATCTTTAGGTTTGTTTGTACTATGGCTACTAGACAACATACGTATTTATATTAATATTATATTTATACTAGCTGTCCGCGCCCGGCGCCGCCGGGGAGTATTTTTTTTCATCCAATAGTTAAGAAATATACTTTTATACACACAAAATTTCATAAGAATTGGTCAAGCCGTTTCTCGAGGAGTTTTGTTACAAACACTGTGACACGATAATTTTATATATTAGAGAGATAGGTATGTACCAAAATGAAAATTAAATATCCATGACTCAAAATAGGTCATTCATCCATATCCATATGTGTTCTTACCGGGAATGGAACCTGGACTGCTAGTTTCATAGGTAAAACACTATTTACAAAATAGTTAGTAGGTATCCGTGTAATTAAGAAATTCCTACACTATATTTAGCCTTAATGTTGAAATAGAAGCCTTCATTCCAAATTACCCGTAACTTCACCCGATTTCACTCAAATTTTGGCATACAGTGTGTAAATGGTATACGGGCGTTCCTTTTAACTGTGGTAAGAATAGCCCCTAATGAGCACATTTAGGCAGCTTTTGTTAAAAGTAAATAAAAAAAAATTAACCATACAAAATAATTTAACACGCAATGTATAACAAAAAAAGCAATTAATTAAAAACGCAATTAATGATGTTTCAAAGTTATGACAGATGGAATTAGATGTACATTGCGGGTCGATGGTATGTTCAAAAATTAATAACGGTGTATACGTTAGCATAATCAAAATAATTCTTTCTGTTTATGATTATTAGAGTCTTAATCTATGTCCATTTTTAATAAATGCCCGTATACCATTTACACACTGTATAAAGACTCACTTGCTACTTTTAAAAACAATTACTTATGTTAATAAAAATATTACACATGGAGGTACCATAGAAGTAGTATGAGGGGTGATCAATAAGTTTTTAGAATCGGTATAAAAAATGGGAGATATGTAAATCATTATATTTTAATTGGAATATGCACACTTTCTATATTTGCAAACATTTATTAAAATAATTTAAATGTTTTATTTTACCTCTATAAAAATGTTTTTTTCTTTTGGAGGTCAAATTTTGTACCTTCACTAGATCATCATCAGCTTGTGATTTTTATGTAGTGGTTTTTGTTTCATCAGTTTTTTTTCTTTTAAATCCATAATTATATGGCAGAATAATGTTACATAATTCTCCTAGGTTATTTGATAATTGCTAAAAGCTAATATCACAGTATTTATTTGTAGGCCTCAATCATCCCGGAAAAAGCTGAAAAAGCCACCTTACATTTTGGTGACCGAGCTAGAAATAAAAAAGTCCAGTGCAAACAACTTGTTTATCCTTTAAATCATGAGGGCATCAGGACTTTCTCCACACCGCTCCAAATAATTACAAAACTAACTCTTATTTTTACCGTCTTATAAAGTTATTTATACAGATGTTTTTTGTTTAGCTATCACAGAAAAACAAATTAATAATGTAAATTATTGTTTTCTCTTATTTAACGTTTGTTAGTGCCATGGTATAATCCACATTAAAATAATGTTATTATGGTTCATAACAATTCTAAAAACTTATTGATCACATAGTTTAATCATTATGATTTTGGTAACAATGCATAAATTTCCCTATAGTCACTAATGATAATGCCATGTACAATTATATCATTATAGTGTAGTTAGCAGAATAAGTACACATAAGCAAGCTACAATTTTTTATAAGATTGTATGTTAACTTCATATATAATTTTACTTCATAAATAGCTATTAAATAAGGCCCTCATTTTAAACTGCCATCTTTGCAAAAGTGTAGATTAATTATAGACTTATTAGTTATTAATCATTTCATTAGACAAATGATCCATAAAATGATCAGATATTGTTAATAAATGCCTCATAAGTATGCCCAGATATCCCATTGATATGAATATATTCTAATAGCTCATAGAACAAGTGCAAGTGATATCGACATCTTCAGTAACTTGTTGCAAGTCTTTAGGACCAAGTAGGGAGCTATCTAATATAATTGAATAATTTGTTACCTAGCTACCTTAATTTAATTGTACAAAGGTTAGTTAGCTTAATAGCGCTAATTAAATTGTATAAATAGTAGGAGTGCTGAATACATTTGCTCCGGTATCGCACACAGAATTAAAATGATTAATTGTTAATTGTGTAATTTTAACAAATAATCAAATATATACTCGAAAATCTAATTTAAGACTCAAACATTGTTGGTGTCGCAAAGCCCAATTGAACATTTCAGATATACCTAGCCAACCTTTTTGCATTGATAATCAAATCGTTGAAAATATTATGTAGACTAACAATTTCAATATCAAAACTTACCTATATAACAATAGGGAATATGCATTCAATGTTTTTTCTACCCAATATTCAAAAACATTAAAATATCTCAAAACAAATATTTTCTGATATAGTGTGTGTTTAATCATTAAATGGCGGGTGTGTGTGTTAAATGGCGATTTTTTATCAGCTAAAACAAAATGACTGGCCAAATTCGGATTCCTTATACTTAATTTATTCTTGATTCAAACTTTATCAAGTGTTAGTGCGAAGTTCATACATTTGCTACTTGCGACTTAACAGCAAATGTATGAACTTCGCACTTGCACTTAGTAAAAATAAAAATGTAACTAAGTTTCTTTTCTCGAACCGGTAGTAGCTTCTGACACACACACACACTTTTGGCCTTTTATTTTGTCGAATAGCTAAACACATGTACTATTTAAATTAATAAAGTTGTTTACAACTATTGTTTATTTAATTTATCGTACCAAATGTTATTAAAACCTGAAGTATTACAAGTGCAATAACAGTTTTGCTACCAAAAATCTTTTATGGTTAAATATTTAACATGGCATCTTGTATTTGTGTAAGCAACTTGAATTAACTTGTTTATTTAAATCGAAGGTTTAAAACTACCAATAAATAAACAGTCTTGTGCGGTCTTTGAAAAAGTGGAAATATACTTTTTTTATTTTATAGTGGCAACCCACGTTGGTCTTTAATTCGATTTTCGAGTATAATTGTGTTATCATTTCAGAGCAAATTTTTTAAATGTAGACACATGTAAGTAAATGGATATTGGAAGACAATTTCACTCAAATTGAATTATTATAATCCCTAAATTAGCTTTAGTACTAGGGAAACTAAATTCTGATACTCACTCATACTCAAGAGTAAAAAATCCACATGCGGTGGTCCCGGGACTGCGAACCTTTTTAGGCAAGGATTTTAAATTATAGCTTGAACAATATTTTGATATTTGATGTTGACATGTCACATACAGACATTATATAGTTACCATGGTGGATACTGGATCACTCAATGTATGAATACATTTTTTTTTGCTTCAACCGTATTCAGCTACTTAGAAAAAGTTTTTAAACCTACTTTACAATCATAATAATATATAAAATATAAAAGAGGTACAGTCAAGTTCATAAATATGTGTACACTTTAGTACCTTGTCACTTTAATTGATGTGACAATTCATATTATGGCAGTTTTAAGATGCCATTAAATGGACAAGGTACTAAAGTGTACAAATATTTATGAACTCGACTGTACATGAATATTTTGTACTGCCCCAAACTCACGGAACTTTAAACAAATAGCTTAATTCCCTATTTTGTAAAAGTTCCGTTAGCTTGATGTAGTACTAAATATTTCTGTATCTCTTTTATATTTTATATATTATTATGGATGTAAGGTAGGTGTAACAAGTTTCTCATATTAGCAAAAGAGGATTAAAGCAAAAAAATACGTTTTCATTCCTTAAAGGTTGACTTCCATGGGTAGCGGCTGATGCGACAGACGCGTGCGGCTGACGTGCGCGATTGTAGCGCGCGTCTCGCGACTGTAGTAAACACTATGAAAACGTATGGCACCACTTCCGTAGTAAGCGGCTCAGCCGCGCACGGCTCGCAGATTCGTCAGCCGTTAACCACGGAAGCGGTGCCATACGTTTTCATAGTGTTTAATACTGTCGCGAGACGCGCGCTACGATCGCGCACGTCAGCCGCACGCGTCTGTCGCATCAGCCGCTAGCCATGGAAGTCAACCTTAAGTGATCCACCCTTTTATGTACACTGGTAAATGTTATTGCCATATACTTACATAGGTGGTCACAAATACTGTGCGGGTGGTCTTGTAAAAGGTTAATTCCATAAGGTTTGGAAAAAAATCTTTGGCATTTGGCAGTCCCTAGAAGTTGTAGGTACTGATTTGTATGGACGGATGTGACAGCACTTAGTTTATCCCTACCTGTAAAATATAAGATCAGCTTTTAATACAGGTTATTGTACCTTTTTAGACTTTAATCAATTATTACTACATTTACTACCTAGCAAAAAATTTATTAGGTACTTATTTAATGGTATGGAAAATATGTGAACACCTAGGTATATATATTCACAGTTATTAGCAAGACTTTCCCAGGGTCTGTAATAGTCTGAAGGGGCCCGTTTCTCAAAAGTATTAGGTACTTTAATAATATTTGTGTTTTGTTTCATTTTGTAGTTTTATTCACGAGACAGAACACTATAATATTATTAGACTAATACTTTTTGAGAAATGGACCCTAGTCCGTACAACTTGTCAGGCTATAAATACCTATAATGCTTTTTTTTACATAATCGCACTTTTAATCCAACAGCGACACTGGGTATGTAAAAAAGACATTCCTAAAAAAGTTAATTCTTCTTTACCTCAATAATGTCACTGTTCAAAATATGGTTTTTAACATGTTTGATTAGATGTAATAGTAGTAGATTATTTATTCCATATTTTTCATACGACGACAGTCGGCAGGTATTATGTCATGTGTTGTCTTGTCTTGCTTGTCATGTCATGTCAGAGGCTCTACTTTGAAATCCGTAATTCGAACTTCGTCTATTGCTATCCCTTTTGCTCTCGACGCGTCACTAATTCGCAAGAAAGTGATGGGGCGATCCGAAGTTCGAATTACTGATTTCAAAGTAGAGCCCCAGCTTGTGTGACATATGGACACAAGGCAATTTGGCAATGTCTTCTCGAACGTATAAGGCTGCCTAATTGAGTATGCTCGCGCTTAAATGTGTTTTGCTAGCTCTGACGGGACTACTTAAACTCGCCGCGTCGACTTCACTCCTGCATTCGCTCACCTTTGCTTGTGAGAGAATCACTATCACGTAGCTATTATTTTAGCCGTAGTTTTTCTACTGTGTTGAGTTTTATTTATATTAAATACTAGCGATTCAACCTCGCTTCGCTCCGGGCTAAACGTAATAAAAATAGCCTATGTTACTCAAGGAGTCAGGGATAATGTAGCATTCTAATGGGGAAATAATTTTTGAAATCGTCCCAGTAGTTTATTGCGTTAATTCGTTACAAACATACAAAAATACAAATCTTTCCTCTTTATGATGTTTTTGTAGACCAGTAAATTTTACTGATTTCGAATATATATCGAACTCGATATTGCAAAAAATTCGTTTCAAACAAAATGGCCTTTCACCCTACGAACTTATTTTTGAATGATCATTATTGTATTAAACCATCCATGTTATAGCCGTATTCAAGTAGACAGCTTTTTAACTAAAGAAACTATTGGCAAATCAAATTCTCATGTCAAAGTGATTGTGACCAATCAAAGCATCACAAACTTTTTTCATTGGTGAAAAGGTATAAAGCCTTTGCAAAACTGCTGTCTACTCAAACACGTCTCCAATATATGTTATAAACAACTTTTCATCATTATCATCATCATATCATGTCTTTTACACTTTTGGTCAAAAACATTCAGTCTTTTTTCAGTGGTTACCCTCTGCTACACCCTAACCGGCATATCATGTGCGTTGCCGGCACGGTAGTAAATTTGCCCCCTTTTTTTTTGCTGGACAAAATGAAATATTTTGCTTACCTACTGATTGCTTACCAAAATTTGATTAATTGTGGGTCGCTCAATGCAGCTCAAATATTTAATTTGCTGACCAAAATAATTTAGAGCAGTTCAGTATATTATTAATTGCAGACAGATTTATAAATGTTTGCTAACCATACGTTGCTTCCCAACTAGCTATTTTCGCTGACCAAATACCTACATTTTTCTGTTCACCAAAATAAGAATATCTTGCTGATCGGTTAAATGATACCCGTTTTAATCTAGGAGTGCTTTAATCTATTCTGATTATTTCTTTGTTTGAAATCCCATAACACGACATTTAAAATGTTGATTTGTTAGGCTTCTATGCAAATGAAAGTAATATACAGGAGTCGCAGGCAAGAGCTTGTCTTTCCTTGTGTATTTTGTTGTTTGTATGTATTTGTTTTTTTTAATGTCATGGGTTGATTTCAATGTCATTAAACGAATATTGTATAACAAATAATTTTAGTATTATACTCGAAAATGTAATTCAAGACCAAAATTTGACAGTTCCCATCTTAATTATTTAGTTGTTTAACATTATTTCATAAAAACATGAATGAGAACTTGTGTAACCAGTAACATTAGGGTAAGTTTTATTGATAAAAATACCTATACTTAAACCAAAATGCAATAATCACAGCGAATGTGAGCCCATTAAGGTAAAGATTTTGGTCTTGAATTAGATTTTCGAGTATAGTAGTAGTATTATTTAGTGAACATTTTATGAAAACGAGATGATAGTCATATTAAAGTAACAGACCCAAATGTATTTCTACCCCGATTCTTTGCGGTACTTGTTTGCCCTACCCCTAGATTGTAAATAGAAGCTTGGAGGTGCGAAGGTAGAGCAGCCCCTGCCTGCTGTAACACAATCAGGCACTCCTAAAGTGCTTGATGGGTTACGCTAGGGCAGAGGGACTGGTCTTACCAAAGGTCCGGAGCAGTTGCTAACCACTTTCTGCCCCGAAGCCTGAATGCTGAGGTCGAAGGTTTGCGTAGGAGGTCTTGAGGCCAGAAAACTAGCGAGGGTCTTATGTGTAAGCAGCAGAAAGGCCGACGAAGCAAGCCTTCGGGTGAAGTCACGGGATGACTGGAACAGGATCAGGAACAGGAAGTGGTATGGGTTAGAAATAGCAAGAGTCCAGGGCAGGATTATTTATTAAAAGTCTTCAATTAATTTAAACTATAAAATATATATATATATAGGAATAGATGAAGGGATGGTCTAAGATATAAAAGGTATAAACTTACAATTAGTGTTATAAACAGGGTTAACAGGGTTGTTTAGATGAAGGGTTATACTTTATATGATTCACTTCACAGTTTTAAAATAATTATATTATATTGACTTGAATTATAATAGTTATTTATGTGACTGGTGCATAATGAGAGTCATTATACACGAGTGTGGTTTTATGAAACGAGCCGTAAGGCGAGTTTCATAATAAGATCACACGAGTGTTTTAATGCCTAATTATGCGTACAGTCGCATACATAACTTTATCTACATACATATCATAAGTTTTCTACAATATGTGAGAAACCTGTATCCGTCGTTACCCTGCATCTTAATGTTCACATTAAAGTGCAGGTCACTTATACTGTAAAGTGAACATTAATATTCAACTACAGCGATAACCGATACTTTATTGACATGTTATGCTTTAATGTTAACATTACAGTGCAACCACAGATACAGGTAACATAATGTAGGGCATTTGCTTATCGCTTCTGAACATATTATATTGAAATTATGATATGGATGTAGATAAAAATGTATTATGATTGGAACTTGTTCATAGTTTGGAAGCATGTGAGCGACTGAACTTGTCGTCATGCGCAGGCGACCGTAAAATTAAGAATGAATTAATAATTAAAATTTGAATTTAGAATTAAAAATAGAAATAGCCAGATAGAAAATGCCAGAATGATTTTAATTGAACAAGGTGCAACACATAGGTGAATACACCTCGTTACAAGCCCACCCCCTTCCTCCCACTTATGACTAATCACATGTAAAAGTAATTGTTTTTCTTCTTGTTTTAGTTAGCAGCCATCACAGACTTTTTATGGCCTCCGTCACAAACATTCACGACGCAAGAGCAGTCTTTGCAGTCTTGCTCAAAAGTGTCTAGTTCCAAATACAGGCACAAGAACCATTATAAAGAAAAAAATAAAATTCAAAGGAAATTCAAGAAAAAATCGATGGGAACCGCTGATCAGTGTTTACATACATAACCGAACTTATTATGTTAGTGTTGTATTTTATATAGTAAAATGTTAAAAAGTTATACAGTTGTTTAATTTATCTCTGTCTTTAGTGTACTGGTATTGGTAATTGAAATAAATAAAAATACAATAAAATGTTTATTGTATATTATAAATATTCTGTTTTATTAACATATACCTATACATTGACGCCCTCCCACTCTATTAATATCATAAAAACTAATTTCATTATTCATTCATTCATATTCATATTCAATTTCATTGTTGCTTAAATAGAAAAGAGACACAAATCAAAATGTGTTTGTTGCATTTAAATTCGGAATGCTATTTATTTTAAGTTTGAAATCAAATTATGTTTATTTTTGATTTGTGGCGCTTCTGTATACAGGGTGGAAAGTTGAGAAGGGGCAGTAAGGGCAGCTACTAGATCCCTTGCTGCTACGCGAAAATGCTTTTAAGAGACATTTACTAACTTTTTAAGTAATGAAAATCAACATTCACAGATTTTTGATAAAATGTATAGTCAGCGAGAAAATCGTCAGATTTAAGTAATTTTTTTTTAATGCCAATCGATCCCATTTCTATCAAGGATTAAACACTCTTAAAACACTCACTACTCGGCCTAGGTTGGATGTTGCTTTAATAAATAATAAAGTAAGAGACTAAGACTTTATAGGGAAAATATTCTTGTTAATGATGATTTATTATATAAAGGTATATGTAAAAATTAACAAGTCTTTAAAACTTTAGGATGGGAAATGGAAAAGACAATATGTTATTTATTATTGTTTTAAGAATGTTTTATCCTACCCAAGTATTCATAGTTACTACTGGTTGTGACTGCAGCAATGAGAATAATTGCTGCAGTCACAACCAGTAACTTTGAATACTTGGGTAGGATAAAACATTCTTAAAATACAATACCTTACCATTTAAGTAATTGTGATTGGTGAATTAAATCCAAAATAAGGGTGAATGATATTTATAACAATTGGGTAAGTAAAGTTTTTTGAAGGGGTATATATTTTTTTTCTGATAGTGTTTGGTCTATAAACAAATAATCTACAGTTATTTTATTTTTAAACATTTTAGTTCTTCTAAAATATATTTTTTTAAGTCCGTTATGACGTTCTCTGTGCGTTACGGAACTATACGCGTTACCTTAGCCTAAATGATAATTAAAAAAAAAGCCGTAATGACAGTACTTTGTCTGTCTGTTGTCAAAATTGTCAAACGAATAAAATAAATAATGGTTCGCTTTCGTTTGTTTACCTCCGTGTTATTTACCAATTGTTTCCTTGAATTTTACGATGACTTCTGCTCAGACCCTTGGATTTGGATATTACCGCATTTCTCGACAACCACCGCAACGCTTTTTTGGACTTGAATTGGACCTACTCTTGACGGCGTATTTTGGCTGACGATTCTTACTATCCCTGACGACCTCTGCATTATTTTTTGGACTACGATACAAGTTGTTTGCATCATCTTCATCCTTATATAATGGATACATCAAATATAAGTCCTGCAAACGCTGCTTATGATAGAGTATATTACAAGGATGAAGTAAGATGTTTCGTACCGTCGTGTAAAAAATTTAGAAGAGACCATCCCAATGCCACTTATTCTTGTCCATACCAAAAGCTCTAAAAGCCTAATAAGTGCGTAACCATGGAAAGGAATTGCCCAAAACGACTCTAATATGTCTGTAAAGAGCATGTCAATGTGATTCAGCAAGTCAGTATGAATTTCAAAAAGTACATAAGGTAGCCAGGATAAAATCCATAGTAAGCACAGCTAATATTAAAGCAGTATCTTTAACCAAATTTTCTTTCATCAAGTGGCTTTGCGACACCAACAATGTTTGAGCCCTCGAGCCCTTCAACCTCAACATCATCAAGCAACAAGGAATATGTGTCTGCAAAGCACAGACATTTTTCTGGACAGCAGCACATAATGAGCCTTATAAAAGAAAAACCCAATATGTATATTGAAGTGCCGAAACAGTATTATTGGGTTATAGATTTTTTGGCAAAGCAACTACTTATGTTTAAAATAAAACAAAATGATACTCTACAAAGAAGACCATTTTAACTTGAGCAAAGTCACCGTTCAAAAAATATTAAGAGTATGCCGCATCTAGAAAAATACTTGAAAAATATTATTTTTTAACTGCCAGAACCTATAGAGATAAAAAAGACGTTACCTCCAGTATTTAAGGCCAGATATGCAAATGTCCAATGTATTATCGATTGTTTTGAAATTCAAATAGAGACCCCTTCAGACCCTGTAACTCAAGCCAGGACATGGTGACAATACAAGTACTGTAACACATTAAAATATCTTATAGCTTGCTGCCCAAACGGTTTTATCTGTTTTATTTCAAAAGGCTATGGAGTAAGGATATTAGACAAAGCCATTACAGAATGTAGTGGCTTTGTTGATATTGTTCCTCCAGGGGCTGTGGTATTAGCCGATCGAGGCTTCAACGGGATAGAGATTCTTCTTAAAGACAAACATGTAAAACTCCTTCACCCTCCGAGTGTATCATCAACTGAAACGCCAACAAAAAAAAGAAGTCATTCAAAGCAAAATCATCGCAAGTCTAAGGATACATAAAGGGAGCGCGTGATATGGAGGGTGAGGGAGTTCACTTTCCTGAAACCTCACTCAGTAATTAATCACAGTTATATAAGATACATTGATGAGAGTTTGACCATTGCCTGTGCTCTAGCATATTTACAGGGTAATATAATAAAAATACAGTTAATATTTAAAAACTTTGTTTTATTTTATTAAAGCACTTCATAACATTAACACTTCTGGCTTTGATTAAAATGGGTTCACTAAGGGCCGCTTGCTAGAAGCAAAAGGATAACCTGGTTTTAGATTTCAATCTAGATTTGACATAATTATAGTTCCATACTTAGTTTGACTAAAACTAGATATTTCCTGCTGGAACAAGTGGCCCTAAGTTAAGAAAGAATGTAGTAACCACAAACCACACACGACACGGCGCCGTACGCCACTTAAAGGTTCGACCCCACCGCTGCTTAAAATACGGCTACGGTACGGAATCGCAGTGACGCATCGTATCCGTACCGTTTTTATCGCATGCCCTCCACACCGCTGCTTTAAAATAAGGTGTCGTTGTGTAAACCACCGTCATGTTCATATTAGGTAAATTTCTGGAATCAGCTTGCACGAACTCGTTTGACGCACTCATTATATCGCCTGGTGTCAGGGCAAAAAAAGTGTAATCCAAAGGCAGAGCAGGGGTCGTCAGGGATAGTAAGAATCGTCAGCCAAAATACGCGCGGGAATCGTCGTCAAGAGTAGATCCAATCCAAGTCCAAAAAAGCGTTGCGGTGGTCGTCGAGAAATGCGATAATATCCAAATTCAAGGGTCTGAGCAGAAGTCGTCGTAAAATTCAAGGAAACAATTAGTAAATAACACGGAGGTAAACAAACGAAAGCCAAACCATTATTAGTTTGACAATTTTGACAACAGACAAGGTACTGTCATAATACGTCTTTTTTTTAAAATTATCATTAACGCGTATAGTTCCGTAACGCTCAGAGAACTGTCATAACGGACTTGAAAAAAAAGGTATTTTAGAAGAACTATAATGATTAAAAATAAAATAACTGTAGATTCTTGGTTTATAGACCAAACACTATCAGAAAAAAATATATTATACACCCCTTCAAAAAACTTTACTTACCCAATTCAAGGAACTTAGGTACTTTTACAAAAATATTTTCATAAAATATTTAGCAGAAGCTATTTTTAAGTTGTTTAAAAAAACCTCAGAAATCTATGTTACCTGTTAGACTGTCATGTTAAAAATGTTTTTATACCAGAGACCCGTTTCACGAAGCTACAAGTTACAAATTACAAGCGGAAGTCTCTTTCTAACTCCTTTTGCGAGAAGGAGAGTTCCGTTTGTAATTTGTTACTTGTAGCTTCATGAAACGGGCCTCAGACCTAACAGAGATTTAAACTCAGTAAGTATGTTCAGGGATATTATTAGTAAGAGGATTTCGTCTTAGGCAATCATAGAAGTAGTAGGGAATCCCCTGTACTGCCCCCGACTCTGCTCCCCCGAAAAAAATGGTGCTCTGACGAGCGAGAGGCGGGGTTTCGCTCCTAAAAAAAAAAAAAAAAATTTAGTATTTTTTTCGGTGTTTATCCCCCCATTTAGAGCGTTTGGGGCGGGTCCCGAGACTCCCAGATCACTCCTTCCCATAGCTTGCAATAGTCCATGTACTCAATACAAAAGGTTATCAACTACCTGGGTACCCTTCTGTCCCTTTGCTCGCCCACCCTATTGTTCGCCCGAACGTCAGCCCCTTTGTTCTCGGTGGTGTCCAACACCATTGTCTTGCATTGGGCGCGTTCCTACCTTTTATTACATATTACCTGATTGCGCTATTAATTGTTGTAATGCGATTTTTAATTTTACCTACGTGTTTCTCATATTATTTAATTAAGTAACCATAGTGGTTTTCTTAACATACTGTTTTTAAGGGTCATAGTTCTAACCTAACCTAACCTAGCTTGTTGAAGTTAGCCTAACATCGTGAAACCTGTCCTAGCTTAACATACCTACTGTTTTTTAAGGGTTACAGTTCTAACCTAACCTAACCTACGTTACTGAACATACCTACTGTTTTTAAGGGTTACAGTTCTAACCTAACCTAACCTACCTTACTGAAGTTAACCTAAAATTATACAACCTAATCTAACTTAACATACCTACTGTTTTTAATACTTACCTAACCTAGCTTGGTGAAGTTGACCTAACATTATACAACCTAATCTAACTTAAAATACTTACTGTTTTTAATACTTTGAAGAAAATAAAGATGAACCAACCAACAAAGAAGTTACGAGCGTATAAAAGCGGTGGGGTATTGTGTCTGAACAACTATTAGCCGCGCAACAGTCTTCGTTACCGGAGCTCCCTGTACTTAAAGTAGTATATAGACATAATAGTGTTGTGTCGTGCAGTGAAGTGTTTATAAAAAGGTCTAATAATGGATGTGAGTATGTACAAATATTTTAACTTAATTGTGTGTTTTTTAGCATTTGTTCACCGTGTTTTTGTTAAGAGTATTGTATTTAAACAGTTGTGTAATTTATTGTTTGATATTGTTTCAGTTCTCTGAAAATACTTTCAAGAACTATTACTACCCGGAAAATAAAGATGAATCAACCGACGAAGAAGGCACGCCTGGTTTTAAAGTTAAGCAGGCCATGGCAAAAAAGCGTTCAGTAAATAACATCGACAGCTTTTTTGAACCTCCCAAGAAGAAAACTAAAGTATTGAAGCGCTCTTCCAATGTCAGCCAAAGTTCTCCTGACGGGGTGGGCTATATATCAACCGGACAAGACGACGGGGCATACGCTTCTCACTTGATTAAAATCGAGATATATGATTTGCAAAAAATTAAAAACATTCCGCCCACTGAGCACTGGAAACACGCAGATGTGAGATTAAAATTCTACGCGCCTTCTGAAGAAGACACTCAGCTCCAAACTACACGTGATGTTATATTTAACATCACAAAGCAAGTAGCTTCTAAAGACAGTTGTATGAAATATTTTATTGACAATAAGAAACAGTGATAAAAAGTGTTTGTGTAGGTTAAACAAAAGCTTGTTATTGTATTACATGTAAAAACCTTACCTTTTAAGAATTCAAGACCTTTTCAAGTCTAAACAATTATCTTTTCTTTGTAAAATTAAATTGTGCGAAATACTTTATTTACTATAAGATGCAGTGATAAAAAGTGTTTGTGTAGATTAAACAAAATGGATAGTTTGAACTGTGACATCTATGATGCCCAACTCATCAGACTCTGTGAAGAGCTTGAAGAAGATCAAGAATTATACGCCATTGGGGAATTTATAAGCCAACTTCATCGTGACGCGTAAGTAATATTTTTGATTCCTAATATTCCTGTTCTAACCTGTTTATAAGTTCTTGAGCAATACTTGACGAAGGATGGGTTTCCGACTCGTTGAGACTTGATCTTATTGTTATGGAAACAATTAGGAGGGGGCGCTCCTATATAACCGAGGTACCCGATGTTGATATCATTCACTGTTTTGGTTGCTGTGTTTGAGTTACTAAGTGCCTGTTTATTCCATCATGGTGTTCGTCATAATCCATTTAGTCCGTGATCAAATTGAGTGTTTAAGTAAACAGTTTATTATAGCTAATTTCCATAGAAGCATACGGTTGTGGTTTATATCAAATCAATTACCAGCCACTCTATTAGAAGATCCTGATATAAGACCATATTTTACACCATGTGATGGACATATTAAAGGCAAACAGAATAGTTCATCATCAGATGTGATTGATGGAGTTTTAACAATGCAAGCATACTGCCAACAATGTACCCAAGATTTAGGTTAGTATAGTATCCCAACCAATTAATCCATAAGTCTGTATTTGTTATTAACACATACATTATGTTTAATTTCATGTTTTCTTATGTTTATAGATCTTCTCAAGTCGGGCGTGGAGTAAAGAGGACAGCTTCGGAGTCAGAAGACGTGCTGACAAAGAAAAACCGTCCTTCAACCAGTCACGATGCAGAATCAATATCACCCGAATTTTTTTTAGATAAAAATGTGAGTACAGAAAATAATGATAATGTTGAATGTTCTGTGTGCAGTAAGTTTGTATCCAAAAGATATTTTACCAACCATTTGAATAGTAACATGCACAAAAATAATGTCTTAAGGTCCGACGATCAGTGGGTTAATGTACAGTTAATTGAAAACGCATTTAGGAATAGGGTGGCTACGTATAGAAAATTGCTTAATGAAAATGTTCACAATCCATTTACCCCCGAAACAATTTTACAAAACAATAAAGAAAAAATCTTTACATTATTGGATCGATCACTTGCCGATCATTGTGCCTTAAAAGTAAATTTTATTCTCAATGCAGATTTTACTCAAGATAGCAAACAACTGAATAATACGTTTGACTTTCAATTTAGCAACAATGTAGTAAATCATAGCAGCGACAAAAATGATATTTTTGTAACTATAGTTAACGAAATTTTGACAAGATTATCTAACTTTGAGAGAAAAGATAGTGGTTGGAGTTTAGTAAAGTTCTTCCTATATAGAATTAACGCGAGATATAATGAATAAAAAGGCAGTTATTAACGTGAAAAACAATGACCATGAATGTTTTAGATGGGCTGTATTGTCGGGGTTATATGCACCTACTAACCATCATACAAATACAACGAATTCATATATATTGCATAAAAATAAATTAAATTTTGAAAATTTTACTTTCCCATTTAAATTAACTGATATTCATAAATTTGAAAAAATAAATGATATAAGCATAAATGTTTTTGGACTCGAGTACAATTTACAAAGTAAAAAACATGATGTGATAGGACCATTACACTTTACTAAATGTAAAAAAGCTAGGCACTTAAACTTATTATATTTAACCAAAGGTAGCGAAGCACATTATTGCTTTATCAAAAATTTATCTAGATTAGTATCTACACAACTGAATAATACACAACATGCTGTACATATTTGCGATGGTTGTCTAACAAGCTTTACATCAAATGAAAATTTATTGAATCATCAAAGAAATGACTGTTTCCATGTTTGTACAAATTTACCTTCAGAACAGGATAAAAGGAAAAACTGGTTCAATGAAAATGTGTCATCTAACCAACTTACCTTCAATAATTATGATCGTAAATTAAGGGTGCCTTTTGTTGTTTATGCCGATTTTGAGGCTTTTTTAAATCCAATTCCTTCCTGTTTCAATAATCCTAGTACATCCTCTACAACAAATATACAAAAACATGAGGTATATAGTTTTGGATACTACATTAAGTGTTCTTATGATGATAAGTTGTCAATATATAGAACATATAAAGGTAAAGATTGTGCCGAGACATTTATGAAATACATTAAAAAAGATTTAGAAAACATTTGTAGGAGTAATACTTTTGCCAAAACTCCTTTACCTTTATCTGATGCAAATAATTTAGATGTTGCTCAGAGTATCACATGTTACATTTGTGATGAAAAATTAAAAGGTGAATCCACTATTTCTTATAATCATCATACAGGTATTTATGAAGGAGTAGCACATCAAATTTGTTCTGAAAAATACAGGCCACCTAATTTTGTACCTGTATTTTTCCATAATTTGAGCAACTATGATAGTCATTTTATAGTACATGGTCTTGGATTTGAGGAAGGAAACATTGAATTGATACCAGAGAACAAAGAGAAATACATTTCCTTTACTAAATCCTTGAAAGTGAATAATCGCACAATAAAATTGAAATTTCTTGATTCACTTAAATTTATGAGTTGTAGTCTTGAAAAATTAGCCAAAACCTTGACACCCGAACAATTTCGTGAATTAAAATTGAGTTTCCCATGTGAAGAGGATTTTAAACGATTAATACGAAAGGGTATCTATCCCTATGAACACATGACATCATATGACTCGTTAAAGTTAACTTCTCTTCCCTCTCAAGATAAATTCTACAGTTCTCTGACTGATTGCAACATTTCAGAAGACGATTATAAACATGCGAAAGATGTTTGGTCTCATTTTTATTGTGAAAATATGGGGGATTATTCTGATTTGTATTTAAAAACAGATGTTTTGTTACTAACAGATGTATTTGAAAATTTTAGAAATGTATGTCTTAGAACTTATGGGTTAGATCCAGCCCATTACTATACTGCTCCGGGATTAAGTTGGGACGCGATGCTCAAAACTACAAAAATAAATCTAGAACTCTTAACCGACATTGATAAAATAGCTTTCATAACTAAAAATATTCGAGGTGGCATATCACAATGCAGTAAAAGACACGCAAAAGCTAATAATAAATTTATGTCAGAATATGATCAAAATATTCCTTCTTCATATCTTATGTATTTGGATGCAAATAATCTTTATGGTTGGGCTATGTCCCAATGTCTCCCTACTGGTAAATTTGAATGGGTAAATGTAGATACTGATTTTAATGTTTCTGATGATGCTGAACATGGATTCATTTTAGAAGTCGATCTAGAATACCCTAATGAATTGCATGACTCTCATTCGGATTTACCATTCTGTCCTGAAAATGTTTGTTTAGGGAATTCCAAAGAAAAAAAATTGATACCTAATTTAAATAGGAAAATGAATTATGTTCTACATTACAGAAATCTCAAACAATGTTTGAAGAATGGTTTGCAATTACTTAAAATCCATCGCATTTTGAGATTCGAACAATCTAAGTGGTTAAAAAGTTACATAGATTTAAACACACGCATGCGATCGCAGGCAACTTGTGATTCTGATAAAGATCACTATAAAAGTATGAATAATTCAATGTTCGGTAAGACCATGGAAAATGTTTTGAAATATGTTAACGTTAAATTGTTAAATCATTGGAAAAATCATGGGAAATCACAGGGGGTTGAATCCATGATAGCGAAACCTGAGTTCCACAGTTTATCAGTATTTTCGGAGAACTTAGTTGCTATTCAATTGAATAAAACTAAAATCTTTTATAATAAACCAATTTACTTAGGATTTTGTATTTTAGATATATCTAAAACTTTCATGTATAAATTTCATTACGATTACATGAAAACCAAATATCAAGAAAATCTCAGGCTTCTTTATACAGATACCGATAGTTTAGTATATCAAATATTCACTGAAAACTATTATGAGGACATAAAATCAGAGCTCGATTTATATTTTGATACATCAGACTATCCATCTAACAATCAATATGGTTTACCATTAATAAATAAAAAGCGGTTAGGGTTTTTCAAAGATGAAAACAATGGTAAAATTTTTAAAGAGTTTGTTGGCCTACGATCTAAAATGTATGCCTTAGATGTTCAGAATCATAGTCTTATATCAAAAGCTAAAGGAGTCAATAAATGTGTTACTAAAAAACTGACCCTCAACGATTATAAAAAGTGTTTATTTGAAAAAAATATGCAACATGCTCAAATGCTGAGATTTAAATCAATAAAACATGTAATATTTACTCAAAATATAAATAAAGTATCATTATCTCATAACGATACAAAACGGTACTTGTTAGAAAACTCTTCGGACACTCTAGCGTGGGGACATTATAAAATACCCCATGGATCATCACAAAATAATTATTCCATGTAATTTATAATCACAGAACATTCAAAAATTTCAACTTTATTTTTTGTACATTGTGTATTTTTAATTTTTAATTGTGAATTGTGAATTGTAGTAATTGTAGAAAATGTAAATACATTTTAGTTTTTTGTAAATATAAATTGGTGAAGGTGAATTAAAATAAAGTGGTTGTACTCTGTATTTGTTTTTTAGTTATTATTTTATAGTAACTTGAAAAGAGACTTATGTTGAGTTTTTGTACTGGTTCTTTAAAAAAAAAATGATACTCAGAAAAGTGTAAATTTCAAAATAAAAAAAAAATTTGACTATGATATCTTTGTTTTGTTTAATGTGTTTACCCTTATTTTGGTGGATTTATTTAAAAAGTAATTGAGTTCATAAATTGTGTCATTTCAAGTTTATCTGTTTTCATATCAACACGTATTACGAGTTTTAATTATGATACATTTTTATCATCCTTTCACAACCATTGTAGCTGGTCCAAGTGGATGTGGCAAAACTCAATTTGTCACAAACTTTTTAAATAATTTCAAAGATGTATGTAATGTTGAATTCGATGAAATTATTTGGTGTTATGATGAAATGCAACCCCTGTACAATCTGGAAAATGTAAATTATAGTCAGGGAATACCAGATTTTTCAATGTTTGATGGGAAGAAACCTAAGCTTCTTATAATAGATGACCTGATGAGAGAATCAGATGGACGAATAGTTGACATTTTCACAAAAGGTAGCCATCATAGAAACTTAAGTGTTTTTTATATTACTCAAAACATATTTCATCAGGGGAGAGGCCAACGAGATATTTCACTAAATACAAGTTACATTGTATATTTTAAGAATCCCAGGGACAAAACCCAAATACGCTACTTGTCACGACAAGTTTACCCGGAAAACCCAAAATTTGTAGATGAAGCCTACAAAGATGCTACTAAAGAACCACATGGTTACCTCATGATTGATTTGAAACAAAATACAAATGACATATGTCGTTTTAAAACAAAAATATTTCCGTTTGATGGACATTGCACAGTGTATGTTCCTAAAAAGGGGTTTAAATACGATAAAAATCAACAAATTTTAGTCAGTTCTACATGATGCATGCGAGAGTAAACACATATAAACATTTACTTGAAGCATTGCAGTTGCTTAAACCAAAATATCGCACGGCGTTACTTAAATCTTGTGATGATGATGAGATCAACATTATTTGTGAGTGCATTTATAACGTCCTAAATGGAAAAATTCCTTTAGAAAAAAAAGAAAAATCTAAATTAAAAAAATATAAAGATATCTTACGGAAATTAGTTTCAAAAGGAAAACATAAAATAAGAAAAACTGTTATAATTCAAAAGGGAGGTGCATTTCTACCTATTATATTAGGAGCAGTTTTAAGTGCCTTAGTTAACTCTTTATCATAAACAAAATGGAAAATACGAAAAAAATGCTATTAGTAGAATCAGATTTTATTGAAAGACTCAAACGCAATGAGAGCCTACCTGAAAATTCATCATCCCGTCTAGATGCTGAGATGCAAAAAATCCTTAAAAGTAAAATGAATGATCGTGAAAAGTGGACCTTATATTCACAAGCATTGCAACGATTTTTACATTTTATTGAAACAGATCGAAAACCATTTAGAATACCAATCGTAACGGAGGGGGAGGTTCAACTCAACTACGAAAGTAATGATCTAAAGTCAAAAGTGAACAAAAAGGAGGTTAATGAATATAATGAGTCAGTTGCAAAACCACCTTTACCAGAAGGAGATGGTACTACAGCAGTTACACCGATTGGTAAAACAAATCCAGAACCGATGCCAATTAGCCCATCAAAAATTATAGATATATTACCCAAATCATATGAGAAAAAAACTCGAACTTTGTTGGATTGCATTGTTTTAAGTAAACCAAAAATTTGGTGGAAGCCAACTGGTGAAGTTGTAATAAACAACCGCACCATTTCAAATAGTAATATTACTGATCTGATAAGTGACACGGTTAGATCTCTAAAACGTCCTAAACCAACAGGGTGGGAAGAGTTTGCATTACTTTTAAGAGATATAAGAGCTCCTTTAAGCTGCATAGGCAATCCTGCAAACTTGGAATTTATTAAAACAGCTCAATCGATTGAACCCATTACATTACCTGCATCAACAAGTACGAGATCGTCAACAGATAAAGAAAAACAAAGAGCTACACCACTTACTACAGGACAACTTAAGCGTCATCATCAGAAAATTGATTGGGAAAAATGGACTCCTTATTAGATATTAATAGGATCTACTATGATGTCTCCAATCCAGCTGGTTATAGTAGTTTAAATAATATAGCGAAGGAAATGAAAGAACAAATGAACAAAGAGGAAGTAAAAAAATGGTTACAATCTCAAGATACGTACACGCTACATAAACCTATTCATAAGCGATTCACCAGAAATAGATATATCCTATCTAACTTTAATGAACTCTGGCAAGCTGATCTAAGTGACATGAGTACGTATAGTCAATATAATCATGGATACAAATATATTCTTTGTGTTATTGATGTGTTCAGTAAATATGCTTTTGCGAGAGCAATGAAAAAGAAAGATTCATCAACAGTTAAAGAATGTTTTGAAAGCATATTTACCGAAGCCAACTCTGTTCCTCGTCATATACAATCTGATAAAGGTACAGAATTTGTTTCAAAGGTAGTGAGAGATTATTTTAAGAGCAAAAACATTAATTATTATACTACTAATAACCCCGACATTAAAGCAAGTATAGTAGAAAGGTTTCAAAGAACTCTTAAAATGAAAATGTGGCGTTACTTCACCCATAATAATACATATAATTACACTAAAATTTTACAAGATCTTCTTCATTCGTACAACCATACCTATCATTCTAGCATTAAAATGCGACCAATTGATGTTAATTCTGGTAATATTATGACCGTTTGGAATAATTTATATTATCGAAAAAAAGATAGACAAATTTCATTGGAAACACCAAAATTTAATGTAGGCGATCATGTTAGAATAACTAAATATAAACATGTATTCCAAAAGGGTTATGAAAGTAACTGGAGTGATGAAATATTTATAATAAATTCAATTATTAATAGATCACCGCGAGTTGTTTATATGTTAAAGGATTTGGAAGGCGAACCCATCATTGGTACATTTTATTCTAAAGAGTTACAAAAAGTGACTTACCTCCCCTCCACCGAGTATAAAATTGATAAAATAATACGTTCGCGTCATATTAGAGGCATAAAGGAAATACTAGTGAAGTGGCAAGGTTATCCCAATAAATTTAACTCTTGGATACTCGCATCAAGCTTGAAAAAAATATGAACGAAAATAGTTTTTATTTAACTTTGTTAAGCAACAGTTCAACGGATTACTATACGGACAACACGACTGCACATTTTCTAACTAAATTACCTAAGAACATAAAATTAGAAGGGGAGTGGGTAGTTGGATTAGTGGAATTTCAATACCCGTGTTCCATGTATAATGTTCAAGATCATGAAAATATAATTTACATAAAGAAAAAGGTGGTGTCACCCACAAACAAGTCAACAAAAATTGTTGATATAAAAACTCATATACCAGCCACTACATACGATAATATTGATCATTTCCTTCAAGCGTTTAATGAGAACCCTCAACTAAAAAATAATGTCAAATTTAGGTATGATACATTGACAAAAATGGTTGGAGTAACAACAACAAATAATGAAATAACCTCTATCATAACAACCCCGATACTAAGCCTCCAGCTGGGTTTCAAACCGAGATCAAATTTGAAACAAGTTACATATGGAAAAAACCCTGCCAATTTATATTTAGGGTTACCACCACAAATATTTGTTTACACCGATATAATTCATCCGCAAGTAGTTGGAGATGTTATAACAGCATTGCTTAGAATAATACCACTAGATCCAACTAAGTTTATTTATGGTGCATATAAAACTCACATTTTCTCACCTGCTCACTATGTACCGGTTTTACGTAGGGAGTTCGATACTATTGAAATAGATATAAGAACAACTACCGGTGTTAATGTACCATTCCAATTTGGTAGCTCCTGCGTGAAGCTACACTTTCAACGAGTAAAATGAATTATAACAGATCGTCAGTCTCTTGCCCTTACCAACATTATTATTCGCATCAAGCCGGCTCTGGTGTAGGAATTGTCTATAAAGGAGTTCCATTTCAACGAGGGCATGGTATAGGGAGTTTTTTGGGAGGGCTATTTAGATCAGTGCTCCCTTTGTTATCTAGTGGTTTGAAAACCATTGGAAAAGAAACGTTAGGTGCAGGGGTTGGTTTGTTATCCGATATGGTAAATTCACGCCCTATGGATAGTTCGATTAGATCACGATTCAAGGAGGCAAGTGCTAATTTAAAAAGAAAAGCCGATGAAAAAATTGATTCCCTCATATCGGGATCTGGGTATAAAATGACATCTAAAAGAAGGGAACCGCTCATTACATTGAAAGCATCGAGACGAAGAGGAAGTAAAAAAAATAAAAACAAAACTCTTGAGGATATATTTACAAACTAAATAATGTCATTCCTACATAGTCATTCTTGTGAATGTGCGAAATCTGAATTAGATATATTTGCCCTTCCATCAACTCAAACAAGTATTGAAAGTGGACAGTGGGTTCATTACAAACCAATTTCATCTTTAAGTGATGACGCTCCCATCGAATTCCAAGTTCCCGGATCAGGAGATGACTATGTTGATCTATCCCACACAATGTTACATATTAATGCTAAAATATTGAATCAGGATGGTACAAAATTAAAACCAGATACCCTGGTTGCACCCGTCAATAACTGGTTACATTCCCTTTTCAGTCAACTAGATGTATATTTAAATCAAAAACTCATATCACCCCCAAACAATACATATGCTTACCGTGCTTATATGGAAAATCTTCTAAACTATGGACCAGCAGCCAAAGAAACTCACCTTACTTGTGGATTGTGGTATGCTGATACTGTAAATCATATGGATACTGTTGATGCAAATAACTAAGGGTTTCACAAAAGACTAGAATTTACCAAAGAGAGTAAGGAAGTGGAAATGATGGGGCATTTACATGCCGACATATTTAACCAAGAGAAATTCTTAATAAATGGTGTCGAAATACGTATTAAGTTAGTACGTTCGAAGGAGTCATTTAATCTAATTTGTCACCAAGATAAAAAATTTAAAGTGCAAATAATGGATGCCAGCCTCATTATAAGAAGGGCACGAATTAATCCTAGCGTTTTGTTAGCACATCAAAAAGTATTGGCAACAACGACTGCAAAATATCCTATTACAAGAGCAGAAGTTAAGGTTCTTACATTACCGTCGGGGATACAGGGTAAAACATTGGATAATATATTTCTCGGGCAAATTCCTAAAAGATGTATTATTGGTTTTGTATCAAATTCAGGGTTTAATGGCAATTTAGCTATGAATCCATTTAATTTTCAACACTATAATATGAATTCGTTTAGTTTATATGTCGATGGTCATGAAATTCCTTCTAAAACATTACAACCATCATTTGGTTCTGGATCTGGGTTAATAGCATCATCATATCACACTTTATTTTCCGGAACTGGTATTCATTTTCACAACGAAGGTAATGATATAAGCAGAACGGATTATGGAGTAGGTTATTGTTTGTTATGTTTTGATTTAACCCCTGATTTATCTGCTAGTTCAACTTCACACTGGAATCTTGTAAGACATGGAAGTGTTCGCTTAGAAATTCGCTTTGATGTTGCTCTACCCTGCACCATTAATTGTATTGTGTATGCAGAATTTGATAACGTTATTGAAATAAACAAAAATCGTGATATATCTGTAGATTACAATAGTTAGTAAACACATAAATACAATGTTTTAATCAATTTAGTTTATTTCATTGTAGCCATTGTTGGCAACATCATCAAATTATTCATATTTTTTTTATTAAAAATGGATACAAATGAAATTCAATTTTGTATGAAAAAAATCAGCCCTTCGTTTGAATTAAACGTTTTTGCTGCTAACAAAATTCCTAGTTGGGCTAATCTTCCCGTCTTTATTGTGAGTAATTTGGACCCAGACTCGAAACCGGGCTCCCACTGGGTTGCTATACATATTGACATTAATGGTATAGGGGAATACTTTGACTCCTTTGCTCGGAAACCTTCAGGTTATCATAAGTTATTTTTAAAAAGGAATACCAAGCGCTGGTCTTATAACTATAAACCACTTCAAAACCATTTTACCTCTGTTTGTGGGGAATATTGTTTAGTTTATTTGTATTTTAAGTTTCATGGAAAAACTATGAAAGATTTGCTAAGTTTGTTTTCTGAAAATACATTATGTAATGATCTTATATTAAGAAATATGTTTAAGACTTTTTTTGTGAAATAAAAGAATATGTGAACTAAAATATGATTTTTATTTTTACATGTAATACAATAACATTTTGTTTAATCTACACAAACACTTTTTATCACTGCATCTTATAGTAAATAAAGTATTTCGCACAATTTAATTTTACAAAGAAAAGATAATTGTTTAGACTGGAAAAGGTCTTGAATTCTTAAAAGGTAAGGTTTTTACATGTAATACAATAACAAGCTTTTGTTTAACCTACACAAACACTTTTTATCACTGTTTCTTATTGTCAATAAAATATTTCATACAACTGTCTTTAGAAGCTACTTGCTTTGTGATGTTAAATATAACATCACGTGTAGTTTGGAGCTGAGTGTCTTCTTCAGAAGGCGCGTAGAATTTTAATCTCACATCTGCGTGTTTCCAGTGCTCAGTGGGCGGAATGTTTTTAATTTTTTGCAAATCATATATCTCGATTTTAATCAAGTGAGAAGCGTATGCCCCGTCGTCTTGTCCGGTTGATATATAGCCCACCCCGTCAGGAGAACTTTGGCTGACATTGGAAGAGCGCTTCAATACTTTAGTTTTCTTCTTGGGAGGTTCAAAAAAGCTGTCGATGTTATTTACTGAACGCTTTTTTGCCATGGCCTGCTTAACTTTAAAACCAGGCGTGCCTTCTTCGTCGGTTGATTCATCTTTATTTTCCGGGTAGTAATAGTTCTTGAAAGTATTTTCAGAGAACTGAAACAATATCAAACAATAAATTACACAACTGTTTAAATACAATACTCTTAACAAAAACACGGTGAACAAATGCTAAAAAACACACAATTAAGTTAAAATATTTGTACATACTCACATCCATTATTAGACCTTTTTATAAACACTTCACTGCACGACACAACACTATTATGTCTATATACTACTTTAAGTACAGGGAGCTCCGGTAACGAAGACTGTTGCGCGGCTAATAGTTGTTCAGACACAATACCCCACCGCTTTTATACGCTCCGTAAGTTAAGCGTCTTCCTAAAAACGTGTTTGAACTTGTAGTTCATCTAACACAGACGACGCTTATTCAGCAACACCCAAAATAATAAAACGCACAAGTAACAATCGCACCCGTTGTGACCATAAAACATAATAGGCGGCTACCAATAAAACAATTAAACCGTTATAACAGTGCACTCGGGTACACAAAACTTGTCGATACAGGCTTTTTTGATTGATACACCTACTCCATAGCACTTTGAATCAAGTCAGAACCAGTTTACATGCTCCGTTTAAGTTTTACATACTAGTGTGTTACAATAAAATTAAAATGTATGTGAAGGTAAACCACATATACGTACTAGATAGATAATGTCATACCCAATGTTAGCCGCAGATACATGCTCGTAGATACATACCCGTACGTAGGTTAGATTGCATTTAACCACTATATTTTTAACAACCTAAGTGAAGGTAATTCATTTAGAAATACCTATATGCAATATATGGTTTTGATAGTTGTTTAGAATACACTCTAAGTAACAACAGCTTAAGATAATACTACGAATACTACGATTAGCTAGATTTACTAAAATTAACTTAGGTAAATTCAATTAAGTGAAACTTAGGACTAAAGCTAGATTTAAATCAGCTCTTAGCTTAGGTTAAGCTCATGTAAAGTTAGGTGATCCTTCAAAATAGTCGACCATGGGGTGTTAAAAATTAAAACCACTCGTAACTTCTTTGTTGGTTGGTTCATCTTTATTTTCTTCAAAGTATTAAAAACAGTAAGTATTTTAAGTTAGATTAGGTTGTATAATGTTAGGTCAACTTCACCAAGCTAGGTTAGGTAAGTATTAAAAACAGTAGGTATGTTAAGTTAGATTAGGTTGTATAATTTTAGGTTAACTTCAGTAAGGTAGGTTAGGTTAGGTTAGAACTGTAACCCTTAAAAACAGTAGGTATGTTCAGTAACGTAGGTTAGGTTAGGTTAGAACTGTAACCCTTAAAAAACAGTAGGTATGTTAAGCTAGGACAGGTTTCACGATGTTAGGCTAACTTCAACAAGCTAGGTTAGGTTAGGTTAGAACTATGACCCTTAAAAACAGTATGTTAAGAAAACCACTATGGTTACTTAATTAAATAATATGAGAAACACGTACCTAGGTAAAATTAAAAATCGCATTACAACAATTAATAGCGCAATCAGGTAATATGTAATAAAAGGTAGGAACGCGCCCAATGCAAGACAATGGTGTTGGACACCACCGAGAACAAAGGGGCTGACGTTCGGGCGAACAATAGGGTGGGCGAGCAAAGGGACAGAAGGGTACCCAGGTAGTTGATAACCTTTTGTATTGAGTACATGGACTATTGCAAGCTATGGGAAGGAGTGATCTGGGAGTCTCGGGACCCGCCCCAAACGCTCTAAATGGGGGGATAAACACCGAAAAAAATACTAAATTTTTTTTTTTTTTTTTAGGAGCGAAACCCCGCCTCTCGCTCGTCAGAGCACCATTTTTTTCGGGGGAGCAGAGTCGGGGGCAGTACAGGGGATTCCCTACTACTCATAGAAGATAAATATCTTCTACCGATCTCTCATCAAAACCACATTCGCAGTTGTCCTTAATCCGTATATTCACCAATTCCACCCCCGTTCACGTATAATAAACTTCAAGGATACAATATAAATACAATTCCAAGGATAATAAACTTGTCCGCCAAACTCCAGCTATTCTGCACGTCACTCGAGACTTGAATTCGGAGTTCTAGTATAGGGTACAGAACCCTCCTACTTCTGCTTGCTTCTGCCCGATGGCTCAATTTTGCCAAGTAAAAGTAGCTATTGTATACAGAACGTCAATTTACTGCGTCGGAGTCCGACGGTCGGACCCAGATTTAAGTGCCGTAGTACTTCATGGAGAGCATATGGGATCTTTCATTTGGCGCGCCGCGTCTCCGTCTCGCATGAAATGTAATGTAAACAAAACAAACAAATCGTAAAACCGAACTCATAACATAAAAAACTTCACTACTGTCAAGACATAACAGACTATGTGATCTGGCAATTTTTGCAATATACCTATACCTACCTATAACAAACAAAATGAAGTATAATACAAATGCATAAGCTTAATTATTTTTTAAGTATAATATGTATCCTTTTACTTAGTTAATTATACAAATTGGTATGAAAAAATATAAACAATTTATTTTATACCATTCCGACATCAAGCAATTGTGAACCAGCTTTAAGAAATTCAATAAACTTCTCTGTATAACCTGTGTTATCTGTGGCTTTATTACGTTCGCAACGCTCTCGCCTTATCTGACGTTAGTAGAGAATACCGTGGTAAAGTTGAGGTGGTCGAGCAGACAGACGTATAAGGCTGCCTAATTGAGAATACACGCGCTAAATGTGTTTTGTTCGCTTTGACGGGACTACTTAAATTCGACGCTTGAACATTCACTCCTGCGTTCGCTCACCGTCGCTGTTGAAAGAATCACTACCCTGCAACAGCCGTGCATTGAGCTCGTTGACTGTCTTAAGCTCAGACTGAGTATTCCGGAGTTTGTTCACCAGGACATCCCGACGGGTTGTGGGCTTGGTAGTGGCTGAAATCATGATGACAGAGTGCAGTACTAGGACACAAAAACAGTTAAACAAGATTTACCTATCAATAGTTAGCTTAAATTATATGTTAATAGCCTTAAAAGTGACAATGTCACAAAAATAAACCAATTTCCTATGGAAATGTAGGTATATTAATGACTGCAATAATTTTACTATTACAATACTACTAACTAAAGCTTTAAATAAGCCACACTTTTACCAAAACATTTTAAAAACTAAAACCTTTTCGTGCCGTCAATGTCATATAATTTGATCAAAATACTTTGTTGCAACTACAGTATATTCGTTAAAATTTAATGCAGAAGTAAATGTAATATGAATGTTTTGCATTACAACAAAACATGTATTATGTCTTGAATAAAACACACAGCGTGATGTGAAGAAGCTGTCTATGGATATCCTTATATCTACTTAAAACATACCTGGCTACACCGGATTTTACCGATATGTCACCGCAGAGGGCGCCACCTCCTTCGCCAGAAGAGCGCGTCTGTTGCTTGTCAACGTCATTAGCGTCTTCACTGCACCAGCAAGAACCTTGCTGCACGCTGTGTGTTTTATTCAAGACATAATACATGTTTTGTTGTAATGCAAAACATTCATATTATGTCCATTCTAAAACACACAGCGTGATGTGAAGACGTGTCTGGTATCTGCTGGCACAGTATAATAAAGAGTACTAGCGTACAGTATGGTCACTCTCTGCCTCCCGTCAAAAGTGCCGCCCACCCGCTCTCGGTTACCTCACAGTTACCGGCTGGCAAGGACGCGACGACGCGGTGCGCAGAGCCACGTAAAATATTTTTCACTTCTCATGCTCTTAAAATGTTACTTTAGTCTCTGCACATCGGGACTAAAACTCCGTATTAATCTCTATTTTTTGGCTGTGGAAATAACCTCAAAATGACAACTGCGCAAAAATATTTAAAAATAACTATTTAATTTCGTGAAACACGATTAATAGCTTAATTGATACTTCACTCCTGCATTCGCTCACCTTTGCTTATGAGAGAATCACTACCCTGTACACCTCGCGTTAAGTTTATAAAATGTTTAATTGAAAAATACTTAGTTCATTGACTCGTTATCGCAGTAAACTCACAATGGTCGCGCCATAGCCCGTATTGGCGCTTATACTTCATAGGAACTTACGCATTTTAAAGAAGATTCAAAAACTGGATCGACAAAAAAAATATAATTTAATCATAGAATCTGTTCACAAAATTTCATGAGAATCGGTTAAGAATTGCGACCTGTAGAGGAGAACATCCGGACATACAAAAGCAAATTGGTCGAGTCAAAACATAGACCTTCGCTAACGCTTCGGTCAATAATAATTTCAGAAAATAGAGTTAAAAAAGTTTTTGTTTATAATTAATTACAAGCATACAAAATAATTCGACGCCGCTATTACAAGGTCATCTCATATTGCGTTCCCGATTCGCGAACGCACTAAATGGCGGCAACCCTAGCATGTCTTATCTCACTCACACAAGCATGGTACGCGTTCACGTACACGAGCTTAGACTGTGTGCGTAGCAACGCATTTGTTTCATACATTTTATCGCCATTGTCCGAGGTGTGCTGCTGGTGACAAGAACCATAAACGCTAATGTGAAATCTATATATAAATAAATGAAAATTCAAGACTCCCATTAATAGGTTTTAATTATTATATATAATCACAAGAAAACTGAGATCAATCATAGTTATATAAGTAGCAATATATTTTGCTTAAAGAACAAATGCTTTTTGTTCATAATAAATGTTAAATAAAAACAAAAATACTTTTAACAAAAATAGATAAGTCTAAATTAATCAGACATAACAAATCACATTTGAGCAAAGTTATTAGATAATAAATCTGAATTATTTATACTGTTATTTCTTTGTACTGTCCTATAGTAATGATTCTTAAATGTTTGGAAGCATTTCCAATTTCCTCTCTCCAAAATTTCCTCTATTGGTCTGTTTTCAAGCCAAGACTTTGAGGCTACTGCTGATCTAATACTACTTGCAGAAGCTTCAATATTAGCCTCCCTGAAAATTGTCCTAATCCATCCAGCTATTACTGTCCGAGATGCAGTTTTAACCATTCCTGTTACCGTTATAAAAAGAGAATCTATATCTGTATTTTGTCTTCTATGGATAGACATAGATATTAACAATTTAACATGATGGATAGGACAGATTGCTTTATTTGGATGTGCTGATAGGCACCACCCTGACTGTCTTTGTCTAGAATTATCTGTTTTGGAACCAAACATTGGCCAGAAAATTATTTTTGCATCTGAATCTATAAAATGATGTTCTGAAATTCTTAATAATGTTAAATCGTGAATTCTACGGCCTGATGCTAATAATAAAATAATTGCGGTCCTTCTTGAACATTCAAACAGAAAGTTCTTAGAAGGTGCTGATATTAACCAGTTATAAATTAAACTAGTGTCCCAAATGGGTGACTTTTGTGGAACGGGCTTGGCTATGGAAATCGCTTTTAAAATTTGTTTAATTAAAAAACTATCAGATATATCTGGCTTGCCACAGTATGTCAAAACAGCTGACTTATGTAATAGAATTGTGTTGTAAGCAAAGTTATGATCCAAAAATAAATCTGCTAAGAATTTTGCAATGTCCGGTCCTTGTGGAGCTTTGGCATTAACATTATTTGTATTACTCCATGCAATCCATCTCCATATAGCTGGTGCATAGTTGGTCAGTGTAGAAGCTCTCCAACTACTCTTTAATAGTTGTTTTTCTCTGTCCTGCCAGTGATCAATTTTGTCACTCCACCCCCAACTAGCCATGCTTGTAGTTGCAACTGATCGATCTGAGGTGGATGAGTCATTGTTGTCTGGTCTATTAGTACCCTCCGGAGGTTCTTTATTGACATTGGTTCCTCCAGTGCTCTGGTCTGAAGGTCTGGTTTCCAATAGCACTGGTTCCATGTCGGGGCAATTAGAATGTATCTGCCTGTTGCACTGTTCAGATGGCGCAATACTTGTGGCAGCAGGTTGGGAGGTGGAAAAATCCATGCTAGGTGGTAATTCCAAGCTTGACTGAAGGCGTTGCAATACTCTGCCAAACCATCTCTTGAGTCTAAGCTTACGTACCTTGAGACTACGGCTGTTCTTGATGATGCAAACAAGTCTATTTGAGGTCTTCCTCATTTTTTGAATATTGCTTCCGTGGCTTTTATTTATTTATTTATTTATTTATTAAAAAGATACACTAATAGTATTTACACAATTAAGACATAAAAAAAAAATATTCCTGTAGTGTTACAAACCTGTGTGCAATACCGAGGCAAGTGTATACAGCACTCTTACAATTTAGTTATCGCTTTTAAAATAACTTTGAAGGTAACCTGTAGCCTGCACAACTCAACAATACACAATAAACAATACAATTACATTAAGATAGGTGATAATTATTCGATGGCTCTTAACTTACTCCTAAAGACCTGCAGCGAGTCGCCGAAGATGTCTATATCATTCGCACTTGTTGGTAATTCGTTGTAGGTCCTCATGAACCGATTCAGTGGAGAGAACTTACCAAGATTGGTTCTATAAGCTATTGAAAATATATTAGATATAGGGTACCTGGGCATGTTACGTGGCACTCTGATGTGTATTTTATTAAGGGTATCTGGTGAATTAAACAAACCATGAATCAACTTGTATAATGCCAACAAGTCTGTTATTTCTCTACGTTTCTGCAAAGATGGAAGTCTAAAATGATAAAGTCTCGTTTCATAGCTGGCTCTGTACGGACATTGAGGATCTCTAAAAGCCAAAAATCGAGTGAAATTTCGCTGGACACGCTCCAGTCTATCAATATGAACCCTGTAACACGGGTTCCAGACAGCAACGGCGTATTCCAGAATGCTACGAATTAAACTATTATAGAGAGATAGCATAGCACGAGTGTTTGTAAAGTGCTTGCATATTCTTTTTACTAACCCTACCATTCTCCAGCTTCTCTTTACTACATGATCAATGTGTTCCACGAATCTTAATTTAGTGTCTAAGATAACACCTAAATCTCGTGTTTTGTCCACCTCCTGAAGCACATCATCACCAAGAGCGTACCGCGAAGGTATTATAATTTTGTTCCTAGTGAATTTAATGTGAAGGCACTTAGAGGGGTTCAGGGTCATTTTATTGACGGTGCACCAGGCTCGAACAGAATTGATATCATCCTGCAAAAGTATTATATCGTTTTGACTGGTAATGGTTCTATACAGTTTTAAATCATCAGCGAAAATTGAGCAATTACTATGATTAACACAATCTGGAATATCATTGATGAAAAGAAGAAAAAGGATGGGGCCGAGATGTGACCCCTGAGGCACACCTGAGTTGGCTGTGTACGGCTGAGACTTATGCCCGTTCACCACCACCCTCTGTGTCCTATCCTCCAAGTAAGATTTGAACCAAAACAATAGATATCCATGAATACCATAGCGGCCGAGCTTAGAAATTAAGATATCGTGGTTAACTTTGTCAAACGCGCCTGTAAAGTCGGTATAAATGGCATCCACTTGTACCCCACGGTCCACTGCTTGAGACAGATGCGTAACATAGTTGATTAAATTTGTGTGGCGAGCAGCAGCTACCCACAAACAGCACAGCACAGCAACGTTATGAAGGTATCAATTTAAGATAACCCTAACTATAACTATGTAAAACCTTGTATTGTTCGCTTACCCGAAATTAGTCAGCACTAATAACCCATATATTTGTAAAATTTATTAATGACTTCAATTCAGGAGTTATATAACCAATTAAAATCACTACAAGAGGATATTAGAAAGTTAGGACCAAAACGCCGAACTGAGGCTATTGGCCAAAATAAACTTCAACAAGTAAAAACACTATATAAGCAGTACGAAATATATATAGAACAATATAGCTCCAAATTAGAAAATATACCGCGTTTATAGCAGATAAACACTATCAGATGAAACGATTACCAATGGGACTAAAAACTAGCCCAAATGCTTTCAGCAGAGCTATGACCATAGCTATGTCTGGACTAAACTACATACAATGCATAGTTTATTTAGATGACATCATTGTCATGGGTCGAAATTTACAACAACATAATAAAAACTTAATTGATGTTTTCGAAAGATTAAGAAAAGTAAATTTTAAACTGAACCCATTAAAATGCAATTTTATGCAAAAAGAAATTTTATACCTAGGACATGTAGTAACTCCCGAAGGAATAAAACCTGATCCAAAGAAGATAACAATAGTTCAAAATTATCCAGTACCAAAAAACGCAGATGAGGTCAGACGTTTTGTAGCATTTGTAAATTATTACAGAAAGTTTATTAAAAATTTCTCCGAAATAACCCAGCCTTTAACAAATTTATTAAAGAAAAACGTAGAATTTAATTGGACAGAACAATGTGAAAATGCATTCAAAAAGTTAAAAATAAACATTAGTACCCCACCAGTACTACAATATCCGGATTTCTCAGATAACAACACGTTCACGATACACACAGATGCATCAGGCACAGCTGTTGGAAGTTTATTATCCAATCAAAATGGATTACCAGTAGCATATGCAAGTAGACCTTTAAATAAAGCAGAAAAAAATTATCCCACAACGGATAAGGAATTACTAGCCATCGTATGGGCAGTGAAATATTTTAGACCATACATATACGGGCGAAAGTTTAAAATTATCACAGACCACCGCCCACTAATCTATTTATTTGGAATGAATAATCCATCAAGCCGACTCACCAAATTTCGTTTATGTCTAGAAGAATATGACTTCACGGTAGAATATTTGAAAGGTAAAGATAATGTAGCTGCAGACGCGTTATCTAGAATAGAAATAACTAGCGAAGAACTCAAAAATATGACAAAACAAGTGGTATCAGTGATGACCAGAGCACAAACAAAACGAATGAAAGAGCAAAACATAAACAATGACTCAAGAAATAAGGACTACCACCGTGATGGGTCTGATCAACCAAGAATAGTGGAACTCCTTAAAAAACCAGAAAATTTACCAGAATTAAGTTTCAATGAGCATGACTATTGCAAAATACTCGAACAAAAAGATTACGTTACGAGTCAAAATAATGAAATCGTGTACTCGCCATCCTTGGCGACATTGTGTGTCAAGCCTAGTATTCAATCGCGTACGAAACGAGCTTTTCTCGCGAGGGCATTAGGTGCATTTTGCAAGGCACAACAAATAAAGGAAGTATGCATACTATATAACAAAGACACCGCGTGTACAATAACAGAGCTAGCTCAATATATAAACAAATATGGTACAGGGTCCGGACCCCGATTATGTATCATTAAAGGTGTCACAAAAATAAACAATAAAGATGACAGACGTGTCATATTGAACGATTTTCATTTATTACCCACAAGCGGTCACGCGGGGATTCGAAGAATGACCAATAACGTGAAGCGTTACTACTACTGGCCAGGAATGGATAATGACATTGTGAAATTCGTAAAAACATGTCATAATTGCCAAACACAAAAATATCATAAAAATGTAAAACAACCACTTTGTATTACTAGTACGGCCACAGCTTCTTTCGATAAGGTATTCTTAGATTTATGCGGACCCCTAACTAAAGATACCAACGGATATTGCTATATACTTACGTTACAGTGCGAGCTCACAAAATACGTAGAGGCATATCCACTTCTAAATAAGGAAACAGACACAGTCGCGAGAGCATTAGTTGATAATTTCATATTGCGATATGGAATTCCAAAAGAAATTGGAACAGATAAGGGAAGTGAATTCATTTCATCAACTATGCGCGAAATATGTAATATTTTAGGAATAAAACAATTGCAATCAACCGCTTACCACCACGAAAGCCTAGGTTCTTTAGAAAATTCACATAAAGCTTTAGGAGCATTTTTAAGGATACAAACAAATAACCAAGCTCACCAGTGGTCAGATTGGTTGCAATATTGGTGTTTTTCATATAATACGACAATGCATTCAGCAACTAAATATACACCATATGAATTAGTGTTTGGAAAGTTATGTCGTATACCAAATAATATTATAACCCAAGTAGATCCAATGTATAATTATGATTCATATCCAATAGAATTTAAGTATAGATTACAAAAATCCCAAGAGGATGCTAGAAATAATTTAATTAAGTCAAAAATAGATAGAAAAATAAGTTATGATTTAAAAACTAATCCCATAAACTATACGATAGGAGATTTAGTATTAGTTAAAAAAGAAGATAGAAATAAAATGGACCCAGTGTATAAGGGACCATATACTGTAATTGAAGATCAAGGTACGAATGTAAAAATATTAGTTTTAGGTAAAGAATACATTGTGCATAAAAATAGAACAAAACCCTACAGCATATAAATTAAACAACGAACACACAGGATAATAAAAAAGTTTAATAAAAAATAAAAAAAAAAATAAAAAAAACAACAAAACCTTATACACTAAAAAACACCATCACTAACAACATCACTACCACCATCATCTGAGGGAAAATCCGCCATCATTTCGTCGAGCTCACGCCACTCCAAAGTGCGCCACCACACATGCCAGTACCGGCTATCCGGGGTGAGTGCGTAGTCCACAAACAGCACTAAGCCATCTGCGTCCACAGCACTCAATTCCACGCAGATCGTGGACAGCAGGTCATCCGCCGGATGAAGTGGGCACATCAAGGGATGGCCCACAACCGCGTCGAACACACTTAACCATTGGGGCGAACCCGCCACAGTACGCATGGTAGAAAAATAAAACGGTACACCATGCCGTACACTAAAACTTAATGATAAGTCGAAAACACACACAAGTGTGGGATCCAACGAAAAAAAAGACATGTTTAGAATAATAAAAATAATACAGGGAAAAACGACTACACAAAGCAAGAACAAGATTAATGAATAAATGAAACACAACATTTGTCATAAGAAATAAAAGTATAAAAACTAAACCATAACAAAAACAGACAATCAAACACCACCACCAAATAAGGGACCGCTATCCTCATATTTAACGACGGTTAAATATGCTTAACCAATAAATATCATAATACTCCTTGCAAGCATAAAAGTAAATGCAACAATGTACTTCATAGCCATATAAGAAACATGTAACCTAAACGTAAGATAAACTGTAATCAGATAACATTAAGATAGTTTAAGAATTTATAATGTATACCATACCCATAAGTAAATTAAGTAAACCTAGCTGTAGTGAGGTCACTAATGTAACAGCTGATACATACAGCTGATACCTACCTCTTCTCTAATTATTAGTTTAACGATGCTATAAAACTTTATAGCCTCTATTAAGTTTTATAGTTTAAATCCGCTGACAATGCATAATCATAAGTTCCACACCATTAACCCTAGACCTTGATACTGACTAGAAACCATAGTATATAAGCTATACAATTTACCAATAAAGAACAGTATTTCTCCAGACTCTTGAGTTGTCATTATACCTCTCACCCTACACTTCAACTGTAGACTTATTCTTGCAGAAACCGTGTTGCGAGTCTGATATAAGATTTTTTGAATAAGCTGATACAATTGGGCAGAGCACACTCTCGAATATTTTGGAAAACTGGCTTAGAATGGAAACGGGTCGATAGTTTTTAACCAGGTTCTTCGCACCTTTTTTATAAATGGGAACAACGTGAGCTTCTTTCCATTTTGCTGGAAATGTTGAAGTGAGAAGTGATTTTTCCAAAATAAGTTTTAATGGTAAAGTTAGATATCTATAAGTTTTTTTTATAAAGTAAGGAGGAATCCCATCCGGCCCAGCGCCTTTATTTGGATCAATAGATCTCAAAGCTTTAGATATGGCTCGTTCACTTATATGAACAGCTGCAAGGGAATGTTGTGGAAAAGTATCCCCGTGGACAGGAGCATGCCAAGCATCGGTATCAGAGAACACAGATCCAAATTGATTTGCAAAAAGATCGCAGATGGCGTCCCCAGTGCTAGCGCTTTTGTTATCGGAAGACATTTCATTAGGTATATCCGTTGAATTACCCCGACGTTCCTTTACAAATGACCAGAATCTCTTAGGGTTGCGCGTGACATCTCGTTCAACATTTTTGATATAGTCTAGGTAGCAGGTTCCGGTCAAATGATCGACCCGGTTATTCAATAGCTTAAGTTCCACTTGATCTCTAGGGTTTCTATAAATTTTAAACTTTTTTCTGACCTTTTCCTTTTCAGACATCAACCGAATCAATGACCGTGAGAACCACAACGGATACTTTAAATTACGGGGTTTCGATCGTGGGACCGTAGAGTTAATAACTAAATTCAGCACACTATAGAACTTATGCAACATAACATTGACATCCTGGCAAGATTTCATTTCCAGTTCCCAGTCTATTTTGCTTAGCTCAACTTTAACTTTACAATAGTCAGCTTTTTTAAAGTTATGTGTCGCAAATACATTACTTTTTAGTACAGCAGGTTTACATACTATTACGTCGATCTCCAAGACAGGGTGGTGAAGGTCAATCTTACTTAAGGGGTCACTCCCCTGCCTTACCACGATGTCCGCAAAGTTACAAAGTACAAGATCCAATATTCTTTGATTAGCATTCAGAACGTGATTAAACTGAAATAAGTTATTGAGAGACAAGAAATCAATCAAGGAGTAGCCTAAGGTGTTATCATAATTGTTTGGCGACAAATAACTTTTACTGGGGTCGGGAGCCCACTTTATGGAACCCAAATTAAAGTCTCCGAATACAAGTATTTCCGTTGGATTAGATTGCATTACAAGGCTTGTATTGTCTAATAAGGGACACAATGAACTGTGGGTCACCGGAGGAGGTAGGTATAGCGCACAAATCAGAATGTCTCTAGTTTTCTTATCACTTTCCATTCGTACGGTTACCCACAAGTCTTCGTTATTACTTTCGTAGTGTTCAATCCTTGCCGAGTGGAGTTGTCTGGACACAGCAATTAGAACCCCTCCGCCATTCTTTCTTGCCGAGGAGGTTGTACATCGATCTCGTCTATATACAACGTATTCGTTGTGGAATATCTCGCTGTTACTTATCGAGTCATCCAGCCACGTCTCAGTTCCTATTATCAAATCGTGTTTGTTACTTAGTGACTTTAAATAAATATCATCTAGTTTGGTTTTCATACCTCTAAAATTCTGATAATATACTGTGAATTCCAAAAATAAACTAAGATGTTTGATACTTCCTTATAGTAATAAATTAAACCTATAACATAGCCAAGGATTCGTAACATTTAATTTGCTTGGCCTGTGATGCGTCGTCTTTACGAATAAATATGCGGCCGTTTCTTACCCAAACATATCTGTATCCTTTTTCGCTAGCCACCTTCCTGGTCTGCGCGTGGAGCGACTTGTGATACGGCGACAAGTGTTCGGACACGAATACAGCCGACCTGCTTCCTCCGTAACCGAGATGGCTGCTATTAAGTTTGTCATGTGGGTTGTTTATATTCCTGTTGAATTTATGCACTGACGCTAGCATATTGTCCCTAATTCTTATGCTAGGCAATTTGATGATGATTGCACGAGGCCTCTGGTTGGCTTCGTTCATTTTTCGGACTCTGGAGCATGACAATATATCATTATCTTTCATCGGGCATAAAACAATATCACCTAATTGCTTCACAATTGTCACTAGATTTTCAGACTTATTTTCTGGAACTCCATTTATCTCCAGGTTGTTTTCCCTCGCATGCTGTTCCATGAGGGACAGTCTAGTAGACAGGCCCTCGACGGTAGCTGATAGTTTTGTATTATCTTTTGTCAACAGTTTTACTCTTTCTTCCGACGACAGCAGGGCCGCTTTTACACTATCATAGTCGGCGCTTAAGAAATCTAAAGCCGTCCTCATTTCATTCAAGGTAGCCAGTTCCTTTCTTATTAAATCGAACTCCTTGGTAAAATATGACTCTATGGCCGTCTTCACTGATTCTCTAACTGCCAAGTTAATTTCGGATTTAATTGTTGACATTAACGAGGGATCAATATCCGTAAAGGTTGTTGCAGCCGACTGGTTTTTTACTTGTTCTTTCTTACGGTACGTCACGTTGTTCCTCTCTGAGTCATCGACGTTTGAAGGTCTAGCAGACAGACTGGGGCTTTGTAATGTGGGACGTATCGGTGCGTCGGAGTTGTCCCCTTTTGGCTGTTTATCTTTACATCCATCACACTTCCAGTTGCGCTTTGTATCATTCGTCAGCTGCTTAAATTTCGTCGGCAAAATTTTGGCGCAAATAAGATCAAATACTTGATTACATTGTGCACATTTCATATATTCATTGTTCTTAATAATACTTGTGCACCCCGCGCAATGCCTTGAGGACATTATTTTGGTCTAATAGCTCAGATATTAAAAATGACAACAGAAAGAAATGGATCCATAAATAAACACAACAACTTCAGGCGGCTGAGCACTCAGCGCTGCAGCGCGCGATAAACCGCATGCGTCTAACAATAGTCCGCAGACGCAGCGATGCAAGCGCTGGGCGAGTGATTCACACCTCGATAGCGCGAGTTGCGCAGGTCAGGGTCACGCCGGTAGATGTTTAAAATATGAAATTGTTATGCTTGTATTTATTCAACCGTAGCACTTTCAAAAATACTGTTATGATCACTTTATAGCACTATTTCTGGGCCACAAAACAAGTCCAAACACAACACCAAATAACAACTTTCAACCACTATTTAGATTTGATTATCGACGGAGTCAAGCAGCGTACTAGTTATCTTCGCGACGGCGGTGGGTACTTTTTGAGCTTCGGGAAGTAAGTGCCACTCTGGAACCTGACGGCCTCTGGAAAGGTGGTCTGCGATGCCGTTGAACCTCCCCGGGAGGTAACAGGCTGACATTGATACATTTATTTGATCCAGTAACTGCATCAGTTGGGTTGTCAGGTTCAGGAGCCGGAGAGACTTCGTCCCCCCCTCCTTTCTTATGTGGGCCACTAAAGTTCGATTGTCTGTCTGAACTAGTATATGAGCATTTTTCAGGTTGTTCTTTTGCATTTTTACTGCTGCGTACACAGCATACATTTCCTTCAGATTCGAGTGCCATGACATCTGACGACTCGTCCATGTTCCTGACATATTCTGACCATTTAGTTGAGCTCCCCAGCCCGCATCCGCTGCGTCTGTGGTTAGGAAATGAGTAACACATTGTGGGTGAATTGGAGCTGAATTGTTTTGGAGGGCTGACAGCCACCATTGGATCTCGCCGAGAGCTCCTGGTGGAACTATCCTCCTTTCCCTTGGTCTGTTCTTTGGGAATTGTCGTAGAAATATCTGTAACTTTCGGCAATGCAGTTGTCCCCGATAAATTACTAGATTTGCGAAATTGAAATGACCCAGAAGTCGCTGAATCTCTCTTAGTTTGCAGCTGGCTGTGTTCCTTACAGTTGTTAGGATCCTGTGAATGGCCTGAGTCTTTTCTATTGGTAGGCACATAGTGTTGGAGTGAGTATTCCATTCCAGACCCAGATACTTTAGGTTTTGCGTTGGTGTCAAGACTGACTTGGCGTAGTTGACATACCAACCTAGGTGTTCCAAGAAACTCACGGCTTCCGCAGCCTGGGTTTTCAACATGGAGCGATCCTGATTTGCCAATAGGTAATCGTCCAGGTACACCAGAATTCTGAAACCCTGAGCCCGAAGGACCTCCGCAGTCCAATTCGTTACAGCTGCAAAGGTTTGGGGGGCTGAAGATAGGCCAAAAGGAAGGCAAGTTAACTGTAGAATTTCTCCATTGTAAATTACTCTTAGAAATCTTCTGTGTGCCTGTGAAATTGGTAGGTGGAAATAGGCCTGGGATAAGTCTATTTTTACCATCCAGTCTTGTTCCTGGAGGAAATCCGAGACTGTTCTCTGTGAAACTAGTTTGAAATGTTTGGTCGCTACATATGAATTGAGCATTCTCAGATCGAATACTGGGCGCACCCCCCCATCTGATTTTTTTACTAAAAACATTTTTGAAAAATAACCCGGATTCAGTAAAATTGGTTTTTCCAGTATTCCTTGACTCTTCAGTTTCTGGACAATTTCGGTCATCTGTTCTGTGACTTTGGTTGAATATCTTCTTTGGGACTGGGTTGTTGGGCAGAACAAAGGGGGCTTGAGATAGAAAGGGATGCGGTGGCCTACAATAGTTTTGATTATAAAAGGACTCGCTTGTAATTGTCTCCATTTTCGTTGGTACAATCTTAAGCAACCCCCTTGAAAAGATTTCTGTTCTGCCTCCCTTAAATAGTCACTTGTGCTGTGTATGGTCGGGACGTAAGGACTTATTTTGTTTGTCATGAAAACGCTTTTTCTTACCAAATTTCTTGTCAATTCGCTGATAGGTATTATTATGGTTGTTTCTTCATAGATGTACCCTTCTTGAGTCATCATATCTGCCCTGTCCTTCTTGCGGTTTATAAGCACCTGTGTTAGGCATATGTTTTTTATCTTTTTCCTTAATATAAGATGGTGTATTAAGCCAAATCTGACAACCAACCAAGGACTGTACCAAAGGAAGCAAAGAATCCCTACTAAAAAGATGTTCATTACTTGGTGGGATGTTGTTTAAACTCATTTTGAGATTAGGATTATTTACCTCATTCAATAATCTATTACGACGCACCTCTATGCACTCCGTTCTTTTTCCACACAATATTTGCATAATAAGGTCCGAGTTCTTGCTCATTGAAGAGTCTGGTCCAAAGAGAAGGGTCACTTTATCATAAAGAGTGTTTGCATTCAGATCTTTTTCATTTGCTGATGCCCAATCAACAATGGTTTGCAGGCCTTCCTTTAACAAATCTTTTTGATTTAATATAGCATTTGAAAGACCCGCTAAAACTCTTTCTGTGGATGCTAAATAGTCCTTTCCTTTACTTAAATGTATCAGCTCTTCATTAATTTTTAGCTCAACAAAACTAGGTGTTGCCAAAACAGAGTTAAGTGAATTTTTGTATCTAACCCCTTGCCATGCTTGTGAATTAAATTTCTGTATCGTGTTCAACCGCGCAACACGATCAGATTTTGCCTCCGCGACAATTTTATTTGTTTTCACTTCGGTAACAATTTCGCCGACATCTACGTCAAGAGGTTTTTGAGCGGGTGGAGTCAGAAAATGCTCTGGTACGAGGTTGTGACTAGTAGAAGTAGAGGGCTGCTGCGTCAATTGCATAATGTAATTAGAGATATAACTTACTTGATTCATCAATGAGTCCACCCTAGGATCATACGACTGAGAATCCTCTCCGCGAGGTTTTCTCGGTCGTTTGTTGGGAGGCGGAACCGTCTCGTCCTCCGAGGACGAAGACGTTGAAGTATTATCATCCGATGATTCCTTTTCGGCCTCCGATACATTTTGTGAACCCGGCACGTGGTCGGTACTCATCACTGTGGTTGCACTTTGCACTGCACAAACACTAAAATATACTTCGCGTGTTACACTTTAGTACAAAGTTGGAATTTCTTGTCGAAAAAACGTTAGTTTTATGGAAAAAACACAAATATCAAAGATTCTAAAAAGGAGTACGCTTTTTACGCGGCAATCCATAAACGCTAATGACGTTGACAAGCAACAGACGCGCTCTTCTGGCGAAGGAGGTGGCGCCGTCTGCGGTGACATATCGGTAAAATCCGGTGTAGCCAGGTATGTTTTAAGTAGATATAAGGATATCCATAGACAGCTTCTTCACATCACGCTGTGTGTTTTAGAATGGACATAATAACGAAATTATACAATATGAATACTCCCCTGGTTTTGTTGATGATAAATCAGTACAGCAGACGGTGTAATTTTCAAGACATTTTCAAATCACGAAATCGTTGACCCATTTACTTGTCAAATTTTGCACTCGTGATAATACTTTCTTCACAGCACATATAGCCGTGATAACATGTACACTCAATATTCATGTGTTTATCTTGGGTTTTAGTCCAAAAAAATAACAATTTAAACATTAAAACTACTTAAAAAGAATTTATCAAAACTGGCACTCCATTTTGACGTCTAAACCGGCTGGTGTTCAGGTGCTTTTTTTTTTTTTTGTTCTGCCCTTTGTAAAAATGGGTGTTGACAGGTAGTTCATACAAAAAAAACTTTAACCTAACCGACTGTCTATTATTATTGATGTGTACGACAGGTCCTATTGTTGTTTTTTCTTAAATAGATTACAATAAGTGTTTTGGTGTGTGTTTTTACAAAACGTTTTATTTTTATTAAGAATTAGGTTTTTGCCTTCATTCCCACGCGAATACTGCCAGAATTATGTTGAAATGGTAATGTGAAATGTCTTCGTTTTTGTATTTTATTACAGCAAGTTTAATCGTGTAGCATTAGGAAAGTTTGCAGATATACCATTTCCAGTTAAATTAACAGATATTCTTAAAATTTAAAAATTAAATGATATAAGCATCAATGTCTTTGTACTATATTATAATGAAAATTCAAAATCACATGAAATAAACGGTCCACTCTACTTGTACACGACGAATAAAATAGCTGTAAGAAAATTGTACACGACGAATAAATAAATAGCTATAAAGAAATGTATATAGTTAGGTGTATATAGATATTAAGTGTTATGTTATTTGTAAATAAAGATTTTTAGTTTGGTTTTTTATTAAGAGCATACCGTGCGGAGTCCAAACCACAAATGAGGGTGGGGCGGCCCCGCACGGCTTATATTTATGACCTCGGTCAACCGAGGTTTGGAGTGGCTGTCCCAATAGGAATGAGACTAATTAGAATAGCTAGAAAGTCACTCCAAACCTCCAATTCGTGTATATATTAGAAAGTAAGACGATTTATTATTGTATAAAATGATGAGGAAAAATAAAGAAACTAGTAGTGGGGATAGGCGAGGAAGGGAAACAGCCGGGGGACCGTGGAGTGGGGCGCGTAGCTGCGCGCATGCGCCAAGCTATAGGCGTAAATAAAAAGAGCGCCCGCTCCCGGCCACCGGCACTCCGGATTCAGCAGCAAACAAGGAAAAACAACAAGAAAACTCTCCTCGCCTCTTCCCCTACTAGGAACCTAGTCTCGGCCTCTCGCTTGCGGGGGGAGCCTTGGGACGGGGGAAAAGGGAGGGGAGTGGTGAGGCCGCGGTGCGTTATGGTCGCGTGAGTCACTGCCCCATCTTACGTCATCCTTTGTTTTATTTGGGTGGGTAGATTATTTTTTCCGCAAATATATCTACCCTCCAAATTAACATCGTGTCTCTCCCACCTTGTGCGAGTCCGCAAAGGTGGGGTAATTCGTAAAAGCCCTTTTTAGGGCTACCCCCATTATGCAGCCTGGATCCCGGAGTGATCCAACGGCGCGAAGGCAGACGCGCCCGCGGATCTTCCGCAACACCCGACGGATCCCGATCTCCAACGAGGACCGCACACATTTTGTGCGCGCCATCAACCTGCTGCGAGCGGCCGGTCAGGCAACACCGCCGACGACCGCTCCGAACACCCCGCCACCGGACGGCCAAGCTATTGCCGAGCTGGCCGTGCAGATGGCTGCCGGCGTGCCGCCTCAACGCGACCCCCGCCTTGACCCAGGACGACCTCGGCGGATCCCGTCCCCGGGCCACTCCTGCGACCTGGAGTTCGCAAACTCCCCGGGCACTCAGCTCACGTTGAGCGAGATGCTCGCGGACGGCACAGACGCTCCGCCTGTGCTGCGTGCCGCGTTCGCGCGGATCACCGCCGCTCGCGCCGCAGCCACTGCTGCTGCCGCCGCCGCCTCACCACCGGCCCACTCTGCCTCCAAACCTCGTGAGCAGCGCCCACAGATGGCGCGCACGTCGTTCATACTGCCCAGCAGCCTTCCACGCCGCGGCACCGTGCCGCAAATGTCGTTGCAGCCCGACGACGCAGCGCCCCGCCATTCGCCCGAGGACGAGCCGCCGCGCCGCGCACCCGCGCGAGCTGCCGCCGCCACTACCAGCCGCGCCTCGACATCCGCCACGCCAGCGCGCGTGGCCCGGACCACCTCCGCGAGCGCGCACGCGCCCGCGACCTCACCACCCTTCCGCGCTAGGCCGACCACCGCGCCTGTGCGCTTAAGTGCGGCGCCGCCACAGCCGAAGGCCGTCGCGCGGCCGCGAGTCGCGCCACGAACCACAGTGCCGCCTGCCGCTACCGCTGCGTCCTCCACCGCAGTGACGCCGAGCAAAAAGCGGGCCGCTCAGACCCCGCCTGCGACATCCCAACAACCGCGCTCACTGCCCCGGCTCGATCTGTGTCCGATGGACACAACCGGGCCGTCACCACCATCTGCTCAACAGCTTCCACAGCTGCACTCTCCACCGCCGCCACTCTCTTTCGCCGCGGCAGCCGCCTCTCCGCCATCTCCTTCCGCAACAAGCGGTCAAGGACCGGCGACAGCAGCGCAGGCGCCCGGGAAAAAGACCCGCTACCCGCCGCTGGTTGTCCAGCGGATCGCAAACTGGGGTAAGCATTTCCGGGCCCTCAAGGGACTCCTGGGACGCGCCCCAAACGCCCGCCCGTTCAGAGACGGGGTACGATTCTCCCCGGCAGGTGAGGAGGAGTTCCGTTTGGTACAGAGGTACCTCTCCAACCTGGAGAAGGAGGACTCCAGCTTGGAGTGGTACTCCTACTCCCTGCCCGCCGAGCGCAACCAAAAGGTGGCCATCAGGGGCTTGCCCGTGGACACCAGCCCCGACGACATCACCGACGACCTTACTTCCCAAGGCTTCGACGTGGAATACGTCAGGCCCATCAGAGCCCGCAGCGGCAGACCCGGGTGTATTTTTTACGCCCAGGTCACCAAAAATGCGGCTATTTTCCGCGTCACGGAGATCCTCTGCATGCCAGGGATCATCGTGGAGCCTTGGAGAGGTAAGCGAGGCATCGCGCAGTGCCACCGCTGCCAAAGTTTCGCCCACTCCTCTCACCACTGCCACCGCCCCATAGCCTGCGTGCGCTGTGGAGGCCCCCACGCTGCCAGCGACTGCCCACGGCCCCGAGAGGAGCCACCAACTTGCGCGAACTGTGGCGGTGAGCACACCGCCAACAGCGCCAAATGCCCAGTCCTGCTGAGGGAAAACCGGAGGACTAAAAAGTCACCTCACCCTCCGAAGCCCACCAAGCAGGGCCCCGAGCCCACCACTACCCGAACCGTCGAGGCGGCGCAACACAGCGCCACCCTGATGGCCCCCGGGAACGACCCCAAGCAGCCACCCACCATCCGCCGCGGAAAGAGGCGCGGAGCCCGAAACCGTGGCCCGCAGCCCTCCGTGCAAGCTGCCACGAACACTGCCACAACTCAAACCGACACCCCGGTGAGTACACTCCCGACCACAACAACTGAAGCCAACTACCAGAGAGAGGCGCTGATGGAGGGTTTCGCCGTGGTCCAGGAGGCCGTAAAGGCCAGACTGGACGGCAAACCCATGCCCGCAGCAGCCCTCAAATGGTTGGAGACATACTTCTCTGCGTAGGGACCAACACCTACCCCCCTCCACCGCGCAGCCTGCGCCTTCGGCGCCGGCTGCGCTCCAAGGACCCGGCCGTCTTCACGGCCGGCGCAGATTTCCCCGGTCGGGGGTCTTACGACCCGGCACCGGCTCCTCATCCCCCTTTTTGTATAAAAAGGGCCGGATTGAGATGACTTCGCGACCTACTAGAAGAAAGAAAAAGCTATTGTTTTAATTCAAGAAACCTATGCACAAGTACAAGTAAATAAAATTCATACAGTCCACACCGAACATTTATGGTCCTAGTCGAAACCGGATCACTGAAGCAAGAAAAATCCAGCTACAATGGTTGTCACCAGAAGCAACTACGGAAAAGATGAGGAAGAGAATTCGTCAGGCAGCGGCGGCACCACGACAGCCACACGAAGCACGGCCGTCACCACGGACACAACCGCCACGACAGACACGGCCGCTACAACAGACACGGATGCGACGACGAGCACCGACGCTACAGCCACGAACATTAGCGTGGTGGGGGTCTCGCCCGGCAGTACTAGCGCCGGGGGGCCCGCCGACACGTTGGGAATCAAAGCTACGCCCGCCGCCAGCACCGCCACTGTCATCGAGCGCCGTGCCGTCCAACTAATGCCGCCACCGCCAACCATGCCGAGAGCGCCGAAGCTCGCTCGGTCACGCCGATCCAAGGCCTCCAGCAAGAGGCTCCTCGCGGAGCTAGAGGCCAAGGAGAAGCTAGCCGAGTTGGAGCTGAAACGCGTCCAGGCAGAAACGGAGCTCACCAAAATCAGACAAGAAAGAATAAATTACGCATCGTCGCGAGAAGACTCAGAAGATGAAAACGAAGATCTCGCCCTACAACGCGTGGCCGATTGGTTCGATCGGTCGCAGGAAGCGATAGAATTACCTGTCACCGAAGATCAGCGGGAGATAGCCGCGTGCGCTACCACACGCACACGGTACGAGCGCGATCAAGCCGCTCCGCCCCGCCCTTCTCAGGCGATAGACGTATCGTCGCTGACCGCCGCCCTCACCGAAGCCATCCACGCAAGTAAATCCAACAAGAAGTACCTGTCGGACCTGCCGACATTCAGCGGACTATGCAACGAGTGACTACAATTTAAAGCCGCATACACCGAGTCCGCGCCCAGTTTTTCTGCGAGTGAAAACGTCGCCCGTATAAGAAAAAGCCTCTAAGGGGTCGCCTGGGAGGCCGTGAGCGCCCTCCTCATTAGCCAGCCGCACCCTGATGATGTCATCAAAGCACTAGAGAGAAGATACGGAAGACCCGACGCACTGCTCCTGAACGAAACCGAAAAACTGAGGGGGCTGCCGCGCCTCAACGACAGCCCGCGCGATCTATGCATATTCGCGAGCAAGATCGCGAACACAGTCGCCACCATCGAGCTACTAAAGAAGCCGCACTACCTCTACAACCCAGAGCTACTGCGATCGATCGTGGACAAGCTGACGCCTATACTGCGAAACAAGTGGTACGATTACGCGGCCATTAAAGAAGACACGCCCGAGCTCAAGAAAATCGCCGACTTTCTAAACGAAGAGGCGGACAAGTGCGCACCCTACGCACCGCCCGAATACGCAATCGAACAGAGAGAAACGAAGCTATCAAGAAAGAAGCCCGAGCGCGCCTATACCGCGACCACTGAAAACAGCACGAAAAAGGAAGAAAAACAAGCGTGCCCACTATGCAAACACGCTTCGCACCAACTACCAGCGTGCCCGCAGTTCAACAAAAGCTACACGAAACGAACGAGCGTTGGGAGGTAGCAAAGAAACACAACATTTGCTATCGATGCCTCGCCGGCAACCACCGCCGTTTCGCGTGCCGAGCGAAGCCCTGCGGACACCAAGGGTGCCCTATGAGACACCACCGCCTACTTCATCACCAAAGAACGTCGCCGCCTGCCGCCGTCACATCAAGCGGGCCCCCACCACACAAACAAGAAGAGGTGGTGGCCTCGACGGTGGAACAATACACCGGCGCGACGACGGCAAGCCGCGCTTATCTCAAAATCGCGCCGGTTACCCTGCGCGGCCCGCGGGCCGAGATAGACGCCTTCGCCCTACTCGATGAAGGAAGCACCGTGACAATAATCGACTCGACGCTCGCCGACTCGCTTGGCCTCGACGGGCCCACCGAATCAATGTGGGTCCAAAGCGTAAGCGGGAGAAAGAAGGAACATAAGAAGAGCAAGAGAGTCGACGTCTACATAAAAGGACGTCACAGCGAAAATGAAGAAAGAATTACGAACGCGCACACCGTCGACAGCCTTAACTTCGCAACACAGTCCATAGGCAAGAAAGAGATAGAAGATTGCGCACATCTGAAGAAAATCAAACACGAGTTGATATACCACGAAGCCACACCGAAGATACTAATTGGTCAAGACAATTGGGAGCTGATTGTATCACGAAACATAAAGAACCAACTCGTCGCATCGAAAACACTACTCGGCTGGGTGCTACACGGCTATCGCACCTCTCACGCGGAGCCGTTAGCATACTGCTGCGCACACCTCACGCGCACGGAACCTACCGACAAAATAGAAGAGGCCATGAAACAGTATTTCGCCCTCGAGTTGCTGTCAATCGAACCTAGAAAACAAAGAAGCGATCCCGAGCTACAAGCCCTGAAAATACTGAAAGAAAAAAGTCGACGCCTCCCCGACGGCCGATTCGAAACCGGCCTGCTGTGGCGCGAAGAGACACGCGACATACCCAACAATCGTGTCAGCGCATTAAAACGACTGCACACGCTCGAGAGAAAGCTGGATAGAGATGAAAACCTGAAAAAACAGTACAACGAACGCATCGAAAACCTACTTACCTCAAGCTACGCAGAGCGCGCCACCACGCCACCAAGCGACCGCACGTGGTACCTACCCCACTTTGCCGTCTGCAACCCGGAAAAGCCGAAAATAAGAGTGGTCCATGATGCTGCGGCAGCCTCACACGGCCGCAGCCTTAACGACATGTTGCTTCCGGGGCCCGATTTCCTTCAATCGTTGCCCGCCGTGATAATGCGATTCCGCCAACGCCGCATCGCAGTCTCCGCCGATCTGAAGGAAATGTTCATGCAGATAAAGATACGAGAAGAAGATCGCGACGCCCTCCGCTTCCTATGGAGGGGCGACCGGCGCGAAGGGGAACCGGAGGAGTACCGCATGACGTCGGTCATCTTTGGCGCGTCGTCATCTCCGTGCACCGCACTGTACATCAAAAACAGAAATGCACAAGAACACGCCGCGCAATACCCACAAGCTGCGCGAGCGATTGAAAACAATCACTACATGGACGACTACTTGCAAAGCTTCGACACCGTACAAGAAGCCCAGCAAATAACAAGAGACGTCGATCATGTACACAAACAAGCGGGATTTCAACTGCGCGGGTGGGCCACAAACACGCGAGAAGCACTAAACGAAGTCGTCAGTGGGGAAGAGCGAGAGGGAAATACGATCCCTATCGGCGGGAGCGAGATGGAGAAGACGCTCGGCCTGCTGTGGGACACAAATGAAGACAGCATCCGTTTCCGTCTCATCATTAGAAGAGCTCCGCCTGAAGTAATCGACGACATACGCTCGCCCACGAAGAGAGAAGCCCTCAGCATAATCATGTCGATATTCGATCCGCTCGGCCTCATATCGCCAATCACGACGCCAGCGAAAAGAATCATGCAAGATACGTGGCGATATAACACGGGCTGGGATGACCCGATACCAGAAGAGCTGCGCGAGCGATGGAGCGACTGGTTGCGGCAACTGCGTAACCTAGGTGCCCTAAGTATACCTAGATGTTACGACGCCGCGCCCGCTGCCCGCTACGAAATACACACATTTGGGGACGCGAGCGAAGAAGCCTACGCCGCCGCCGTGTATTGGAGGATGGAGAGGGCCGACGGCTCTATAAAGGTCGCCCTAGCGGCCGCGAAGAGCCGCGTCGCGCCGACAAAGCCTATCTCCATACCTAGGCTGGAACTGCAAGCAGCCGTCCTAGGCGTGCGACTAGCCAAGACGGTCATAGAAGAGCACGACTTCGAAATCGCTACGAAAACATATTGGAGCGACTCGCGCACGGCGCTTGCGTGGATACGCGCCGAACCCCGCACCTATAAAACGTTCGTGGCCCACCGACTCGCCGAAATAGAAGAATGCACGAAGAAAAACGAATGGCGATGGGTACCGTCAGCGCACAACACAGCTGACGACGCTACCCGCGCGACGCCAGCTGATTTTGACGAGAATCATCGATGGTTCGTCGGCCCGTCCTTCCTGTACACGGGAAAATCGACCTGGCCCCACGAACATAAGGTCGAAATCGCCGCAACCGGGGAAGAAAAAGAAATGTGCAACGCGACCAGCGTACGAGAGCCGCAGAAACACGCGCCCGTACCCGAAATGAAGCGCTTCTCAAGTTGGACACGACTACTGAGAGCCACCGCGCGTGTACTACAGTTCGTCGACCTCGTGCGCCGCCGCCTCGGCACGCCAGCGCAGCCCGAGACGCAACTCGTGGCCGCCGCCCGAAGAAAGAGAACCCGCGCAAATAAAGAACAAGACGAAGCCTGGAACAAGAATACGCGACAGACTCGCACACCCGCACGCGCACCCGCACCTGAGAACGAAAAAAGAAAATACGTAACGTTAGAAGCAACGTATCGCCGCAGAACGTATGTTGATACGCGCCTCACAGGAAGAAAGCTACGAAAAGGAGAGACGGCGCATAGCGAACGGTCGCGCGCCAGACAGAGACGACAAGTTAGCACAGCTGAGCGTGTTTTTAGATGAAAACGGCATAGTGCGTCTGCGGAGGAGAATAGCGGCGGCGGACAACCTACAAGAGGAGGCGGTGTGCCCGATAGTATTGTGTGGCAAGCATTACTATTCGGCCTTATACGTGCCGCACGTACATAAGAAGTTACATCACGGCGGGACAGAGATCGTGGTAAACGAGCTGCGTCAACGCGTGCACATAACCAACATAAGGACCACAGTGAAGAAGGTGGTAAGTCAGTGCCCCCAGTGTCGCCTGCGCCTCGCTAAACCCGCGGCCCCCTCGACCGGCGACTTACCTGCAGCGCGCCTCGCGCACCACGCCCGCCCGTTCTCGTATACGGGACTTGACTATTACGGGCCACAGGAAGTCACCGTGGCGCGGCACCGGGAGAAAAGGTACGTCGCGCTATTCACGTGCCTGACGTCGCGGGCGGTGCACCTCGAGATAGTGGAGTCATTAAGCACGGACGCGGCCATCAACGCGCTACGACATCGCCTGGCGCGGCTGTCCCGCGGAGCTGTGGAGCGATAACGCCACGGCATTCCGGGGCGCCTATCGCGAGCTATCAGAGGCTCTGCGAGGCGCCGCGCACGCCCGCCGCATCAACTGGCGCTTCCTCCCCCCCGCCGCACCATTCATGGCGGGGGCCTGGGAGAGGATGGTGCGCACAGTAAAGGAAGCAATGAAGGCGACGTTACACGAGAAGTACCCCAGCGAAGAAACACTGCGAACACTGTTAGCGGAGGCGGAGGCAACAGTGAACTCACGGCCGCTAACATATGTGGCCGTGAACCCGGATGACCCTCCGGCCCTGACTCCGAATCATATATTGATCGGGCCCGACTGCCACTCCCCGGCTCCCGGCACCTTTGAAGAGACCGATGCGGACGCGAGGCAGCACTGGAGGCGCGCCCAGCTGCTAGCCGACACCTTCTGGCGGCGCTGGGTGCGGGAGTACGCCCCGCTACTCCAACATCGGCGGGAGCCCTACAACGTGGGAGTGAGCCCGGCAATAGGCGACGTCGTGCTAATCTGCGACCCGAACCTACCTCGCAACACCTGGCCTCGCGGACGGGTGACCAAGACCTACCCTGGCGGAGACGGCGTGGTACGTGTCGTAGACGTAACGACAAGCAGAGGGCACGTACTACGGCGCGCGACGAAAAGGATCGTCGTGTTACCAGTGGGTTCGCACTGCGACGGCGGGAGATAATGTACACGACGAATAAAATAGCTGTAAGAAAATTGTACACGACGAATAAATAAATAGCTATAAGGAAATGTATATAGTTAGGTGTATATAGATATTAAGTGTTATGTTATTTGTAAATAAAGATTTTTAGTTTGGTTTTTTATTAAGAGCATACCGTGCGGAGTCCAAACCACAAATGAGGGTGGGGCGGGCCCCGCACGGCTTATATTTATGACCTCGGTCAACCGAGGTTTGGAGTGGCTGTCCCAATAGGAATGAGACTAATTAGAATAGCTAGACAGTCACTCCAAACCTCCAATTCGTGTATATATTAGAAAGTAAGACGATTTATTATTGTATAAAATGATGAGGAAAAATAAAGAAAATAGTAGTGGGGATAGGCGAGGAAGGGAAACAGCCGGGGGACCGTGGAGTGGGGCGCGTAGCTGCGCGCATGCGCCAAGCTATAGGCGTAAATAAAAAGAGCGCCCGCTCCCGGCCACCGGCATGATTCGCTGCCTGACCGTCGCCCTGTGCACACGTCTACTCGAATTACGCTCCGCTCACTCGCCCTCGCCCTGTGGTTGTTCACTCACCCAGGTGCGGGCTACGTCCGACGACCATGTCGTCACCACGGAATCGTTCCCGTTCGAGCTCTAGCTCCGAGAGCGAAGACTCGCGCGCGAGCCCTAGTTGTTCCGACAGCGAGGACTCACGCTCGAGTCCCAGCTCTGGGAGCGAGAACTCGAGGGACGGCGCCACCTCATCACCCGAGGGATCGTTGGCCCGAGTGGGAAGCGCACTCGAGCGGCACCCGCCGCCGGTGCTGACCCTGCCCGCCACCAACGGAACCACGTCCTCACCGACGTATGTGGTGTCGACGACACTCGCGCAATGCGCAACGACCGCGGCAACCGCGACGTTGACGCACTCGCTGATGTCGTCGATATCACCGATGCCTGCTCCGAGGACAGCGGCCCCTAGCCGCTTGTCCTTCGCCCAAGCGACGGCGACCCCTCCTTTGGCCGCGAGGCAAAAGAAGAGGTTGCTTGAATCGCCGCCTGATGCCGCGCTCCAGCAACGGCAGCCCGGGCCGCGTCTGGACCCAGGCCCCACCGCTGAAGAGCCCGCTGACGTGCCCATGTCAGCGGCGAGCTCCCCAGCCGCAACACCGCCGCGCTCGGCGACACCCGAGCCATCGCTCGCGCCGACAGCGACGCAACCCAAAAAGCCCCGATTCCCTCCGATCATCGTGGAGAAGTTTCCGAATTGGCAGCAGCACTTCAAAAAGTACAAGCTGGCCACGGGAAAAAACCCGACCGCACGGTCGTTCGGGAAAGGCGTCCGCTTCTTACCTAGCAGCGAGGAAGAGTTCAGGGCGGTACAAAGGTACCTGTCCGAGCTCGAAAAGACTGAGGCTGTGCCTTGGTTTTGCTACTCGCTGCCAGCAGAACGCAGCCTTAAAGTGGCCATAAGAGGCCTCCCCAGGGACACCCCCCCTGAGGCCATTCAGGAAGAGCTCACGGAACTCGGCTACTCCCCTGAGTACGTTCGCCAAGTGCGCGCACGCTCGGGGAGGCCGGGATGCCTCTTCTTCGCGCAACTGAGGAAGACGGCCGACACCATCCCCCGCATCTACGGCATCACCCAGATGATGGGAATGACGGGGGTCATCATCGAAGCGTGGAGAGGCAAGAAGAGGCCGGCGCAGTGCCATAGGTGCCAAACCTTTCGGCACTCGTCGGTCAATTGTCACCGACCCATCGCCTGCGTTCGATGCGGCGAAGGCCACTCGGCCAAGGCCTGTCCGCGCCCTCTCGCAGATCCGCCCACGTGTGCGAACTGTGGGGGTGCTCACACGGCGAATAATTCGTCGTGCCCGGTGTTCCGCCGGGAGGCGAGAAACCCCAAGGCTGGGACTATCGCCCGCTCCGGCTTCAACACACCGACCGAAGTCCGACCCGCCACCGAAGAGGCGAAGCAGAAGGAGAAGGATGCCCCTGCCTCCTTAATGGCAGAGGCGAACGACGGAGGCGTCCGTCCTAAGCGCCGCAAGCGTGGAGGGAGGAAGCGCAAGCCTAAACAGGCCAGCCCCCTGCGCCACAACATACGGAGCGTCCGGCTACGAAGCCCGACCGCCCGCAACCGACCAAGCCCGCCCGAGTGCAAAACGCGCCACCTGCAACCGCCGACACCGTTGGAGGCGAGAAAATGATGGACGTCAAGGCCATCATATCCATCTTGATGAGCCTACTGGCCGCCCTGACCTCGGGGCAAGACCCGGCGGCAGCCATCGGGAAGGAGATTGCGCGACTTTACCATTTCAATGGATAGCCACGCCCTCAATCTCCTTCACTGGAACAGAGGCAGTTCAAGCTTGTGCTCGCCGAGCGCCGGATCGACATAGCCCTGGTGTCTGAGACGCTTCTCAAGGCCGGAGATCGTCTAAAGATGCCGGGCTATGTCGTCTACAGACAAGATGAGCTCACGCCTACGGGGCGTGCCTACCGCGGGCTGGCGGTCCTCATCAAAAGAGGCATCGTACACCAGCCCCTGCCTCCAACGCCGCTCGCATCTATGTATGCCTTGGGCGTCGAGATCTGCGTCTCGAACAGGCCGCTGCAGATCTTTGGGTGCTACAAGCCGCCTGCAGGCACGTTGGTTGTGGCCGACATCCGTCGCCTGATGGATTCGCCCATCCCCACTGTGCTGGCGGGCGACTTCAACTGTAAGCACCCGGGATGGAACTCAGCGTCCATGAACGGAAGCGGCCGCATCCTGTTCGACGACGCCGAGACGAACAACTACGACGTGCTGGGTCCGGAGACCCCGACCCACTACCCGTACGCGTGCGCGTACATGCCCGACGTCCTAGACATCATGGTGGTCAAGGGATTGGACGTCTGTCCGACTCAGGTCGTGCTGGACGACCACTTGATCTCTGACCACCAACCCGTCATGGCGTCGCTCTCAATGGACCCGGTGAGACGGATCCCGCCGCCGCCACGGAAGAGACAGGACTGGGAGAAGTTCGCAACTCTCGTTGCTGACCACTCCCCGTCCTTTCCTGTCTCGACGCCGGAAGACGTCGACCGACTTGCCGCCGAGTTCGGCCGGTGCGTGCAATCCGCACTGGCCGCATCCGCAACAGACGCCAGCTATGCTCCTGCCCGGAAGACCCCTCCTGCGATCCTGTCAATGATCGAGGAGAAGAGGAGACTGCGCAGGCAGTACCAGCGCACCCGCTGCCCCGCCATGAAGCGACAGCTCAACGCCATGGCGGAGAAAATCCGAAACAGCCTCGCGGCTGTATCGGAAAAGGCCTGGATGGAGGACGTCGAGGCTGCCGGGGACAACTGGCAGGCCGTGCATCGGCTATGCCGGCGCTTTACCGGCGGCAAAGGTGCCCCAAATCCCGTCCGCCCGCTACTTGCCGAGGACGGCACCCCCCGCTACAGAGCGGAAGACAGGGCCGAAATATTCGCGGCCCACCTCGAGCAGCAGTTTTCGCCGAACCCGGACCTCAACCCCGCCCACTCTGCTGACGTACAGCGACGGGTCGAAGAGCTGCTGGCAGTGCCGGTAGCCCCGGACGAAGATCCGGTCGTGTTCAACCCCGGCCAAGTGGAGCGCTCGATCCGCCGAGCCCCGCTCAGGAAGACCCCTGGCCCAGACCGCATCCCGAACGAAGCGCTGCGTCACCTCCCGTCGCGAGGCATCGCGACGCTGACGCGGCTATTCAACGGGATCATGCGGTCCGGACACTTCCCGACCACCTGGAAGCTGGGCCGAGTGATGATGCTCCCCAAGCCGGGGAAGAACGTGATGAAGCCGGAGAGCTACCGGCCCATCACCCTGCTGCCCACGGTCTCGAAAATATTCGAGAGGATGCTCCTGGGCCATCTCGGCCGCTACATCGTGCCGAGGGAAGACCAGTTCGGATTCAGATCCGAGCACTCGACGACCCTCCAGATCACCAGAGTACTGCATCACGCCACTGTAGCCCTCAACAAGAGGGAGCATTCGGTAGCAGTACTCCTAGATATGGAGAAGGCGTTTGATCGGGTCTGGCATCCGGGCCTGCTGGTCAAGCTCGCCGACTCCGAGACGCCCGGGCGCCTCCTCAGGACAGTGGCCTCCTTCCTGGAGGGCCGCCGCTTCGAGGTGATAGTCGACGCTCACACCTCCGCCCAGCGACCAGTTCGCGCAGGAGTTCCCCAGGGGAGTGTCCTATCGCCCGCGCTGTACGCGCGATACACGGACGACATTCCCCTGGAAAGCGGCACAACCCTGGCGCTATACGCCGACGACGCCGCCTACATCGCGTCGTCGATGACCCTACCTCACGCCGCCGCCAAAGTCCAGCGCACGCTGGACGCTATCCCGTAGTGGCTTGCGAAGTGGCGGCTGACCGTCAACGTCGCCAAGACGCAAGCCATTGCGATCTCCACAAAAGTGATCCTCCCGCCGAAACTATCGCTCGGCGGCCAGACCGTCGAATGGACCCCCACGGTCACATACCTGGGGGTCAAGATCGACCGCCGTCTCGCGATGGCCGCCCAGGTCAAGGCAGCCATCAGCAAGACGCGCCAAGCCCGGGCCATGCTGCAGCCCATCCTGAGATCCCGGCTACCGCTGCGGATCAAGTTAGGCGTGTATAAAACCTACATCAGGTCACGCCTAACTTACGCCGCCGCAGCGTGGTACGCTCTTGTACCGCCCACGCAGCGAAAGCGACTCGAGGCACAGCAGGCGCTCTCGCTGCGCAGCGTGACCGACGCCCCTCGCTGCGTCCGCAACGAGGTCATCCGCCGAGACCTCGGCATGGAGAGTGTCGCAGAGTTCGTCGGCCGCTTGAACACGAACCTGTTCAAGCGGGCCGACCTGTCGCAGTGGCCGCACCTGAGAGGTCTCGCGCCTCACACAACACCGGAGGAGGGCGCGAGACAAGAAGACGGAAGGAGGCACAAGAGACGGAAGTTGCTGGCCTTGCCGCGCGATCTAATACGCGCGGCTTCCATCTTAAGGCCAGCAAAGAGAGGAAGAGGAAGGACAAGATAAGGACGACACGGACGACCTCCCCCTCTCAATCGCCGTAGGCTGAAGTCGCCGTTGGGACCCTCCTAACCGGCTGACTCCGCCGCGGCGACCACTGCGCGAGAGGGGGAACTCCCCAAAAAGGAAGCCATCGAAATCCGAAGACCCGCCTGTATTTACAGGCGGAGGCAAGAAGCCACAGAGAGGGGCGACGCCCCGATCTGTCTCCCCGGCCCCCTAGCGGGGGCCGAGAAGAAACTCCAAGCCACCGGCACTCCGGATTCAGCAGCAAACAAGGAAAAACAACAAGAAAACTCTCCTCGCCTCTTCCCCTACTAGAAGAAAGAAAAAGCTATTGTTTTAATTCAAGAAACCTATGCACAAGTACAAGTAAATAAAATTCATACAGTCCACACCGAACACTACTTTACCAAATGTCGTAAATCGACGCACATAAATTTACTTTACATAAATAAGGGTAGTCAGGGGCATTATTGTTGCATAAAAAAATTATCCCGATTAGTAAACCGTCAAATATCAACTACCAATTATATCTTTCACATTTGCGATGGTTGTTTATTGGCATTTTATTTAAACGAACAATTAACGGATCATCAAAAAAATGATTGCAGTTATGTTGTTGTTGAGCTTCCAAACCGTGAAAGGACTAAAATCAATTGATTCGGTGAAGAAATTTCAAGTGATAAGCTTTATTTCGATAAATACCAGCGGAAACTGAAATTACCGTTCGTTGTGTACGCGGACGTTGAGGCATTTTTAAGCCCGATAGCATCATGTGATCCAGACGCATCAAAATCTTACACAAAAAACATTCAACAGCACGAAATTATTTTGGTTTGTTTTGGTTATTTCGTTAAATGTTCATTTGATGATAGTCTCTCACGATATCGATCATATACAGACCCTGATTGTGCTAAAGTATTTATGGATACCCTTTATAGTGACTTAGCAGAAATCAATAAATTCACTCGCTTTCGAAAAAATCCACTCCCACTAAGTCAGAATGATTTGAATAAAATTGAGGAAGTTAATAATAAATGTTTTATTTGTGGTAATGATTTAATATCTCAAAGCGTTTTCAGTCATGATTGGAATACAGGGAATTTCTAAGGAGTGGAACATAAAGCATGTGATTATAAATTCACGCCCCCTTCACATGTTCCAGTACTTTTTCACAATCTCAGTAATTATGATGCGCATTTCATTGTAAAATCTTTGAATTTTCGTGAAGGAGCTATCGATATTATTCCGCAAAATAAAGAAAAATATGTTTCGTTCAGTAAACAACTGAGATTTGTTAAGAGACGATTGTCACTGAGATTTGTAAATTCCTTTAGGTTCATGTCAAGTAGTTTAGATAGTTTAGCTAGAAACCTTCAAGAACATCAATTTCATGAGCTAAGAAAGCAATACGATATAAATGATGATTTTAAACTACTGAAGCAAAAGGGGATATTTCCATATGAGTTTATGACATCGTTTGAATGTCTTAAAGCTTCATCTTTACCTAGAATAAGTGATTTTTATAGTTCTCTAACTGATAGCAGCATAACAAGTGTGAATTATAAACATGCAAAAAACGTTTGGCATCATTTCGATTGCAAAACAATGTTTGATTATTCTAACTTGTATTTAAAAACAGATGTACTTCTATTAACAGACATATTTGAGAATTTCAGATCCGAATGTCTTAAAACATATGAGTTGGACCCAGCTGATTACTATACTACACCTGGTCTCAGTTGGGATGCTTTGTTAAAAATTACTGGCGTAAAACTTGGACTACATACTAACAGATTTCGATAAAGTTGCATTTATAAAAAAAGGACTTCGCGGGCGCATATCACAATGTAGCAAGCGATATGCTAAATCAAATAATCGCTACATGTCAGAGTTTAATCCTGATGAACCACCATCTTATCTCACTTACCCGGATGCAAATAACTTATATGGCTGGTCGATGTCACAGCACCTTCCCGTTGGCGAATTTTAATGGGTCGATCCTAACACGGATTTTAGAATTTCTAAAGATGCTGACTATGGATGCATTTTAGAAGTCGATCTTGATTACCCCGATTCTTTGCATGATTCTCATTCAGATTTTCCATTTTGTCCTGAACATGTCGCCTAGTGCCTGTTATACGGTCTCATCTCAAAAAAAAACATTTTTGAGATTATTGCAGATTCGTGGTCAGAAGGGTTTAATTTACCACCTTAACTCAAAAAAATAAGGAAAACTATCCTCTAAAGCCTCTTAATGCACTTGTGGCCTTATGCAAAAATCGACTCCAAAAATCGACTATCCCTTTCCTGCAATACCGCCGCTCGCCAGTCCGCGCAAGCCCGCGACGATTGCACGCGGAACTACCATGCTGCCGTGCTAGTGTAAAGCTGGGTACTGACCAACGTTACGAGGTGTAATGTAACATGTTACACAGCGAGCATTCATGCAGTCAGTACGTAGTATTACGGGGAAACCAGCGAGCAATTACGTACTGACTGCATGAATGCTCGCTGTGTAACATGTTACATTACACCTCGTAACGTTGGTCAGTACCCAGCTTTAAAGGCGATCTTTCGACATTTTGACCGAATTGAGTTATTATGACCATTGTGATGTGGAGAACAAGCCTCGTCGACCCATCTTATCCGTTTGTCGATAAGAGGCTTGGTTGCGAAAATACGATAAGGAAAAAGGCCGTATAACAGACTATTTTCCAGCAAATACTAATCAATAAAGCGGCAACTACACAATACTACATTAGAAAGACGTAAAACAAGACACACCGCACTATTGTCCAGTGTAGGTTTGATTCATTAATAAGTTGAACTACTCTATAAGGCCGTAATTGCAGATTACTAAGTAAAAATAACGAATAACATATTTTATCGCCTTTTAACTTAGTATTTCAAATGTTTTTTTTCTATTTGCTCATAATCTAAATCAACGTAACAGAGTTTTCTAGACAAAAAGACCGCATGTCAGTATTATGCGGTATTTTAGTCTAGCTAATGCCTATTTTTAGGGTTCCGTACCTCAATAGGGAAAAACGGAACCCTTATAAGATCACTTTGTTGTCCGTCCGTCCGTCCGTCCGTCCGTCCGTCCGTCCGTCCGTCCGTCCGTCCGTCCGTCTGTCCGTCTGTCAAGACCCTTTATCTCGGGAACGCGTGGAGGTATCGAGTTGAAATTTAAACCATATACTCAAATCTACAGTCTCTTGAAGCTGGGAAAAAATAAAATTTCTACATTTACGTAAAAAAAAGATACGGCCGTTTATGTCGCAAAAAACGTGTATTTCGACACTCTCGAGGGAATCAAAATGTATAGGGTATTTCCCGTTGACCTAGAACTATGAAATTTAGCAAGTAACACCGTCTTTTACTGCAGGTATAGGAAAAAATCTGAAATCTATACATTTTTAATCAAATCACAAAAAAACAGGGTCTTTATGCAAGGAACGGCGTACAGTACGACAAGAGCCCGATCTAGGTGGACAATATTATTTGACGCTAAATATAAGATCAAAACTCAACACATTGAAGCTAGAAATAACAATATTTATAAAAAGTTAAAAAACAAGCTATTTTTAACGAAAAAACTTAATATCCAGTATAATTTGATCTCCCTGTACGCTGATTTCCCATGAAATGTTAGGTCAGCTTAAACTGGTTTTTATATGACGTTATAAAAAGGGCGTTATTTGCTCTAATTTTCGAATTTGTATTATTTTAAGTTGTATAGTAAATTTAAGGTCTTCACCATTCAGCCAATTAATACCTTTTGCGATAATGTCCCGAAATGGTTCTGTATTTTTCCACATTCAGCCCATTTTTCATAAAAATTTTTGGAAGTCCGAGCGATAATCATGAAAAGTAGTAAAATAAAGCCCTTCATTTATCTTTTTTGCTGTACTTTAACCATTCTTCATAAAACTCTCTCCTCGGTATCGACGCTTCGTTTTCTTCAAAAAAGTCAAAAACACGAATCAGCTCGAGGTTTCTAATATGCATTAATATAAAGCGTATTAATGAAGCTATCATTGAAAAAAAATACAGCCTGGGTACATGCGCGCTGAGCAACAATGTATAGCATGATTACTTCAATTTTAATCTGGAATTTATAATTAACATTTAAATGGGCTTTCAAATAAAAATATGGAACTAACATGAATAAGGTAAAAAAAACAGGATTTTTTTAAATTAGGTTAACTTACGAGTATAATTCCGCGAGTCGTTAGAAGAAGGTATAGGTGTACCAGAATCTCATGGCAAATGGGGAAATAAAAAAATGTAGAGGGTAATACTGGGGAAATTGGATTAAACGGTATTGAAACTGTGTAATTTTTAACCGACTTCAAAAAAATGGGGGAGTTTAAGATTCAACGAATTTGTATTTTTTTATGCTTTTAGGATTATTAACAAAACATATATGACATTAGAGGTCTATAACATTAAACTTTTTCACAATACTAAGGCCCGTATTAATAAACTATAGGTACTCAAGTCTACTAATATCGCACTCAAGTGTCCGTTTATCCATATTAAGACCACACACGGTATCATATTTAAGTAGTTTATTAGTAGAAGCCCGAGAGTCTTACTACTTAATACGTATGGGTGGATCAACTTTTTGTTGTTGTTATTGTCCCGTAAGCCAGGAGACAACAGTGATAGTTTCTTCGAAAAAATGTTATAATGTATACTTCTAGCACACTCAGGAGAAAAGCCATAAAAGAATGGTAGTGGACTTATATCCTTTGAAATCATAGTTTTAATGAGTGACCCAGGAAACGTCACCCTGGCACCGAACTGCAAAGAAAAGTTGATTGACCCGTATGGTCAGCATTAAATAAATAGATAGTCACTAACCCAAAGTCGCCAAACGTGTACCGAACTATTTGGCGACTTTGGGTATCACGAAGTATTTGATGCTTTGAAACTATCTATGAAAAAAAATGCAGACCTCCATAATAATGCTTGCATCAGCATGCTTTCTCATTTGTGAGCTCTTTTAGTAAATAAAATCACCAATAACAAGTCATTAAGTAAAAATATTTTATTAATTATTAGGGTAAAACCGATGCTTTCTCTCAACTCTGCTAATAGGCATCTGAGTGCCTACACTCACACTGCACTTGCTTCTTTACAATATAAAATTCGTTCACTTTATTTCGGATGGCATGGATGTCAAAATTATCTAAATCGGATGCTGTAGAATTAATTAATTCTGCACAGTGTAGAATTATTTTATTTTGCGTTTAATCAAGTCCAGATCAAAGTCATCCAAGTTGATTTTCTTCTTCCCACCTCTTCTTTTCTTACCAGGTGTAGAAAATTCACCATCATTAGAGGTGCCCTCAGCTATAATTCGACGTATGGTAGTACTGGGAACCCCTGTAATAAGTAGCATTTATGTAAGACAAAATATATCTAAACCTAAAAATATCAAAACAGTTCATTTCAACTTACCAGTCAACTCCACGACACGCTTTAAAATCGAAGATTGCGTTTGATTTACACCTCCTTCTTCGCGTATTGTATTATACACATTGTATACAATATTCCTCGCTTGAGATCTAAGCGGTTTTCTCGACATTTTCACCAGATAACAATCGTTGAAGACTAATTACAAATTGTAAGCAACGGTAAACAAACGATTTGACACAGACGCCAGTTGACAGTTGCCATATGAAAATCACTATTTTTTTACTTTTAAAAATGCCATGAGATTCTGGTACACCTATACTGAGCGATACAGAGCTATAACACGCTAAACAGAGATTTTTTTTGGCGGTGTCTGATAGACGTTTCATCAGTCGCAGAGGGTTAAAAATTTGTGTTGAAATTTAGGCTAGTCAAAATGGAACTTATTGCATAGATAATAAAGTACATAACAAAATGAAGAAAATACTATTGCGTTTTCCAACCATATTATCTTGCATACGGAACCCTCAGTGCGCGAGTCCGACTCGCACTTGACCGGTTTTTTTAATAATGATAAACTTGTTTAAATAAACGTTTGTTTTGTGATACGGTATTTTTACTTGGGACAGAGGTAGTTTGTAACGCTTAAATTACTATTCGAATATCCACAGAAGGCCCATGCTACTTAATAAAACCGTATAATCCCCACTCTCCTACATACCCCCCGCCGACGGGGAGGGCCCGCTTTCGGGCGACGCGGGCCCCCGCCACCTTCAGTTCGCTGACGTTACGAGTAATGGAGGTGCGTGTGCGCTGGCGCTCTTTATCACGCGAAAAGACGACCGAATTAAAAAGCGAGAAATAAAAAAAGTGAGTACCTACATAATACCTTTCTAAATATTTATTACCTGAGTTCAGTAAAAATAAAAGTTTCTTAATGGTACTTACGATCATATGGGATTAATTCGTCAAAGAAGTTGCTAGTGTGTTTGTTTATTGCTTTGTAACCTACATACTTTAGGTTCAATAATAATGTTATTTGGTTATGGCTCTTGCTTTTTAACACTCTTATATTAGCTTGACTACTTGAATATAACTAACTATCTATGTAATACTCTAGGAAGGGTTCTCATCGTCGGATCGACGATGTTAGCATACCTATTGTGATGACAAAATATACCTAATAATAGATAATAGCAAAGGCGAAAGGTGGCCGTACAAACTCCTCAATCCATCCATACTAATATTATAAATGCGAAAGTGTGCCTGTCTGTCTGTCTGTTACCTCATCACGCTTAAACCGCTAAACCGATTTAGATGAAATTTGGTATAGAGATAGCTTGAGTCCCGGGGAAGGACATAGGATAATTGGGTATGGATGAACTACGCCAAAATGCTTGGATACGTTTTCGTTGGTAGGTAATAAGAGTCCAAAGTAAAGGAAAAAATATCTGATTTTTTGTGTGCACTATATAATTATACAAAATAAATATTAGTTTATGTGACTGTTGCATAATAAGGGGCATTAAAATTCGAGTGAGTGTTTATGAAACGAGCCGAAGGCGAGTTTCATAATAGCATCTCACGAGTATTTTAATGCTTATTATGTACAGTTACATACACTGCTTTATCTACACACATATCATAAAAGCTCTCTATGATGTGTTCAGAAATCGCATGTAATGACCGGCATTGCAGCATTGATTAGAGCTATTAGTAAAATAATACAAAAAATAAATGGGATAACAGAGACAATTATTTATTGTAATAATTATTATTTACAGTTTTAATGGTGCGGTGGTTGAATTCCACTTTTCCAGTTTTGACAGTAGAATCATGTTCTTGGATTTTGACGGCAACAACATATTTTCGACGCTCATTGCTTTATCCCTGATATCAGGTGGCGTCTCCGAAATATCGTGATCATGATCACTATCTTGATCACTCATTTTAAGTAGCCGTACAATACAATAATTATTTACGAAAACAACACAACAAACTTATTTTTCCGACAAAATAAGCGTCAAATGTGGCGGCAAATCAAAATATGACAAGTTGTTTTTTTTTTTTAATTCAGAGACAACTAGATTAAGCGTCAACTATCAAATCGTTCGATATCAAGTAACGCGCGAGATATGTCAAAGTTGTGTGAAATTGACATTTCATTTTCAATAAAATGTCATCTCGACTGATTTAGAATAGAGGTTTAATCAAAAATGCTTTGTTTTTCAGAGATGTTCGAAATTTGAATGTCATAAGAACATCGAAATTGATGTTTTTATGAATTCATAAGATAACTGCCGCAGATAAAAAATTTGCTCTAACAACAGAGTTGATTATTATGCTGGTCATAATTTGCGGTTTCTGAACGCATCATAGAGGGTTTATGATATGAGTGTAGATAAAACAGTTTACTGTATGGAATATTATAAATAGAGAAACGGGAAAATCAAAAACTCGTGATAATCAAATCACCCTAAACACAGGTGACAAACAAATCACGTCAAATAAAGACGTCGCCTTAGCTTTCGAACATTATTTTTCCAACATAGCCATTAATACTACGAAATGTCTTAAATCATCCGCGGTTGAAGCTAAATCATTACTTTGCACTAATGTCAGTAAATTTAATATAAACTTTGAATTCATCCCCGTTGATTCAGATTCAATAGTCAAGGTATTTAAATCACTTAGTTTAAAAAAGACTGAGGATTTGTGGGGCACATCAGTTAAAGTAGTCTTTCATATCATAGATGTAACTGCACCCCATCTAGCATTAATTTACAATAATTGCATATCAGACGGGATCTTTCCAGATCTCATGAAATATAGCAAAGTCATACCTCTTTTTAAATCGGGCGAGATGAGTGATTTAACGAACTTCCGTCCCATTTCCATACTACTAGTTCTAAGTAAAGTCTTTGAGAAATTAATGCTGAATGATATGTTAGGTCACTTTAATAGAAATAAACTACTTAGCAATAACCAGTTCGGCTTTACCAGAGGTCGATCAACAATTGATGCGGCATCTGTACTCGTTAAATATATATATAAATATATATAAATATAACAGTTGGGAGACATCTTGCGATGCAGTAGGAATTTTTTGTGATCTTTCTAAAGCATTTGATTGCGTAGATCATGCGACCCTTATTTTAAAATTAGAACATTATGGATTGTCCAATAAAGCTTTAAATCTTATGTCTTCTTATCTAAGTGATAGAACTCAAACAGTTGTTGTAAACAAAACGCAATCTGTTGGAGCTACAGTAAAAATAGGAGTGCCTCAAGGCTCTATTTTAGGTCCTTTTTTATTTTTGATTTATATAAATTACTTACCACCAACAGTAGATAAACTTTGTGACATTGTACTTTTTGCTGATGATACTTCACTTATTTTCAAGGTAGATAGAAAATCCGTAGACTACAGTAGGATAAACGCCACACTAGATAAAGTACTTAATTGGTTTACTAGCAACAATTTGCTACTAAATGCTAAGAAAACTAAATGTGTTAGGTTCGCTTTGCCTAATGTTAAATCGGTAGATTTAAGTATTTTTCTAAATGACGAGTGTCTGCAAATGGTAGATAAGGCAGTTTTCCTAGGCATAACAATAGATCAAAATTTGCAATGGAGTCCCCATATAGCTGTACTGGCAGGTAAATTAAGTTCGGCTGCTTACGCCGTTAGGAAAATTAGACAACTAACTAATGTTGAGACAGCTCGCTTAGTTTATTATACTTATTTCCATAGTGTTATGTCGTACGGTATTCTGGTTTGGGGTAAAAAAAAAGGGCCATTCGTTCTATTTACAACTTAAATTCCCGTGACTCCTTAAGAGAACTTTTTAAAGAAATTAATATCTTAACTGTAGCGTCTCAATTTATTTATGAGAATATTATTTATGTTATTAAGAATTTAGATTTGTTCACCAAAAATTCTGATATACATAATTTAAATACTAAAATTAAAATAAAATTACTATTCGAAAATTCCGTGTCCGTAAAGTATACAAATCATTTTTTGGTCAATGCATTCATTTCTATAACAAATTACCTGACGTAGTTTTAAAGTTACCTTTTTCAGCACTTAAAAATTACTTGAAAAAGTCGTTAATGTCTAAAGCGTATTATAGGGTCGAGGATTATCTAGCAGACAAAAATGCATGGCCTAAACTCGAAACTTAGTCAATAATAATTTGTTCAAATGTAAAACCTTTATCTTGTCTAGGGGACACTGTTGATGTAGGAAAACATGTCGAAACTTTTATGTGGTCGTCTTGTTGTTTTTTTGTTTTTTGCCTTTTTCTCCCTCTATATCTCTCCTAATATTTTTGTCATGTTTTCCTGCTGAACTACGCATGATATTTGATATTATATTTAAATTAATATTTATAGCTTTATATAATACTAGACTAAGTTGTATCATTGTAATAAGAAATATGGTTAAAAAATGACTGACTGCTGAGTTTCTTGCGGCGTTTCTTCTCGGCAGTGGTCTCCTCTTGGGAAGCGCTGGTAGACTCCTGACGTGTAAAAGTGCCCGTGCGGCCTACTTACTGAATAAATGTCTTTTATCTTTTTTATCTTTTTTTATCTTTATTACATTTGGGCCGGATTAAGATGGACACTAACCTTAGTCCGTCACGTATTCAATGATATTTTATATTTAGATACGTTATGCTCATACTAAGCGCACTGAAGCCCGTCACCAATTACTGACAGTTGCTACGTTACCATGGTTACGATACTCCTACAGACAAAGACGGCAATCCGTAGCGAACGGTATTGTTGAGAAAGAGATAAATAGTTGTTTCAAATTGCTCGCCATTCCCGCCAAGACAAGTGCCCGCTCACGGCCATCCTTATCGCACTCCTGCGATATCTAATTGTGTATCTCATGTTTCACAGGTGACAATGACGTCGGTGCAAATTAAACAAATCATGGCGATGTACAGTCAACAGCATAAATAAGTGATAATTTATGTACCTACCTTGTCCCTTTCAATCGTTTCACAATTTTGTATAACATTTCAAACACGACGTTAAAGTGACAAGGTACATAAATCATCACTTATTTATGCTGTTGACTGTACAAACAAAATGTAAAAAATCCGACGAATGAAATGAGACATCCATTCTTCCTTTTACAGTTACAGTATAATTTCGTCAGCCTCGAAAAACACAAGGCGGCATTTTTTATGATTTATATTTGTTGCATTTCGGTAATAAGACTTTACTGTTTTTGATGCGTGCGTGTCAACGGCCGCGGCGCAACTGAACGGTAGTCAAACGGTAGTAAGGCAATTGCCTTCCTTTTTGAGGAACGTTTTTGCGCGCAGATGACGTATCTTAATATAAAATATCATTGCACGTATTGATAAAAAAAGTGACAGATTTGTCAATGACAACTACCAGGGCGCAAAATCAATAGCTCAGAGGCCCTACTTTGAAAGTCTAAGTTTAAAGTTACGTTAGCTGACGCAACCAAAAAATCTGATATATTTTTTATTTAACTAGGACGCTTATTACCTACCAATGAAAACATATCAAAGTATTTTGGCGAAGTTCACCCATACCCAATTGCTGAGCACACTAAAATATATTAGGTAACAACCTTTTAACTATAATATTGTTTTCACAGATCCAAAATGCAGAACCCTCGTATTGAATGTCTAAAGACATGTTATTGATGTCTTTGTTTATTTCGAATATATTGGGTCCTTACCTATAAAATTGGCGTTGTTTTTACGTGTTTTATTTCGTACGGAATTTATTCATTTTAATTTTAACTTCCAAATTATTTTTAATTGCATTAATACAGTATGTTACAAAGGTTTTAGATACAAAAAATATGGTTCAATTTCTTACTTAGTGGTTAAAATTAAAGTGTGAACTCAACTCTTTTCATGCGCTGTCAGTTCAAGTGTTTCAATTGCGCAGAGTTTTATGAAGCTAACTATTTTTAAGTAATTAAGATATGTATAATATAGCTTATAAGTGTTCAATATTCCTGACAGAATTTTGTTTGGTTTGCATTTGACGTTACTAAATAGTCCGCAAAATTAAATGTATGAAAACCAACGTTTTCATAAAATTCTCCATATAAAACGCCAATTTCATAGGTAAGGACCTAATATTTGTACCGAATTTAAGATGGTTTTTATTAGCATTTAGTCTAACCTTTCATCGTAGTACTAGATTAAAAACCGTATTTCGTCTGACTTTTGAAGACATACGTTTTTTTAAACTAGTATACAAATATAAAATGATCGATATGAAAACAAACCATATTTTTTTTAATGGCGTTCTAGACAAGATAAACATATTTCTTATATTCGGTTTTATTGCTTAGATCGGAATCATTCAAAAAATATTTTGTACTAAGCAATAAGGCGGTGTGTTACAAATACGTCTTTTTAATCAAGCGTTTTTGTGATACGTTCTAGCCCTAGTTTATTATGTAGACGTATGAGGAAAAAACTAGCCTATAAGGCGGTATAGTGCTCATATGCCGCCTTTTTGCTTGTTTTTCAGTGGCAATTATTAATCGGCAACTAAGCAAAAAGGAAAAAATGCGTGTAAAAAAAAACCTGCAGGTAACAAAAATACAATACTTATGTAGAAAACTAGTAAAACACAATATCTATCCGACACAAAAAGTTTCATTTCAATATCTGTTTAAATTTCCTAGAAATATGAATTTAAGATTTCGGTCACTTTTTTGCGATTATCTCGAAAGTGTCTTTTGTCGAAAAGTCGCCTTTTACACTAGCACGGCAGCAGGCTGCTCGGACACTTCGGAGTTGCGGCCGTGTAGCATAAACGTTCGGAACAAGGTTTTGAGTTACGTCCACATCGCACAACAGTAAATGGGACCGTGATTACAATTAATGCATCAAAATATAAACGAAATAAAAATCACTTAATGATAAGATAACAAGTAAGTAAATACCTTTATATAATAATTATAAGTACCTATGATTACTATACCAAAGATTTATAATATTACATTTAGTAAGTAATGAAGGCTCTGCTACTCTTTACGTGTTTATAATTTACTAAGTATTTTACATGTTACTGCTATAGTCAGTGAATACAATATTTCAATATAAGGGTGAATCAACTTTTTACCCACTCATTTCTGTCTGTTGCCCACTGTTCAGATTTTAATTGATATTTATTTAATTTTGTGTACATTAGGTTATTATTATTATTCATATGTTTATTTAATTTTCTGTATATTATGTTTTTTATAATAAATATTCAAATATAAAAGTAAAATAACAATACTAATAAAAAAAATATACATCATAAAAACCTAACCTACTAATTAATTGTATTGTTTCTCTGTAGTGTATTTGTTTGGTGTACAATGAAGTGTTTTGTATTGTATTGTAATGTAACCTACGAGTGCCGCCGGCAGCGGGACAAGGCTTAAGCTACCGGTGGTTAAGGCTGCAGAGAGAAGAACCTCCTCACAATGCGTGCCGTGTCGAGGAGTACTGCCTTCTGTATCTGGCCCTTGATCCAGCTATCTAGCGAGAGTCTCTTGAGGTGTTGGTCGAGACTCTTCGCTATAAGACCGTTTGCCAAAACAACTTTCGGGACAATGATCATCGACGTCATCATCCCACATGGCGGTCACCTCGTGGGCCAAGTTAAGGTACTTGCTGAGCTTGTCCTTCTCGGCCTTCACGAGGTTCTCGTCATGCGGGATGATGACGTCGACGAGCAATGCCCGGCGTTGATATCGATCTGTAAATACGATATCAGGGTTATTAGCGACAATAGTCCTGTCCGTGATGACAGATCGATCCCAATAGAGCGTAGCACGAGCATTTTCGAAAACTGGCGCCGGTGTGTACTTATAGTACGGCACTTCAAACTCAACAAGACCATATTGAAGAGCAAGTTGCTGATGGATGAATGTCTGTACAAGTACTCGCCGTCGGCCAAATGCGAACAACCGGAAATTATGTGTCCGAGGGACTCGCCGGAGCAACGGCACGCTCGACAAATGTCGACCGTGCAATCCCTCAGAATATATTTCTGGTAATTGTTCGTCATTATGACGTCGTCAGAAATTGCACAGACAAAACCTTCAGTTTCCCCAAAGAGGTCACCAAACCGTAGCCAGTTCACGGACGCTAAAAAGTCTACGTCGGACCTTATTAGGGCCCGGTAGAAGCGTCCGTGTAGCTCCTTGCTCTTCCATACGTTCGCGGTCTTCAGTGCTCAATATAGTTGGTCTGCGCCAGTTTTCGATTGCCAAGGAGATAGGCGTGAGGCTCCTGTCTACTGCAACCACATCAAAATGCATCCCACACTCATTGCCAAGTAAATAATCCCTGAGATTGCACACCTCGCGGTTTTGAAGATTCTTAGCATTTAAAATGCCTCGACCTCCAGATTTCCTCAGGCGGCTTCGGCGACTGGATCAGTCTGTACTTGATCGGCTACGCCTTGAATCGCTACCTATTCGTACAACCTCCGCTTCATCACGGGACCCTCCTGCCGCGTTATTGGCTTCGATGCCAGTCGCCCAGCACGCACTGATGTCAGTGCAGGATGATCCCGTTAGCGACGTTGAGGATTGTGCGAATATAAGCGTAACTAGCCAGGTAAATGAGCAATTGAGGAGGGCTTTGGAAGACGTGATCGCGCAGTATCGGTTTACACCCAACTTTAGGTCTCGTTTACCACGCTTGCCTGCCAGTAAACGAAATTTAGCACTTATGGGAGCCCTAAACGCCGTGCTGGCGTCATATTTACAAGACAGCGAGGATATTATCGATACCCACTCAATTTTGTGTTGCGGGGCCATAGCTGCGTGCCAGTGCCACGTAGCTCGAGTCAAGTTTTCGGACACTTACCGAGCTCCGCGCGCTCGCGGGTCTGTCCCCGCTTGGCAAGTGCGAATTAACAGGCGTATTGATAAGTTTAGGACTCTCATAGGAAAGCTAATCTGCTTCAGGGGGGCAATGATCGCCCCCAAGTCATGCGAATTATATAGGGAGGCAGCAGCGGAGGAGATAAATCATAAATGCGATTGGTGATAGGTGCAATTTAATTGAAGTAGGAATACATGTATGACTTAATCTAACACGATCGGTTTCGTGGTGTCCTAAGACCCGATGTTAGGTGTCGAAAAGGCGCGAGGGCGGCCGCGCTCTACAGTTTTATTGAGCCATCCGAACGATTGGGCAATATCGATGATGCGCGGCGCCGATGACGTAGCGTTGCGACGTATGATGACGTTGTACCAATGACGTAGTCGTGCGGTGGTGCAGTGTGTGAGGTGCGTACCTAACACCTCCCCCTTAAGTCGAGCAACTATTTGCTAGGCTTACTGCAAATGTTGCGGCCTTCTGCATTTCTATGTCTTCTGGTTTGTTTATCTTAACGTTGGCTGTAGTTCGGTATCTTCGATATATTATGAAAAATGTTGCCCCTGCTCCGAGTAATATAATGATATAGAATGGTACCGTAGTGTGGTAGAAACTTGAAGATAAGACTTCGTTGACTTCGATTTCTTTTTCCACAGATAGCTGCCGTTCGATGGCCTCAAGGTTTTTTAAGTTGATGGCGTTAATTTTCAGGATAGTATTGGATTCTTGTTGTCTAGTTTCTAGTGGTATAGACATTATTTTTAGAGGTTGGCCGCGAAGCTTGTTGTTGATGTTCACTATGGTAAATTGCGGAGACTTCATAGAGCAGTGTTGTGGGATAGTTGTGACGTAACTTCCTTTCAAAATAACATGTTGTTCTTGCTGGCAGCTGGTCTTAACCTTGGTGGGGTGTGGAAATCTGATGGCGTAATGCTGACCGTCCAGCTCCTGTAGAGCCTCCTTTGTCAGAGAGATAGGCGTGGTTTTGCACGTTCCATCTATCCTCTGTGAATTAATGAGTGTATGGATGCAGTCTTGCTCGGTGCGTATTTGATGACTCAGTTTTTGTTCGCAGATGTACCAGTCGCCGGATTAGGGGCATTCTGCCTCCATGTACACATATTCTATAGGGTTGGTTGCTATAAAAGGATATGGAGGGATGAGGATGCGCCCATATTTATTTAGTAAAGGACATAACTTAAACAAATCGAAAGAACCTTGGTAAATAATAGGTACTTTTAGGACAACAACTAAATTATTCTTAGAAAAATAGGAACCTATATTAATCAAATTATAAAAATCCCTTATGTCTAAATCTAAAACTTGATCTTTTTCATAGATTTTGTCGATGTTGAAGATCATATCTTTTAGTGCATTCGTGCTTAAAATAGAATGGTGCACATAACTAGATCTACTGAAAGCTAATATATTTTCTATGCGTAATAATCTATATATATAAAAGGCTAAACTGACTGACTGATGTATCAACACACAGCCGAAACTACTGTACCTAGAAACTTGAAATTTGGTACAGGGGTTCCTTTCATGATGTAAGTGAGCACTAAGAAAGGATTTTCCGAAAATCGACCCCCAACGGGAAAAAATGGGGGGAGTAGCGGGAAACTAATTCTACGCGTACGAAGTCGCGGGCGTCCTCTAGTTCTGTATATAAATCGTTAACGTTTTCATTGATAATATTGAACAGTTGAGTAAGGTGTGCATAGTCTAGTAATCTTTCATTACTTATCATAGTGCTATTTTTTAAACTTAATAATTCAGCTGGTTATTAGACAATGCAGTTAAAATGTTCTTTTGTTCTGAAATCCATTGTTTACATAAACTTATATGTTCATTAAAACTCTTAGACAACTTAACATCATTATTTCTGAGAATTTTGATAGCATGGTCATATTTAATGGCATCATTATAGTCGAGGTTACCGCTTATGCTTTTGATAACTGAACCTAGTGGGTCTATTAGTCCTCGGCGTACTCTTTTGCTAGAAAAAGTGCTCAATTGCGCCAAAACCTTAGTCAGTTTAGAAAACAAATAATTTATTTGATATTTAAATAAATTAAATGTATGGTTTGTTAAAGAATTACTTGCGGTGGTAAGTTGGGCTTTAATCACGTCAACGTTGTCACGTAAGTTGTCAATATCAATGCTCTGTAGGAATGTGTGATAGTGTGAAACAACCTTTGTAGGTCCCATCTTAAATGGTAGGAGTCCGGGTCCATTGTCGTAATTCTCAAGTCTGATCTCTTGAGCTAGGGCCAGGTTGGTGCAAGTCCATGTCAGTAGTAGGAGCCTGTAACAATTGAGATTTGCGTACTTTTTTAAGTCGGGACTTTGGGACGGGGCCTCGTTTTTTCGAAGTATATATGTGAACAGGTAAATTTTCGGTAACCTTGTCATGTGTGTATCTAGGAGCTAGCTTTTGTCTATCTGCCAAAGGGTTCCGTATGTAGATTTCTTGCTCAGGAGAATATTCGATATTTGGGTCCCTATTTTGGTTTATTCTCTCCATAATAGATTCTCGCTGGGTCAAAGAGGAATTGTGTACTAGGTCATAAACAGTTTCCATTTTCTTGCGGTGGTCACTGATATAATTTTGTATTAATAGTTCAGTAGTGTCAATATCAATCGGGTCTCGTGGGTCAAAATGTCCAGTTATCAAGTCAAATGGTCTACATTTAGTTAAACTATGTATCGAACTATTGTATGCTAACAAAGCATAAGGCATTAAGTTTTTAGAATGTCCGTCACAATTTTTCAGTTTTAATATTCGTAAATGTTCTAGGATAGTCGAATGGAACTTTTCTATGACACCATTTTCATTCGGTGCATTAGCTGCGACTTTCCGGTGATTTACTTTATGAACTCTTAAAAATTCGGCTAGTAACTGGTTCGTGAACTCGGTGCCTTGATCTGTTACCAGAGTTAAAGGTAAGCCATGATGGGTGCAATAGTTCAATAGAGCTCTCACGATGCTGATAGCAGTACCGTCAGGTAATCGATAAGCTTGTGCATATTTAGTAAATGAATCTATGATTGTCAAATATTTTACATTTTCTACTCTGAATGTGTCAGCGTGAATGATTTTAAAAGGTTTAGTTGCAGGTGGCACTACTTGGAACTGTGGGCGGATTGGATTTCGTTCGTACTTCGCTTGTCCACAAACAATGCATTCATTTATGTACTTAGCAATGCTGTCGCGCATTTTCGGCCAGAAATATTTATGTACTAATGCTAAATATGATTCATTTATACCGCGATGATTCGTTTTGCCTTCATTGTAGTTACGGATTATTTCTTGTTGTCTTTCGTAACTATGAACATTTTCTATTTCTGATTTTACTAATACTAATTTCATTGAGGAGTTTTTGAAGGTATTTTGAATTATAGGTACTATAGAATACATTTTTTCTAAGGGTTGAACTAATATTGCTGTGCGGTATTTAGGATTGACGTGTTTAGTAATTGAGTTTACTAATTCCTGTTCTAGATTTTCTTCATTAATCTCGACATATGTTTAATGCGTCTCGAATGGTTTTGTTACGGTATCGAATATTTGTGATCTACGATTGAGAATGCGGAAAACTAATTGTCTAGTGAATTTATTTAGTGGTTCCTCGGAAATTGGGATTTCTAAGATCGGATTTTCGTTACTAGTATGATTTGTCTCTGTCGGTCTGTCATCTAATGCTTTGATATTAGGGGTTTCGGGAGAATTTGCTATAATAGAACTTATTTCGGTATATATTTCTATGCGAGATAACGCGTCGGCGTTGGTATTGTACTTTCCTTTTTTGTATATAACAGTAAAATCGTATTCAGAGAGTTTAAGACTCCAACGGGTTATTCTTGCATTGAGTTCTTTAAGATTCATCATCCATTGCAACGGTTTATGGTCAGTAATTATTTTGAACCTACGGCCATAGAGATAAGGACGAAAATATTGCGTCGCCAATAATTCCCGTTCGATTGTGCTGTAATTTTGTTCACTGTCATTTAACGTCCTAGATGCGTATGAAATAGGCTTATCCGAACCTAAAGGTCCTTGAGATAGTATAGCTCCAAGCGCAATATTTGAAGCGTCTGTTCTAAGAATAAATTCTTTGGAAAAGTCAGGATATATTAGAATGGGGTCATTCATTAGCAAAGTTTTGCATTTTTCAAAGCATTCTACGTATTGTTGGTTAATGGTTATGCCTACGCCTTTTTTTAAACACTGTGTTAATGGTTTTGTTATGCGTGCAAAGTCCGGTATAAATTTTCTATAATATCCTAGCAAGCCTAAAAATTGTTTAATTTGTTTTGTTGTTCTTGGTAAAGGATATTTCTCAATTGCAGAAATTTTATCAGGATTTGGTTTTACGCCATTTGGGGTAATTATATGCCCTAGATAAGGGGTCTCCTGTTTCATGAACTCCGACTTATCCATTTGGATTTTAAAATTGGAATCGCGTAATCTTTGAAATATTTTTTCCAGGTTATTAATGTGTTCTTGAAGAGATGTGGAAAACACTAAAATATCGTCTAGATAGACCAAACAGATAGAGTTTTGTAGACCTTTTAATACATTATCCATCACGCGTTGAAAAGTGGCTGGTGAATTTTTCATTCCCATGGGCATTCTGAGGAATTCGTAGTGCCCGTTCTCTACTGAGAACCCGCTTTTATGAATGTCTGATGGGTGCATCTCTACTTGGTAAAAACCACTGGCCAAATCTAAAGTTGTAAAATACTGGCATTTACCTAGTTTATCTAAGATGTCAGTAATATTGGGAATGGGGTATTTGTCATCAATAGTTTTAGCATTCAACTTCCGAAAATCTACCACTAATCTCCATTTTGCTTTGCCGGATGCGTCTGATTTTTTCGGAACGATCCAGATAGGTGCGCTCCAGGCTGATGTCGATGGTCTAATTATACCCTGTTCTAACATTTTTGAAATTTGGGATTGAACTTCCTGTCTATGAATGTGTGGGTAACGATAAGTTTTAGAATAAATAGGTATTTCATCTGTTGTTTTTATATGGTGTTTTATTTGATTAGTAAAAGTAAGAGGCTCGTTTTCAACATAAAATATATCAGCTTATAATGCAATTACAAAGTACCTGACGTTCCACGAAAATATTGCCACTTTGAACATCTACCGGTACCTCGATTAATTTCGAAGAATTAGCTGGAATGATTGTTTCGAGTAAATTTACATTTCCTGAGGTATACATGTGTATGGGGTTAACTGATTGTGGGGTTTTAAACTGTCGGGTTCCGTAATTTATCTCTGCTTGCCATTGCTCAAGCAAATCACAGCCAATAAGTCCATCAAAATAGTTGTGAAATTTGTTCACAAATAACTTCAATGGTTTGTCACTGTTGAATTCTGGGAAAGAAGGTATTGTTACCGAGTGCTCGTTAAGAATTGAAGCATGGATATTTGTCACAACAAATGGGTCGTATTGTAATGGGTATTGGGTATAAAATTGACTGACAGCTTGAGGACTAAGACAGGATTTATTTGCGCCAGTGTCTATAAGTAATTTAATGGGTGGGTTCTGTATTTGTATGTAAGGTAATTGCTGCTGATTTTGTAAATTAATTTCTATCTCGGTGAAGTTCTCACAAGATCCTGGCAAAAATTTTGGTTAGTTTGGATGTCAGTGTCAATGTCGGTTTCCTGCGGCTGTTCTATGTTATTGTAATTATCGACTAACGGTAAGTATTGTTCTTGGGGTTGATAGTCATAGTTATAGTCATAGTCATAATAGTCGTTGTCTTGATAGTCAGCGTTATTTTGGTCTGTAAGTTGGTATTCATGCATACAGGGTGATAGGAAATTCGCCGTATTCCTTGAAAGGGGTTATTCTACAGCTCATTTGTAATGATTTAAGTCCAGTCAACCAGGGGTCAAAACTCATGGTTTTCGAGTTATTCACGTTTTTAGATTTTTCTTAAAACTAGTAATCGTGAAGGGATAACAAAGTACCATAATCTGCACTTTTGGGCTCCCAAAGGTCAAAACCCAAAAAAATCAAGCGAAGGAGAAGGAGAAGGAGAAGGCAAAAAACCCCACGTACTAGAATTTTTGAAACAAACAAATTAAATTAATTGACCTAATGACCCTTTGTTTGTGTCACCAAAGGCAATCCGCTGTGCCTTCTACCTCAAGAAGATAAGTTGAGATAAGACACTGAAGACAAAGTAAGCCCTGGGAGAACCCAAAACGGCACAAACAAACCCATTTAAAGTCAAGTACGCTAAGTCAAGTCTTCTACCTGTTCTGCTATTATTTATTCATTGTAAATTTTTTAGTTAAAATTAATTTTAAAATGTCATAAATTGTACCTTTTTAGAAAGCTTATGAATTAAGCAAACTATTACTGTAATTTGTACGCGAAGTGTTGTACTTTTTTTTTTAGTTATGCTTTAAAATGTTACAAAATTTGGAAAATAATTACTAGAACTTCCGACTTCAAATCCTTTTATTTGCAAAAATTTGCATTTTTTTGGCATTTTTTTTAAATTTTCGTAATAAGTAGTTCATTGGCTATTTAAATTTTTTTTTTTTATTTCTAAATGACGAAGTTTTTACACAATTACTAGTTTTAGGTCGAAAGCCGGGTATTTTTAAGAAAAATCTAAAAACGTGAATAACTCGAAAACCAATGAGTTTTGACCCCTGGTTGACTGGACTTAAATCATTACAAATGAGTTGTAGAATAACCCCTTTCAAGGAATACGGCGAATTTCCTATCACCCTGTATTTGTCTCAGCTCTATTATTGTTTCTAGTTGGGGCTAATGTTCGTGCAACGGGGTGACTAATTTCTAAATTCTATTAGTGACTAGAGGAGGGCGTAGCGCTGTTGGGGCGGCTCGGCGCGCTCGGCGCTGCTGCGCCGGCCCGCGTGGCCAGCTCCATCCGGGGGTTCCTGACGAACAAAGTCGGCTCGCTGCAACTGAGAGACACAGGTCAGTCCTTACCACATTATATAAAGCATTATGTGCTGGGTTTAACGGGATGCTACCATCATCTTATCCTTTAGCCTACTGCCAAGCAGCCGTATCATTTCGTTTGCCCGAATTTCAATTGCCATAATTGTATCACTTGCCATAATATTTGTTTGCCACTTTTGCTATTATTACGTACAGAGCCAAATGGGTTAGTTTTATGACAAATTTCAATAGTTCACGGTTTCAGAAAAAAATGCCTTTATGGCAAATAAATATTATGGTGAGTGATACAATTATGGCAATTAAAATTCCGGCAAACGATAGAGAACCCCGAGCAAGTGTCTGCGTTCATGTATTTCGGTGTAGGGATAAGACAACTATTGGAATAACTAGTGTGTGTGTGACGGGGTGACTAATTTCTAAAATCTACTAAATTCACCACGGCCGACATGGGTCTGGCGGGCCCGCCGCGCCGCGTTTACGTCAACGAGCGACTAACGCGGACGAACCGACAGCTTTATCAGCGAGTCCGGGAGGAGTGCGTCACGCGGCGCTGGAGATTTTCGTGGACCAGGAGGGGCCGTGTCTACGCTAGGCAGACCGACGGAGGGCAGGCTTACTGCTTTCGATCAGATGCCGACCTGCAACGAGTTTTTGGAGGAAGCTCAGTTAATAAATAGCAGTTGTCTATTTTCTTACTGTATGTTTTTTATAATAATAAGTTATGTCCTAACACGGGTTGAGTCTAGTTATACATATATCTTTTTTATTTTAATTGCGATAAAACAGTACAAGCGAACGCGCACTGGTGCATTTTTGGTGAATATTGCTCATGTTTTACTTTATTTTACACATATCTATGTTCTGAGTATAGTTCTTATTTATTGTCTTAACATTATAGCTCGCAATGGTTAAAAATAGATTTAGTATAGGTTTGTTAAATGCAGGTTCTCTAGGCACTAACCATGATAACTTTATCGCATCATGCACTCGGCATAACATGGATGTGCTCGCGATCAATGAGACTTGGCTGAGGGCGGGTGAGGCTGGGCGGGCGCCTGTACTTCCGGGGTACCGCTTGCGTCACAACCCAAGACCAAAGGGTACACGTTCGCGTGGAGGGGGTGTAGGTTTCTACAGTAAGCGAAATCTCAGCGTTCGTGTCTGGCCCCACCCCGTAGATCCTTTGCACAGGTCAGTTGAGCAAATGTGGGTCACATTAGCCCTTAACGGAAAGAGGCTAGCGATTGGCACGGCATATCGCCCACCTTGGATGGACATCGACCTATTTTTTGATGCTCTCAGTGACTCAATTAGCTCAATACCAAAACATGACAATCTGATATTATTAGGAGATTTTAATATAAATTTATTAACTACGTCTGACACTAAAATTACAAAATTTAATACCTTTATTTCGACCTTTAACCTGTCACAGCTAGTATCACAGCCTACCCACTTCACAGAGACCAGTGAAACGCTACTTGATGTAGTGTGCACTGACTTGCAGTGCAAGAACATAATTGTGGAGCATGTGGGTTCTTTGTTTGGTCACTGCCTGGTAGTCTGCGAACTAAATGTTAAACGTGAGAAGCCTAAACCATACACCATAACCTACAGGCCAATAAAAAACATATGCATTGATAATTTCAACAGGGACTTGCGGTGCGTGGGATGGGGTTTAGGTTCTGATACAGGTGATGTCAATATTATGGTTGACTACTTGACCCAACACATAGTGGAATTGTTCGACTTGCATGCACCAGTAAAGTCAACTATAATTAGGGAACGCTCTTACCCCTGGATCACAGATACGGTAAAGCTGATGATGCGGTTACGTGACAAAGCTTCAGCTGATTTCCATAAAACAAAGGATGACAGTAAAAAAGAATTTTATAAGGAAATGAAATCAACTGTTAATCAAGCATTATATTTTGAAAAAATTGCCTATTTCCAGAAAAAAATTAATGACAACATACACGACTCTAAACTCTTATGGAAAAATGTCAAGTCTACCTTACTACCAAAGAATGACACTGAATTACCTACCTGTTTCTGTGACCCTAATGTCATAAACCACCACTTCTTGAGCTTGCCTTGTACTTCTGAGGTTTCCATTTCACAACTGACTTACTTTGAGTTCCATAGGTTTAGTAATGCAGTCTTTCATATAGAGCCAGTCTGTTTAGAAAAAATGATTAAAATTGTAAAAAGTTTAAAATCAAATGCCGAAGGTTGTGATGGCATTAACCTGGATATGATAGTTTTAACATTCTCACAAACAATAGATATAATTTTGCATCTAATAAATACCTCTATCTCTACATCTACAGTTCCTGAGCTCTGGAAACTGGCAATAGTACGTACACTACCTAAAATCTCAAACCCTACTGAGCTCAAGGACCTCAGACCAAATAGTATCTTGCCATGTCTCTCGAAAATCCTGGAGAAAGTGGTCTGCACACAATTAACTGATTACATGGAAAAAACAAAATTTTTCCTGAGGTACAGTCAGGTTTTAGGAAAGGGCGAAGTACTGTAACTGCCTTACTAGATATTACAGACAATATTCTCTGCTCTCAAGATAAAGGAATGTGCACTATATTAGTTCTATTAGATTTTTCTAGGGCTTTTGACTCCATAAATATCAACCTACTGCTGTCTAAATTAACCTATTATAGGCTAGATAGTGAAGCTTTGAGTTGGTTCAACAGTTACCTTAGCAATCGTTACCAGTATGTGAAGTTAGTTCAAAGTGACCGTGGTTCCGTACTGGTATCGGATAAGGTGCCTGTCATTAGAGGGGTGCCTCAAGGTTCGATCCTCGGTCCGATCCTGTTTGCTTTATACTCAGCTGATATAATAACACATATCACCAACTGTAGGTACCATATTTATGCTGATGATATACAGGTGTATATTTCATGTAAACCATCAGAAGTTGATACCGCAATAACAAAGCTAAATGAGGACTTGTTTAGAATAGCTACCTGGGCCACAGGAAATTGTTTAGTATTAAATCCTACTAAAACTAAATACCTAATCATAGGCAGTAAACTTCAGCTAGCAGCCCTTAGACCAACTGTGGAAGTTATGTTGATGGATGAACCTATTGAGCGTGTTCATGAGGCACGCAATTTAGGTCTGCAAATGGACTCTGAGTTACGGTATGAGACGCACATTGCAGGCGCAGTTAGGAATTGCTTCTACAAGCTGAAGGTACTTTGCAAGGCACGGCCATTTATTAATGAAAGTTTGCGTATAAGGCTGGCAGAGTCACTTGTTCTATCGAAACTGAATTATACGGACGCAGTATTTGGCCCACGTCTGCTTGCGAAAACTAAAAGACTTATACAACGCGTCCAAAATGCCTGTGCCCGCTTCTGCTTTAATGTTCCGTTGAGGGCCCATGTAACCCCATTTCTAAATAAGCACTCAATTCTAAAGATGCAACACCGCCGTAAGCTTCATTTAGCCTGTCTGCTTTTTGGAGTACTTGCGCACAAGGCTCCGATGTATCTTCTAGTCAAGTTGTCACATGTGTCCAGTAATAGATCGCGCGGAACTCGGCAATGCGCTATACAGCTATTAACGCCTCGTCATACCTCAGCTGCCTTTCGAGGAAGTTTTAGCTACGCTGCAACTAAATGCTGGAACAATATCCCACCACCTATTCGGAACCTGCAAAATTTAAATAGTTTTAAATTGAAATTAAAGAAATATTTGTGCAGTCACCAACTAAACCAGGGACCACTGAAACATGACACCAGCGGGATATGATTCGTATATAATAATTAATAACTCTTCAAACCTGCATCTTATGTCCCATTCGCAAAGATATCGATGGTGGGGCGTTTTTGTTTTTGTTTTTGTCTTCGATTGTCTGCTTCACCCGTTATTTGTTGCTTGTTTTTTTTATTGGTTAAGTTTTAATTAGGATAAATCTTAACTAGTTTTCATTACGATGTAAACCACCAGTTGTTTTATTAGGTACTTATATTATTATACTCGTATTCTTTGTACTGACGGTGTTCGTTCGTGTTGTTGTTTTGTTATGCATAGATAGATACCACAGATTGCAAGCACGCATCGCTTGGCACAGATAAGTTACACAACACAACATAAATTGTCAAGACTAATGTCAAGTAATGCAGATAGTGTTTAGTTTATCTGATGGCCACTGAGCGCTGTTTGTTGCGACAAGCGTGCTTGTTGTTTTTAATTTTTAATTTTATTTCATTGTTTGTTTTAAATGTACCTTAATGTCTGTATGGCCTTCCGTGTTTTCACCGAGCGGCCCCAACGGAAGACCAGCGTTGGCTTCACAGCCAGCACATGCTGAGTTGGGACCGTTTCGCAACACTAGCACTACAGTCATTTCTTTTCCTTTTCTTTTTTTGTTATTTTTTCTTGTCTGTGTGTTATTGTTGTGAATAAATGTTTTACTTACTTACTTACTTACTAATACCGCTCATTGGTTGATGATGGTTTTGCTGCTGATAGGGAACTGCCGGTCTCTGGGGGATCCTAAACCCTGTGGACATATTAGAACGCGGCAATGCTCGGAATATCTGCTGGGTCCTAGATGGGCCAGCCTGCTGCTGTGGGTTAGTTTGGGGTGCAAAATTATTTTTGTTAGAAAAGTATTGCTGCTGCTGCTGCTGTTGTGAGTACAATCTCTGTGGAACATTATTTTGATTTTGTTTCGGAAAATAAGGTTTTTGCGCAATTTCGTAAGGTTTATTTTTATTTTGTAAGTATATGACATTGAGTTCTGCCTGTGCAAACTCAAGAGCTTGTTTCAAAGAGTTAGGCCTCATACATCTGATGCGTGATCCTAAAGGTTCTGAAAGACCTCTTAAGAATGTCGGTAATGCAAGATTCTTGTACAATTCTCTTTTTGCTGAAACTGTGGTTGCTACGGTTTCGTGAAATTGAACATAAGTAACTATTGTACTGAACATTTGTTGACACTTCTCATAAAATACTTGGGGTGTGTCTCTACCTTGCGTCATCATAGATCAATCTGTGTACAGTGCAGTTTCATCTCTGCGATCGGAAAAATTGTTTATTAGAGATTCCCGAATCCCAGCCCAGGTGTCGGGAATTCCATTATTGGCAAGGGTTTGCGCTGCGGCGCCCGTAATTTTGTTTAAAATTCCATTTATAACTGACAAATTATTGAGATCACTCCCAGCACTTGGTTTCACATATTTCGCAATTATCTGGTCACCTAAATTTAAAAATCTTACTAATACATTAGGATTTCCATCAAATTCTGGAACTACTCTAAGGGCTTTAAAAATAGTATCTAATTCATCATCTGCCATCTCGATTTCCACACAAACACTATCTAAATTTCTTAATAAATCACTGCGCGCTATGCGCTGAGCCCTACGATCACACTCTCTAGATCGGGTGGAAAGTGGGTGAAAAATCTTGGGAATTGGGTAAATACACAGGAAAGCAACCAAACTCTATGTGTACTCACCACCACATTCCACAATTTTCTCTTGTCCTTATCCAAGCGCCAAATTGATCTCCTCGTCTGTGCTGGTCCGGTTCTTTGATGAGTCGACGCACACGTAGATCCGTGCTCGGGGCGGGATATCGATGTTAGATTTCGCGTACCGAATCGACTCGACTCTCGACTGCGCCAATTATATAGGGAGGCAACAGCGGAGAAGATAAATCATAAATGCGATTGGTGATAGGTGCAATTTAATTAAAGTAGGAATACATGTATGACTTAATGTAACACGATCGATTTCGTGGTGTCCTAAGACCCGATGTTAGGTGTCGAAAAGGCGCGAGGGCGGCCGCGCTCTACAGTTTTATTGAGCCATCCGAACGATTGGGCAATATCGATGATGCGCGGCGCCGATGACGTAGCGTTGCGACGTATGATGACGTTGTACCAATGACGTGGTCGTGCGGTGGTGCAGTGTGTGAGGTGCGTACCTAACATGCGTTTCGTGAATCAGGCTTTTGCTGGGGCCAGAATAAGCCCCCAGCATTATATGGCCTGTGTCACGGAACGTATCGACTTCCTGAAGCAGAAAGTTTGCGCGTGGGCAAGCCGTATTCGTCGCTAATATACAGAGCGTGTGGATAGATACCAGCAAAATCGCCTCTTCCAAAGTGATCAAAGGAAGGTGTACCGAAAGTGGGAAGGAACCGATCAAGGATTGAGCGACGGACACCTACCAGATGCTAATTTCTGGCGCAGCATCTGGTCAGTGCCTGTCGTGCACATAGAAGGAGACTGGATTTTAGCTGGGCAGATATTCAAACATAGGTAATTTTAATTATTTCCCTATCTGTAAAGAGCATTTACGCGGTACGCATTCTTCGAGATATTGATTATCGCATACAGGGTGATAGGAAATTCGCCGTATTCCTTGAAAGGGGTTATTCTACAGCTCATTTGGAATGATTTAAGTCCAGTCAACCAGGGGTCAAAACTCATTGGTTTTCGAGTTATTCACGTTTTTTGATTTTTCTTAAAAATACCCGGCTTTCGACCTAAAACTTGTAATTGTGTAAAAACTTCGTAATTTAGAAATAAAAAAAAGCATTTTTCAAATAGCCAATGAACTACTGATTACGATTAATAAAAAAAAATGCCAAATAAAATGTAAATTTTTGCAAATAAAAGGATTTGAAGTCGGAAGTTCTAGTAATTATTTTCCAAAATTTGAAACATTTTAAAGGATAACTAAAAAAAAAAAGTACAACACTTCGCGTACAAATTACAGGAATAGTTTGCTCAATTCATAAGCTTTCTAAAAAGGTACAATTTATGACATTTTTAAATTAATTTTAATTAAAAAAATTACAATGAATAAATAATAGCAGAACAGGTAGAAGACTTGACTTAGCGTACTTGACTCTAAATGGGTTTGTTTGTGCCGTTTTAGGTTCTCCGAAGGCTTTCTTTGTCTTCAGTTTCTTATCTCAACTTATCTTCTTGAGGTAGAAGGCACACCGGATTGCCTTTGGTGACACAAACAAAGGGTCATTAGGTCAATTAATTTAATTTGTTTGTTTCAAAAATCTAGTACGTGGGGTTTTTTGCCTTCTCCTTCTCCTTCGCTTGATTTTTTTGGGTTTTGACCTTTGGGAGTCCAAAAGTGCAGATTGTGGTAGTTTGTTATCCCGACACGGTCGAAATTGGATTCATCTGTCCACAAAATTCTCTTCAGGCACTCGGGATCTTCGATATCTGCATTAAATAAAAATTGGCAGAAATCCATCCTTCTCGCTGGGTCTCCCTCTTCAATAACGTGTACTGGAGTGTAATGGTACGGGTACTGCCGAGCTGAGTGCAGTGTCACACCTGCCACTGAGACATACCGAGCCGGTTAGCGACAATTCTCGTCGAAGTAGGGCCGTCTGTCCGGAAACACTGAAGGATTTCTTCTTCTTCAGCAGAATCATGTCGAGGTCTTCCAGCGTCAGCTTTGCGGCGTTGAACTGATCCTCTTTCCCGAATAAGACGGTACGATGAACCAAACACGCTTACGTGAGGTAAACGGCGGTTAGGGTAACGACGTTGGTATTTCGACCGTGACGGGATACAAACTACCACAATCTGCACTTTTGGGCTCCCAAAGGTCAAAACCCAAAAAAATCAAGCGAAGGAGAAGGAGAAGGCAAAAAACCCCACGTACTAGAATTTTTGAAACAAACAAATTAAATTAATTGACCTAATGACCCTTTGTTTATGTCACCAAAGGCAATCCGCTGTGCCTTCTACCTCAAGAAGATAAGTTGAGATAAGAAACTGAAGACAAAGAAAGCCTTCGGAGAACCTAAAACGGCACAAACAAACCCATTTAGAGTCAAGTACGCTAAGTCAAGTCTTCTACTTGTTCTGCTATTATTTATTCATTGTAATTTTTTTAATTAAAATTAATTTGAAAATGTCATAAATTGTACCTTTTTAGAAAGCTTATGAATTGAGCAAACTATTTCTGTAATTTGTACGCGAAGTGTTGTACTTTTTTTTTTAGTTATCCTTTAAAATGTTTCAAATTTTGGAAAATAATTACTAGAACTTCCGACTTCAAATCCTTTTATTTGCAAAAATTTACATTTTATTTGGCATTTTTTTTTATTTATCGTAATCAGTAGTTCATTGGCTATTTGAAAAATGGTTTTTTTTATTTCTAAATGACGAATTTTTTACACAATTACAAGTTTTAGGTCGAAAGCCGGGTATTTTTAAGAAAAATCAAAAAACGTGAATAACTCGAAAACCAATGAGTTTTGACCCCTGGTTGACTGGACTTAAATCATTACAAATGAGCTGTAGAATAACCCCTTTCAAGGAATACGGCGAATTTCCTATCACCCTGTATAATAATATTGTTACTGTGCCAAAGATGATTGATAAAGGTAGATCTGATAACAAATTTTCGTGTTTTTCATTTATTTTATTATTTTTAAATGTATTTTTATATGATAGTATGCTTATTATCACAATTTAATTCTTCTGCGATTTTGGACACATCTCAAAATTCCGTAACATAATTTCTGCGATATGGCCACAACACGAAGTGCCTATATTTGAAGTCCAGTACTTTAAAAGCACAGAACAGAAATCCGTGTTTAAAAGGTTTGCATACTTGAAATTACTCATTTGAAGCTCAATATAATGAACAACAAAATAACATAAACCACAATGTTATTGACCCAAAACTTAAGGAATTATACCCTTTTTTCTGCCGCACACTCAACTCGCAAAACTTTGATCGGCGATTTCTCTTAATATTGGTTTTTTGAGATGTGCCCGTATAGCAGGCACTAGGCGGTGTAATCATTGATAAAAGTAAACAAAAAAAAATTAATCTAAATTTAAATGATAAAAAAAATACATTATTCAATATAGAAATCTTATACAGTGTTAAGAAAATGGATTAATATTAACAAAATGTTCATAGAGTTTTAAAATTTAAACAATCTGACTGGCTCAAAAAATATATCGATTTGAATACGGCATTAAGAATAAGTGCTAAAACCGATTTTGAAAGAGACTTTTACAAGCTAATGAATAATGCAATTTTTGGAAAGACTATGGAAATCATTGAGAAAAGGGTTGATGTTAAATTACTAACGCATTGGGAAAATCATGGTCACATTAAAGGAATCGAAAGTTACGTAGCTCGTCCTGAATTTCATAGCATTTCAATTTTTTCTGAAAGCTTGGCAGCTGTGCAATTAAATAAAACTAAATTAATTTTCAACAAACCTATTTACTTAGGCTGTTGTATATTAGACCTATCAAAAACTTTCATTATAAGAACATGAAACAAAAATTTTAAAATAATGTTACATTATTATAATTATACAGAATACGGATAGTTTCATATATCAAATTTTTAAAGAAGATTTCTACGATGATGTCAAACACAATTTAAAGAAATATTTTGATACATCTGACTATCCATTCAATAATATTTACCGCTATTCCTGTATAAATAAGAAAAAAATAGGATATTTTAAAGACGAAAATAAAGGGAAAATTTTAAAAGAATTTGTAGGTTTAAGATCCAAAATGTATGCTTTAAATGTTGAGGATAAAATAGTGGCTAGGGCTAAAGGTGTAGGGATAAATGTGTGACTAAGAAGTTTCAACTAGATGATTATAAAAATTATCTAAGTGAGAAAAAAAATGTACTTTCAGAAATGTACCGATTCTGTTCCATTAAACATGTAATTTTTACACAAAAAATAAATAAAATCTCATTATCTTGTTCTGACACTAAAATATATGTTTACAAAGATCCTTTTAACACGATAGCTTGGGGTCATTATAAATTAAGGTAGTGTATTAAATATGTTATAAATAAAATTATTATTAGCTGTAAAGGATATGTTAAAATTAAGTTTAGAATAGAAAAAAATATCTAATTAATGTAGTTTTTCGTGTGGTTTGAGTAAAAAAATGTAAATTGAATAATTATGATAAGTTTATTGCGTACTGTTTTTTATTTGAATAAGAAGTGTGTTTTTTAATAAATTATGAATTTTGGTCGAAAGTAAAACAGTTTTATTTTTCCTATTTATGTATTCCTACATACCTACTGATATGTATATATGTATATATATTTTATATTTGCTTTATTTAGTTGTTAAAGCTTAAAGAGGAATGCCATTTCTTTTGTGATGAACCATTTTATCCACCCATTTACGGCCATTATTGCAGGTCCAAGTGGTGTGGAAAATCAAACTTTGTCACTAACTTTTTGAAAAATGTAGACCAAATGTGTAATAAGGAATTTATTAAAGTACTGTGGTGCTATGACGAAATGCAACCACTTTATAATTTGAATGGTATTGATTATGTTCAAGGTATTCCCGATTAAGTATGTTTGACGGAAATCAACCTAAACTTCTTATAATCGATGATTTAATGAGAGAATCAGATGGTCGTATTGTTGATATTTTTAACAAAGGCAGTCACCACAGAAATTTAAGTGTTTTTTATATTACACAAAATTTATTTCATCAAGGAAGAGGACAACGTGACAATACATATCTTTGAACAGTTCATATACGCTACTTGTCACGACAAGTTATCCAGAAAATTCTAAATTTGTTGAAGAAGCCTACAAAGATGCAACCAAGTCAGCACATGGTTACCTGATGATCGATTTGAAACAGAACACTGATGATATATGCCGTTTTAAAACTAAAGTGTTTCCATTTGATAGATGTTGTACGGTATACATTCCAAAAAAAGGGTTTAAATATGATAAAAATCAACCAGTTTTGGTCAGTTCTAAATGATGCCTGACAGAGTAACCACACTAACCACATATCAACACTTACTTAAAGCTCTTCATACACTAAAACCAAAATATAGTAAAGCTTTACTAAAAGCTTGTGATGCAGATGAAATAAACATTATTTGTGAGTGTATTTATAACGTTTTCAAGGAGAAAGTTCCATTAGACAATACAGACAAAACGAAATTAAAAAAACATAAAAATATATTGCGTAAATTAGTTTCTAAGGGGAAACAGAAAGGAAAACTATTATTGTTCAAAAGGGTGGTGCGTTCTTGCCCATTATTTTAGGAGGCGTTTTGAGTAGTTTGTTTAGCTTACTAACGTAGTTAAAATGGAAAACCCGAAGAAAATGATTTTAGTAGAACCAGACTTTATTGAGAAGCTTAAACACAATGAAAATATACCTTTAAATCCTTTATCTCGTTTAGACGAGGAGATGCAAAAAATACTTAAAAGTAAAATGGAAGTTCGTGAAAAATGGGCATTATATTCTCAAGCACTGCAACGTTTTTTACATTTCACTGAAACAGATCGGAAACCGTTCAAGGTACCAATCGTATATGATAATATAAATAATATTCATGAAGAATATGAGAAATCCATAGTTAAAAAGGAGGAAAATGAATATGATAAAACATTATCCAATCCGACTCCGTCAGAAGGAGACGCTGTCACTCAGTACACCTTCGAATCACATTTATCCAGCGCAGTTTACCCCATCTTATATAATACAATTGATTCCTAAAACTTATATGAAAAAAGGACAAACTTTACTTGATAATATTATAAAAAATAAACAGAAGATTTGGTGGAAGAAGGGAGAGGAAATTGTCGTGAATAATCAAGTTATCCCTGAAAGTAATATAACTGATTTGATAAGTGATACGGTGAGACCCCTCAAACGAGCAAAACCAAATGGTTGGAAACAATTTGCTTCAGTGTTGAAAGATATCGGCGTTCCTACATCTTGTATAGGTAACCCAACGAACCTAGAATATATAAAAGGTCTTCAATTGGACGAGGCCCGGAATCTCCAATATATAAAAACACCAGGTCAACATCAATCCAAGCAAGAGGACAGTCAACTCCAGTTTCCAGCAAAACACCTCAATTGGGATTTTTCATATTTTTACAATTACTCTAATTCGAAAACCATTTCGAGGAATGGGGTTTTAAAGCCGTTCTGCATTATTAAGTTTTAGAAATATTGATCTATTTTGGATATTTCGACAAAAGTATATTTAACCTTTGTTTGACTTTTGTTTTCGGCTTGAAGCCCTCCTAGGTGTATCTTACGGGTTAGGCGAAAACCTCTTGAAATAGTATATTTTAATACATTATAACAATCATTTTTTATCATTAGATATCATTTAATATTTGTAATTTATTAGAAAATGCCAGCCCAAATTTAAAATAAACATGTCATCCATAAAATGTCTGCTAAATAAATAAAGATATTCAAACAAAACTATTGGGTCAAATACAAAATTAATAAAATTGGTCTCTTAAAATTATCCATTCTTTCGAATGAGAATGTAAAACCGTGAGTTATTTTTTTTGGTCTATACCAATTATCAAAAAAGACAATAGATTGGGAAAGATATCAAATAGATATCAATAAAATTTATTATAATGTTTCTAATCCAGCTGGGTACAGTAGTATTGATAAGTTAGTTAAAGCAATGCATGGTCAAATGAGCAAGGATCAGGTAAAAAACTGTTTAAGGGCTCAAGAAACGTACACATTACATAAACCGATTCAAAGACGTTTTACACGAAACAAATACATTCTGTCAAACTTTAATGAACTTTGGCAAGCAGATTTAAGTGACATGCGTACTTATAGTAAATATAATGATGGTTGTAAATACATTTTGTGTGTTTTTGATGTCTTTAGCAAATATGCTTTTGCTAGACCTATGAAAAAGAAAGACTCAGAAACAGTAACAAAATGCTTTGAAGATATATTTACTGAGGCTAGAGCAACTCCGCGTCATATTTAATCTGATAAAGGTACTGAATTTGTTTCCAAAGATGCAAGAAATTATTTTAAAAGTAAAAACATAAACTACTATACAACAAATAACCTTGATATAAAGGCAAGTATTGTCGAACGATTTCAGAGAACATTAAAAATGAAAATGTGGCGCTATTTTACACACAAAACACTTAAAAATACGTTTACTCAAAAATGCTATGTAATCTTGCCATAACACCAGTAAAAAGGAGCCAGTAGGTTGAGGTTCCTGGACAACTGGAAAAGTGTCCAGTAAAGTCGAGGAATTTCGAATTTGGAACCAAAAAGTGTCCAGTAAGTAAGTATGGAAATTCCATAACATATTTTTATTATTTGAATCTGGAACTATCTGTAAAGACTGACAGCCTTCAAAAAGGCTACTTATACTACATGAAAAGCTGATCATTCAGCTCCAAAAGTACCAGGGCATCATAAACCAAAAGCGTTATCTCGTTCAGACCAGACATCGCGTGATTTCTCTTCATTTCAGCATCGCTTGCTCCGCACCATCTCAGTTTTATGTGCGCCTAGTACATCTCGGCCGGTATGACGAGTTGTGAATCGTTAAAAAAAATAAAAAAACCGGGTAAGCAACCGGCTAAGAGTCGGACTAGCGCCCTGAGGGTTGTGCACATGTCATTGTGGTCATCAATATTTTAACATATTTTTTTTTAATCATTCTACTTGTTCTATTTTTGAGTAATAGTACATTACTGCAAAGACCAGTAAGAGAGCCTTCCTGGACGAGTATGAGGTAAAAGCCCGAGCCGCCAGGCGAGGGCTTTTATACATACGAGTCCAGGATGGCTCTTAATGGTCGAAGCAGTAATGTACTATAATATTTTACAAGACCTCCTTAATTCATATAATCACAGTTACCATTCAAGTATTAAAATGTGTCCGATTGATGTTAATTTTAACAATATATTGACGGTTTGGACCAATTTATACGATAGACCTGGAAAAGAACTAAAAAAAATTACCAACACTAGTTTAAATGTTGGAGATCATGTGATAATAACCATAGTATAAATAGACAAGTAGCTCGACTCCGGCCCTTTAGGAGATTCTGATACCTATTGCCGCTCGGGCGTCAGGGTTGTCCGAACATGTTTTTCAATTTTGGTCACCTACTTGACCATACCTACCTAATTTGATCTATGATTTATAATCATAGTAGTTTTCATAAATTACACAAACATAAAGTAGGTACTTAAGTATAAATATTGTTAGGTACCTAAGTATATACACACATAAGCACACAGATATGCACGTTTAACTTGTAAGATCCCTCTTTTTTGTCGGGGTTTAAATAGAGTATAGGTATTTAATTTTAAATAAATAAAGTACGAAAACATGGAGTAGCTCGCAGTCTATAGCTACTCAACATGGATAAAGAAAAAATACAATGTTATGTGAACAATAATAATATTAATGTACCGAAAATTTTATAAATATCTAAATAATAACATCACCGGAAAATCTCACACAAATTGACCTAGGTAGTCCTAAACTAGGTTTAGGCTTTGGGTACTAGGCAACGATACATAATTACTTATGTAGTGAAAAATACATAGGTACTTACTTAATATTACTATATAGGTACATTTAAAACACCTAAGACTCAGAAACAAATACCTACTCGCACTCATCACACGAGTATTTGCCCTGACCGGGAATCGAACCCAGGACCGTTAGCTTCGTAAACAGTACTTAGTCACTAGGTCACTACCAACTACCTAGGCCACCCACGTCGTCACATGTTAACTGACACGTCACACTCAATAACTTAAATTACCTACTTAATACGTATTTATTTCACCTAAGTAGGTATCTATTCTATAGATATAGGCAAGCCGGTACGAAATACCTCATTAATTGAGTAGGTATTTACATTAATCACTTGCAGCTTTTATTAAATCTGGATAGTTGTAAGTACCTACCTAAGCTAGGTTTAGGGCACAGTTTAGGCGTTTTAAACGAAAGAAAATGTCACGCTGACAATAAAATAGATTTAACAAGAGCTGCAAGTGGGCTATAAGCTATAGGTAAATATCAAAAAATAAACAGCATTCTTCACAACACAAACTCTAAATATGTACCTTTCCGACTCAAAAGGTATGTTGAAAAACGATAACTCCGGATTTCTTACACCATTATTTAAACACCCGTAAACTGAACAATATTTTCTAGTTTTCGACAAAGACATTGTCGCTCGATGTTTTAATTTAACGCGCACTACCTACAAACAACCAAACGTGACCGAACGCAATGACGCCGCGACCCCGTCTAATCACCATACCCGCACCTCTGCTTGTAGTTTCGTGTGCGACGTTCGCCCCGCCCACAGCCGTACGGTCGGCGTAACGCACACGTGCAAGCCGCGCGATGTACCTTTGTTTGAAGACGAGCTACTTCTCTATTTATACTATGTAATAACCAAATATAAACACATATTTCAAAAAGGTTATGAAACTAATTGGAGTGATGAAATCTTTGTTATAGAATCAGTCATTAAAAGATCACCTCATCTTGTTTACACCTTTGTCCTTTGACTTACAAAATGAACCAATCACTGCTACTTTTTATGCTAAAGAGTTACAAAAAGTTACTTATAACCCCACCATCACATATAAAATATATAAAATAATACACTCAAGACGAATTGGTAACAGAAAGGAGGTGCTTGTGAAGTGGAAAGGTTATCCGAATAAAGGGTCTAGCAGGCTAAGCTAAGAAGAATGGCCCCCACGAGGGATTGTGTTCTACTTTTAGGTGGAGTAGTGGCAGGATCTAAGAACACTGTATGCCTGATATCAGCCTCCGATCTTCTTTTGTTTCAGATTTATTCACGAAAATGTTAAAAAGTCAAGGTAATTTTTAAACTGTAATTATAGCTAAACCTAGCCAGCGAGGGTAACCAAATAAAATCAGAATTGTGGAGGATATAATGGGGTTACTAATACTTATTTTTTACAGACCTTCATGTCCTTAAACTTAGATGAAAAAAAAAAACGTTTTTTTTTTCGATTAATTTTTTTGCCACTTCTCGTGGAGACACAACTACCAAAAAAATTACTACGTGACAAGCCACAATTGTCAACTACGTATACATTCAAAAACATTTTCAAATATCATGGTGCGTCATGACAACAAAAATAAATAAACGAACGTATATTTACTATATCATGTCATATTAATAGAGTAGTAATAGCAAATGAGTATGTAAGTAGGTATAACATCCTCTTTCGTTCATTATAAAATAATTCAATGACATATGTCATATATTTACGACTACACAGTTTCTAGCTATTTTTTATGTCGTTTCTTGCAATAATGTCTGAAAGCAGATGTAAATGTTGTAATAGATGTTTACGCAAAACAAAAGGCAACAAAAAAGTAATACAGAACGTTGACGAAGCTTTGTTATTTTCTAGTGCTACAAATAAAAATATTTTGACTGGCGATATTTTGTGTGGTAAATGTCGGGTTAAAGTATATAAAGGCTCGTCACTTTCACGGGTATCCGAGGATTTGGAAGAAGAATCCAGTCATGAATCAAATAATTCTTGTAGAGATATTGACGACGAGTGTTGGCGACCTCTCGATACCGCCAATGAGAACGAAGTACGTTTTGAAGTATCAATGCAGCGAGTAGTTTCCACACACAAATATTGTTTTATTTGTAAGTGTAGCTCAGACCTTCATCGGGTGCCTTTGGAGGCACGCTGCAATGTTTACAAAACTACTGATATTTATATTCCACATGGAAACAGATGTTGTAGGTCTCACTTGATAGGCAACCATTTCTATGAAGAAGATTTATCAGCATTACGTGTTGTTTCATCAACAAGTCACGTCACCGATAACGAACTTAGTACATACGCCTATGAGAAACAGTTCTGGTAGAAGTATTCAACAGGCATTGATTATATTCCTTTTTAAGCTAAGAACTGGAAATTCGAACAAAGTGATTGCCAGTATATTTGGGATAAAAAAGGAACAGCAGGTATCAAATATGTGGTTAGAGGTTTTACGAAGCTTCAAAAACGATATTACATTCGGTTACACATCAACGACTCGTGAAGAACTTCTTGCAAACACGACACATACTGCTCGCCGATTGCTTGGTCTCCGGGATGATCAATTGGCGTTAATTATTGATGGAACTTACATTCGTCATGAAAAAAGCCAAAATAATGAATACCAACGAAAGGCTTATTCAGGCCAAAAAAAAGGCACCGTTGTGTAAACCTTTTACTATTTGTACTACAAATGGGTTTCTTGTTAATTTCGCTGGACCATTTTATGGGACGCAAAACGATGCTTCTATTATGAGACTGGTCATGGAAGAAACTGATTTTCAATCCTTGCTGCGACCAAACGATATTTTTATTATTGATCGTGGTTTTTGCGATGTCATTACGTATCTCCGCGAAAAGGGTTATAATGTACAAATGCCTGGCTTGATGGGTAAAAGAAAGCAACTCCCTGCAGATGAAGCCAATGAGTCTAGGCGAGTAACGAAGTTACGGTGGGTAATAGAGGCTGTGCATGGAGCTATTTGTCAAAAGTATCGTCTATTACACCACACTCTGGATAATAAAATACTAACCAAGGTGAAAACTCTCTGCAAAGTAGTGGGATTTTTGCACAACAGGTATGGAAAAAGGCTTGACGTTCGTAGCGACATGGATAACGAAATAATCGATAGGATAGAAGAAAGAATGCATCTACCAAACACATTAAGCATTGAGGTGGAAACCAAGAGATGGAGTCGACGCAAAACCACTTTGAAAATGCTGTCGGCTTCAGAAGTTATAGATTTTCCACGTTTGACTGTAAACCAACTAAAATTATTATTTACTGGCACATATCAGCTATCTCAAGCTGTGTCGTACCTGTCAGAATTGCTGGATGATGAAAATAATGTATGCATTCAATACATAAAAGAAACGCCAAACATTATAAAATGCGATGTCAGGTCTCGCCACAGGAATGCTAAAACATATCGAGTTTACATTGACTACGCATCGAATAGTACCGAAGTTGAAGGCATACGAAGATATTGCTGCGACTGTCCAAATGGGCTTAGAACAGTTGGATGTTGCTCGCATGTTGCGAGTATTGCTTATTATTTAAGTCATGCCAGGTTTCTTGCTAAAATATTACGACCTTCTGAATTATTATCGAAAATTTGCTCTACAGATGAGACGGTGGTCGTCATTAATCATAATAGTGATGACGATGACTGAGTATAAGAACCCATTATTTGTGGACGCTTTCGGGTTAGGCAATTTTGTGTTTTGATGTTTATATGAAATGCTGGCTGATGTGCTATTTATAATCTAACGCAACCTTTTTCCTTTTTATTGTCTTTTGTTTTGTAATTAATGACGTATGTCTAAATGTAAAGTAAAAACTTACCTTAAAGTTTGTACGTATAGAAGATATAAAATAAATCTTTGTGTAATCATTTAAGTATAAGAGGAATAATGTGTTATTTTTCGCATAAAAGGCAGCCATTAAGTTTGTATAATTGTGCACTTAAAAAACTAAGCGATTGTTTGGATAAGTATGTTGAGTACTATTTAGAAGAGGAGTCCGAATTGACAATGATTGCAAAAGTATGTTTTTGTGCCTTTGTAAATACGAAGTATAAATAAAAATGTAGAATAAACTCAATATATTATATTGTTTCAGATGAGGATAATAAAGTCGAAAGTATTTGGGCTCCACATACCAGTACAAATGTCCAAGGAGCTCTTTTTAAGATCCTTACCAAACGTTGAGATTTCTCTTTCGGACGAAAATATTGCCCTAACGAAAATTTGTAACTATTGTAGCATCGAATTTAGTTATACATGGGACGATGAAGAGTATGATTGTGTAAATATGCAAGAATTGTATTGTTCTGTTTGCTCTTCTGAGTTATTTATCGATATGAAATGGTAGGTACTAACATTTTCTTCTGTCAATGAGCCTACAATAAATTCTTATTACTTATTATTTTTGACTTTCCTTATTTGTGTGTTGTTTCCTTATTAGAAAGAAAAAAAACACATTTAGAATAATAGTACCATAGCTAATACATTTGATTTGCAGCTGACGACAAAATATACGTTCGTTTATTTATTTTTGTTGTCATGACGCACCATGATATTTGAAAATGTTTTTGAATGTATACGTAGTTGACAATTGTGGCTTGTCACGTAATTTTTTTGGTAGTTGTGTCTCCGCGAGAAGTGGCAAAAAAATTAATCGAAAAAAAAAACGATTTTTTTTTTCATCTAAGTTTAAGGACATGAAGGTCTGTAAAAATATGTATTAGTAACCCCATTATATCCTCCACAATTCTGATTTTATTTGGTTACCCTCGCTGGCTAGGTTTAGCTATAATTACAGTTTAAAAATTACCTTGACTTTTTAACATTTTCGTGAATAAATCTGAAACAAAAGAAGATCGGAGGCTGATATCAGGCATACAGTGTTCTTAGATCCTGCCACTACTCCACCTAAAAGTAGAACACAATCCCTCGTGGGGGCCATTCTTCTTAGCTTAGCCTGCTAGACCCTTTAATAGTTGGATGTCTGCATCGAAATTAGAGGAAATATGAATGATGATAGTTTTTATTTAACTTTGATAAGCAACAGCTCAATATCATATTTCCCCGAAAATACAACAGCAAGACAGTAAAGTTAGAAGGAAAATGGGTTGTAGGATTAGTCTAATTTCACTACCCGTGTTCAATGTATAACGTCCAAGAACATGAAAACGTTGTATATATTAAAAACAAAGTAGCATTACCACGCGAAAACCAGCCTGCGGTTGTTGAATATAAGTCACATATTCCAGCAACGACTTATGATGATATTGATCACTTTCTATCTACTTTTAATGAAAACGCATTATGAAGAACAAAGTCAAATTGAGCTATGATGGGATAGCGAAAGTTGTTAAGGTGAGGCTTCCTCAAAAAAGACATTACTATTTCCGTTATTTAGGTTTTAAACCGAACACAAACCTTATTCAATGTCAAGTTGGAAAATATCCTGATAATTTATATTTGGGCCTACCATCACAATTGTTTAAATATACAGATATCGTTCAACCTCAAGTGGTGGAGGATATTATGACATCGTTAGTAAGAATAATACCGCTTGATCCGACAAAATACATTTATGGAGCCTATAAAATGCATGGGTTTTCTCCTGCACATTACATACCTATTTTGCGTACAGACTTTGATACTATTGAAATTGATATAAGAACGCATACGGGTGGAAAGGTTCCATTCCAGTTTGGAACTTCATGCGCGAAGCTACGTTTTAAACGAATAAAATGACAAAGACATCCACATGTTCCCAGTCCATATGAAAATTATTATTCTCATCAAGCTGGCTCTGGGGTAGGGATTGTTTACAAAGGTGTTCCTCACCAGAGAGGAGGATTGTTCAGATCGGTATTTCCTCTATTATCCAGTGGTTTCAGAACGGTTGGGAAAGAAGCATTAAATGCTCGTGTTGGCCTATTGTCCGACATGATGAATTCACATCCTATCGATGAATCAATTAATTAATTCTCGATTTAAGAATGCAAGCTCTAATTTAAAAAGAAAAGCTGATGAAAAAATCGCATCTTTAATTTTATTTATTTATTTAAATACTTTATTGCACAAAATTAAAACAGTGTACATAGGGCAAACTTAATGCTACAAGCATTCTCTACTAGTCAACGTTAAGGTGAAACAGAAATCAAAAAGTAGGTAGGTGCAATAAAATGACAATCCTTTCCCTTTATCTAAATTTGGAAAAAAAAATTGATCTATTACTTATTTGATTTTATTATTCTACAATATAATAGGTATAAATAAACGTATATACATAATTTATTTTTATACATATATACATATATACAAATATACGACAGGCTAACAGAAATAATGATGATTTCTAAGGCTAGACAAGAAAAATAGTGAGAGAGAAATGAAAGGTAAAACTCACGAAGCTGTTTCTTAAAACTATATTTATTAGGAGCTTGTTGTATACGCAAAGGTGAAGCATTCCAGAGTCTTGCTGCTTGAATCGCAAAAGAGTCAGAAAAAAAGCGGGTATGAGAAAGAGTGGGGCAAAGTTGGCGACTTCGTGACGAGCGTACGGGGCGGCAATGACTCTCTGAGACGAGCTTGAAGTTGCTTTTGAAATAAGAAGGGGATAGGGGGTCATTTAATACTGAAAACAGCAGAGAAAGTATCCGAAGTTTCCTACGCTCTCGTATCGGTATCCATTTAAGTTGAGATCGATAACTTGAGATGTGGTCAAATTTCCTAACACCAAAGATGAACGGTATGCAGTTGTTTAGGAGACATTTAAGTTTATTAAGGTGACACTCATTAAGGTCTAGGTAACAGGTTAATGTCAGGGTCTGGGTATAAAATGTCAAGAAAAAGGCGAGAGCGCACCAGGATAGGCCGCAGTGACCCGAGGTGGACGTTGAATTTTTAATTGAAATCAATTCGTTCAAATCAAATAGCCACACCATCTGGCTGCCACCTCTGATGTAGGGACATGTTGTTTTGCGGAACTGCGGAAAAACACAGGTGAGTCACCAACATCTGGCTCCCCTACGTCACGCGCTCGGACCGATCAACAGCGGAATTTCCCCGCCGCCGGCCGGTAACTTTCATTCCAGTACCTAGTCTCGGCCTCTCCCGCAAGGGGGAGCCTTGGGACGGGGGAAAAGGGAGGGGAGTGGAAAGGAGGTGCGAAGCTTTAAATTTGTCTCCGTGTCACTTGCGTGGGCGTGCCGCCGAGTGGGCCCGTCGCAACTATATCTCGTTAACAACATGGCTAGAACTTATGGACTGGCTTATTGAAACCTTTGCAGATGATACCTGTTACTAGAGTTGTGCGCGCTCGTTCACTGAGCGGATCGCTCCAAACTAGTACAATCGCTCAAATGTACTAATTCGGTCTTTTAGTTCTTTTAGTACACTGGTACACTGAATGAAACTCGCCTGTTCAGGGTCCTTATTTGTGCTCCTTTGACCGAATGGATGGCCGGTCGGTCATTCATTCTGATCGCTTTGCTGTCAGTGTCACTCACTGCTCTGTTCGGTTCTTGCTCCGCGTGTACTAAATGAACTAAGAGCAGAAATTTTACGGAATAGTTCGTTCTAGTAAAGTGACGGGAATTCATTATTTTTTGCTCTTAGTACATGCACCACACAACCCTCCCCGTTACTACGATGACCTGATGCTCCTCATGGAGTACACCAGCAACTAGGCGTCCAGTTTAGCTGAGTTTGTGACACGAAAATGGGAGTTGGCGAAAAAGGCGGTTGGTAAGGCGGTGACTGAGGAGCGGCTAGTAGAAGCTGTTATTCCGGGTATGTCAGATTTTGGGATACGTTCAGACATGTTACGACTAACGCCTAAAAGTTTACCGCAATGGATTCATAGCCTTAACTCTTATAAATGAAAAAGACCTAATAGGGACACTGACAACAATATTCCAACTAAGAGGCAAAAGCCTAGTAATTCTGATAGTACCCATAAACATCTGAAGCGTTGCCATAAATGCCACAAACTAGTACACCTGCAAAGGGATTGTCGTTCGAATCCTCCCAGTAACCCGGAAGTAAATAAACCCGTTCCGTCTACTTCAAAAGATAAGACATTAATAACTTCTTGCACATACTACAGTAGTAAGAAAGGTCACACATTCGAAAACTGTTTTCAATGTCGGAACCAGAAAAACAAAGATGAAAAGTTAGTTAATACTCCCGTGGTTAATAACAGTGGATGCCGTTATATACAGATAGACGAACGTGACTTTTCGTGCTTGTTAGATAGTAGCGCCGAATGCTCACTCATGCTTTTACTGCGGGGAGTTGGAGACAATGCCTTTGTCACGTCTAGGTAGAAAGTTTGCATTATTTGCATTGATGATCTGAATGAATGTTACAATAGAGTTTGTTCTAAGTTTCCGATAGGTATATTCAATATGACATACTGCTTGAGCAAGACTTGATTAAAATACCTGGAATTCAAGTTACATTTATGAGAGATGGTGCTAAGGTATTTCGTGATTCTTATCCCAACCAGCAAAACAGTCGAATAAGAAATCCTTTAATCAACTTGTAGTCGAATAACAGCTAAGTTAACGTTGTCCAAACTCCAATATGTCGTGTAATCGTGGTGATTTCGACTAGGTATTTGGCAATTTTTACCATACTGTGCAATAATTATATCGAATAAACGTTTACAGCACTTTGTAAAAGCACTTTTACTCTACCTTTGGAAAGATGCTGAGATAAAGTAGCCATATTACTTTTACTCAGCAGTTTTGTTCTATAACAGTTATGTAAGAGCTATTGAATTGCTTATTCGCTGCGCTTGGGAGCTTTTATACGGCTATTACTCGACACATTGATTCGGTTTATATAAAAGCTGAGTATATTACTTTTACTCAGCATTTTTGTTCCATGAAAGCTATGTAATATGTAACGGTCCAGATATGCCCGTTTAATTCACAAATATAATAAGAGTTAGTTCAGGCTCTAGCGAGAGCTGACTAATTTGCAAAATTCTATCTATCTATACATATAATAAAGCTGAAGAGGGTCGAAAGTCGAAAGTTGGCTGGGGATACTTAGAATCGAGAACAGAACATTTTTAGATTTTTTGTCTGTTTATCTGTTTGTCTGTTTATTTGAACGCGCATCACGTGAAAACGGCTGAACGGATTTTGATGCAAACTTTACTAATCTGTCGAGAAAATCCCCGGCCAGGTTATAGGCTATAAAAATATAGGTATCTATATCTATTTCTATACATATAATAAAGTTGTAGAAAGGAAAAAAAGTGTACATTCGAGATATGAACTTAAAAATACTATAGGGGACCTCAGAATGAGCAGCAGAACACGTTTCTACAATTTTTAGAGTTGGTGTCTGTTTGTCTGTTAAATTTTGTTTCTCCTCGCATCAATTGAAAACCACTGAACCAATGTTAATGCGGTTTTCACTAAAACGTTTCAATAACCGGTGACCAGGTTTATATATGTATAATAAAAAATTAAGATATGAAAATCAAAAGGGGGGGAAGAGGGGTCAAAGTTAGTTTGGAAAAAAGTTAGGGGATTGAGCTGGTCACTTGAAACTCTGTATAATTACTCTTCGTAACAAATAAAAGTACACCTATTTCAGCATTTCTCGATTAAAGTTAAAACAACTAAGAAATTATCAAATTAGCCCAATCGTAAGTATTTCTTTAAAACCCTATTCGAGGGCCGTCGATTACTTTACGTGATTACTAATATCAAAATTTCATTCTCCGTTTATTACAAAGAAACTTAATTTAAAGATTTTTAAAAATTCAGTGTACAAAATGCTATAAAGAAGCAAAATAAATAATTCCAATTTGTTGTTGTAACAAATGTGACGCCATGATAATGTGACATCAAAGACAAGGACAACCACATCCCTCCTATAACTAGAGCGATCAAGACAAAAAAAGTACGCGATCATTGATTAACGTTACAGAAGCGACGCTGTGATTGAAACTAACGGTGTCACGTTGTTGCTTGAAAACGTTGTTTTAATGGGTAATATTGAGGGTTAAAGTTCGAATACATATTTAAGACAATATTTCGAAAACCAAACTCCTATTTTTAACTTAGCTTGGGTTTTACTATTTTGATCAATAATTTATTCTCTTCTTTAGGTTCCGCAGCATTATAGTAAATAGAGAAACCTTACAATTTCGTCATTTCCATATTTAACATAGGTCACAAATATCTATTTTTTTGAGTGTTAGTTATTTATCAATCAGATTATGAAGTAAAAAAATAATTAACAGCAAACTTTTTTTGAATTAATGCATTTATTTCAGGATCTTAGATTGTTAGTAATATTAAATCTCATTCTATATTAGTCATTATTGTCTAAATTGTAAAATTGATTTATGTATTTCTCCTATGGCATCTGTCATGTGGGTGACAACATGGGACAGTCTTTGTACATTCTTTTTTGTTAGTCTATGTAAAAAGAAGCAGTGTCAGATTGATGTTGACAGCGTTGACATATCCAGATTTTAACATTTTTCCGCCTTTTTCATGACTAAGACTAATTCAAGGCGTAAGTATATTATTTCTACGGCTGTTATTTAAATATTAGGGCGGTTATGATTTATGATCATTTGAAAAAATCGTGGTATTTTTAGATGGCGAATTTAGACAGATTCTCATCTACCTACGGGTGATAACTAGGGGCACGCTGCCGGATAAAATAAATGCAAGTAAAATGTGGGTAGGTATATGTAAAAAAAATGTATCACACGGTATGCGGCAGTTCTACTAAAAATTGGCGAAGATTGTATGGCAAGAGGTAGTAACGATATGATTACATTAAAAAGCGAATTCTGTAATATTGTACAAAACACAGATGATCTAAAAAATAACGTGTACCCAGATCTACAAACCAATAAAAAGAATAGAGAATGATTGTGTGAAAGGGCAATATTAGCACCGAAAAACAAAATTGATAGGTAGATAAATAAAAAAAAACGGTCAAGTGCAAGTGGACTCGCGCACTAAGGGCTCCGTATTCAAGATAATATGCTTGGTAACCGCAAAGGAAAATACTCATTTGGTTATGAACTTTATTGTATATGAAATAAGGTCCATTTTGACTAGCCTAAATTTTAATACAGATTTTCAAAGTTTTTTTGATATTTCTCAAAAACTGTGAATAATGAACACTTCACAGACATGCCAGACAGACAGACAACAAAGTCTCACCATAAAGGTTCCTTTTTTACCATTTTGGTACGGAACCCTAAAAATATCACGTAGAAGGCGTACGAGTATCTCTCGAAAGACAATGTCATAGACACAGCAATAGGTTACAGGTGTAAGGTCGGCTTAAGGGCAATAATGATGTCTGGAATTGCTAAAGGAGAAAATGTTTTTATTCCTCGCATTCCTATAATTCCGATAGATTTACCATTTAACTTTAAAAGAGTGCTCTAAAAACAGATATTGTCATGACCATAAGCAAAGCGCAACGACAAACCGTATAAATAGCCGGCGTACATTTTGAAGCAAACTGTTTTTCCCATAGCATGCTCAAGAGTATCCAGCCCACCAAATCTTCATGATCTAGCGAAAGATGGCAAAACAAAAAATATTGTAGGTATACAAAAATGTATTTGCCTAGATGACGTTATCCAATTCAATTTCAATTTAAATGTGGAGCTCAATATTACATAAGAGATCATCCTGGCCTGGGAGGATGTTAAACTATTACTTAAAAAACTTAACTGCGATAAACGAGTTCTACGCGGACGAAGTCGCGGGCAAAAGCTAGTTTTGAATAAAGGAACATTATTTTCAAATATAATTTATATTTATTTAAGAATGATTACAATAATAAGTGATAAAATGTGTACGCTACATGTTTGAGCGCCTGCTAAAAACAGTCCGCAATTACATCATAATAAATATGTTGCAATAAAAATCTAGAAGGACTCTCGCCATTTTAGTAAGCTGTTAATCAAGTCGTGTTCTAATTTTGTAATCTTATTCAATTAAATATTTGCTTAATACTAGCTTTAAAACTATAAATCTTATTTATTTCTTCAATAAACAATGTTAATGTAGATGAAATGGGAGTGTTTTAGTTCTTGAGTAATATGAACACAAGAGAGAGAAGGAAGGAACTATATAGGTTATCTCCCTTCAATCGGACCAAGCCGATTGCGTAAACGAACATCACCGAGTAGATGGCGCCTTATTATGATTTTGATGGTACAAGCGGGCAGCGTCTGTCACAATCAAATTGGTAGAATACGACAGTGACGGAGATAGACGCCATCAGAATACGGACTCGAGCAGATATTACAAACGATAATACTGGGAATAATGAAAAATGTACTGTGTATTGAATGGTATAAGGATTAGTTTCAATTACCATTGTAGATTCAAATCATGAATCAGGAAATGTAGGAATGTAATGTTTAAAATGACTTAAGCGACTGGAATGGAGATTGAAAGTATACCTTATGTTATTTATAGTAAGGGATAATTTTGGAGTTAAGGCATGACCGGCACAAGGGGCATAACAGGCACAAGAGGCACGAGAGGCTCGAGCGGTTCGAGGGGCATGACCGTGATGGCCGCCGTCAAATCTATATATAGAGATTTCTAAGGGTATATGGGCATTATTTTCTGGGCATTCATCGCGGAGCATTTATATATTTTTTTTATCACGTCGTTCAAAGGGGATTGGCTCGCTCTCTGGGGAACGCTTTGTGTAAAATTTACTAACGGTTCGTAGTTATTTTAATCGTGTTGAATTCGTTTTGGATTTTAAATCGTGTTGCGCCAGTTTATTTGCTTTATTTTGTGTAAATTTCGGTTAAATTACGAGTTTTATAGAAGAATAGGAGTACGACGCGTTCGCGGTTAAATTCATGATTCAGTGCTAGTTTTACAGTAAAATTTAAACTACGTAGTATTCAGTTTAGTATTTGCGGTCTTTTAAAGTGTTTTCAATTATATCGTTTGTATAGTTAAAGTTAACTTCGTCTTTAGAGCTAGTAGTGAGGTATAAGATACGTAGGGCTTAAGTACGTGCGATTCATTAGCTAACTATTGTTTTACCGGCTTTAAATAGGTTTATGTATTGCTTTGATAGTGTTTGAAAGACGCGTTTTTATAGTTTAGCGTAGTAATTAAATTCTATTCGCGAGGAGATAGGGAAAACGGTTTGCTCAGGGAGTATGCAATAGGTATTATTGTATGGGGAATGGTTTAATGTCATGTATAGAAATGCAGCGCGAAAGCTCTGTATTTTTATGTATGATAGGTGTTGGTTGGGGGTTGTGCTTTAATCAAAAGACTTTGTTTTCTAGGTTCACTCCAGTAGACGGATTGTGGGAATTTTATATTTATACCTTGGTAAGGAACTTTTGGTTTATTTTTCTCTTGCTACTGTTAATCCTGGCTTACATAGCTTGGGTTGCAGTTAGTAAGGCTTTCTATTGTATGATTGTATTACTATTGTTTGTATTGGTGGGTAGAAATCCTTGCTGGGCCAGGACACCCTTAGCTTACCACTGTGATCAGAGTCCGGACACAGCTGGCGAGGTTTCCCAATACGTGTACTAATATATCCTTCTGTGTACTTTTCAGATACTTTGGGTTGGTTATCATTCGTGTCTGGTACAATACATTAATTAGCTGTAGATTCAAGAATATTCCTTGTATAGTGGGGAATTGTGGTTGAGTTAAGCTAGATTAGCATACACTTGTACCAGAACAGTGATCAGGCTACCACTAGTAAATGTCTGATAAATCCTAGGAAGCCTAACGGAGCCTCTGATTTGGAACTATTAGAGTCTAAAAGAGCCTTGGGCAAGCCCGGATGTCTCTTTACCAACATAGAAATCCGTAGAAGTGCCTACTTAGTCTCAATGTCAGCCTTTAAAGAACAACTGAGGACAACATGTTGGCACGCCGGCACGCACTCACAAAGCCTACCGAGCTCAACACTGTTGCGAGTTCCGCGGGTTTAGGGGCTGTTCTATTTCAGAGACATGATGGTATATTAAAAGTTGTCGAGTACTTTAGTATGCGCACCACCGAAACTGAAAGCCGATACCACTCATAAGAATTGGAGACATTGCGGTAGTGAGAGCAATCAAACACTTTCAGCATTATCTGTTGGGTCGATCTTTTAAGGTAATTACTGATTGTAATTCCTTAAAAGCGTCGCGTAACAAGACAGAATTACTTCCCCGAGTCCATCGGTGGTGGGCATACTTACAGTTATTCGACTTTGAAATTAAATATCGTTAAGGAGAGCGCATTCCGCATGTAGTTTATCGAAGCCGAAACCCTATTATACTTAATATCAGTAATTTTCACAATTATAGTGATTGTTTAGAGGTGGAGCAAAATAATGATTCTGAAACCTGAACTATTATGGAGTCTATGACAAATGGTACAATTGATAAGGACATAGCGTCCAGTTTCGAATTACAAAATGGATTACTATATTGAATTTTTATCACAAAGGACAAAAAGATAAAAAAAAGCGTCTTTGTTCCAAAAAGCTATCGTTGTATTGTATCATTGGCACAAATATATCACGATACTCTCAAGCATTTTGGCTGGAAGAAAACGCTTGAGAAGATACGTGAGAAGTTCTGGTTTCCGAACATGTCAAAGTGTATTAAGAAATTTGTCGAAAGAAACACAACACTCACACACACACACACACACACACACACACACACACACACACACACACAAGAAACACACACACACACATGCAAAATAAATAAAAGTCACTCAGGGGCGCGACAAGTGTCCCTGCACCCTATAGACAAACCCCCCGTGCCTTTTCACACCATACTCGTACACAAGGATACCACCGGCAAACTAAGTGGAAATAAACCCACAAAGCAATACGCAGTTGTGTTTATATACGAGTTTAAAAATTTTTGTTTCATGCAAGTCCATAATCTTACAGCTGCAGCGACTGTCAACTGTTTAAAACAGTTGATTTATATTTTTGGCGCACCCAATGCATTGTGATCAGGCCGCGTCTTACACCGGTAAAGAGTTTAAAGTATTTTGTGTGATGTGGTCAATAGAATTACATTTCATAAGTAGCTAGTGGCGTTAGTCGTGCAAACGGACAAGTTGAACGTGTGATCTTGACAAATTGCTTGCTTGCTTGTAGTTGAAAATACTTTAAAGAGAAGTTAAAAGGATGCCGTCGGTGAAGTACAGTTGGCTATTAATAGCACGTTTAATAAAAATACCGGCAATAAACCCTTCCAACTACTCATGGGTTGCGACCAGTCACCACCAGCCATATTAGCCTTAGCGGACAATTTGCAATGTCTGAACCTGGATACTATCGTTCGTACGCTAAACACAGGATGGATGAGCGAGCCAAAGAACTAAAATAGCAGTTTGATAAATCTAAAGCCAAAATAATCCCGCTGAAAGTTGGAGACATTGAATGAATGAATGAATGAATGAATGATATTTATTTTCCAATGTAAGTCACATGTTATGTCAAAAGTACAAGAAATTACATTGGAATCGTCAAAAATATACACGAATTTTAATACATACATACATACATTAAATCACGCCTGTTTCCCGGAGGGGTAGGCAGAGACCACTTCTTTGCACCTGCTACAATCTTGACAAATCTCTTTCGCTTCTTCCACATTCTTACATCGTATTATGCACGCCCGTCGGTTTCGGGTACTTAAAATTCGGCCCTTTTCCAGTATTTCTCCGATTTGATTCGAAAAAGTACGCCTAGGGCGGCCCCTTCTGACCCTTTCACTCACTTTCGCTCTATAAATCTCTTTCGTCAATATTCTTTCATCCATCCTTTCCAAATGACCGAACCATGCGCATCGAAGCATGCCCTTTTCAATCTTAGTCACACACATCTTTTTTTAGTCCACATTTGAAGAAGAAGAAGAAGAAATACATTTATTCACTACACAGAAAACACACAAATATACATAAATAAAATAAAAAAACAATGTTACAGGTACAGCACGGAGTGTGTGTCCTCGCGGTAGTGAAACGGACACTAGCTCAGCATTATGCTGAGGTGTCAGACACCTACAGCGCTGATTTTCAGCCAGTACCGCCTCAGTGACTCACGGAGCGCTGTGCAAAAAATACTATACTAAACTATATGCAATATACGCTTAAACATACTAATATAAGTGTAAACTACCTATATAATTTAGTGACAGAAGTTAAAAATAATAAAATTTATACATAAAATACTGATATACAGCCTTAATAAAAATATCAAAGAAAAAGATGAATAAAAGGTAATTTTAAAACCAGCAGGTTGGCATATTACGAAGTGTGTAAGTGCTGGATGAGGATTAGGATTTTTGGAGCGTCAAAAAATAATCCTTAAGCTTGCGCTTGAAGGTGTACCTGCTAGACGCCCCTTGGATAGGAGGAGGGATATCGTTCCAGCACTTGGACGCCGCAAACCTGAAACTTCCTCTGAATGCCGCAGTGCGGTGCACCGGCACGATAGCGACTGCTTTGAACCTACGTGCACTTTTTGACCATTTAATTTTTTCAAAAAGGTATGGCGGGGTTTCGCGCCGTATCACACCAAACAGCAGAGAGGCGAGGTGCAGGCGCCTGCTTGCAGGCATGTTCAACAGGTTAGCGGCGTTCAAATACGGAGTGATGTGGGAGCGGGGAGGGATGCGGAAACAAAAACGAGCGCATGCGTTTTGCACTCGTTGTATCAACCTCTTTGAACGACCAAATATGCAGCCATCATAGACAACACACAATAGTTTAATCTAGACAGTATGAGCGATTCACAAAAGTCAACACGCTAATCGACACTTAGGTAATCACGCATATTATATAGAACTTTAAGGCGATAGAAACAATTGCTCACTACTTTAAGTATGTGGCTCTAGAAGCGTAACTCGCTGTCCATTAGTAGGCCAAGGTTATTTGCTTCTGCAGAATAAAAGACGTGCGCCCGTATTACCGTTTATGTAAGACTACCCTACATATGCAACACCTCCACCCTTATTAACTAGTATACCTTAACAGTAATTAAAATAGAATACAGGTTTCCAAGGCACACTTCATTTAAACATAAATGAATGAATAAGCAAACTACAACATTAAGATACAACATTATGTTACAACATTAAGAGTATTATGAGTTTTTAATCTATCTCTTTAAATCCAAAGCGTACCGGCGCTTTACGCGTTCTTACAGGGAACCTACGATCTGAAATCACAGGAACGGCTGTACCCGCTAACTCCTCACTAGCCCTAGCCTCCGCGTTCGTTGGCACACTGCGCTCTAGCGATACGATGGCACGCCCGGCTGGCGTCGCAGAGGGCGAGTCGGTCGGCGCTACCGGTGACACTGTCTCCTCCCTCGACCCACTGCCGCCACTGTCTGCTGCCTCGCCGCTGGTCATGGGAAAGCTTAATGACTGGCGCGTTTTCCGCTCTGCGATGACTTCCCTTGTGCCCCGATCAAGAGGGATATTGTTATCGTTATTACTAGTAGTAACCCTTAGTTTCAGTTGATCGATGTGCCTATGGATTTCGGTTCCAAAACTAGACCCTATGCAGTAATCTGTGTTTCCTATTTTTTTAACGATAGTTCCCGCTAACCACTTATTAGAGTCCCTATAACCGCGGTACCATACCGGAGCGCCCGGCGCGAGCTGGCGCTCCGCCCCGCCGGCCCCTTGCTCGGCACGCGCCTGACGCACGGCCACCAGAGATTCCCTTTCTGGTTTTAAATTATCTAGCCTCATACGCAGTTTGCGACCTAAGAGTACATTCGCCGGACTGTCACCAGTCGTAGCATGCTCTGTATTCCTATATGCCAATAGAAATCTACATAAAGCTATATCTACATCTAAATTTTGTTTCAAAGTCTTTTTTATTGCCCGCTTACACGTCTTTACGGCGTTCTCAGCAGCCCCGTTTGAATAAGGCGCGGTAAAGACATGCTCTATGCCGTTATGACTAAGAAAATTTTGAAATTCGGCACTCGAAAATGGCGGTCCGTTGTCACTGACAGTCTGTTTCGGTAGACCAAACTTTGCCCACAGGTCCCGTAACTTAGCTATAACCTCTGCTGCGGTAGTCCTACCCATCCGGATAGCTTCTATCCATTTCGAGCAAGAATCAACTATCACTAAGTACGTTACCCCTCCTATGGGTCCCAAAAAATCCAAATGTAACCTAGACCAAGGACGGGATGGCCAAGGCCACGAGCGAGGCGCGTGCGCCGGCGGCGCGTCGGCAACTGCGGCGCACACTGCACAGACACGGCACGCCGCCTCCACGGCCTCGTCCACGCCCGGCCACCACACGTAGCTGCGGGCAAGCGCTTTGGTCTTGACTATCCCCATGTGAGGGTCATGAAGTTCTGCCATCACTTTATTCCTACAAGAGGGTGGTACGACTACGCGATGGCCCCACATGATACAACCTAGTTCGCTATACAATTCATTTTTCCTATTTAAATACGGCCGCAGCTCTTGAAATTCAACATTCAAAGGCCATCCGTCCACTAAAAAACTTAAAACTCGACTTAAAATTGGGTCCCGTTGAGTTTCCTTTTTAAGAACCTTATAATCAATTAACAGCGCGTCTGTTGAGAAATGTAGGTAAGTCTGTTCAGGTAAACTTTCTTCATGTGATGCGAATTCATTTCTCTGTGACCGGATTAAACGCGACAGAGCATCAGCCGTATTTTGATCTGTCCTAACATACTCTATCTCAAAATCATAAGCTGTTAATTTAATCGCCCAACGTTGCAAACGGCTTGCTGCAGCGCTGGGGACGCCAATATTGGGACCAAAAATGCTAACGAGAGGTTTATGATCGGTCCGGAGTATAAACTTTCTACCGTACAGGAATTGGTGGAACTTATCGACAGAAAATACGATAGCTAGCGCCTCCTTGTGGATCTGGCTGTAATGCACCTCGTGCGCCGTGAGCGAGCGCGAGGCGTACGCCACCACCCGCTCGGCACCCCCAGGCGCGCGCTGTGCCATCACACAGCCCAGGCCCCGGGCCGCCGCATCGACCGTCACCACCGTCTCCGCGCTCATATCGAAATGCACGAGAGCTTCCGTGCTGCATAGAAAATGTTTAACTTTAACGAAAGCGGAGTTTTGTTCAGCGCCCCACACCCAGTGTTTACCTTTCTTGAGTAGATCATACAACGGTGCTAAATGGGAACTTAAATTATTTATAAATTTTCCATAGAAGTTAACCATACCTATAAATGATTTGAGTTCTGTGACGTTATTCGGATGCGGCATAGTAACTATCGGTTCCACTTTGTCAGGGTTTACTCGAACCCCTCTCGCATTAATTATAAATCCAAAATACCTATATTCCTTAGCTAAGAATTCGCATTTAGTTTTTTTAATTTTTAACCCATTTTTTTCCAATATCTGTAATACCTCTTCTACCGACCTTAAATGACTATATAAATCCTTACTTTTAATAAGAATATCATCATAGAACACGATGACATCAGGTATATTTTTAAATAAATGTACCATTATTTTTTGGAAAATTCCAGGACTTGAAGATAATCCATAAACCAGGCGTGTATATTTAAATAACCCCTTATGTGTGTTGATAACTGTAAAGTTCCTAGAACGTTCGGATAACAGTATCTGATTGTATGCCTGAGATAGGTCTAGTTTAGTAAAAAAAATATTTCCACTAAGATTACTGAACAAATCATCCATTTTTGGAACCGGGAATCTGTCGACCTCTAAAACACGATTAAGGGTTACCTTGTAATCTGCACAAAGTCTCAAACCTCCGTCTGGCTTGTGCACCACGACCAGCGGCGTGGCCCAGTCGGAGCGGTCCGCCGGCTCGACGACGCCGGCGGCCAGCATGGCGTCGAGCTCCGCGTCGACCCGCGCGCGCAGCGCGTACGGCAGGGGCCGCGCCCGACAGAAAATTGGCACAGCGTTATCTCTCACGCACAGCTCGGCCTCGCCGCGGGTGTATTTACCCAGTGTGCCATCGAACAGCGACTTATGCCTAGAAATAATTTCATTAATTAATTGTTTTGTTTGCGTATTACTCTCAGCTAAATGGAGATTTGGTAATTTGTCCATCGTTATGTCGACTTTAACGGGTATATTTAACTCTGCCAACCATTGTCGACCTACTAAATTTGTGGTCCCCTTATCTATGACATACAAATCTAAAGTTTTAACTACACCTTTGTAATTGACGACCGTTTCTATGTAGCCTAACGGTTGAATAGACGAGCCGTCATAGAATTTAAGATTTATATAACATGGTTTTAAATGCAAATTACTGAACAATTCAACATACACACTTTTGCTTATACAGGATAAGGCCGACCCCGTATCGACTTCCATTTTAAGTAAACAATTATGAACCCTAAGTGTTATACAGACCGGTTTATATTTGCTTAACGACATCTGGTACATCGGTTCCTCTTCCTCCTCCTCGTTGTACTCGTTCATGTCATCCCGATCGTATTCGCTCTCGTACACCCCGTCATGGTCGTCGTCATCCAGCATGAACAACGGAGCCCGCTCCCGGCCGCCGCCGCGCGCCTCCACGAGCCCCGGCCGCCTGCGCCGCGGCCGCCCGCTCGTCCCCCGTTATATGTGCCGGCTGTTCCCGCCGACACTACCGTCTTACTTGATTGGTGGCCACGATCCTGGCCCCATTTTTTTGGACACATACGTCTTAAATGGCCGATTTCTTGACACAAACTGCACACGTAATCTTTGTATTGGCAATCACTAGCCTGATGCCTTCCGTCTCCGCATTTTGAACATTCAGTGAAATTAAACCTATGTACCCCTTCCGTAAGGCCTTCCGTGTCCCGTTTCACAGCGATAGTGTCCCGTTCAGCTGCTTCCAACGATAATGCTAATGTGACCGCTCTGTCGTACGCCAATCCATCCTCTGCAAACAGCCGCTGTCGGAAAATTTCGCTTCTTAGCCCACACACCAATTGGTCACGAATGTTTTCGTTTAGGTTAGCTGCAAACTCGCAGTGTTTACTTAATTTCTTTAATTCTGTTACGTAATCCGCGATAGATTCGTTCTGCAACTGACACCGCTGACGAAATTTGTACCTTTCCGCTAACACCGAGGGTTTTGGCTGAAGATGTACTGTTAATAGCTCCACTGCCTTAGCATAGGTTAATTCTTTTGGTTTTTTCGGACTTGCCAATGTCGATAACAAGTCATATGCGTCTTCACCCATAAGCGAAATTAACGTCGGTAACTGTAACTCTTCCGTCACTTCGTTCACCAAGAAATACATTTCTAATCGTTCCACATAACCCGTCCAATTGCCACTTTTCAACTCAAATTCACGTAGTTTACCTACTGACATCTTATTAGTTCAAACACGAGACTGTTAATATTTAATTATATTATTTTTTATCCGCGTTCGCCACTGCAGAATAAAAGACGTGCGCCCGTATTACCGTTTATTGTAAGACTACCCTACATATGCAACAGCTTCTACCACCCTTTCTTTCGGGTTATCCATGACGGCAACATCCCCGGTAGTCAGAGCATCAAGAGTATTACGGATTTGAAGTTTTGACCCAAAAACCACATATTTCGACTTGTTAGGATTAAGGACCAAACAGTTATTTTCCGACCAAGAGGAAATACGATGGAGATCCGCGTTGATAGATTCTACTGCGGTGGAAGTGTCCGACGGTGCACTGGAGAAGTAAAGTTGTAAATCGTCCGCATAAATATGGTACCGACTGTTCTCTATACTGCTAATAATGTCAGCACTATACAGTACAAAGAGCAGAGGCCCCAGGATCAAACCCTGCGGTACTCCCCTTGTCACGGGACAAAGAGAGGATCGCAGAGTTCCGCCATCCTTCCTACGCAACGCAACTGCCTGTGCACGGTCGGTCAGATAACTGTTAAACCATTTTATCGCCGTTACATCAAACCCGTAATAGGACATCTTGGATAATAGCTAGGATATGCTAATGCAGTCAAAGGCCCTAGAGAAATCTAAAAGTACCAATATGGTACTTTTACCAGCATCCCGAGCCTGTAAAATGTTATCGACTACATCGATTAGTGCAGTAACTGTCGATCGACCCTTGCGAAAACCCGACTGTAGTTCAGGTAGGATACCGTTTTTCTCTAGGTATCGCAAACTACCCTTTCTATAATCTTCGACGTACAAGGAAGGATACTTATAGGACGGAGGTCGGATAGGTCTAGAGGATTTGGTTTTTTGGGTAACGGGGTCTCTTGAGCGATTTTCCAGTCTGTTGGGAAAGTCATAGTCTCAATACTTTTGTTGATAATGTACGTCAGTACGTCTAAGGTCCTCGGAAGAGTCATAAGTAGCATGTCGATAGTAATCGAGTCGAGTCCTTTCGCGGTAGATTTAATTTTGGTCACAATCTTCCCAACAGTTTCAATAGTCGTAGGTAAAAGAGTAAAAGTTTTGTCACCGTGCCTATCGAATTCGTAAAAAGTCAGGTCAGATATAGTAACAGTCGATTTTCCAGGTGTGTTAAGGAAATGGCGATTCATTAAATCAGGGTCGTCAAAGTGAGTCGGTAGGTCAGTCTGCGTCTGTGAGTCTGGAATAACTGTGCGTTTTAAGTTTCTCCAGAGCTTCTTAGAGTCAGTAATGTTGTTGATGTGGAACGCAAACAAGGCACCTTTTTTACTGTGGATGGCCTCAATCACCAGGTGTTTCAGGTCTAAGTAATATTGCTTATGCATATCAGACTTAGTTCGCTTGTATTTAGCATGGACATCGTTCCTGAGACGCATCATGAGCTTTACATTAGTCATGAGCCACGGTTTAAGTGCCTCCTTTACCACTATCGTCGTTTCCGGTGCGTGTCTATCAAACAATTCCAGTAAAAGTACGTTAAAAAGTCGAGTCATGGCGTTCACGTCGTCGAGTAAAAGAATTTGATCCCAATTTATGGCATCAAGGTCATCGTTGAAGTCATTTAAGTTAATGTCTTTAAGAGGTCTGTAAGTAATACGTTTCGGTATCAGTTTACGTTTTTTAATGTCAAACTCGGCGGTGATGAATGCGTGTCGACCAAGATCTGGAATGTGCTTCACGTCTACAGTCACAACGCGAGCGTCAGTGCAAACCAGGTCTATTGTCGTCTCGCTGTGTTCTGTGAAGTGCGTCGGGTCCGTTACATGTTGAGTCAAGTTAACTGACGTCAGAAATTGCGTCAAACATTTGAGTTTTGTGTCGTTTTTGTCGGAATAATTTATATTAAAGTCACCTAGCAGAATCAAGCGATCATAGTTTACAAAAGAAGAAATCGAGTCAGTTATTGCCACCATACAGTCGGTAATTGGCCACTATGGGGGCGCGTCCTTCCTCGCCAGCGCGCAGCCAGGTCTCATTTATGGCCACAATGTCTGCGTCAGTCTCTGTCATTGTCGCAATCAACTCGTCATGTCTCGTAACAAGGGATCCAGCATTAAATAAACCAACTTTGAAGTGTTTAAAACGAATCATTACAACAATAAACAAAAACAAAGCTATTAGGATCGCAAACTGATAGCTGTATACTAGTAAGTGTAATGCAATAAATCAAAAATAATGTGATACGTGTGACAATAACATGAATTAAATGCATATAACATACTTTACGTAAATATAATAAAAACAAGTGAAAGTGAAAGGGGACGAAGGAGGAGAAGTTAATAATGATAAATATTGACGTATTCCAGGCTGAATCACTAGACGGAACCAAGATAATGTGTCGATCCACTTCCGCGACGACACACCATTGCAAAAACAATAAAAATAAACAGGCCACAATGCTACGGTACGTACACGTCTGTTTGTTTACTACGTGCAAATCAAAATAAAAAGATAGTATAAATTAAAAAAAAAAAAACTATTACTTCACAACACAGAACAATGTAACAATAAGCTCTAGGGCTTATTTTTAACAGTCTCGGTTGGCTTAAAAATATCCAACTCGGACAAACGGCGCAAGCGGTGACTCGGCTGGCCGTCAGCCCGGCGAGCAAAGATCCTGCCGTCGCGGGTCCACACGTAGCGCCAGGCGGCGGCGCGCGCGGCCTCGCGGGCCCTCTGGAACAGCTGCCGGTTGGCACTCGTTAGTCGCTCGTTTATATAAAACCTTTGCGACGCGGCACCCAGGCCCAGATCCGCTGTGGTGGCGCCGCAACGAACACGGGCGCCCTGCTGCACCTCGTCGCGAACGGCTCGGCGCGCCAGGCGCAGCACTAGAGGCCGCGGCCGCCCGCCTCTCGCGCCCACCCAACTCGGTGCACGGACACGATGTCACGCGAGTCTAACTCCACTCCCAGCTTGGCGCAGATCCGCGTTGCCAGGCCGGCCGGGCTCTCCCCGGGCTCCTCTGGCACGTTGGATACCTGCACGTCGTTCGACAGGAGCTCCTGGTCACGTTCATGCAGTTCCAATTGGAGGGCAGCGATGGTTTCCTCCAGCACCTTGGTGGCCGTCGATACGGTACTTTTAGCGACGGTTTGTTCAATGGCGTCGACGCGGCTCTCTAGAGTGTCCACCTTGACACTAAAGTCAGCCATGCGCGCCCCGATGTCCCGAAATTCCTGGCACTTGGAGCTCCTCTCTAAACAGTTTAATCTCGCAGCCGAGTGTCAGCTGCACGACATTCTCCCCACTAGGGGAAGTAGCCACAGTCGAGAGGAGCTTCGCGGGGGCGGCCTTCGCCGGAATGTGTAACGCGTGTATAATTATACGCTATTCATTAATATATAAATATAATAAACTTTTCATAATAATGTAAATTAGTACTTTAAAACTTATTTTGATGTATTCTTCGAAATCTTAAAATTCCCGATAACAATAGAAAGTTACAAACAAAGAAGCCGCTTTCGGGATATTAGACTCCGCAGCTGCAGGTCATTTGGACAAATTTCTTTTATCTATATTTTATTTTATTGCTAGATTGTTAAAAACAGACTTTCACAGTTCTTCGAAATGAGTGGTCTACCTGCTCGCAACAGACGCAACATGTGCAAGACCCCATTGTCAAGTGGATTCTCAGCGTTAGATTTGTAGATAAAAAAATAAAGGAGTATCGTCGACAACGAAACACAACCTTAAAACCATAGAGCTTGGGGGCGGTGACATACTGTTTCCCGCGTTAGTTTGATTGGTTAATTAGGTTGGCGTCAGTTGTGAGAAGTAGGGATGATTTGGGATTTAGGAAACATAGGTTTTTAGACCAGTGAGTCACCCCCGGGACGCGAAACTAGGAACAGGACAGTTGGTAGAGAAGATAGGGAAGTAGTTGGTCAAGGATCTTAGTACGGACGCGTTCGGACAAATAAGTAGCTACCTATAGTTAGCGATGGTTTTAGTTTAGAGATTGAATTAGTTTTATTGAGTGTTATTAGTGCATATGGTTAGGCTTGTATTGAGGATATGCGACTGTGTGTGTGTGTGTGTGTAGTTGAAATTTTATGGGGTTATCTCGGAACGTTTGGGTTGTGTCATGCACATAGCATTCAAGGATTTTTTACAAGTGATTATTACAGTTACGGTGATTAATAAAGAAATCCTCCTGTGAAGTGCTTACAATAACGGTATAGCGGTTATTCACACGGCGGTTAGGTATAATTTTGATATAAAAAAAATACTTTTGCATTCATTTTATCGCAATCGAATCATTTGATCCTCTAAGACGTGACCCGTGTCGGATGTTAGAAAGAGTATCGATCTGTTTTGGTGATGTACTGAACTAACAGTGGAAATCACAAACCAGACGATCCTCCTCTGACATGACCAGTGTCGGAAGTTAGAAAAGTTATCGATCCCCGTTGTGATGTGCTGAAACTAACAACGGAAATCACAAACTATATTTGCCCCGTTGTGATGTGCTGAAACTAACAACGGAAATCACAAACTATATTTGAATCAACGATCCTCGCTGACGTGGCTCGTATCGGAAGTTAGAAAGAGTGATCAACCCCCTTTTGTGATGTTTTAAATTAATAGTGGAAATCACAAACCACATTGTGATATGCTGTAGCTAACAGTGGAAATTACAAACCGTTTAGTGTTCCTCTTAGTCACCATTTTTTCCGTGACCTTGTCCAATTGATCACTTTGTTAAATGATTGGTGCACAAAGTGTTGTATGACATTAACTCACACGTAAAAGGAATAGATGGTAGGTAGCGGGGTAGTTTGTCTTATTGAGGCCAATCCCCATCCAAAGTAAGAACCAATTTGATATTATTTCTTATTCAAATAATTATTACATATACATAACGGAGTAGATTTAAATCTAAGTCAAATAGGTTCTCGCTGTAACCGGCCTCTTTTACGGTAGGGGTTTAGGTAGGCTAACATTATATTGTATTAAATGCACATTTAGGTAGGGGATATTATTAGGTACACGACAGGTATACAACGATCAAGGTAGTACAAGGAGAAACTGGGTGAGTCAAACCTTTATTTCAACTGTGTGTTATTTTGTGTTTATTTCATGATTAAGGTTGATTTCGTTTATTTTTGGTTTTAGCATGTCTATTGAGAGATTTAGATTTTGATTACGTTAGATTACCTTTTTCTTTTGCACAACGTAGAGGGTCCTAATTTAGATAGGTACAATGATAACTAGACGATCACATCTTTTATTTTGGCCAGTTCAATTAATTACACAACGTAGGATATTTTACCGTTTCTATGTAGACCGGGGGTAGGAGTGTTACAAATGACAGGCTGAGCGTGGGCGGGAATTGAAGTGGCGGGCTGAGGTGCAATCTGCCGTGTAGCCGAAGGTTTGGCGGTGGTGGACTGGTCAATCAAGCCCTTCACAGGCGTGTCAGCCTGATTATCCCTCGGCAGGTAACTCGTGCATGTCGGACAGCTCCAGTCGCAAGACACGGCCGACCCTACAGGTATACCCACACAGGCACAGTGGTACGAAAAACTGCATTTTGGGTGTACATTTCCAACACGCTTCGGTAGTTTATTACATGCTGCACAGTTATTCACAAGGGACATTGTTGTTGTTTTTTTTTTTCTTTTGTGGGTACTTATCTGCCCGTGCGTCGTAGCTAAATGTATTTAGCTGCTATTGCTTTATCCACTGAACTTATAAACTCGCGCACAATAAATGTAAATATATAGGCCAATATCAATAAATATATTATTACACTGTTAGATTAAAGGAGCCATAGTTGTTTTATTTTTAAAACTGAACGATGGTCGCTAGTGCGTACGCTGCACAACGTCCGTGACGTCACGTCCACATTTCTCTCTGACTTCTTCATTCCTTACTCTATCAGTCAGTTTAACACCACACATACTACGCATAGAGCGCATTTCAACTGCATTTATACGACTTTCATGCTTGTCCTGCCACACCCAACATTCAATACCATACATCAGAGTAGGGGCCAGCACTCCATTGTGGACAGCCAGTCTGGCTTTTTGTGAAACGCTGCTCACAAATGAGTACAGGGCCCCATTTATTTGAATCCCCGCATTCACCCTCCTCTCGACATCCTTCTCACACTTACCATCTCTTGTAAACATACTTCCCAGGTACACAAATTCACTCACATGCTCTACTAATTCACCTCAGTCATCTCCTCGTCCTTCTCTATCACTATGACATTGGTCTTGGCAACAATTACTTTCATTGCCTTTTGATTAATCTTTCATTCATCATTGTCACCATCTCCTGCAACTCAAGTACTGATAGAGCAAGTATAATTTAACCCAAACCCAAACCCAAAGGCAAACCCTTATCATACTCTTTGAAATCTCGCATACACCTTGTAACTAACCCCCCCTTTAACTTAACCTACCCTACCCTATCTTCTTCTAGTCTACCCTAATTATCTACTTTTAAAATGATGATTGATTTGGCTCGTGATTGTCTAGTGATCAGGACTCTTTAATTGTGAACCGATAATAACCCTAACGTTCTTTATTCTATTGTTTTGACTTTGAAAGCGCACTAATACATGAGAATACTGAACAAAAATTGACTAAGGAGAATTGGAGTAAAGAATTTAAATTTAAAATGAGAATGAAGTATGGTCAACCGCTTAAGGTAAAATTATTAGAGTCAAGAATAATACCTATTAAGTAAGTAGAAGAATCTAATGAGATTAATTTTTAGTAATTTAATTAAGTAATTAATTCGTAGTTAGAGTAAAGGTTTGTCATAGTCTTTGGTACTAGTTAGGAATACTAAGGTTATACTGGAAAGTATGCTTAAGGCATTTTTCTTTGCGCCTAAGGTCAGAGCCCATGACTCCCCGCTCATGACTGTGGGACTCGTCTACCTGACTGGACATCCCTCCAGCGCCTATCTTTTTTTCTTTCCAGGTGGGGATTATTGATTTTACAATCTTTGTCAATAGTCTTTAATAAATTAGTCATTAGTAACCTGTCTTCAGTCTTCAAGGGTCGAGAGGATTTCACAAGACTCCTTTCTCCATTGCAGGAGTTAAATATTAAATAATAATCATATGGTATTAATGATATTGTATGTAAACCATATTAAATAAACTAGGAACAGATTTATTAATATGTCCAAGTCAAAATGTCCGGATGTGGATAGTATTGGTAGGTATTCATATAAAACCAAATTAATCAAGATCTAATTAATGTTCATACATTACAGTTTCTATTTCAAGATCCTTCATTATTATGCTTATAATTTTGATAGCAACTTTTATCATTATATAATAAAAGGTGACTTTAGCCTGATATTGCTAAATTATTGTATATAAGTCTAGTTTTGGACTTAGGTTTATTTTATACCAAAATGAAGTGTTCAATTTTCACCATTGTACTCATGTTGTACCTTATATTTTTGGTAAACAGAGGAGATACAGAAGTCATTTTGTCTTCGGCTATTTTGAAACCTCATAATAGCTATATATGCTTTGTAGGATTCAGGTAACTAGCAATTCATTTATAAAGCCACCTGTTTTATTGTTATTAAATTAGCTTGCTTATTTTATGCAACATAAATAAAGAATCTTTATAATTAGAAACTGAAGTATCATACTATGTTTATATAATCTAGATTTATTTTATTAAAGTTCAATCTAGATTAAATACCTTTAATCTCTCAAAGCCTAGTAATTTATACTATCAAACTGTATTGTATGTCAAATTCCGATCTGGAGTATATCTCGCAGTTCTAGGAATACTATTTCTATTATCAGTCCTAAACAGATATTTAGATATCAGAAAGTAAATAGGGAAACTTTCCTACTTTAAAAGTTGCCAACGTCCATATAAGCTATGTAAGACTTTCTAGACTTTAACTATAGGTTTTTGTTAATCTAACCTGACCATTTCAACTTATATTATCAAACCTTTTTATACGGTATATAATGTAATTTTCATGTAACTTTTTAATTGAAAATTACTAAATATTAACAATTACTTTAGTATAGAACCCTATTTTCTTACTATCTCAACTTGATTATTTACCGCTAATTAAATTAATTCATTCAATATCATGTCAAATAGTCTACAGCGACTACTTTCTATAAGACAATTTTGACATTTCATGAGTTTGACATTTATCTACGTTTCGATACTTTCGATAACGCTACGCCTATCACAGAATACGATTTTGTATTGCTAAATTTCCTTTGTTTACTAAACTGATTAATTAATTTTAATATTTGGTTTTTTAAATATAAATATTAATTTGGGAATCCTAATTTATTTTAGGGAATTTCTAGATTTCTTTGTAATCCTACTCTAATGGTTTTATGACTAATTAGAGAGACTGCTGACTCTCTAATTTTAGTCTAAAACTGTGGCGAATGTTTTAAAAAGTTCTTCACGGTGTAATGAAGATCTTTTCTAGCTATACCTATAGCCCTAAAGTTCTACTGTTTTAAATCAAAACTAAGAGTCATGTAACTCTTACATTTACATTTAAACGTGTGAGTTGTGTTTAAAAATATCCGGTGTAAGATATTTTTACTAGGCCAGCTAACCTATCATAAGAGTTTTTCGAAGGCAAAAGCCCTCTATGAGTAGCCTACTACCTGTCCTTCGGTTTAATGAAAAACGTTCAGATGAAAGACAGGCCGGGATCATACCTACTTTGGCCAGATATATACATATATAAAGATTCTGGGGATCGTCACCAAAAATATTCCACGTATCCGTCTCAATTTTCTACCGAAAAACGGTCCAACCTGTGGTCCTTTGAGAAGAATAAATGAAATATGATCAGTCACGTCTGATGTACCGAGTTAAGGCATCAGTCCTTGTACGCGAAAACCCATAATTTAAAGTAAAAAGTAAAAGTAAAAAGTAAAAAACATTTATTCACTACACACACAAGACACACAGAAAAAAGTAAAACCAGAAAACAACAATAAACAAGTAGTTGGTGTCTTCGCGGCAGTGAATCGGACACTGGCTCAGCATAATGCTGAGGTGTTAAACACCTGCAGCGCTGATTTTCAGCCAGCTCCGAGTGACAGACGGACGGTACGCTAAACGAATAGTGTAATAAAATATATATATATGTGTACTATTAAACAAATACTAATAGTTAGTGGCAAAATAGATAGAAAAACTACATGCAAATACCTTACATAAACATATTTGAAGTAAAAATACCCACTTAGCCAGTATACAGCATCGATAATTTGGCACAATTACCAAAAAACAAAAGAAAAATAACTAAAAACGAAAGTATAATTTACAAAGTGCTGGTTGGGAAATTATGATTTTTGGAGCGTCAACAAATAGCCTTTAAGCTTACGCTTAAAGGTGTACCTGCTAGGCGCTCCTTGGATTGGAGGGGGGAGATCATTCCAGCACTTGGACGCCGCAAACTTGAAACTACCCCGAAACGCCGCGGTTCGGTGCAGCGGCACAATCGCCCTAGGTTTAAACCTGCGTACATTACTGGACCACTGGACTACTTGACTAATGGAGGTAAATCATCCGTTTTCTGATTGTGAAACTCTTTCAGATCTACAACCATAGTCAAACTGTAAATACGGTTTTTGTATGTGATCAACGTCAGCCTCGGATCTTTATAAGACGGTTTACATATAACCATCACAGCAGAGATCTGGAAAACAGAAAAATATTAATAACGGAACACGACAACACATAAAACAGTTTCCCACTACCCACAAATATATACTGCAAAATCCCCACACATATTAAAATAACACCAAATAAATAACGAGCACAAACACAACAAAGAAAATTACGCAAATGGAACGATAACCTCCAACCCACAATCCAAAATAGTGACAACTCACCGCGTCGACGCTCGTAACAAAAGTGAACCCCGTCAACCTGCGCGCTCTTATATACCCTCGTTCTACATTTCTGACAATTCTTGCGCATCGGACATATCGAGCCTTTTGAGCACTTGAAGCACTTCGTGCACATTTGCGCTCAGAGCGCTGCCCAAGGCGGACCTATGCTTGTCGTCATCCCATAAGGTTCAATTTCGCGTACCCGCTGACATGCATAACATCAAGATGGCGTCTATTTTTATGTTTCTTATTCTATTTATGGCCTGCTGGATCTAAACCCTTTATTAATCTTAACTTATTTTATTACCTTAATTTGCTAAATTTGTTTAGTAATTGGTTAAGTTTAAAGCATAATTAATCATTATTTGTCCAATTATAAATTAATTTGTTTTGGCATTGAAATTAGCGCCATCTATGGAATTCTCGATGTATTTTTTACTTACTATCGTATCTCGGACCCGCTAAGTGAATTTAGTATACTAAAAAAATCAAAGAGGACGCTGTCTTCAATTCATCAAGTAGAGTTGATTGGTATGTCTTGTGAATTTAGTTCGCAAAATAAATCAAAGAGGCCGCTAACTACCCTATTCTATAAATACATGTGATTTTTGTTATTTGTCTTCAATCTTAAACATAGTTAAATGAAATTGTGCTCATTTTATATTTTGATTATGTTACGGGATACATTTTACCTCTTATAAATTGGTTATTAAGTATGAACCATATTATTATTTTTTATGTTCTCTTGTTTGATAAATAATATTAAGTTTTCTTTAAGCCTTAAATTAATTAACAATCTAATTTACTTTCCTACTTCACGGTAAAAAGTTATTATTTCCTTTACTTTTGTATACTACTTAATTCAAAGTAATTTAACGATTATGAATGGAATATCGTCCCTTGGAAATAACTGAACAGGACCGATCGGACCATTACACCCTGCCTTTGATTTATCGTAAAATGACTATATACTTTAAAATTGGCATTTTAAGAGAAATCACCCATTTTCTATTTAAAATAACATCTCACCGCTTAAACTAATTTAATTATTCTAATAATTTATCAACACTTAGCCTTTCCTGATCAGAAATTCTGATAATTATGTGGTGTATGTTTATACCAGTCTGAGTTGAAAACAAAACGTACACACAATTTGTCAACAATCAATATTTAGCCATAAAGTTATTGTCACATTTTTATTTGATGTCAAATTCTCTCTGTGGTGAATGGATGTTGTGAGTACCCACAGCTCTAGTAGCACATAACCAAATGAAATTAATCCGGATCTTTTGTATTTATGATTTGAACTTAATGCCATCGATTATGTCTCCCAGAGAGAACCCTAACGAGACAATCCTGTATGTCATTCTATCCTATCAACAATCGTCTGTCTATTAAGTCTTACAACTCTGAGCTGGAGTATGTGTAGTGTATCGACGAGTTTGGTCTTCCTAATAGTGAAGTATTGTTTTGTTAATAAAATGCATACAAGCTACCCAATAATTTCATATTATCTCTAATATGAAATATTACTCTAACCTAACATCAATGGGTCTATTTAATTAACAAAACATTTGTATCAAGTTGTGTCTCCAGGCTAAATTTTGACAAACATGGCTGGATGCTTAGATATGTGGTCTCAATTGTACCCCTTTCTAATATATAAAGCTAAATCTCGCAAAAAATCTACTTACAAACATCTGTATCAAAAATTCTTCCATACCCAAAATAAAGTTTGTCAAAACTCCTCATTAGTTTTACACACCAGTAAAACCAAGAACACAATCTTTCTCTACATCAAACCATTATATACCTACTAACTAAGTTAATTTCACAAACTATGAAGTTTTCTCTTTCAAAACCAACTTTAAATTGTTCAAATATAAACAAACAATTTTAAAATGAAATGACATCTGTCCAGTCCAATTGATTTCATTCAAAAATCCAAGTGACGTTTTGCTAAACAAAACTCTGAATTAAACAGTTACCGTGATTTTTTACAATAACTCAAACGTTCCTAGAAAAGCTATAGTTAAAAAAAAACATTTTTGCTCTTAAATACCTATTTTTAAAAGTTTCTAACGTATCTTTTTTTTTTGTTTATGAAAATATCTCTACTCATATCTAAAACTGTGCCCCTAGTGTAAATAATTTCTTTCCTAACTTCACACAACGTAAGGTAGGGTCCCAACTCCCAACCATCTGACGATCACGGCTTAATCTCTATTGCTATATTTTTCCGAAACCTATTAATTAATTGCAAAGCTAAATCAATTTGCAATGTTTACATGCAATCTTACATATTCACTATTTCCTTCATTAAATTGTTTTACCAAACCGATGTTTAATTGACAACATTTCATTTTGGTGACACCTGCAAATTACTATAGGAATCGAAAGGATTTTGCCTCCTGAACACGGCAAAATATTATTTTATTTAATTTATTTTTCTTTATTTAAAAATTATAAGAAAGTTAAAAAAATATCTCGAACCTTACCAATACTACGCCCGAATAGATATATAATACCATTGCCTTTTTCACGAGAAAAAAAAAGCTGTCATAATTCTAAATTTGACATTGACACTATTGACAGACAGATACTTATTACTTAAATAATTATCGGTGGACCGCCATTATTAAAAAAAAGAACTTTTTTTTTTTTACAGACTGGCCTAACGTACCATGTCCAATGTGTCGTAGAAATGAAGTTACGCCCTTTTAGAATAAGTACATCTTAATAAATGAAATAATAAAATAATTATTCATCCTAGGGAAAAATTAAAACTATTAGTGTCTTCCTCCTTCCAAACAATATCTATAGAACGAATAAAATTGAAGTCTTGAAAATATGAAATCTTGTCAAATCAAGAGAACTCGACAAAGACTTTAACACACTGCACTAAAGTTACTATAATTATGATATCGTTGAGATATTTCCGTATATTCCTAATTATTTGTAAAAATTTAACTTACACGCATACGACTTGACAAACATACATACATACAACACGTCATGTATTGTATAAACGCTCCCTATTTTTTTATGACAGTAATACCCATACTAACCGCAACTATTTCCATACAACATACATACGACGTACCTAACAAACTTACAAACATACAATGTTGTGTAAAGCGACCCCTTTTTTATCAATCCTAATTAATTGCGACCTATTACATACATAGGTACAAGTCAAGTATTGCAATAGAAATAAAATAATTCAGTTCTGACTGTGGTTCTGACGCAATTCTAAACGAAGTTCGGCAAAACGATCCTATTTTCATACAAATGTCTCCTAATGTATTTTTTTATCACTAACATATTTGGTTTATCCTTTTTAATTAAAATTATTGTAATTGAAAGCCAACTATTATGAAATTTTCGTATTGATCAACGTTTAATAAAATTATCCGCACCTCACGCATATTTAGTCTTATCAAACTTTTCTTGTCTCCTTAAACGCGTTAGAATTATGAACGGAACGTACGCCATAAACGCCATTAATTGCAAGCATTGATTTGACACTGACAGTTTCCTAACCTAATGATTGCTGTTATTATCTATGGAACGGATTGGATGGTTATTGTTGATCGAAAATAAAACTGAGGACCTATGTTTAACAAATTAAGTATTGTTACGAACAATATTATAACTGTATTAAACTCCTGTTCAATTGACATCACGATTAATGAAATGTGTTCCCGCCTAACGACAACCTGTCTATCTAACTAGCAAAGACGATAACAACACCTTAAAACGTAAGTATACAATCGACTTCAATTAAACTGTTTTATATATTTGTGACTTATAACTTATTAGTATTAACCTTAGTATATAATATTGTGCGCAACTTTGTTATCTAGTATCATTGTAAAACTTAAATTACCTAATAAAGATACCTAACCTCCCTAGTTTAAGTAAAATTGTTATGAATGTTGACTACAAGTAACTAATGGAATATTTTGGTTTTGTTTCAGCTTTTGCAACCTATATCCTTGAGAAATGATACCGCTGCTGATATATTAGAGAGAATTATCATGCTGACAATGATGATAATGAAGGTTTTTCTGTCTACAAAATATACCCGAACTAGCAAGAACATTTTGCCTGGGAAACTATAACAAGCTAAAGGATTTGGCTTCCTACTTATGCTTGAATTATTAAGTAAAGTGATGTAATATGGGTTTTATTGCACATGTACCATACAAATTATGTTACATAACCTAACTTTTTGCATTTTCTGTGTTTTTGTTTGTACTATTCTTGAATTATACCATTCCCACTTGAGTTTCTTAATTAATTTTCTCCTAACATACCTAACATAGCATGATTGGTTGCCGTTACTAAACAAATTAGCATGTAGTTTTTTTTTTTAATTTGATACAATTCGTTTACTGCTGTTTTTATTATGTAAGTGCCTGGTGTTAACTAGCTTTGTTCATTATGCATACTGGTTAAATGTGAATGTCCTAACAACCGCTTGATTTTACCGTATGTAAGAAGTTTCAAATTTATGACTGCAGTACTTACTAATCTTAAATCTAAAATCTTGTTAATCTTGTTATCCAACATCAGACCTATTTATACAATACAATGTTTTTCAATTTTAAATAATATGATGAAGATTTTATCTAACTGTAAAGTCATATTTATTTTCTGATAAACAATTTTCCAACCTACTACTTACAATACTTTGTGGAACTTATAAATTGGGATCTTGCACTTCAAAAATAAGGCATTATAGGTATTCCAATTATATTAAACTTCGTAATTTATCCTTACCCAAGGCAAAACCAACATACAACTGTTCATCTAAGTTTTAAGGTAAGTAAAGCTAAACAAATCCCGATTTTTAAACTGGTGACATAGTCTCTAAGTAGGTACTATGCTAATGAATAATAGATCCTAATAAGAAAGTGTTGACTATCAATTCATAATACATTCTATCATCAGGTCACTACTTTGATATTTACAGTTAACTATTGTTTCATATCACTAGTTAATAATTAAGTCCTACTGAAACCACTTTTAATGAAGCTACTCTACAGAACTAGTTTTAATAACTATAATTAGGTTCTCAAATTTAATTGGAACATCAATAAATTATTTTTGATATTGTTATTTCATTACCTGCCTTCGATAAAACAACTTTTCAGATAAAAGATCTTAAATAAACTTTATTTATTTCTTGACTTTTCCTTTATACCGTTTTAAAAGGTAGGATATTATGTCTTTATTTTAGTATTATTAAACGACAATAAATCCTTTCTAACTTCCTATTTAGCCCTGCCTGCCTTCGTCTATAAAACTTGTTAAATATCAAAGTATCTGCTACCTGCCTTCAACTATAAAATGAAAGAATATATATTTTTATTTTAAAACTCCTGCCTTCAACTATAAAATTAAAGAATATATATATTTTTATTTTAAAACTCCTGCCTTCAACTATAAAATTAAAGAATAACTAATAGATAACTAAATGATTTATAAATCTAAATCTAAGGAGATAAGAGACAACACTACTCCAGATTCCCACCGCAAAATGCTCAATTCAAAGTCAAAACAAAGAATCCATTTTCACATGCAACACTGGACTTCCGTCAGAAGTCATTATCTTAAATTAATAGGTATCTAGTTAAGTCCTAGGTGAATAATATAGGTTGTTAACTAATTAAATAGTTTAACACTAATGTACTCTTTGAATTTAAAATTCTAATCCTGCTTAAAGGAAAACCTTAACTGTAACCAACCCAGAACTGGATTCTTTTCATATTAGCTTAATTTATTTAATCCTGGTTTAAGGCACCACTGTAACTAACCCCCCCTTTAACTTAACCTACCCTACCCTATCTTCTTCTAGTCTACCCTAATTATCTACTTTTAAAATGATGATTGATTTGGCTCGTGATTGTCTAGTGATCAGGACTCTTTAATTGTGAACCGATAATAACCCTAACGTTCTTTATTCTATTGTTTTGACTTTGAAAGCGCACTAATACATGAGAATACTGAACAAAAATTGACTAAGGAGAATTGGAGTAAAGAATTTAAATTTAAAATGAGAATGAAGTATGGTCAACCGCTTAAGGTAAAATTATTAGAGTCAAGAATAATACCTATTAAGTAAGTAGAAGAATCTAATGAGATTAATTTTTAGTAATTTAATTAAGTAATTAATTCGTAGTTAGAGTAAAGGTTTGTCATAGTCTTTGGTACTAGTTAGGAATACTAAGGTTATACTGGAAAGTATGCTTAAGGCATTTTTCTTTGCGCCTAAGGTCAGAGCCCATGACTCCCCGCTCATGACTGTGGGACTCGTCTACCTGACTGGACATCCCTCCAGCGCCTATCTTTTTTTCTTTCCAGGTCGGGATTATTGATTTTACAATCTTTGTCAATAGTCTTTAATAAATTAGTCATTAGTAACCTGTCTTCAGTCTTCAAGGGTCGAGAGGATTTCACAAGACTACTTTCTCCATTGCAGGAGTTAAATATTAAATAATAATCATATGGTATTAATGATATTGTATGTAAACCATATTAAATACACTAGGAGCAGATTTATTAATATGTCCAAGTCAAAATGTCCGGATGTGGATAGTATTGGTAGGTATTCATATAAAACCAAATTAATCAAGATCTAATTAATGTTCATACATTACAGTTTCTATTTCAAGATCCTTCATTATTATGCTTATAATTTTGATAGCAACTTTTATCATTATATAATAAAAGGTGACTTTAGCCTGATATTGCTAAATTATTGTATATAAGTCTAGTTTTGGACTTAGGTTTATTTTATACCAAAATGAAGTGTTCAATTTTCACCATTGTACTCATGTTGTACCTTATATTTTTGGTAAACAGAGGAGATACAGAAGTCATTTTGTCTTCGGCTATTTTGAAACCTCATAATAGCTATATATGCTTTGTAGGATTCAGGTAACTAGCAATTCATTTATAAAGCCACCTGTTTTATTGTTATTAAATTAGCTTGCTTATTTTATGCAACATAAATAAAGAATCTTTATAATTAGAAACTGAAGTATCATACTATGTTTATATAATCTAGATTTATTTTATTAAAGTTCAATCTAGATTAAATACCTTTAATCTCTCAAAGCCTAGTAATTTATACTATCAAACTGTATTGTATGTCAAATTCCGATCTGGAGTATATCTCGCAGTTCTAGGAATACTATTTCTATTATCAGTCCTAAACAGATATTTAGATATCAGAAAGTAAATAGGGAAACTTTCCTACTTTAAAAGTTGCCAACGTCCATATAAGCTATGTAAGACTTTCTAGACTTTAACTATAGGTTTTTGTTAATCTAACCTGACCATTTCAACTTATATTATCAAACCTTTTTATACGGTATATAATGTAATTTTCATGTAACTTTTTAATTGAAAATTACTAAATATTAACAATTACTTTAGTATAGAACCCTATTTTCTTACTATCTCAACTTGATTATTTACCGCTAATTAAATTAATTCATTCAATATCATGTCAAATAGTCTACAGCGACTACTTTCTATAAGACAATTTTGACATTTCATGAGTTTGACATTTATCTACGTTTCGATACTTTCGATAACGCTACGCCTATCACAGAATACGATTTTGTATTGCTAAATTTCCTTTGTTTACTAAACTGATTAATTAATTTTGATATTTGGTTTTTTAAATATAAATATTAATTTGGGAATCCTAATTTATTTTAGGGAATTTCTAGATTTCTTTGTAATCCTACTCTAATGGTTTTATGACTAATTAGAGAGACTGCTGACTCTCTAATTTTAGTCTAAAACTGTGGCGAATGTTTTAAAAAGTTCTTCACGGTGTAATGAAGATCTTTTCTAGCTATACCTATAGCCCTAAAGTTCTACTGTTTTAAATCAAAACTAAGAGTCATGTAACTCTTACATTTACATTTAAACGTGTGAGTTGTGTTTAAAAATATCCGGTGTAAGATATTTTTACTAGGCCAGCTAACCTATCATAAGAGTTTTTCGAAGGCAAAAGCCCTCTATGAGTAGCCTACTACCTGTCCTTCGGTTTAATGAAAAGCCTTCAGATGAAAGACAGGCCGGGATCATACCTACTTTGGCCAGATATATACATATATATAGATTCTGGGGATCGTCACCAAAAATATTCCACGTATCCGTCTCAATTTTCTACCGAAAAACGGTCCAACCTGTGGTCCTTTGAGAAGAATAAATGAAATATGATCAGTCACGTCTGATGTACCGAGTTAAGGCATCAGTCCTTGTACGCGAAAACCCATAATTTACTTGACTAATGGAGGTAAATCATCCGTTTTCTGATTGTGAAACTCTTTCAGATCTACAACCATAGTCAAACTGTAAATGCGGTTTTTGTATGTGATCAACGTCAGCCTCGGATCTTTATAAGACGGTTTACATATAACCATCACAGCAGAGATCTGGAAAACAGAAAAATATTAATAACGGAACACGACAACACATAAAACAGTTTCCCACTACCCACAAATATATACTGCAAAATCCCCACACATATTAAAATAACACCAAATAAATAACGAGCACAAACACAACAAAGAAAATTACGCAAATGGAACGATAACCTCCAACCCACAATCCAAAATAGTGACAACTCACCGCGTCGACGCTCGTAACAAAAGTGAACCCCGTCAACCTGCGCGCTCTTATATACCCTCGTTCTACATTTCTGACAATTCTTGCGCATCGGACATATCGAGCCTTTTGAGCACTTGAAGCACTTCGTGCACATTTGCGCTCAGAGCGCTGCCCAAGGCGGACCTATGCTTGTCGTCATCCCATAAGGTTCAATTTCGCGTACCCGCTGACATGCATAACATCAAGATGGCGTCTATTTTTATGTTTCTTATTCTATTTATGGCCTGCTGGATCTAAACCCTTTATTAATCTTAACTTATTTTATTACCTTAATTTGCTAAATTTGTTTAGTAATTGGTTAAGTTTAAAGCATAATTAATCATTATTTGTCCAATTATAAATTAATTTGTTTTGGCATTGAAATTAGCGCCATCTATGGAATTCTCGATGTATTTTTTACTTACTATCGTATCTCGGACCCGCTAAGTGAATTTAGTATACTAAAAAAATCAAAGAGGACGCTGTCTTCAATTCATCAAGTAGAGTTGATTGGTATGTCTTGTGAATTTAGTTCGCAAAATAAATCAAAGAGGCCGCTAACTACCCTATTCTATAAATACATGTGATTTTTGTTATTTGTCTTCAATCTTAAACATAGTTAAATGAAATTGTGCTCATTTTATATTTTGATTATGTTACGGGATACATTTTACCTCTTATAAATTGGTTATTAAGTATGAACCATATTATTATTTTTTATGTTCTCTTGTTTGATAAATAATATTAAGTTTTCTTTAAGCCTTAAATTAATTAACAATCTAATTTACTTTCCTACTTCACGGTAAAAAGTTATTATTTCCTTTACTTTTGTATACTACTTAATTCAAAGTAATTTAACGATTATGAATGGAATATCGTCCCTTGGAAATAACTGAACAGGACCGATCGGACCATTACAACCTGTCCATGAATAGATTGAACAGCCATGGTGAGGCAACACAGCCCTGTCTAACACCTCTGGAGATATTAAACCAGGCAGAGTATGCCCTATTGATCCTGACACGGGCTCTGGAGCCCTCATAAAGGGAACTCAAAGCCTTTAATTTTTAATTTTAATTTTAATATAATACGAATTTTAATATAATCAAAAATATAAGGATAACAATAACAATACAAAACTAAGGAGTTATCACCGTTAAGGATCGTCTTAAAAATATAGCATGCAACCAAATTAGCAAGTTTTTTAAAATAAATAACATAATAAGTCAAAACATCAGAAATAATAAAAACAACAACACATATTAAATCAAAACATTTTTAATAATTTATATACCTAATTATAAATTAAGGTCCATAAACTCTTTTACTGAGTATAATAAATTTTCTAATAAAAGGAAGTTTTCAGCGGGCGTCCAAATGCTTCGTCGGATGGTTCATTCCTAAGTTCGGAGGGTAGACGTTTGTAAAAGGTGGGCCCAATCACGCGCGGGTTCTTCCCTGCAACTGCCATGCGACGGGGAACTTGTTGACGCTAGATGTCGTCGTCGCGGTCTTACCTGTAAAATAAACTTAATCTAGGAAAACTAACCTAAAATCTTACATTGTACTACCTTAATATTATACTATAGCTAACAGTAGATTAATAACTTAATATTACGTTTAAGAATAAATATAAAATCACTTACGTGTAACGCCATCTGTTGTCATATAACGCTAAACTACTTTATAATCAATAAATAGTTGTGTCTATGTGTGAGCGGTAACATACATGTGTGCGTGCTGCCCCTTGCCCTGTTAGTTCTTTTTCATACACCAAAGCAACCATACGTGTTTTTTATAGATAGCTCATTGCTATTGCAATTGCTAAATACATCGCCTTTTCTCATTTTCCTGCCTATCTGCAACAAAGTGGTCTTCGAACCGAAACTGGAACGAAGTCTGGATGCAGGACTGTCTGTGCTAAATGTTTTTTACTCCACCGCGCAGTTGTATTCGTACGCGACGCATGAAGGAACAGGAAGCTCTTGCCAAACAGATAAAGAAACACGATTCCGAGGTGCAATCCGAACGTGTGGTGAACAAGGGCTCCGAGTTGCCTGTTAAATTACAGGAGCGTCCGCATACCGTGGGTACCTTTAAGAATGAACCTTCTAGAAAATCAACTTCGTCCTCTGTGCTCTCGGCTAGAAAGATGAAGCTAGAGTTAGAAGCTGCTGAAGCTAAAGCCGAAATTGAAAAAGAGTTAATCGACAAGCGATTAGCAGCAGAGATAGCAGCTCTTGAGTCGGAGTCTAATAAAAGTCATAAGTCATATTGTACAGAGAGCTCGGGAAATAAGAAGGTTGAAGCTTGGCTTGAGCGTAGTCAACGTGAATTAAATCAAGTCAATGATGTACCTAAATTAGCTGTTTGCAGCGCCGCCAAACCGGTTGCCGGCTCCAGCGATAAGCAACTCGCGCCGCTAGCGCAGCCTGAGCGACAACCTACCGACATAGAAAAACTAGCCGATGCGTTAAAGAATGCCATATCTGCTTCTAGTTCCACGTTACCAAGCCATGAAATGGTTTTAAAGTATGCTGCATCAAAAGATTTACCCTTCTATTCTGGGGACCCTAGAGAATGGATGCAATTTAAAGCCGCTTTTATGGAGTCATCTACTTTGTGTAAATTCAGTGACACTGAAAACATATATCGTCTACGAAAGTGTCTACGCGGTGAGGCTAAGGAAGCCGTAATGTCAATGCTCATCGGAAACACCAGCCCAGCAGTAATAATAGAAACACTGGAGCTTCGTTTCGGCCGCCCCGAGTTGGTAATAAATAAAATTGTGCTGCTAATCAAGAAAATGCCACCGTTGCCTCAAGCGTACTACAATGAAATAGTCAATTTTGCCACTAAAATCAAGAATTTCACCGTGGCCGCCTTGGTTATCAACCAGTCAGAGTATTTGCGAAGCCCCGAGCTTATAACTACTGTTATCTTCAAATTTCCCAGTGATCTCATACACAGATGGTCAGACTACGCTTATCAGTATTGTAACAGTGAGAAAGCAAAGTTCGAAGTGCTAGCGGACTTTTTAATGAACGAAGCTACAAAGGTGGCATCTGCAGGAGTTTCACACATTCATAGCCAATCGGAATATTATAAAAGAAGATATGAGGAACGCCGAGGTGCACCTTTCCCTGTCCTGAGTAGCGCAGAAGTTGATAGGTGCCGATTCTGCAATCTATCTGTGCACCGGCTACCGGATTGCTCGCGTTTTAAGCGAGCTATGGGACGTGACCGCTGGCGATTTGTTCGTGCCAACAGACTATGTTTTAAGTGCTTACTTTTACGACACGATAAATACTGTTGCTCGGCTCGTGCTTGTGATGTGGACAATTGTGGGCAAAATCATCACAAACTGTTGTATTATAAGTTAAAAAACGAAAGTGTAAACATAAGTGAATGTATCAGTGCAACCGACGACAATACGGTTGAGAGTGTCGAAGAACGTGGACTCGAGTGAAATTGTTAATAACACTAATATGCCAAATTCGAAGGTACTGTTAAAGGTTATACCACTCACCGTCTATGGGCCTAACGGTCACGCTATAGTAGCTCTCAACCAAAGTGACGACCGGGGCCATAAAAGTACACAAAGCAACACAGTGGATAAATAATAACGCGAGCTCAAGGGTTTTATGGCCCCGGTCGTCACTTTGGTTGAGGGCTACTATAGTTCACGCATTACTCGACGATGGAGCTACCTTGTCACTGTTATCAGCTGATCTCGCGAACTCACTTGGGCTGCATGGCTGCAGTGAAACACTACGAGTGCGCGAAGCATGGGACAAGACAGAGTTATTGTGTACAAGTGAAATAGTAAACTTTACGGTTACGAACTCTAATGGTGACTCATTTCCTATCCGAGCTCGAAACATGAACGAGCTTAATTTACCGGCACAAAAGATGTCGTGTGTTAATTTGGATAAATACAGACATTTACAAAGTTTCAAGGATTATATACCGCGTGATGATATTAAACCGCAAGTGCTGATCGGTCAAGATCATTATCACTTACGTGCACCGCTTGATATGATCGGAGGTAGCAAGAACAAGCCCTACATTACGCGTACGCCGCTAGGATGGTGCATTCACGGTGTAGTATGCAATATATCCACCACCACCGCCGCCCGGATCGAGAATGACACAGCATTTTTATCAACGCGCGCGCAGCCCCCCGCGGCCCGCGCGCCCCCGCCGCTACAGCTGATGCGCTGACCTTGACCTACCAGGCTTTGGCGTCTTAATCTGCAGGGGATACGGATAATGATGTACCACATATAATAATAATATTGAGCTGCTTGAGCACTCTGATGAGAAAAAAATGTTGATGGACTTGCATTCACTAGTGCGCAATTCTTTTGCTTTGGATTCTATCGGCGTTACTACTAAACCTCGACAAAATAAAAGCGAGTAACGAGCAATAGCCATTTTGGACAAAACCGTTAAATTAGATAATGGGCAATGGGAAGTTGGTCTACCTTGGAAGGGTGACTCCGTTTTATCTGACTCGTACTCGAATATGTAGGTACTAAATAACAATAGACTACGAAAATGCTTTAAAATACCTTCAAGAAAAAAAACTTACCGGAGTTAATGTTTTGCAATGACCCCAACGTTTTAACTGACCGTTTGATAGACATGTTAATGGAATCCTTAAAAGTTAACACTAAGGTCACTGTGATACCAAGTGCGAAACTTATCATCAAACCGTGGATATCTCCTGGGATGTTACGCTGTATACGAAATCGAAATAAACTACAAAAAGACGTACGTAACAACCCTGATGATGCAATCTTAAAATTAACGTATATGCACTGAATCGGCTAATTTTATTAATCAATACTTTGCTAACATTGGAAAAGAGCTCGCTGAACAAATTACCCCAACCTCTCAAAACAACCTGCATCAATTTTTAAGTAGTCTCCCCTCACAGTCTGGATCCTTTGTATTATCACCTGTTAACGAAGAAGAAGTAAAAAACATACTATCAAATCTTAAGTCGAGTAGTGCTCCTGGCTGGGTTAGTATTCCAACTAGCTTTTTAAAATATATAACAAAAGATATTGTCCCTATCATAACACATCTCGCAAATGGGAACACCCTAAAATCTCGAATTATTTAATTCCGAATTTGAAAAAACCGAATTTCATAATTCCGAATTTTTACAATACCGAAAAAATATAAGGCCGAATATCAAAATCTAGAATTTTATATGACCGAATATTAAAATCACGAAAACGATTTTCCGAATATTATATTTACGAATTTTCTTTGTACGAAAATTATAATTCCGAAAATTTACAAACCAGATCGATAGTGAAAAATTCGGAACTAACCACTTGAATTGAAGTCTTCTACTTGAAACAAAAGTTAGGTGAGATGACGAGCACATAAGTAAACTAGGTAATCTTACCTTGATAGGTTAGGTTAGGTTAGAGTTGCATCAAGGCGCGAAGCGCCTCAGCTACGCGGAACAGGAGCTCCGCGTTCGCGGAGCTCCGTCGACTTTGTCGGACATTTCTTACAGTTTTTGAGCATTAAGCATGTTAAACGGGAACACCCTAAAATCTCGAATTATTTAATTCCGAATTTGAAAAAACCGAATTTCATTATTCCGAAATTTTACAATACCGAAAAAATATAAGGCCGAATATCAAAATCTAGAGTTTTATATTACCGAATATTAAAATCACGAAAACGTTTTTCCGAATATTATATATACGAATGTTGACAATTCCACCTCTACCCACCACTCGCGCGGAAAACACATGTTTTGTTTTGCTCCGGTTATTTTATTCTTTATATATTGTTCAAAGTATCTTTCGCCTATAGTGTAATACATTGTTTGGTAGCGTATGACTTGTGCTAAAAAGTGGTGTAAGTGTTGTCGCTGGAATTTATAGAGTTTGCGAGTAATAAGCAAAACCATTTTACGTAACCATCGATCGTGCCCTTGACCGATTCGCGGTGCCGGCCTATGCATTCCGCTGACGTTATCAGAGTTATTGTGTTTATCCTTTTCTAATGTCGCTAAGAAAGGGATCTACATGTGCGGGCTGCAAGAACCCAATCAAGCCTAAAGAAATGATAACTTGCTCGCTATGCACTTTGAAATATGATATTGTTTGTGCTAATATTTCAAATCAAAGTTTCGATCTTATGTCAAAGGTGCAGAAGTCTATTTGGAAATGCCCGGTGTGTGTGAGTGAGCAACCTAGACCTAGTCAATGTAGTATTGACACGCCGGTGCGTGCAGCCAATGAATCTCCGGAACAGAAGAACGACGTGCTGTACGCCAATACGGACTCCAGCAACGTTACACTCAGAGCTAAGAAGCCACAAATCGGAGTTGACAGCAGCGAGACATCAAATTCCATCGACAACCTTCGCGGAATTATACGAGAGGAAATTAACCTGTCAATTAAGAGACTCGTCTTGGACAAGCTTAACGGAATTGAGGAGAGATTGTGTGGTTTCGCTGAAGCTGTGTCATTCATCGGTCAACAGTACGACGAGGTGAAAAAGGATTTGGAGGATAAAACTAACATTATAAAGAAATTAAAAGAAGATAACACCCAGTTACAGTCTACAGTCAATAACCTCTCCGTGAGGCTCAACTTAGTAGAACAGCATGCTCGGGACTGTAACTTGGAAATAAACGGTATACCTGAACACGACTCAGAGAATTTAACCGCCACAGTTTTGCAACTAACAAGCGTTATCGAGAGCCCACTCGTGGAAAGTGACATACAGCAGGTGACGCGTATTGCAAAATTGGACAGGCAGAGTGGCAGGCCAAGATCAGTAATAGTTAAGCTCCGGAACCAGCGCGTACGTGACACTCTGCTGGGAAAAGTGTTCGAGTTCAACAAAAAGAATTCGACCGATAAGCTGTGTTCTCATCACCTTGGCATTGGCGGGCCGCGCGCCCCAGTCTACGTTGGAGAACACTTGTCCCCTGCCAATAAATCGCTCCACGCCGCTACAAGGAAGAGGGCAAGGGAGTTATCGTATAAGTTTGTTCGCGTCCGCAACGCGCGTATATATGTACGTAAGTCTGAAACTAGTCAGTCTATCTTAATACGCTCTTTTGATCAACTACACAACCTGGTTTAAAGTTTAAATCGCTTCTATATTGTGTCATTTCCATTTCACACTAGATTATATTTCTCAAATAATCATCTGTTTCTTTGCATGACTGGGATTAGTTTGTATTATCAAAATGTACGAGGCATAAGAACCAAAACTAATGACCTATATAAAAATATACTACTTAGTAGTTATGATGTTATAGCCCTAACAGAGACGTGGCTGCGGCCTGTCGTTTGTGATAATGAATTTATCGACTCAAGGTACAAAGTATATAGAAAGGATAGATCAATTACAAGTAGCTCTAAAAAAGACGGGGGTGGAGTAATGCTGGCTGTCTCAAATGATCTGAAATCAACTAGATTGTATAATTCCGAAGGCACATGCGAGACCCTATGGGTTAAAGTACAATCAAAAGTGAACAATGTCTGTAAATATATAGCTATCTGTGTCGTGTATCTTCCCCCCCCAGTCAAGCTTGAGACACTAGTCAGTTTTTACGACACCATAAATAGTGTTTCCAGTCAGGTGGATGACATAATAGTGCTCGGAGACTTTAACCTTGGGTTTATAAATTGGTCAGCCGGATATAATAATGGTATAGCTTGCATGATGCCATCCAACTACTGTAACCCCCTGGGCTATTCTTTGGTCGACAATATGGCAATTAATTGCCTAAATCAATACAACAATATAACAAATTGTGATGGCAGGTTGTTGGACCTTATATTAAGTAACAATCCGAACATTATTGTATCATCCCCATTAGACGTACTAAGTAAATTGGATACTAAACATCCCGCTTTATTACTCACAGTTAAATATGTAACATGTCATCATGACCGAAAAGTCAATCGTACTGATTTTAATTATTTTAAAGCAGACTATTCGAGTATTACTAAACAACTATTTGATACAAATTGGCAGGATATTCTAAATAATCTAAATGTAAACGAAATGATTTCAGCATTTTATGATATTCTTAATGATCTTATAGGCAAATTTGTACCGAAACGCTCTATTAAAAAATCGAAATACCCTCCTTGGTTTAAATACATTTTAATTAAAATGCAATCAGAAAAGGATAAATTAAGAAAAATGTATCGTAAATATCAGAACCCTCGAGACAAAGTTGATTATGAAGTACTGCGTGACAGATGTCATAAATTATTGGCTAAATCATACTCTGAATATAAATCAAACATTGAAACACAAATAACTTCAAACCCAAAAGCTTTTTGGAGGTTCATCAAAGACAAAAAGAAAGGTCAATGTACCTATCCACCTTATATGCATTTGGACGGAGTCACGGCGGATTCCGGGCCAGCCATAGCTAACTCATTCGCTAAACAGTTTTCTTCGGTTTTCAGTAAAGATCTCCCTTCTGTGGTAAACCTTCAAGCTCTGGACAACCATGGTTTCATTTCACAAATCACTTTTACCGAGAAGGAGATCTTAAAGAATATACAAAAACTTGATATTTTCAAAGGTGCCGGCCCAGATGGAATTCCCCCTCTCTTCATAAAACGCTGCGGGAAAGCAATCTGCTTGCCTCTGGTCATAATTATGAATACTTCTTTACGAGAAGGAATATTTCCTGACGAGTGGAAAAAAGCTAGAATCACCCCAATTTATAAAAAAGGAGACCACAATGACATCAAAAACTATAGACCAGTGTCAATACTATCATGTTTTTCTAAAATATTTGAATCTTTGGTATATCCACACTTAGCAAATTACACAAGTAAACTAATTTCGTTTGCACAACATGGTTTTAGGTCTGGGCGTTCTATTGATACCAACCTTATTTCATTTGTCACTGACTTAGCGCGGGATCTTGACAAGGGGCTAGTAGTGGATGCTGTATATACTGATTTTAGTAGTGCATTTGACAAAGTTAACCATAAATTACTAATAGTCAAGCTTCAATCATGCGGTATATCTGGCTCCTTGCTGAGTTGGTTTAACTCATACTTAGCAAAAAGACTTCAAGTAGTTGTAATAGATGGTCACACTTCGCAGGAATATGTAGCGGAGTCTGGAGTTCCTCAAGGATCTCATCTCGGCCCCGTGCTTTTTTCCCTGTTCATAAATGATATTACCACTAACCTAAATGAATGCGGGTATTCACTGTATGCGGACGACCTTAAAATTTACAGAACAATTACATCTTCAGATGATACCAACCTATTACAAGAAAATTTAAATAAGATTGAACAGTGGTGTTCTGACAATGCCATGTCTCTTAATATTATGAAATGCGTCCACATACAATTTTCACGGAAGAAGCATACATTTCCATCTGCTTATAAACTTAATGGTACAAACCTACACAGGGTCAAGGAGATCAGAGATCTAGGAGTAGTAATGGATAATAAACTTAGTTTTATTCCTCATATTGATTCCATAGTAAAGAAGTCTGCTCAAACGCTCGGCTTCTTGAAACGAAACTTCAAAGACTTCCGTCATGCTAAAACTAAGATTCTCCTTTATAATGCACTTGTCCGTAGCCAACTTGAATTTGCAGCTACGGTCTGGAATCCGCTCTATTCTGTACATTCTCAGCGTATTGAAAGTATTCAGAGGTCATTTACTAGAAGTCTGGCTTACACGTCGTCAAATATATCACACCGCTGCCCATATGAGCAAAGATTGCGTTTTTATAAAATGAATACTTTGCGCGATCGTCGTAAGATTCAAGACCTACTATTTCTGTACAAAATATTGAATAATAGAATTGATTGCAGTGCCCTTCTGGAAAAACTGCTTATTTCAGTACCGTACCATTTGCCTAGAAAACCAATAAGTAAAATATTTAGTACTCCCATTTCTAGAACCAATTTAGGCCGCAATTCACCTTTGTCGCGATTTGTCGCCACATACAATGATTTAAATTCAAAAATACCTAATATAGATATATTTAGTGATAACTTAAACACATTCAAACATAAATTGCTGAAGTCAATTAGAAATTAATTTATTGTTAGCGTAAAATTTTGCTGTTAAGTTGCCTTATATAATTTCCCATATTTAATAACTATAATGGTACCTGTGTGAACCGTGCACTTTAAAATGTGAATGCTGTACATGCCTGTAATAGGCTTACATATAATGAATAATGTTGTCCGGTTGTATTATAACATGAATGATGGATATGTATGCTGTTGGCATGTCTTAATAAATAAATAATAAATAATAAATAATAAATAATTCCGAATTTTCTTTTTACAAAAAATATAATTCCGAAAATTCACAAACCAAATCGATAATGAAAAATTTGGAACTAACCACTTGAATTAAATTGAAGTCTTCTGCTTGAAACAAAAGTTAGGTGAGATGACGAGAACATAACTAAATTATGTCATCTTACCTCGATAGGTTAGGTTAGGTTAGAGTTGCATCAAGGCGCGAAGCGCCTCAGCCACAAGGTAGGTAAGGTTCGTCGGACATTTCTTACAGTTTTTGAGCATTAAGCATGTTAAACATTATACAATTATGGTATCAGGCACTTATTTGAAATAAAAAAATCTTAGAGAATTCGGGCTGCTAAAATTTCGGAATAATGAATATTCGAGATTCGGAATAGGAATAATCGGAATTGTGCTATTCGGAAAAATATTTTTCGGGATTTTAATCATTCGGAAATGTGAACATTCGGAATTTAAAAAATCGTGATTCTGATACTTCGTGAAACTAAAATTCGGAATAGTGATGATTCGGAAATTTCAAAATCGGTATAATGAAATTCGTGTTTATCAAATTCGGAAAAAAATATTTCGAGATTATGTAGTGTACCCATGTTAAACATTATACAATATTTTATCAGGCGCTTATTTGAAATAAAAAATCTTTGAGAATTCGGGGTGCTAAAATTTCGGAATAATGAAGATTCGGAATAGGAATAATCGGAATTGTGATATTCGGAAAAATATTTTTCGGGATTTTAATAATTCGGAAATGTAAACATTCGGAATTTTAAAAAATCGTGATTCTGATACTTCGTGAAACTAAAATTCGGAATAGTGATGATTCGGAAATTTCAAAATCGGAATTCTGAAATTCGTGTTTATCAAATTCGGAAAAAAATATTTCGAGATTATGTAGTGTACCCATATTTGGTTGGATCTTACTGGGGAACATAATAGTGATAGTCACTTTATTAGATTGTTTCCAGTTGGACCTGAAAACGGTTTTTCTGCATTATCAATAGTAAAATGTATATTTTTTCAGCCACCTTGGATAATGAAGTAATAAAATGTTCAATTGATAATTTAGTTAAGCAACTCTTAGCCATAGAAGACAATAAAAAAAAAACTGAAACAGACTATCTGACGAAGATCTCTGCTATGACAGGTTAGTAGGTTCAGTTTTTTATGTGTACCTTGCATTTTCTACATAAGTTATCCTATAAATGATCATGGGCAAAATGGGTGTGGCACCAACAGAGTTAAAACCTATATCATTAAAAAGGAATTAGTTAAAACATAATATCTTAATATGGTCGCAAATACCTAGCTCACTGGACAACAAAAATATGGGCACTTGAAAACAAGATTATGTATATGATATAGTCCATAGAATCTTTGGCTAGTATAATATTGTGACGGATATTTTTTAGAACCGGGTTTAGGGTATTTGATGTAGAAAAATATTTAAAACAATATGCGATTTTGGTTTTCCGCAGAACTCATCTAGAAAAAGTTATTTATAAATAATCGTAACAACACGTTACTCGCAAGATAACAAAGTGTCTCAATAAATGGCTATGTCGGAATGTTTTACAATGGGAGATTATAAAACTATATCATCAACAAAACCTTCGATTAAGCAACTTAACAGAAAAAAGTTACACGAGGGTCGATTGTTTTGTAATGTATTTTATTAATTGTGTAATTATCTGTACGACAAATCAACTCTCCGATTTTAAGAAAATACTTTAGTGTATTACATATTAGCCAAAGTTTCTATGGAAACTCATCATCATGATCATCATGTTTTCAAGTGCCCATATTTTCGTTCTCCGGTAAGCTAGGTATTTGCGGCCATAGTAAGAAATGATGTTTTAACTAATTACATTTAAAATATATAGGTTCCAATTCTGTTGGTGCCACACCCAATTTCCATACAAAATTGCCCATGATCCTTTATTTGTATTTTTGGGTTAACACTATAAAAACACTTATCTAAGAGAACCCATATAGGATAAGTTTACCTATGTACATGACGGCGGCATCGTCGTGACGTGTTAAATTGAAGATATCTTATGTAGCAACTTGATGTAAACAGCACCGGCAAATGGTTCGAGCGCATCACGCCACCCTGCACCTGCTGAACTTGTAAACAGCACGTGCAGCGATTCAGGTGGTCACGCCACGCCGCCCCCCCTAGTCTCCCTACTACGAAGTTATTCTGCTGTGGATATAAAAGTCCAGTCTCTTTGACGGAGGAGCATTCGGATAGGCCGCAGTAACCCGAGGTGGACGTTAAATTTTTAATTAAAATCAATTCGTTTAAATCAAATAGCCGACCATCTGGCTGCCACCTCTGACGTAGGGACGTGTTGTTTTGCGGAACTGCGGAAAAACACAGGTCAGTCACCAACATCTGGCTCCCCTACGTCACACGCTCGTGTTACAGATTAATCTATAATGCTGCTATTTTAGAACCGGTGGCGACATCTCTGGACAACAAGAGATAAAACTTCGACTCGCCGATGGCTCGGTGTTGCCGCTTGGTTTAATTCGTAACTAATTTCTTCTGCATTCAAATAGATGTTTGTTTTATTTTAGGAAAACCCTTCTGGTAGGTTCTATTTATTATTAGATATTGTTAGGATCGGTTTCTGCTAATTTATTTAAATCGAAATATCTGATCGAAGTGTCAATCGATACGTTTAACTCTAGGTTTGATCATAGACGCTTGTCTACGGTAGGATAGTTTGGGAATAGGCTTGTCACTCTCGCAGCCGCTACCATTATGTGAGCACGTCCGTCACGATTACTGGAGAGTCTCGCTACGGCCGTATGGCCATTTTGTAATTTAGCTTCATAGAAATTTAACAAGCTCAATGCATCCTTGTTAAATACTAAGTGTTTCTACGTAAGTATCTCGTGTGTGCTAGAACTTGGTCGACATTGTCGTCAGGTGCTTTTATTTTTGTGAATTGACGGGATTTTCTTGTTGTAGAATGAAGATGTAAGGAGGACACAATATTTCTAAATTTAAGGCGAACATCGTCTAGAACATGGTAAAGTCGCCGCTGCCTTGATATTTCTTTAACCGGGTAAGTGTATTTTCCTAGCTAAAAAGCCTGTCTTGTTTTATGAAACGTGTTGTTTATATTGTGACTTTCGTTTGCTTAAAGTTTCTATTCGCAGGAATAAAACTTATGTTTATACAAAGTGCTAATGCCAACAATCTTTGCAGCTACAAACAGCCGGTGTGGGTCTCTGTGTGTCTCTGTGTGTGCGAGTGTGTCCCTCTGGTCACACCTATCTGTGTGAAATCTACTTCTACGCTCTTGCCACGCTGTCTTCCTTTCTACGTGGTGTTGCTGCGGTCCATGCTTCTCTGTGGATCCACGCGCTGCACTTCTCCTTCATCTACACTTCTTCTTCATCTTGTGGCTGGTGACGAGTGAGACACCGAGAGGCGTCATTTGGTGATCCACGTCTAATCATAAGGTGAACTCGTTTCTTACTACACTTGCAGACATAAACAAGAACGCTCGATAAACGTAAAGAAGTAGGATTTAACTTGCCCTGTCACTGTTACAGTGGAATAGTATGTAAGAAAACACATGATAACGTAGAGAAGTAGGATTTAACTTGCCCTGTCACTGTTACAGCGGAATAGCTTTTAAGAACGCTCGATAAACGTAGAGAAGTAGGATTTAACTTGCCCTGTCACTGTTACAGAGGAATAGTATGTAAGAAAACGCATGACAACGTAGAGAGGTATGATTTAAGCAACCCTGTTATTGTACAGTGGAATTTTTTTATGTAAAAGACTTTAAAAGGTACTAGTACGAAGGTACTATCTAACTTGTACTGTGTTTCTTTTCTAAACAAAACAGATAATAAACTCTGTTGACAAGGTTCATGTTTGTTTACTTTTAATCTCTCTCTAGTTTAAACTTCTATCCCTATCTTTCTGTTGGTTTAGATTAAAACAGATGGCGCCCTTTTCTTTCTAATTTCTACTAAACGCTGCACCAATTTTGTGCCACATTTTGTGATAAGTTGTTTTCATACCGGACTGAGCTCAAGAATCCACGACCCTAAATTGAGTCAATCAGCCACGGCCTAACATCAAGTGTGGACAGAGATCTGTCAAGTCACCTCACACATCAGTAACCACTCATACTACAATATAGTGTTACATTTTGGCGGCCCAACGCTAGGGGCAAAGCTTAGTTTTACTAACAGTGTCGGTGAAAGCAACTTATTATACCGGTTTCTTTAAATAACTATTTTATGAACCTTAACAACAGAAGTTCTCTTTCTGTATTTTAATTTATACTATGTGTTAACAGACTGTATGGCTCTCTTTTGACTTCTTTGTGGATCTGATAAATATTCTGCTTTTACTATTAACTTTTACTTTAAACTTTTAAAAACATAACAGTGAATTGAATTTGGTCTTAAAAAATTAAATTTTTTATCTAAATGTACATTAACTGAATTTAAAAAAAAAAAAAAAAAGATATATTTTGTACCTAAAGTCTTATACTGCATAACTATTTTTGTTTTTATAATTTTAACTGACATATTTAGCCATGGCATTACATGTAGATGTTGACTGTTTGAATAAGGATGAGCTATTGTTTGAACTAAGATCCCGGGGATTGGAACCTGATGAGGAGGATACTGTAGACGATTTAAAACGTCGTTTGAGAGCTACTAGGGGTATAACACTCGACACTGACAAAGTCAATACATACATCTTAAGCTTGTCTTTTGACAACGAATTTCAGATCTGCAAAGAGAAAGTTGAGATGGTGCTTCAGGCTGATCACTCTTCATCGTCGTGTCGTCGCAGGTGTCTATCGAAGTTGTCACACGTCATATTAAGGTTGGAGAAACTTAACTATTTGACATCTGAACAGCAGCTTGCAAAGATAGCTCTTGTCTCACAGGCGTATCACGCAGTTGAAACTCTCAAGTGTAATCAATCTCCTGGTCAATCTTCTCAAGCTGTTGTGAGAGAATCTGTTGAGGTAGCTCCTTCAAATTCTTGTTACAAACGTGCTTCTCAAGTTCTTAAGTGGAATCTTATTTATGATGGTCGAACACCTGTTCATGATTTTATATTTCGGTTGCGTGAGTTGAAACACTCCTCAGAGATCACTGACATTGAGCTTTTAAGGAACTCTGTTCATCTTTTTTCTGGTGAAGCGCTGATATGGTTTAGGACTAATAGGTCTCACTTCGAGTCTTTTGAAAATTTGATTGAATCACTTAAAGCTGAATTTCAACCCATCGAATATGAACGTTGTTTGTTGAATCAAATTAGGACCCGCTTACAAGATAAAAGTGAGAATATAAAATCTTACATTAACATTATGGAAAGTTTGTTCTTACGTCTGTCTAAACCGTTGAGTGAATCAGAACAGCTGGAAATTATTATGACTAATATGAGTCCTTTCTTCATATCTCGTTTAGCTTTAACGGAGGTTAACTCGATTAGGGGTTTGAAGGATATCTGTTCACGTTTAGAGATCTCTAAATTTAAGTGTGAGAATAGAGGGTTCTTAAACACTGGCAAAGAGTCTATTTTGCCAAATTTCTGTAGCGGGGGTGAAAATTTCAATTCATCAACTTCTAATGCTAGGATTCGTGTCACTAATCTTGAACAGAAGAATACTACTGTTTTATGCTTGAAATGTGGAGGTGCACATCATCACTCTCGGTGCGATGTACACAAAACACCAATATGCTTAAAGTGTAAGCGACCTGGTGTTATTACTAAATATTGTCCTTGTTCAAAAAACTAAATAGTAGGTCGGAGGATCCTATTACTACTATAGATAAAAATATTACTTCTAACTTTTCTAGTACCTCTGACCGGTACACTCAAACAAATTTGACAATGACTAATTTTGATGACAACAATAATTGTTCTCTTTTATTTAAAGAAAATGTGGGCGATCCCAGACCATTTCTTTCTGTAGGTATTTTAGGACTAGAGTGCAATGCATTGGCTGACAGTGGAGCTGCCGTGTCATTAATAAGTGAGTGTGCCTACTCCTTATTGCAAAGTGAAGGTTTAGACTTTCCCTTGCAGACATGTGATACTGAACTTGCTGTTGGAAATGGGGCATCTCTGGAAGTCTTAGGAAAGATAGAAATACCTGTTTCATATAAACATATTCTACATTATATAAATTTTTATGTTTGTCGTGATATTAATACTCCAATTATATTAGGGGTAGATTTCTTAACTAAATTTCATCTCTGCTCAGATATTCTTAATATCAAACGGTCGATTGAACAATACTCTGTTCTTAGCTTATTGAAGGATCCTAATATCCATTTACATGACTTGGAAGATCTCAATCCTGAACAAAGGTCACGGTTGAATAGCGTGGTTCTAGATTTTGAATGTATTGCGGCTACTAAGGACACGTTAGGTTGTACCACTCTGGAAGAACATGTCATTGATACCGGAGATAATGCTCCAGTTAAACAAAAATATTACCCGATACCTTTTCACCATCGAGAGTATGTTCGTGGGGAGATTGATGATATGTTGAGATTGGGCATAATCGAGAGGAGTACTTCTCCATGGAATAGTCCTATTTTGCTAGTTCCAAAGGCCAATGGCGAACTTAGAATGTGCTTGGATAGTAGAAAGTTGAATAGCTTAACCAAAGTGGATACTTATCCAATGCCTAGGGTACAAGAAATACTGGACTCTCTCAATAATGCTAAGTTTATGAGCTCTTTAGACTTAAAGTCTGCTTTCTTTCAAATTATGTTGTCTGTTGAGTCGCGAGAAAAGACTTGTTTTTCTGTGCCAGGCTTGGGAGCCTTTCAGTTTAGAAGGTTACCATTTGGCTTGGTAAATTCAACTGCTCGAATGATGAGACTAATGGACAAGGTATTTGGTCCGGAATTTGCTAATAATATCTTTTACTATGTCGATGACATTATACTTATCTCTGAAACTTTTGATGAACATATCATATTGTTAAAAAGAGCTTGTGAAAAGCTACGGCAAGCTGGTTTAACCATTAATCTTGACAAGTCAGTTTTCTGTCGCTCATCTTTAAAGTTCTTGGGTTATGTTGTTGATCGCAGAGGTCTGAGGACGGACAAGGATAAAGTTAAAGCTATAACTGAGTTCCCTACCCCATCTTCTCAAAAGGAACTTAGAAGATTTCTTGGCATGGTGTCTTGGTACCGTCGTTTCATCGATAACTACTCTACTGTTTGTGCTCCTCTTAACAAATTAACTAAAAAACTGCCTAAGGGATCATGTTTTCAGTTTACTTCTGAAGCTGATACAGCTTTTAGGGCTGTCAAGGAACTCTTGGTTTCTGCACCTATCTTGTGTGTACCTAAGTTTGACAGACCATTCATTATTTCGACGGACGCTTCTGATGTTGGACTTGGTTGTGCCATATCACAGCTGGACGATCAAGGTCATGAGCATGCTGTTGCTTATGCCAGCAGAACTCTTACTGGCTCTGAGAAAAATCACTCTACAACTGAGAAAGAGCTAAATGCTTTAATCTTCGCTTTAGAAAAATTTAGAGGTTATATTGATGGTTCTCCTTTCAGGACACAAGTGTTCACTGATCACAGTAGCTTAAAATGGTTGGTTAGTCTGAAGTCACCAACAGGACGCTTAGCTAGGTGGGCACTTCGGTTGTCACAATTCAATTTTGATATTCAATATAAGAAAGGTTCTGAAAATAAGCTTGCTGACGCACTTTCTAGGGCACCCATTCCAATCGAAACGGTAGATTTCATTTCTCCTGTAGACTCAGTCACTGATACGTGGTACACAAATTTATTTGCTAGGGTTAAAAGTGCTCCTCATAAATTTCCTGATCTTAAGATACTAAATGAAAACTTGTTTAAGCGTGTTAGATCTAAAAATCCTTTAGCTAGGGACTGTGAATGGAAGAGAGTTGTTCCACAGGAGCTGCGACAGGAGGTACTGAAGCTATGTCATGATAGATCAGACGCCGCTCATTTAGGCGTTTTCAAAACACTCAAACGTGTTGCTCAAAGCTACTTTTGGCCTAAAATGCTGGGAGATATAAAACGGTACATAAAAACCTGTCAAGTTTGTTTAGCTTATAAGAGCACGAATGAGGCTCCTCCAGGTTTAATGGAGAACCCGAAAAAGGTTCAACGACCCTGGCAGGTTATATGTACAGATATATTAGGACCCCTTCCACGTAGCCCAAAAGGTTACAAATTTATCTTGGTTGTGTGTGATTGTTTTACGAAGTATACTTGTCTATTTCCTATGAGAAATTCTTTGGCTAAAACTGTAGTAGAACTAATAGAAAATAATATCTTGTTAAAACACGGTATCCCTCAGTGTATAATAATGGATAATGGTCCACAGTATATATCTAAAAATATGCAAGCACTGAGAGAAAAATATAAGATACCCAAACTTTTCTATAACTGTAGATTCACTCCTCAGAATAACCCTGCTGAACGAGTTAATCGTGTGGTGGTGACTGCCGTTGCATCTTATGTCGGCAAGAATCATCGTACGTGGTCTGACGAACTGAGTGCAATTGAATTTGCAATTAACACCGCTGTGCATGAAGTGACTGGATATAGTCCATATTTTATGATTAATGGACGGGAGGCTATTCTTTCTGGCGAATGGTATCCATCAGCGCCTCTGCAAAGTGATGAATTGCAATTCACTGATAGAAATTTATATACTTCCATGCTAACACATCTGAAGCCTATCTTTCAGAAGGTGAATGACCGCCTTCAGAAATCTTATCAGCGTAGTAGAATTTACTACAATCGTAATAGAAGATTTATAGAGTATAACGAAGGTCAGGTTGTCTGGAAAAAGGAATATCCGTTGTCAGACGCTGACAAATTCTTTACAAAGAAGTTAGCTCCTAAATTTAAAAAGTGTGTTATACGAAAAAAATACTCTCCTGTGACGTATGAGTTGCAAGATATCGAATCTAAGAAGTCGCTAGGTATTTGGCATGTCAAAGACATTCTAAAACTACAATCTATGAATTTATAGGGTTAGTACTATAGGACGCACTAAGGGTGTAGGGTTCCTTCTTTTCCTGTATTCTTATTTCTCTTTTGATCACAAGGTGGCTGAATATACTTTGAACTTAAATAATTTAACTCTGAGACTATCGTTTGGTGTAGATACTTCTTGCTAACTTTGTGTCTTGTTATTCTGATTCTCTTTACAAGAGAACAGATGATGCTTCACTTCTTTTTCTGTGTAGCATTTGATCTGGATAGCAAATTTTTTTTTTAGGTAAATACGTAATAGGTAATAGTAACGTTGCATAGAGTCACATGGTGTTTTCCAGCCTCATTTTCGTTGAATTCTAGGTATTTCAGAAATCGTCAGCATGCCTTTCCAGTCCTATTCCAAGATGCATTGTTAATAAAGTCAACGTCTAATGCAATTTAGTTTAATAAATTTGAAATAGCGTAATATGGAGTCGACTCACTAATTCATTGCTAGTAAATCATAAGTTAACAAATACCGTGTAATTTTTCTTTAGGGTAGCTGTCCAAAACATAGTCGTTAATTAGTTAAGTTGTAGTGTGAAGAGGTTTAGGTTATCCGTGGAACGTTAGGAAGCCTACTCCACGACACATGATTTCACATGTCTGCCCAGATGGCACAGACAATCCAGTATTTATTTTTTTTGGACTTCTCTTGTGTTGTCCAAAATATTGTCGTAAGCATAGTTCGTTAGTTAGTTAAGTTGTAGTGTGAAGAGGTTTAGGTTGTCCGTGGAACGTTAGGAAGCCTACTCCACGACACATGATTTCACATGTCTGCCCAGATGGCACAGACAATATTAGTTAAACTGTAGTGTTGTTGTGAAAATTCTGCGTTGCTTAGGTGATAGATGATCTTTATGGTCTAGGGTAGGATAGAGTTGTAAAAAAAAAAAAAAAAAAAATTTTTTTTTTTTCTTCAAGCAGGGAGGTAATGTTACAGATTAATCTATAATGCTGCTATTTTAGAACCGGTGGCGACATCTCTGGACAACAAGAGATAAAACTTCGACTCGCCGATGGCTCGGTGTTGCCGCTTGGTTTAATTCGTAACTAATTTCTTCTGCATTCAAATAGATGTTTGTTTTATTTTAGGAAAACCCTTCTGGTAGGTTCTATTTATTATTAGATATTGTTAGGATCGGTTTCTGCTAATTTATTTAAATCGAAATATCTGATCGAAGTGTCAATCGATACGTTTAACTCTAGGTTTGATCATAGACGCTTGTCTACGGTAGGATAGTTTGGGAATAGGCTTGTCACTCTCGCAGCCGCTACCATTATGTGAGCACGTCCGTCACGATTACTGGAGAGTCTCGCTACGGCCGTATGGCCATTTTGTAATTTAGCTTCATAGAAATTTAACAAGCTCAATGCATCCTTGTTAAATACTAAGTGTTTCTACGTAAGTATCTCGTGTGTGCTAGAACTTGGTCGACATTGTCGTCAGGTGCTTTTATTTTTGTGAATTGACGGGATTTTCTTGTTGTAGAATGAAGATGTAAGGAGGACACAATATTTCTAAATTTAAGGCGAACATCGTCTAGAACATGGTAAAGTCGCCGCTGCCTTGATATTTCTTTAACCGGGTAAGTGTATTTTCCTAGCTAAAAAGCCTGTCTTGTTTTATGAAACGTGTTGTTTATATTGTGACTTTCGTTTGCTTAAAGTTTCTATTCGCAGGAATAAAACTTATGTTTATACAAAGTGCTAATGCCAACAATCTTTGCAGCTACAAACAGCCGGTGTGGGTCTCTGTGTGTCTCTGTGTGTGCGAGTGTGTCCCTCTGGTCACACCTATCTGTGTGAAATCTACTTCTACGCTCTTGCCACGCTGTCTTCCTTTCTACGTGGTGTTGCTGCGGTCCATGCTTCTCTGTGGATCCACGCGCTGCACTTCTCCTTCATCTACACTTCTTCTTCATCTTGTGGCTGGTGACGAGTGAGACACCGAGAGGCGTCATTTGGTGATCCACGTCTAATCATAAGGTGAACTCGTTTCTTACTACACTTGCAGACATAAACAAGAACGCTCGATAAACGTAAAGAAGTAGGATTTAACTTGCCCTGTCACTGTTACAGTGGAATAGTATGTAAGAAAACACATGATAACGTAGAGAAGTAGGATTTAACTTGCCCTGTCACTGTTACAGCGGAATAGCTTTTAAGAACGCTCGATAAACGTAGAGAAGTAGGATTTAACTTGCCCTGTCACTGTTACAGAGGAATAGTATGTAAGAAAACGCATGACAACGTAGAGAGGTATGATTTAAGCAACCCTGTTATTGTACAGTGGAATTTTTTTATGTAAAAGACTTTAAAAGGTACTAGTACGAAGGTACTATCTAACTTGTACTGTGTTTCTTTTCTAAACAAAACAGATAATAAACTCTGTTGACAAGGTTCATGTTTGTTTACTTTTAATCTCTCTCTAGTTTAAACTTCTATCCCTATCTTTCTGTTGGTTTAGATTAAAACAGATGGCGCCCTTTTCTTTCTAATTTCTACTAAACGCTGCACCAATTTTGTGCCACATTTTGTGATAAGTTGTTTTCATACCGGACTGAGCTCAAGAATCCACGACCCTAAATTGAGTCAATCAGCCACGGCCTAACATCAAGTGTGGACAGAGATCTGTCAAGTCACCTCACACATCAGTAACCACTCATACTACAATATAGTGTTACACTCGGACCGATCAACAGTGGAATTTCCCCGCCGCCGGCCGGTAACTTTCCTTCCAGTACCTAGTCTCGGCCTCTCGCTTGCGGGGGGAGCCTTGGGACGGGGGAAAAGGGAGGGGAGTGGTGAGGCCGCGGTGCGTTATGGTCGCGTGAGTCACTGCCCCATCTTAAGTCATCCTTTGTTTTATTTGGGTGGGTAGATTATTTTTTCCGCAAATATATCTACCCTCCAAATTAACATCGTGTCTCTCCCACCTTGTGCGAGTCCGCAAAGGTGGGGTAACTTGTAAAAGCCCTTTTCAGGGCTACCCCCCAATATGCAGCCTGGATCCCGGAGTGATCCAACGGCGCGAAGGCAGACGCGCCCGCGGATCTTCCGCAACACCCGACGGATCCCGATCTCTACCGAGGACCGCACCCATGTTGTGCGCGCTATCAACCTGCTGCGAGCGGCCGGTCAGGCAACACCGCCGACGTCCGCTCCGAACACCCCGCCACCGGACGGCCAAGCTATTGCCGAGCTGGCCGTACAGATGGCTGCCGGCGTGCCGCCTCAGCGCGACCCTCGCCTTGACCCAGGACGACCCCAGCGGACCCGGTCCCCGGGCCACTCCCGCGACCTGGAGTTCGCCAACTCCCCGGGCACTCAGCTCACGTTGAGCGAGATGCTCGCGGACGGCGAAACAGCTCCGCCTGTGCTGCGTGCCGCGTTCGCGCGGATCACCGCCGCTCGCGCCGCAGCCACTGCTGCTGCCGCCGCCGCCCCAACATCGGCCCCCTCTGCCTCCCAACCTCGTGAGCAGCGCCCACAGACGGCGCGCACCTCGCTCGCACTGCCCAGCAGCCTCCCGCGCTTCGGCACTGTGCCCCGCGTGATGCCCGCAAATGCGGAGCTCCGCGACAACCCGGAGGACGAGCCGCCGCCCCTCGCACCCGTGCGAGCTGTCGCCGCTGCCGCCTCCACCAGCCGTGCCTCAACATCCGCCACGCCAGCGCGCGTGGCCCGGACCACCCCCGCGAGAGCGCACGCGCCCGCGACATCACCCCCCTTTCGCGCAAGGCCGACCACCGCGCCTGTGCGCTTAAGTGCGCCGCCGCCACAGCCAAAGGCCGTTACGCGGCCGTGAGCCGCGCCACGAACCCCAGTACCGCCTGTCGCTACCGCTGCGTCCTCCACCGCAGCGACGCCGAGCAAGAAGCGGGTTGCGAAAACCCCTCCTGCAACGCTACAGCAACCGCGCTCACTGCCCCGGCTCGACCTGTGTCCGATGGACACAACCGGGCCGTCACCACCAGGTGCCCAACAGCTTCCACAGCTGAGCTCTCCATCGCCGCCACTCTCCTTCGCCGCAGCAGCCGCCTCTCCGCCATCTCCTTCCGCAACTAGCGGTCAAGGACCGGCGACAGCAGCGCAGGCGCCCGCGAAGAAGATTCGCTACCCGCCGCTGGTTGTCCAGCGGATCACACAATGGGGTAAGCACTTCCGGGCCCTAAAGGGGCTTCTGGGACGCGCCCCTAATGCCCGCCCGTACAGAACCGGGATACGCTTCTCCCCGTCAGGTGAGCAGGAGTTCCGAGTGGTACAGCGGTACCTCTCCGACCTAGAGAAGGAGGACTCTACCTTGGAGTGGTACTCCTACTCCCTGCCCGCCGAGCGAAGCCAAAAGGTGGCCATTAGGGGTCTCCCCGTGGACACCAGCCCCGATGACATCACCGACGACCTCACTTCCCAAGGCTTCGACGTGGAATACGTCAGGCCCATCAGAGCCCGCAGCGGCAGACCCGGGTGTATTTTTTACGCCCAGGTCACCAAAAATGCGGCCATTTTCCACGTCACGGAGATGCTCTGCATGCCAGGGATCATCGTGGAGCCATGGAGAGGTAAGCGAGGCATCGCGCAGTGCCACCGCTGCCAAAGTTTCGCCCACTCCTCTCACCACTGCCACCGCCCCATAGCCTGCGTGCGCTGTGGAGGCCCCCACGCTGCCAGCGACTGCCCACGGCCCCGAGAGGAGCCACCAACATGCGCGAACTGTGGCGGTGAGCACACCGCCAACAGCGCCAAATGCCCAGTCCTGCTGAGGGAAAACCGAAGGACTAAAAAGTCACCTCACCCTTCGAAGCCCACCAAGCAGGGCCCCGAGCCCACCACTACCCGAACCGTCGAGGCGGCGCAACACAGCGCCACCCTGATGGCCCCCGGGAACGACCCCAAGCAGCCACCCACCACCCGCCGCGGAAAGAGGCGCGGAGCCCGAAACCGTGGCCCGCAGCCCTCCGTGCAAGCTGCCACGAACACTGCCACAACTCAAACCGACACCCCGGTGAGTACACTCCCGACCATACCACCTGAAGCCATCGCCCAGAGAGCGGCGCTGATGGAGGGCTTCGCCGTGGTCCAGGAGGCCGTAAGGGCCAGACTGGACGGCGAGCCCATGCCCGCAGCAGCCCTCAATTGGCTGAACAACCACATGTCTGCGTAGGTACCTACACCTACCCCCTCCACCGCGCAGCCTGCGCCTTCGGCGCCGGCTGCGCTCCAAGGACCCGGCCGTCTTCACGGCCGGCGCAGATTTCCCCGGTCGGGGGTCATACAGACCCGATACCGGCTCCTCATCCCCCTTTTTGTATAAAAAGGGCGGATAGAGACGACCAACGAGGGAGGAGCATTCGAGACTTAGACACGAAGCAGTGCACAGGCTGAGTGGCTCTTGAAATATCCTCATAACTGTAGATTATTTATTAATTAATTAATTGTCAGTACCGAGTGTACCTTTCAAAGATACAATAAAGTTATTGTAATTTATATTGCCGCTTTTCTCTCCGTTGCCGGACCTTATTCTTATATCAGAAGTGCCGGATCCAGTTCCACTGCAAGCTTCGGCCGACTATCATAACCTTCAGTTGGGCCACCGCTTGCCCATCTGCTTCAGGAAAAAGGGCGACAGTCCAGCCAGCAGCTACGGGGTTCCCAACAACGTTAGCAAGCAAAGTCAACTTGTGCACTGATAATGCACGGGGAGTTTTACAGAATAGTGGTTCAAACTTTTCCTTTTGTCTTTGATTATAGTCGAGTGTAGTCTTATAAAAAGACTAGAGGACGCCCGCGACTTCATACGCTTAAAGTTGGTTTCCCGCTACTCTCCCTATTTCTTCCCGTTGGGGGTCGATTTTCGCAAAGTCCTTTCTTAGTGCTCACTTACATCATTAGAGGAGCCCCTGTACCAAATTTCAAGTTTCTAGGTATACCTAGTAGTTTCGGCTGTGCGTTGATACATAAGTCAGTAAGTCAGGTTTTCCTTTTATATTTATATAGATAGAAGATGACATTCTTAATTTTGTTAAGAGGTGAGCAGTTTTATAACAAAAAAAAAATTAAAAGGTAGTAATTTAATGTGTGAATTACGTATCTAGCTGTAGTAAAAGCCGTATAACAGTTAAGAGATTAATTGCATGGCCGAAAATTCACTGTAAGTACTCACCGATTGTAATGCTTTAAAGGTCACACTCTAAAAAGAAAGCTGAGACCACGTTTTCATAGATAGTGGGCTATTTTACAATCGTATGTCTTCAAAATTGTTTATAAAGATGGGAAATCAATAGCTCGCGCAGATTGTCTATTGCAGAATCCCATTAGTACGAATCCAAATCCTGTGATTTGTAAGAATGTTATTATTTTCGGAATTAAAGAAACCGTAGCTGACCGTAAAGCAGCATCGCGATTCTGAATTTATATGGGTTTCCTAGCATGTCCAAATATGTAAAAAAAAAAAGAGAACACAGATTCTTGTGTCATATCTTATCTTATTGGTTGGGTCCTTAGGGATACACTTCAACCCTACGGGATCTTTCATGTAATTAAGTACCCCTCTTTTTGTTTAGCGCTTAATCCAATGCAGTCTCCACCCCTTCCAGAAAGCGGATAGTGGAATGCAATGGCAGTGCGTTGAAATCGTCTGGTTCTGGGTAGTCACAACCAAGGATTTTCATTCTTACTCCGGCGAAGACATCACATTTACACAATTAGTGTTTCATTGTTTCCACCTCTTCGCCGCACATTACACTATCTGTGTTATCATAAAGGCCCATCTTTGCTAGGAGATGTTTACTAAAACTAGGAATTGGGACTTAATCATAGGTACCTCGATGTTTTGACTGTGTTACAACAGCCGTGATCACGAGAAGACGAGATTCAATAGTTTTAGTATGTGTAAAAATTGTGTTAGTTTAAAGAAGTTGTCTTCTGCTGAGTTTCCAAAGTTTTTTGGCCTAGCTCTGGTCAACTCTTTCTATGAAGAGCTTTTCATGCCCTAAGCCTACCGTGGTTTTCCTATCTTTCTGGTGGTGTTCTTGGACGTTATTGTTCAGGGCTGCTTTTTTTGGTGCCCAGTGAGGGTGCCACAAATAGTTCAGGTCCGATGTATGCGTCATTGGACCCTTCCCTTGCCAGCTCGTCCGCGGCTTCATTTCCGGGACAACCTTCGTGTCCTGTAATCCACATCAGTTCACTTATTTTGTGCTTACCAAGCTTGTTTAAGGCTTGGATTCCATTGTAGGCTAGTCTCGAGTCTACTTTAGGAGCTGTCAGTGCCTTAAATCGTTTGTGTCTAATGAAAAGCATCTAAGGGCCCATCTGGTTCTCAGCAGGTTCGCCTACATGCAATTCCTAAGCCTCCTATCCCGTGGCATACTTCGCATATGGATTTATCCGGAAAATCTAGTTTTGAGTGCGTCTAATGCAATTCGAGCTTTGCAACATGCGGTCGCCTTTTCGGAGCCCCACAACGTAGCTGATTACGGACTTTCCTACGATAACTCCGATTTGTATTTGCAGGCAAAGAATTGCATGTTACGCCGGTTATATTACTATAAAGTAAACGAATTGTTGCATTATGCGGATACTTAATTATTATTTTTATTAAACTTTTTTTGAGAGCAGTACAGACGGTTCATGGCAGGAAAATTTTGGATACATTCAATTAGCCCTTAATAGTACGCGTTGTAGAGTAACAGATTTTACTCCATTATAATTAATTTTGGGAATTCAGGGTAATAGGGAATATTCATTACTTGTTTCACGGGTTCAACTAAAACTGATTCATGTAACAAACAGTTGAGAAAAATATTTCAATTGTTTTGAATAGTTAAAAAATAACCAAGATATAAGCCAACAAATATATTTCCTATCTCTTTCTAGCAAAACAGTATTTAACATGGATCTGTTAAATGACGTCACAGTGCATATCGGATCTATGTCTATTCATTATAACTATTAATTAGCAGTTTAAAATTCTTGTATCATCCATATTTCTTGGCCGATTTTAATTTTAATTTCACTTTTGGTGATCTCTTTTACGGTATTTTAATATTTTGTTGAGAAATGCGATTTAAAAAAAAAAACCATCCATATTCCCTTTTCATTAACAATTATCAAGAATATCAATTAACGCTCAGGATACAACGAGGCCAGATCTCGAAACAGCTGGCTCATAAGACTCCAGTAGCATTTAGTAAGCATCTCAAAGTGATACCCTTCGGTTCAATAGCAGTAGAGCTAGACTCAGACCCTTCGCAGTAGGCGATTTTGTATTATATAGTAAAAATAAAAGCTCTTACGATTATCAGTGTTAGATAACGACCGTTATGAATTGCGACATAACTACTAATGGTTAAAATAGAGTCTTTAAGTACCTACCCCCACGAAAATTTTAAAGTGCCACGCGGGTTAACCGGTTAAGTGGAAATAGCCTAATGTACTAATGATGACGTGACGGCGGAAGGTCAATATGATAATTTTGCTCTTCATGAAACTGCTTGTAATAGTGACGGTAAAGAAACTATGTCTGTGATCCGTCCATATATGCCGACGTAATTCACGTACTTGTAATTGATGGTTAGGATACACTGTCTTATTTGCCAGATACTGCTTATATTGTTAAAGAAGCAATTGTACATACTAAGTTATAAGCTATAGGGACCATGTAGGTCCGGCCTAGCCAATTTTAGTCTTATTAAATCCGGTCCAATATAACTGAAGGGATTGGTTCTAATAATCCGGGCCAGTTAATTGTAGAAGGGATTCAAAAAAAAAAAACCGGTCCATCTATGGAGCTGAAGGGATTCCAAAAAAAAAAAATACGGTCCAGCTTTGAAGCTGAAGGGATTGCGAGAATCTGGTCCAGCTATGGAGCTGAAGGGATTCGGAAAATCTGGTCCAGCTATGGAGCTGAAGGGATTAGGAAAATCCGGTCCGGCTATGGTGCTGAAGGGATTAGGAAAATCCGGTCCGGCTATGGTGCTGAAGGGATTCTGAAGGGTCAGTACATGACCGGACCAGAACTGAAGGGCATATGAGCCGGTCCAGTACAGGTACGAAAAATTTAGTTCGTCAGGATGATCGAACAATAATTATTGTTTCATTCTCAAATTGAACTCTGTGGTACGACGCGCACGAGGACGTGCGCATGTCAGCATGGCCGTGACGGCGGCATCGTCGTGACGTGTTAAATTGAAGATATCTTATGTAGCAACTTGATGTAAACAGCACCGGCAAATGGTTCGAGCGCATCACGCCACCCTGCACCTGCTGAACTTGTAAACAGCACGTGCAGCGATTCAGGTGGTCACGCCACGCCGCCCCCCCCTAGTCTCCCTACTACGAAGTTATTCTGCTGTGGATATAAAAGTCCAGTCTCTTTGACGGAGGAGCATTCGAGACTTAGACACGAAGCAGTGCACAGGCTGAGTGGCTCTTGAAATATCCTCATAACTGTAGATTATTTATTAAGTAATTAATTAATTGTCAGTACCGAGTGTACCTTTCAAAGATACAATAAAGTTATTGTAATTTATATTGCCGCTTTTCTCTCCGTTGCCGGACCTTATTCTTATATACAATATCTATATCGATGCAAATATGCCTTGTATGTATGTATGAAAGAAATAAAAAAAAACAGGCAATATAACGAAAAAACAAGTACAGAGGCGAACTTATCCTTAAAGGCATTTCTTCCAGATAAGCCTTGTTGAAAAAAAGAAAAATGGTAAATAATTAGCCTCATAACAAAAAAACAACAATAAATAAATAGGCAAATACACTACCCCAAAACTAACATTTATTCATTTTGACAACCAATACAAAGTTCGATACATTTTTTTTTTTAATTTGTTGCTTTCATTTTATAAAGTATTGAAAAAAAAACTTCAGTTTCTCAGGTTTAGTTTCCTAGTACTATGAAACGTCTAGGGAACCAGGAACTATAAAAATTTGTATGAACGCGTCAGCACTTAATTTTTAAATCATTATAAAATAAAAGGTCCGCTTTCAACAGAGGATTGGTTGTACTGTACATTCGTTACATAGTTATTCCTAGTTAAAACTTTATTTAATGATCATGATTATGATATTTGTATTTTCCGTTATATTTAGAAGAGCGGGTTCTCCTGATACAAGTATTTAAATACTTAATAGGAGATCCCAACCTTATTGTGATATGCACTCCTACTGTTGAACCAATAAATTATATTAAAAATAAAATTTTATTTCTATATTTATTTTTTTATTTTTATTATTTAATAGTTTTTTGTAAATTTTAACTAACCAACTTTATTTGGTCAAGTTAAGGTAAGGTAAGTACTTTATAAATTTTATGATGGGTGGGCAATTTCAATTATTCATCTTCATGGGTAACTAGCTGTTCCCGTGCCCACATCGTTGGGCAAAAAACGTTGGGTAAATTCTTATTTATTTTGACAACCAGGTTTGGTAGGTAAGATAGATTAAGATTTAAATAAATCTTCTAATATATTTAAATAAATACATGTGAAAGCCATATTATAAAAAAACAACATGCCATAATAGCAGTTACTGACGTACCTATCAAAATAATTATACAGTTCGCAAACACATTGCCAACCCTGAGGACCAAGATGTAATTCCTCATTATTATTCTAGAGGCGGTATCTACCAGACTGAAACACAAAAGTGCAAACACCACGGATTTTGAGATTATTGACTCTTAAATAAAAGCAAAAGAGACAGAGAATGTGTGTGTGGTGATAATATCACCATAATTGTAAGATTTTGAAGACATAGTTTTTAATTTTTAAGTTTTGTCTTTAATATACAACGGAAAGTTGTATCACAAGGTGCTTTTCTTGGAGGTTCTTTTTTCCAAAAACAGTTGTGAATATCTTAAAACTGAAACACTTAGTAAAGTCATAAATCTATAATTTAAAACCCTTGCCTAAAAAGTTAGCAGTCCCGGGACCACCGCATGTGGATTTTTTACTCTTGAGTATGAGTGAGTATCAGAATTTAATTTCCCTAGTACTAGAGCTAATTTTGGGATTATAATAATTCAGTTTGAGTGAAATTGTCTCCTGATATCCATTCACTGACACTCTGCATTTAAAAAATTTGCTCCGAAATGTTAACACAATGAGTTAAATTATGGTTAAATTTGTTTACTTGTTAAAAGTACACAATTAAGATGTAAAAACACTCGTATAACATTTTAATTCTGTGTGCGATACCGGAGCAAATGTATTCAGCACTCCTACAATTTATACAAGTTAATCAGCGCTATTAAGCTAACTAACTTTTGTATAATTAAATTAAGATAGGTAATAAATCATTAAAAAATATTAAATAGCTCTCAATTTGATCCTAAAGACTTGCAACAAGTTACTGAAGATGTCGATATCACTTGCACTTGTTCTATGAGCTATTAAAATATATTATCAATGGAATATCTGGTCATTCGATGGATCATTTTGTCTAATGAAATATTAATAACTAATAATTCTATAATTATACTAAACTTTTGGCAACAGGGCAGTTTAAAATGAGGGTCTTATTTCATAGCTAGTTCTGTACTGTTATTTTTGTTTTATCTTATTAAGTACAATAATATGAAGTTAACATAAGTACAATCTTGTAAAAAAATATGGGTTGCTTATGTGTACAGTCGAGTTCATAAATATGTGTACACTTTAGTACCTTGCTACTGTAATCGATGTGACACTTCATATATGGCAGTTTAAACATGACATTAAATAGACAAGGTACTAAAGTGTACACATATTTATGAACTCGACTGTACTTATTCTGCTAACTACACTATAATGAAATAATTGTGTCGTATATAGCTATTGAATTTGTAGGGTATTCTTGTGAATACAAATAAGCGGGTAGTTTGTAATAATAGTACATTACTGAAGAGGCCGTGAACTCAGGGATTTAAGGACGAGTTTAGGGTAGACGGCCGAGTCGCAGACGAGGCCGGATAGAACGAGTCCTTCAATCCCTGTTCCGGCCGAGGATTGTATAGTACTTTTCTCAAGCAATGTGAGGAAATATAAAAAGTACATAACTGCAATCTCACGAGTGCAATCTTACGATGGCTATCTCAAGACTGCACTCTTACGACTGCAATATTATGATGGCAATCACAAGACTACAATCTTACGTTGGCAATCCCAAGACTGCAATCTTAACATGACAATCTCAAGACTGCAATCTTACGATGGCAATCTCAAGACTGCAATTTTAACATGACAATCTCAAGACTGCAATCTTACGATGGCAATCTCAAGACTGCAATCTTACGATGGCAATCTCAAGACTGTGCAATCTTACGATGGCAATCTCAAGACTATGCAATCTTACGATGGCAATCTCAAGACTGCAATCTTAAAACGGCTATCTTAAGACTGCAATCTTACGATGGCAATCTAAAGACTGCAATCTTACGATGGCATCCTTAAGACTGCAATCTCAAGACTGTGCAATCTTACGATGGCAATCTCAAGACTGTGCAACCTTACGATGGCAATCTTAAGACTGCAATCTTACAATGGCAATCTTAAGACTGCAATCTTACGATGGCAATCTAAAGACTTACGATGGCAGTCTCAAGACTGCAATCTTACGATGGCAATCTCAAGACTGTGCAATCTTACGATGGCAATCTCAAGACTGAGCAATCTTACGATGGCAATCTCAAAACTGCAATCTTACGATGGTAATCTTAAGACTACAATCTCAAGATGGCAATCCCAGGACTGCAATGTCACGACAGCAACCGGCAACTGCACATAAATATAGTACCATAGATATTTTTTTTGTCGCATACTCTGCTTAATGCTCTTACATAACCGGCTAAGAAGCCATGACTGTCAAAAATAATCCGTTCACCTTAGCCTTCTTGAACAGCGTCTTCTTATTTTTTTTAATGTCGCAAATATGGTTACAGAGTCTAGTGATGGTTGGCAGAATGTATTTTTTCCTTTGTCAGATTAATGTTAGTAAGCAAATTTAAAAAGTTAGAGCAGCGGCCAATAATATTTTTTCTTAGGGTTTTCATACATTACTTCTTGGCCTAGGCCAAGAAGTAATTGTAGGGAGCCATAAACAAGAAACTTCATGTCTTCATTTCGTGCCATTAACCCATACATTTCCGAGCATGTTTGAGAAAAATCAGTTTAGTCGCTGACCTAGCCTTTTCTTTGTCTCCCACATAATAAAATACCTCTAAAATATTACTGGCGACGAAGCGGATACCAAAATTTTGTTTTGTGGTGTGTTTGAGTGTGCTCAACGTGTGTTGTTAAAATGCCGATCGGGAAAATTGAGCAGTTCGACTTAGCGAGCAAATAGTGGTCGGCATATATACGACGCGTGAAACAGTTCATTACCTTAAATGAGATTAAGACGGAATTGCAAGTAGCTACTTTAGTTACACTAGTCGGAGAGGCCACATACGGATTGATGTGTGATTTGTGCGCACCTAACGATCCGGAGACAAAAACGTTTAGGAACTGGTTAACATTGTCAGCGACCATCTCGAACTGAAGCGTTCCGAAATTGCGGAACGCCACATGTTTCGTCAACGTCGACAGAAAGAAGGCGAAAACCTCAGCGAGTATTTACAAGCTCTTAAACATTTAGCGAGTACATGCAGCTTTGCGGATAAACTCGAAGAGAACTTGAGAGATCAATTCGTCTCCGGACTCGCGAATGATGACATGAAGTGCCGGTTGTTCGCGGAACAGACGTTGACGTATAAGAAAGCGGTGGAGCTAGCGCTAGCGCTGGAGGCGGCGGAGCGGCACGCGCAGGCGAGCGGCTCGGGCTGCGCAGCGAGCGCAGGCACCGCGGGGCCCGCCGCCAAGCCGCTGCACCGGGTGGAGGCACGCGGCCCGCGCCCGGCGACAGCGCGCGCGCCCGGCGGCGGCCGCGGCGGCGGCGAGTGCAGCGCGGGCCCGGGCAGGGCCTGCTGGCGTTGCGGACGAGCTCATCGACCGGATTGGTGTCGTTTTAGAAACTATTCGTGCGACGACTGCGGCCAAAAGGGCCATCTCAAAGTAGTGTGCAAGAAGGGCAACTTAGTGGCGAGCGGGAAGGCAGCAGAACGAGGCGTACAAGCCCGCGGCCACAACTATTTAGACAGCGATGACGGGGACTCAGAGTGCGATTTTTATAACCTAAATGTGTGTGGCAAAGATGATAAGCCTTATGTAGTGAAAGTGTCTGTGAACGGAGTGGACCTGACCTTTGAACTGGATATGGGCAGTAAGTTGTCCACGATTAACTATGATTGTTACCAGCATTTTTTTAACGGGGTTCCGTTACGTAATAATGACATTTGCTTGCGTTCGTATACAGGAACCGTAATAAAGCCTGTTGGATTTATAGTTGTTAATGCGATTCTTGGTAAACGTAATGCTTGTAATCTTAAGTTATTTATCATTAAAAACGGGGGTCCCCCCTTATTGGGCCGATCATGGTTGCGACATTTAAAAGTTGACAACGTAAAAATTAATGATTACATTATAAATCATATGTCAGATAGCAATTTAATTGAAGATTTACGTCGAAAATTTCGAACCGTGTTTGCCCCAGGTCTAGGTACTTGTACAAAAAAAATGTCATTCAAACTATTAGATAATAATCCCGTGTTCATTAAAGCCAGGTCATTGCCCCTGGCGCTGCGCGACCCCGTCGAGCGGGAGCTCGAGCGACTCGTGGCAGAGGGTACGATTTTTAAAGTGGATTATTCCGAATATGGCACACCTATTGTCCCAGTAATTAAAAAATCAGGAGATATCCGCATTTGCGGCGATATAAAGTGACTGTGAATCCTAAATTGATGCGAGAACCGTACCCACTGCCGCGGATCGAAGAGTTGTTTGCGGCGTTAAGTGGTGGTGAACAGTACAGGAAGATCGACCTCACTAATGCATACCAGCAGTTATTACTCGAAGGCGAGTGTCAGGCGTGTACTGCTATCACCACACATATCGGTACATTTGTGTACAGACGTACGCCATCGCCATTTGGACTGAGTTGCATTCCCGAGAAATTTCAAAAATTTATGGAAGAGACTTTAAGGGGTTTGCGGGGCGTGACAGTGTTTCTCGATGATATAGCCGTGACAGGACGTGATAGGGCAGAACATGTCGCTAATTTAGAAGCTTTATTTCAAAGATTAAGTGACGTCGGTTTAAGAATCAAACTCGAGAAATGTCAATTTATGAGCGATAGTATAACATACGTAGGTTTTATTATAGATAAACAGGGGTTGCACCCGGACCCGGGAAAAATAAAAGCTATAGTCGAGGCCCCGGCACCTAGCGATATTACACAGCTGAGATCGTTTCTTGGTCTTATAAATTATTATGCTAAATTTATCCCTAGTTTGAGCTCCATTTTGTACCCTTTACATCGGCTGTTACGTAAAAACATTGCCTGGGATTGGAGTACAGATTGTGAGCAGGCTTTCCAAAAAGTTAAAAGTGTAGTTTCAAGCGAAAAGGTGTTAGTACACTACAACCCAAAGCTGCCTTTAGTGCTGGCGGTGGACAGCAGCTCATACGGGCTCGGTAGCGTGCTGTCACATCGCTTCCCGGACGGCTCGGAGCGGCCTATCTGCTTCGCGTCGCGCGCGCTCACCGCGCCCGAGCGCGCGTACAGTCAGCTGGACAAGGAGGCGCCCGCCATTATAGCGGGGGTAATTAAGCACCATCAATACGTTTACGGCCGTCGTTTTATTATTAAAACGGACCACAAGCGCCTTACTTTTATATTTGGTCCAAAGTACGGTCTGCCACAAACTGCGGCGAGTAGATTACAACGATATGCGACACGGCTCGCTGCTTATGATTTTGATACCCATCGAATTTGTCAAGTCCAATGATAATAGCAACGTCGATGCACTGTCGCGCCTGCCACTACCCTCCCGGCGTGATAATCCGGATGTAAAAAAAGAAAAGAAAAGAAATTATTTATTCGTGACAAACATTAATTAACACATACAGGGTTCTGGACACAAAAGCATACGTCGTAGTTTGTCACGAAATGGACACAACTCAGCGTGATGCTGGCAGAGCCAGCGCTGGTCTTCCGTTGTGACCATTTTGGTGAAGACACGGCGCAATGACGCCACGATCGCACAAACATAAAACAGTTAAAGCACAATTCACAAAAAATACTGGCAGAAATAAAATGTAATAGAAAAACAAACAAAACAGATAAAACAGATAAAACATGCCACGCAAATACGATAATATCGCCGTGCAAACACCGTTTTACACCGCCTTATGCAGTCTGTGGCTTATTAAAAAGAAAACTAAACCAGAGGCTCTACGAGGATGTAGAATTGGAGTCTATTGTATCGCATATTAATTATGTAGAAGAATCTTTTCCTATCAGCGCAAGGGAAGTGGCGTGTGAAACACAGAAGAACGTAGTTTTAAAAAATATTTTCAAATATGTTAACGAAGGGTGGCCTGCTAGCTCGTTAACTGAGCAGGAGAAACCGTTTGCCAACAGAAAAGATAGTTTGTTTATAGAAAGAGGTTGTATAATATATAACCACCGAGTAGTGATTCCAGACTCACTCCGAGCACAGGTGTTACGCGAACTGCACGAGGGCCACCTAGGCGTGGTAAAAATGAAAAGTTTGTCGCGCGGGTATGTGTACTGGCCACAGCTGGACGCCGAGGTAGAGGCGCTGTACCGCGCGTGCGCCGCGTGTCGCCAGCAGCGCGACGCGCCGGCGCGCGCGCAGCTGCACCCCTGGGCCTTTCAGGCACGCCCCTGGCAGAGGCTGCACATTGACTTCGCGGAGTTACAAGGCAAGCACTATTTAGTTACTCTTGACGCACATAGCAAGTGGCTCGAGGTACAAAAAATGTGCGGCACGAGTGCCGGAGCGACGGTACTGAAACTTCGCGAACTGTTTGCCCGTTTCGGTTTGCCGACGCAGGTGGTCGGCAATGGAGGCCCACCGTTCGGGTCGTTCGAATTCGCAGATTACATGCGCAAAATTTTTATCACGCACACGATCACGAGCCCGTACCGTCCGGCCGGTAACGGGGCCGCCGAGAACGCCGTCAAGTCGGTAAAGCGGGCGATGAAGAAGGCTATTCACAAGGGAACCGACGTCGATGAAGCGGTCAGCAAGTTCTTGTTTCAGTAGGTACATACAGGAACTGTGAGCACTGCACGACGGGGGTAGCCCCCGCCGAGGCGCTGCTGGGCAGGCGGCTGCGAGGGCGGCTCGACGCGCTACCTACTGCCGGCGAGCGTCACCGCGGAGCGCGTGCAGGCGGCGCAGGAGCGCGCCGGCCAGCAGCGCCCCGGCGCCGAGCGGCACGCGCAGCCGGGTGACCCGGTGTTGGCGCGGGACTACCGAGCGCGAGCCGGTAAGTGGGCCGAAGCGACCATCAACCGAGAAGCCCCTCTCACGTACAGAGTGCGCCTGCCCGATGGCCGCGAGTGGATTCGCCATGTGGATCAGCTGCTACCAATAAGAAGGTCAGGAACTCGCCTTTCGCTATCACGTCTCGCGTCCAAAGGTGACAAAGATAAGAGAGAAGACTTCTAGCGACAACGGTAAATCAAACTCTGATCAGTGGGAAGACTCAGACGAATACCTACCACGATGTCCCCGAGTCACCCTCGGGTCCTGTGACTCCTAAGCCCGTGGCGGAGTTCTCGGCGCAGCAGGCCACCGAATCAAATTGTAACGATTTAAATAGACCATCACGTTCACGACCCATGCGCTCTTGTATTTTTAAAGTTAAATACAAATGTTAATTAATAGTTAGGTATTCAATTATTGTGCATCATGTGCATGTTAGCAATAAGTAAGATAAGAGGCAGTACGTTTTCTTGTATCGCATTGAATGTCTGTAAAGTTTTAGAACTTTACAGTATCATAATATGTTTTTTTTTGGGGGACTATCTACTCGCATATTTTTTTTACGCATAATAATCATTACGCATAACAATCAATTGTCATAACACCCTTTTAGACTGACATTGCAAAATTTAATAAACGTCTATTGTGTAGATTAGGTTAGGTTAGGTAAGGTTATTTTTTAATAATAATTAAAATAAAACCCTTTCTATTGTAAAAACCGTTTTATTGCAATTGATTTTTATGCGTACCTAATGATTATTATGCGTAAAAATATGTATGCGAGTAGACCCCTACCCTTTTTTTTATATACTTAATGGTAGATACGGAGATTGTGTACATAGCTATACCTATTAACGTGTTTTTTTTTTCGTTAGATTTCGGTACTGATCGATAATTTAGGTATAAGTACATCATGTTTTGTTTATAAGAGGGGGAGGTGTCGTATATAGCTATTGAATTTGTAGGGTATTCTTGTGAATACAAATAAGCGAGTAGTTTGTAATAAAATCAGTTTAGTCGTTGACCTAGCCTTTTCTTTGTCTCCCACATAATAAAATACCTCTAAAATATTACTAATTGTACATGGCATTAACATTAGTGACTATGGGGAATTATGCATTGTTACAAAAAACATAATGATAAAACTGATTATAAAACAATGTTATATACTTACTACTTCTATGGTACATGTGGAATATTTTTATTTAGATAATTGTTTTTAAAAGTAGCAAGTGAAACCTGTAACAACAAACTGTATTTAGGTACATGAGAGTCTTATATGCCAAAATTTGAGTGAAGTCGAGTGAAGTGATGTGTAATTTTAAAGCTCTATTTTAAAGTTTATCAAGGCTAAATGTAGTCTAGGAATTTCTTGGTTACACGGATACTTACTAACTATTTTGTAAATAGTGTTTCACCTATGAAACTAGCAGTCCAGGTTCCATCCCCGGTAAGAACACATATTGGATGTATGACCCAGATTATAAGTCATGGATATTTAATTTTCATTTTGGTACATACCTATCTCTCTATCTTATCTTATATATAAAATTCTCGTGTCACAGTGTTTGCAACAAAACTCCTCCGAAACGGCTTGACTAATTCTTATGAAATTTTGTGTGTATATTCAGTAGGTCTGAGAATAGGACGTAAAGTAGATTTCATAAGGTTTGTATGAAAAAAAAAACACCCGAGCGGCGCCGGGCACGGACAGCTAGTATAAATATAATATTAATATAAATACGTATAATGTTGTCTAGTAGCCATAGTACAAACAAACCTAGACTAGTAAAATAAATACCAAGTAAATAATGTAAGCTTTAGGTATGCTTTTTTCGTAACAATTACGTTTAAGAAAAAAGTAGAAACATCAATTTGTGAACTTGTTAGATTAGCCTCGCAAAACAGTTAAAGGCTAGGTACGAAAGCAACAAGCAATCGGTAAACCAACTCGTGACAAATTATATTGTTTTAAACCTTTAATAAGGTTAGCTCAGTCAAATAATGAATGAGTTTACGTATTACCCAAATAAGAAAAAAATTACCTGCTTTAATATTTCTCAACTATGTCCCTTCTTCCAGTAGGTAGCAACAGTAAACAAACGTAAATACACAAAAATAATATTACACCACCATCACTTGTAACACATCTTTCACACTTTCCTCATAGGCAAAATCAATAAATTCACTTCACTCACATTTACACAGCCATTATTTTTAGATGGCGGCCATCTTTCGTCTGAGAAGTCAGGGTACGTTTCCACTCAAACAATGCTGAGTGAAAGAGTGAAAACGACACGTAACGCAGGTTCTGGTTGATTTCTCTCTTCACCCCCACCGTACCGTACCCCAGGGCAGCGTTTTAGGTCCTCTTTTGTTTTTAATGTACATCAACGACCTTCCTAGGCATGTTAAACCTCCTATGGTTCTATTCGCAGATGATAGCACGGTAATAATTGAATGCAACGATATTGATACGTACGAAATTGAAATTAATAAAACTATTAATATTATAATTGAATGGCTTAAAAACAATAATCTAGTGATAAACCTAGACAAAACGAAAATTATGCATTTTAGACAGCGAATTCCAACAATACCTCTCCACTGTAATTATCTAGGGTATGATATTGAATCCGTTAATACAACGAAATTTTTAGGAATTACTATCGATAACAGCCTGTCATGGAAACCACACACGGACGAACTGTGTAAGAAACTAAATCGATATGCTTTTGCTTTATACAAACTTGCTAAACAAGTAAATATTGATGCAGTCATGGCAGCCTATCATGGCTATGTGGCTTCAGCACTTCGCTATGGTATTATTTACTGAGGAAACTCCACCAACAGAGAAAACGTTTTTAAAGCACAAAAAAGATGCATTAGAGCAATGTGTGGCCTAAAGCAAACTGACAGTTGTGTTCCATATTTTAAGAAGTTGAACATTATGACCATGCCGTGCATTCTCATTTTTGAAGTGGCCATGTTTGTAAAGACCAACCAAAACATATTTGTACGCCTTACAAGGGCCCGGCATAATCAAAATCTTTGTCCTGCATTCTCGCATACTGCACTGATGAGGAAAAGCGTAGTCTGCCTAGCTAGTAAGATTTTTAACAATATACCGTATGCTGTAAGAATGGCACCGTTGCAAGATTTTAAAATTATACTTTCAAAATTATTAATTTCTAAATGTTATTATTCTCTGACATTGTTCTTAAATGATAATTTAAAGTAATTTCCTCCAATTTGGCATTTTTGTATTTTTGTTCTAGTGTTAAGATAAATTAATCTGACCTTTGTAAATTTTAATTGTTTTTTTAAATGTTGATATTGTAAAAATAATGTAATTTCATAAATTATTTTTGACGTTTTGTTTGTGTGTTTCATGCACTAATTTTTACTGATTTTCGTACGCCACCTGGCAAAACATAGTGATACCAGCATTTCACTCTACCACTGTAACTAGTTTTTACCTATGTTTACGAATAAATCACTTTGACTTTGACTTTGACTTTGACACCTTTGCTTCGGTCTAGGGAAACCGCACCCTAAACCAACTCACCTCTAAAATAGGAGCTTTTCAATTTGACACTAATGTGATCTCGTTGTCGAACGAGTGAACGAATTGAGAAAGTTAAAAATTGCGTGATAGTAGGGACAAAAAGTTCCGCTTACGTCTGTGAGCGCTAGTATCGCTATTACCGTGTTCGGTGTAGAATACGCAATAATTAGTTGGAAATTAAAACATGATTAGGTACTGCCGTCGGTAAAATCGTTATGTATTAGGTCATTTTATTACTAAAGTACCGGAAAATGCTACATACGTAATTTTAAAACTCTTTAGTAAGTATATAAATAAGGGCTAGTTTAGGGCATTTGCGACAAGCCTTAGGTTTCAAACGTCATTTTACCAATATGACAGCTAAAGTCAAATGTCAATGTCATGAAATATCAGGCAAAGGTGGTGGCGATGTGATCGTGATCACCTCTGCGTTCGACCACCTCTGCTTTTGACAGAATCACACCCCTGAAGCTAAGTTGTTTATATTTAGCGAGAACAGTGAAGTTCCACACCCTAATGATGCTCTGACTAATTCAATTATGATTTTTGATGATGTTGCTTGCGAAAATCAAGTAAATATTCGAAATTACTTTACTTTGGGGCGACATAAACAGATAGACTGTTTTTATTTATCTCAAACTTATTCAAAAATACCGAAACGACTGCTTAGAGATAATGTTAATCTTTTGATTGTTTTTAGACAAGATGATACTAATCGAAAACACATATACAACGAGCATGTCAATACGGATATAGATTGGATAAAATTCAAAGAGCTTTGTTCTACTATATGGCAAGATAAATATAGCTTCCTATTAATAAATAAAGATTGCGAAATAAATAAAGGAAGATGTAGACAAGGATTTGACACATTTATTCACTTTTAATTTAGTCATATATACTATTTTATATTACAAATTTCTCACTTGAAGTTTAGTGTCTGTATAAAGCGGTGGACATTGATTTTTCGGCAATGGATATATATTTAAAAGAGCAACTAGTGATATCAGTGAACAGTATAAAACACAAAATTAAAAAGATTAAAAATGAAGAGGATGAAGCTAATCTTAAATTCAAAAAAGTCTTTAAACCGATCACGGATTCTCCAGACAAACTGATCAGAATAAATGACCAAAATAGCCCGGATTTTAACACGCCAACAGAATTAGATAAGAATAATGCATGCGAAGGTTTGAACATGTCTGCAGGATACGATAATTTCAAAGACTTGATAAATGCTGATTCTAATCAGCACTCGGAATATTATGAATATACTGATGAAGATGATAAAAAATCGGTAAAACAGACTAATGACACACTTTTTTTTAAAAAGAAGATATGATTGATATTTACGAAAATATCAACGTACCATTTGGGATTCATAGTAAAAACAATAAACTCTCAATGGAAAATACTGCTGTAAGCTTATCATTTATGAATAATTCTACTAACACACGCAAAAAATACGTGGTTACTATCAATCATAAAAATTACGAATTAACCACGGGTTTAAAAGAACTGTTAATGCGCAACAAACCCGATCTTAATCTTATAACTGAATAAGATAAAACAGATTACAAAGAAATGTTAATTAACACAAACGCACATAAACGGGACTATGATCCTAACGGTCAATTAAAAGGTGATAAAGGATTAAAATACTGCACAATCATCAAGCCGTTTTTTCGTACGAAAATGATGCAAATGAAAAAAATCCGGGAGAGTTGTCGAAATTAAAGACCGGTGGTCATTTACCTGAATTAAAACGATATAAGAGTAATACAGATTACATTTATTGGGATGATCCAAACGAACTGATTGAAAGACTAAAGCTTTTAATCGCATCTAGAAACGCTGGCAATAGCAATCACGATACCGAAATTATGTCAATTATTGAAGAATTAAAGGAGGCTGGTATTATAAAATAATGAAATTTGGTGAACAACTAACATTCTGTTTACTAATGTAAAGCATACTAGACATGAATATCGAAAATAATGACATTGATAATTCTGAAATAGAATTTAATAAAATCTCTACTGCGACAGAACCGGTATTGTTCCTTACTGTTAATCAAGAGTATGTTGATAAAATAGTAAAATACTGTTTGAAAAAAGTGTCAAATCTTAACAAGCTAGTGGCGACTTTAATGGATCCAATAAAAAATCTTGAAAAAGATATTATGTTTAAAGAACTCGAAAAAAATATCAACAACCATCTTGCGCAAAGCAGTCGTTATAAATAGAGATCCGCAATGAGAATTAAACATTAATTATGAGTAAAGCAGATGTTGTAAATGAAATTCATAGAAATGTTAGAGTGCACTTCCCGCGAAGAAGTGTAATACTAAAAGATATAGATTATCTTTGGCAAGCAGATTTGATAGATATGCAGTCTTTATCAAAATGGAACGCCGGGTATAAGTACATATTAGTAATAATCGATTGTTTCTCAAAATATGCTTGGGCATTTCGCGTGAAACAAAAAACGAAAGAAATCGTGTCTAAACAGTTCGAGACATTGTTCGCAAGGGGACGTTTTCCAAAAAAATTACAAACAGATAAAGGTAAAGAGTTTTACAACAATCAATTTAAAAAAGTTACTGAAATGTATAATATTAATCGCTTCTCTACATTTTCTACAAAAAAAGCCTCAATCGTGGAAAGATTTATAAGAACCCTGAAGAATATGCTGTACAAGGAATTTAGTTTAAAAGGCAACTATAAATGGATTGATGGAAACCTTGACGAGAAAGTTTACGAATACAATCATGCTATTCATAGAACTGTGGGGAAACCACCAGCGCAAATTAATCATTATAATAAAGAAGTTATATTACAGAGGTACATTAAAAGTTAATTAACTATGAAAATACGGAATTGCAAAAGATTTAATGTTGGAGATTTTGTGAGAATCAGTAAATACAAAGGATGTTTTGAAAAAGGGTTTACACCTAATTGGTCTACAGAAATATTTAAGATAACTAAAGTCCAGCTTACTAACCCCTCTACATATTTACTGGAAGACGCAAAGCCAAGACCAATTTTAGGAGCATTTTATGCACAGGAAATCCAGAAAACTGCACACCCTGAAGTATATCTCGTTGAAAAAATTTTGAAGCGTAAAGGAAACAAAGTATATGTTAAATGGTTAGGTTTACCATCAAGTGAAAACTCATGGATAGATAAAAACAATCGTTTGTAAAATGTAAAATAATGGTTAATGTGTTTATATAATGCTACTTTCATATCATTTCGTCATTTGTATTTAATCTTTTATGTAATCAAGACCGCTTTTGAAAAAAAAAATATCATTAATTTTTTAACGAAAATGAAGCGGAAACTAAATAATCCTAGTAAAGCGAATAAGAAGCAAAACTCACCTGCAACCTCATCAACAGCTTAGAAAAATTGATCTGGATTGAAAAAACTTTCAATACCATTGTTTCACATACTAAAAAACAAAATGCAAAGAAAATGTTAATAGAATTAGCGTACGCAGCTGCTCAGGATATAGCTTCTGATTTCCCTATAAAAATACCGCAAGTGATTCCTCTGCCTAAAACTGGCGGATTCCTACCATTAATACCTATTTTTGGTGGCTTGTCTGCTGCGGGAAATTTAGCGCCCGGTGTTGGCGGAATCGTCAAAGCTGTCGATCATTATGAAACTGCTAAAAAACAAATCACCCAATTACGTAAAAATAAAATCAAAATGGATTCAATCTGTATTGGAAATGGATTACATCTTAAACCGTACAAGGATGGGTTAGGAATTTATGCGTCAAATCAAAAAACTAGATACCAGGCCGCCCGATAGAGCATTAAGTAATATCAATAATCGATATAATGAAGTACTCGAAAAATATTCCTTATTTTCGCGGAGTATTTATGAGAGATGAATTACCAGTAGAACCGTGGTCAATAGAATGCGGTGTCATTAATTTAGATTCGTTTAAAAAATCTGGTACTCATTGGGTAGTCTATGGAAAAGTTAATGATTATATTGAATACTTTGATAGTTACGGTAATTTAAAACCACCAAAGGAATTTATAGTGTATGTAGGATCGAATATTCGGTATAATTATGAAAATTTACAAAGAAACCATTTATATAATTGTGAGCATTTATGCTTGAAATTCCTAAAATCATTTTGGGGAAACAAGCAAAAAAATAATGGGTACTTACATGAATAAACAAACATATAAACAATAAGTTCATCTGCAATAAAATGTCGCGTTAAAGCAGTGTAAAACATTCCTTTGTGAGAAGTGTTCAGAATTGGACGTAAATTACTATTAATTAAATCGCATCACTATCTATTTGCCTAGAAAACAATCGTGGAGTAATCTAATATTCAACTGCCGGTGTCCAAAGAAAGAAAACGGTTAATTGGAACAAGGAATATAACTAGTAGTAATAGGTATACAGTTTCTCGATAATCTTGGTTTTAAAATAAAATAAAAAATAAAATGCTTCAAATCACTGACCCACCGCAGCAAGACAATTCTATTGAAAGTTATGAGATCCACAGTAACAATCCCTACAACCACAGCTTTGAGGAAAACGATGAAATCAGAATACCTATTCATCAGCAAGATGTTTATGTACTACCATCTGCAAGCTCCATTTACATTGAGGGGTATGCTAATGTGTTCGGGCTAGATGCAGCAGGGAAAAAAATACCTAAAGACATTAATTATACAATTATATATTAATAATTATGATTATACAATTAATGTGCGATTAGAAATCGAATCGTCAGAAGACATACCCGAGAATTCAACGGCTTACTGTTTGATCTTAAACGATCGTCTTATCGAGTACAAGCCATTGAGTAACATAGTTCGAACAATATCATGATCGTGGTCATGGATGTTCAAGGCTTTAAAGATGAGCACAATAAATTTATCCCTAAAGAAATAGCAATGATCTACAAGAATAGTTTTCTTGTAATGTTGATTAAACCACCATATCCATATTATGAATTAACAAAGACAGAAAAAATACAGGTTGCATGGATAGAAACAAACAGAGGAATTTTATGGAATGAGAGTTATGTACCATATTTTAAATATAATAGAGAGATATAGAAAAAATAAACATATTTATACAAAAGGTTGTGAAAAAGTGAGATGGTTGAAGGAGATATTAGAAAATGATAATGTTCATAATTTTGAAGAATTTATTGACTGCCCTAATTTAGAAACGCTTCATGAGAAATATGCCACATGATCCGATATTCAAAATTGAATTTATCATTCTAATACATGTGCATTCAAAAATGCAGCTTGCTTGAAAAAGTGGTACCTGGAAAATATTTTTCATAAAATAAACGGAATATAATGTATAAATACGTGTTTGATTTTTTCTGTACTTAAAAGAATAATTCCTGACTATTCAGCAATTGAAATAATAACTAATTGCTATATCTATCTATTAAATCTGTAGTTGTAATTTCCCGATGATGTAGCATTTAATTAGAGTAGAATAACCAATTATACACTACTTCCGGCCAAAGTAACGTGTGTGACCTGTGCTGTCTTCTGCATAGCAATGAATGTTACTAATCTGTAACATATCGTTGATATGCAGAAGAAAAAGCGTAGGGGACAATACACAGCCTTGCGGTACACCAGAATTCACGGGCATGAGTTTCGAGCATGAGCCATCGACTGTTATTTTGATGCTCCACCCCGCAAGAAAACTGGCTGCCCATTTGCAAAAACTCTGGGAGCCCATAAGAAGGCAACTTCGACAAAAGTGCTTTGTGCCAAACCCGATCAAAGGCCTTCGCTACATCTAAACTAACGGCCAATGCCTCGCCCTTGCTCTCCACGGACTCAGCCCAGCAGTGAGTGAGGTAAACTAGAAGATCACCAGCTGAACGCCCGCGGCGGAAGCCATATTGGTGGTCACTTAACAGCTGATGATCCTCCAGATACCTCAGCAGCCGATTGTTGGTGCTCGGCCTTCCTCCCGCTTCTGCACCACCTTTTACCCTCCTCTCCTCTGGTCCTCCCGATATCCGTGGGGGTCTCCCTTGCACCGTCTTGTTGGTGCTCGGCCTTCCTCCCACTTCTGCCCCACCTTCTGCCCTCTTCTCCTCTTCTCCACCCGACATCCGTGGAGGTCCCCCTTGCAACATCTTGTTAGTGCTCGGCCTTTCTCCCACTTCTGCCCCTCTCTCCTTTTTGTTTTTAGTATTTTGGTGCTCCATAACATACTATTGTAACTTCGTCCAACTTGCTCCCCACCCACCACGGAGCCCCTTCTGGAGATGCTATGACGCACCACACAACAAGCTGAATATTGGTTTCCAGGGTGAGCCGTTGAATGAGTCCGCACGATGTCAAGCCCTCCGTCACCACTACGGCGACTCGGGGCCGTACTCCGCCGACTACTAACATCATCTTCCCAGAACCCTCGCCCGCGGCCAGCCTACTATAGACGCGACAGCCGATTGATTCTAGCTGGATGGGCCAGAACCTCCCGTGTGAGATGAATCCCGAGCCAAAGTGGCGTGTTGTTATCTGAGGGTAACTACTGTCCGACCCCCTTCTAACTCAGCCTACCAGGATCACGTTTTCCATCCGTACGGGTCCCCGCGCACGGCACGAACACGCGGGTGGCATTTTACCGCTACCCATCCCTATATTTTGGATAGGAGGCTCGCTGCGACATGCCACGTCATCGCTTGCAGCTGTTTGGATAAGATTTGTGTAAGAATCTTTGTAATTAGAAACTGAAGTATCATACTATAATTATATAATCTAGATTTATTTTATTAAGGTTCAATCTAGATTAAAGATCTTTAATATCTCAAAGTCTAGTAATTTATACTATCAAACTGTATTGTATGTCAAATTCCGATCTGGAGTATATCTCGCAGTTCTAAGAATCCTATTTCTATTATCAGTCCTAAACAGATATTTAGGTATCAGAAAGTAAATATGAAAACCTTCCTACTTTAGAAGTTACCAACGTCCATATAAACTATGTAAGACTTTCTAGTCTTTAACTATAGGTTTTAGTTATTCTAACCTGACCATTTCAACGTATATTATCAAACTTTTGTCTACGGTATTATAATGTAATTTTCATGTAACTTTTGAATTGAAAATTACTATTAATGAATGAAATGAATTAATGAAATAAGTTTATTTAGCATATAGAAAATAAAAATATACAAATCTTAAGAATAACACAAACAATTTGCTAAAAAAGGTCGCCACTCAGCTTAATGCCACGAAATATGCCAATGGATATTCCGTGACGCTGATTTTCAGTGACGCCTGGCTACCGAGGTAACAATTACGTTTGTATAAAACCCTATTTTTTTACTATCTCAACTTGATTATTTAGCGTTAATTAATTTAATTCATTCAATATCATGTCAATCAGTCTACAACGACTACTTTCTATATTACAACTTTGACATTTCCTGAGTTTGACATTTATCTACGTTTCGATAACGCTACGCCTATCACTGAATACGATTTTGTATTGCTAAATTTCCTAAGTTTACTAAACTGATTAATTAATTTTAATATTTGGTTTTTAAATTTAAATATTAATTTGGAATCCTAATTTATTTTAGGGAATTTCTAGATTTCTTTGTAATCCTACTCTAATGGTTTTATGACTAATTAGAGAGACTGCTGACTCTCTCATTTAGTCTAAAACTGTGGCGAATATTTTAAAAAGTTATCCATGGTGTAATGGAGATCTTTTCTAGCTATACCTATAGCCCTAAAGTTCTACTGTTTTAGATCAAAACTAAGAGTCATGTAACTCTTACATTTACATTTAATCGTGTGAGTTGTGTCAAAAATATCCGGTGTAAGATATTTTTACTAGGCCAGCTAACCTATCATAAGAGTTTTTCGAAGGCAAAAGCCCTCTATGAGTAGCCTACTACCTGTCCTTCGGTTTAATGAAAAACCTTCAGATGAAAGACAGGCCGGGATCATACCTACTTTGGCCAGATATATACATATATAAAGATTCTGGGGATCGTCACCAAAAATATTCGTATGTATCGTATCTGACTCAATTTCTACCGAAAAACGGTCCAACTTGTGGTCCTTTGAGAGGAATAAATGAAAAATATAGCGGTGGCGCCTGATGTACCGAGTTAAGGCATCAGTCCTTGTACGCGAAAACCCATAATTTACTTGACTAATGGAGGTAAATCATCCGTTTTCTGCTTGTGAAACTCTTTCAGATTTACAACCATAGTCAAACTGTAAATGTGGTTTTTGTATATGATCAACGTCTGCCTCGGATCTTTATAAGACGGTTTACATACAGGGTGATAGTGATAGTAAGACGGTACGATGAACCAAACATCATCATTACGTGAGGTAAACGGCGGTTAGGGTAACGACGTTGGTATTTCGACCGTGACGGGATAACAAACTACCACAATCTGCACTTTTGGGCTCCCAAAGGTCAAAACCCAAAAAAATCAAGCGAAGGAGAAGGAGAAGGCAAAAAACCCCACGTACTAGAATGTTTGAAACAAACAAATTAAATTAATTGACCTAATGATAATGACCCTTTGTTTGTGTCACCAAAGGCAATCCGCTGTGCCTTCTACCTCAAGAAGATAAGTTGAGATAAGACACTGAAGACAAAGTAAGCCCTCGGAGAACCTAAAACGGCACAAACAAACCCATTTAGAGTCAAGTACGCTAAGTCAAGTCTTCTACCTTTTCTGCTATTATTTATTCATTGTAAATTTTTTTGTTAAAATTAATTTTAATATGTCATAAATTGTACTTTTTTAGAAAGCTTATGAATTGAGCAAACTATTCCTGTAATTTGTACGCGAAGTGTTGTACTTTTTTTTTTAGTTATGCTTTAAAATGTTACAAAATTTGGAAAATAAACACTAGAACTTCCGACTTCCAAATCCTTTTATTTGCAAAAAATTGATTTTTTTTTTAATTTTCGTAATGAGTAGTTCATTGGCTATTTAAAAAATGCTTTTTTTTTATTTTTAAATGACGAAGTTTTTACACAATTAATAGTTTTAGGTCGAAAGCCGGGTATTTTTAAGAAAAATCTAAAAACGTGAATAACTCGAAATCCAATGAGTTTGGACCCCTGGTTGACTGGACTTAAATCATTACAAATGAGCTGTAGAATAAACCCTTTCAAGGAATACGGCGAATTTCCTATCACCCTGTATAACCATCACAGCAAAGATCTGGAAAACAGAAAAATATTAATAATGGAACACAACAAAACATAAAACACAGGCACAATTGTAAAAGATATAAGTTTCCCACTTCCCACAAATATACTTAGCTTTTTAGTCACAATGTGGCGTCTATTTTTATGTTTCTTATTCTGTTTATGGCCTGCTGGATCTAAACCCTTTATAAACCTTAACTTATTTTATTACCTTAATTTGCTAAATTTGTTTAATAATTGGTTAAGTTTAAAGCATAATTAATCATTATTTGTCCAATTATAAATTAATTTGTTTTGGCATTGAAATAAGCGCCATCTATGGAATTCTTGATGTATTTTTTACTTACTATCGTATCTCGGACCCGCTAAGTGAATTAAGTATACTAAAAAAATCAGAGAGGCCGCCGTCTTCAATTCATCAAGTAGAGTTAGATTGGTATGTCTTGGGAATTTAGTTCGCAAAATAAATCAAAGAGGCCGCTAACTACCCTATTCTATAGATGTGATTTTTGTTATTTGTCTTCAATCTTAAACATAGTTTAAATGAAATTGTGCTCATTTTATATTTTGATTATGTTACGGAATACATTTTATCTGTTATTAATTGGTTATTACGTATGAACCATATTATCATTTCTTATGTTCTCTTGTTTGATAAATAATATTAAGTTTTCTTTAACCGTCAAATTAATTAACATTCTTATTTACTTTCCTACTTCACAATAAAAAAATATTATTTCCTTTACTTTTGTATACTACTTATTTCAAAGTTATTTAACGATTATGAATGGAATATCGTCCCTTGGAAATAACTGAACAAGGACCGATTGGACCATTACACTAGGATTGTGAGAATGTTTTAATTCAAATTCAAAATTCATAATTCAAAATTCAAAATATTTATTCAGTAAATTGGCCACATGAGGGCTCTTTTACAAACTGGCGTTTGTGTGTTCCGGGATTGTGTTAACATGTTTTTAACCCTGTTTTGTTTTCCAGAACTCTGTTACGACGCCACAAATGGTAGTCGGTTACGCAGAGCTCCAGGCAGTCGTAGTTTACGAAAATGAATACCTACACTCAAATTTTGGTTGTGAGTTGAGACCTGAAAATTTCCACAATCAAGAAATGGACGGTTTTGACTCATTAACTGAGTGAGTTTGGAAGGTACGCGTACAAGGTCTCTGACACCTTTATTCGGTATGTCAGGCAACGCTGTTGGTAATTTATCATATCTCTTCTTAAGGGCCCGTGGAAGTGGATCCGAAATCAGTTTGCGATTGTTGTGTGGATATATAGATTAACCTTGGCGTTGGTCCCCTTATTTATAGACCACCGTAGGTATTTTCCCCACCTGGAAGCCAACTAAAGGTTAGAAATAGCCGGTTGAAGGGTCTTAGGACTACACACAGGAAGTTTTACATCCAAAATCGTGGTTATGTTAGGTCTTAGTTGGTCCTGCAAAGGTTTTCTTACACCGGAATTCCTTTAACACGTTTAACGTAACTGTAAAAGTCATTTTGGACTTTTAATTGCTCCAAAACAATAGATTAATAGGTGTTTAGGGATCTCAGGAAGTCAGTAGCTTTCTATTATACCATAGGAAGCTAATAAACACGTAATGTGATTAGCTAGGTATATGTAGACAATGTTTGTTCTACTACGCCATCTCTGTCGACGTAACAACTAAAATTATTGAAGCTAGAAGACGTAAATAAGCCTTCTAAAACAAATAGGAAAATTAGGAACTAGTAATAATTAATTCACGTTAGTAAAGTAATCCTTTTAAATTAAATTCATTTTAGGCAAATATTCAATCTAGGGTATCGAAACTTACTTATTGAATGTAATCTTGATAGTCTGTGGTTAGGTCTATCTATACCTGAGAGAAACGTCAAATCCTACAACCGTCCGTCCAGTTAGGAAATAAATAAAGCGCCGGACTTGACAGAAGCGCGTGGAGCTAACCCCATGTGCTTCTGTTTAGTCCACCAGAGTAAATCTCTTTAACCGAACAATTGTCCTCGCGTGTGATATCCATGGACTTGTTTCTCTAATAAGTCCATGGCGATTGTCTAAAACTCGATACTGGCGAAATACACCTTGTTAAAACAAGGAGTGAAAGCCATTAATTAAGAAAAAAAAAAAAGCGCTAGGCTGCGGAGTATGTATGTTGTCCGTTAAAACCGTGTTGGTATGATTAGGGAGTTTATTTAATATGAAAGGTATTGTAGTGGGTATAATTTACAGATAGGTAGTGGTCTAAGTTTAAGAATCAGTCGCGTCTAACCTTATAATGTGATAAACCTAGGCGGCTAACTAGGGAGACGCCCACAAACATGTGTTATCTAATTGTGTGGATAAAGAATTCACGTTAAAATGTTTCAATCGAATAAAAGTAATTAGTTAGCTATTTGCATTTACACAAGGTTGTTGTCATTGAAATCATCTAAGCACGTAACGAGACTAGTCTTCGGTATTATTATTAGCTTTCTAGGATAGTAAGGGTAAATAAGTACGGTTCAAAACTGAGAAAAGAAAGCTAGGCTTTTCTTATTTAAATATTATTCCGAAGAGGTTCTACTTGTAAGAATTAAATTGTCTTAGGTATAAGTTACACATTATCTTTAAACCTCAGGTAAAGCAAATAATTCTTGGTAAAAGTAGTCCTTTTGTATAGGTAAAATTCAAAGAGATACTTACGAGTTGGTCTGTCCTTTCAATACACCTTTTAACAACTATAAATGTGCGGTACATACCTAGCTACGGCTTACTGTCTCTGTCTAAGGACAATTAGTGGTCACTGTGCTTACACATATGCCTAGTTGTTGTCTGAAGGAACTCTAGTGTTAAGTATTGTCACGTTGATAATGCCCGGCAGGTTTTACCACGTGACAAAACAGAATAGACGGAAAACGTAACCAGAAAGTTTGTAGAATAAGTTGAAGATATGGAGTGTTCTAGGACGTATGATGAGGAGCTCAATGAAACAGGTTAGTAACTATCACAGTCTTTATTCCTATGCAGCTCTATACATGATGTTAATCAATTGTGAACATAACTTTTTCTTACTCTACCAGAAAATATGTTTAGCTCAGCAGAAGGCTGGTCGTTTTACACAAGTAAAGATTCTTATGTTATAATTCACAATTCTTAGATAGTAAGTTGTTAGTCCCTAATTATAGAGTTGCCACCAATTCCAATCTGAGTTCAAATAACTATTATTGATATCCTAATTCCCTAATTATAAATATAATTTCCACAGACCTTAATCTGAAGAAAACCTTCCTTACTGGACGATCGACTCGATGTAGTCCCAGGTCGGCAGACTGGTGGAGCGGTCCCAGCACACTGTGTCATTTGTTCTTATAGATCTCACGTTAATATTGGCAGTGTATCTGGGGGCACGGCAGTACCCCCGCCAAGACGAGCCAAGCGAACGAAGCGCAAGGGGCACTACCTACCTTTTCTCGAAGCGGTTCCTCGTTTTTTTGAACCCTCATACTTGGGTTTGGTTTATACCAGATAAACAAAATTCTCGGGATACGATGTCAACAGTAGATTTATTAAACATATAAAATTTCAATTGCATAGCTCTTATACTTTAGATTTTATTGATATCTAAAAAACCCCGATTCCGTCACTGACTCACTGATGGTCATCAAAATTGTTAGGGTACTTCCTGAAGTCCTAGAAAGCTGAAATTTGGTATGTAAGCTAGTATTAGTACAAAAACTACATAAAAATTCTAAAACTTGGAACTTTTACCCCCCAACCCCTTATTAAACGACGGGATGGAAGTTTGTATGAGAATTCTTGAGACTAGGGGTCTGACTTAAATATAGCATAGAAGCCGGACTATAAAATGAACTTTGCACCAGCTATATCGCCTAGTGCCTGCTATACGGCCACATCTCAAAAAACCAATATTAAGAGAAATCGCCGATCAAAGTTTTGCGAGTTGAGTGTGCGGCAGAAAAAAGGGTCTAATTCCTTAAGTTTTGGGTCAATAACACTGTGGTTTAGGTTATTTTGTTGTTCATTATATAGAGCTTCAAATGAATGTGCATTTTTTTTTCAGGTATGCGTAGTTTTTAAAGTACTGGCCTTCAAATATAGGCACTTTGTGTTGTGGCCATATCGCAGAAAGTATTTTACGGAATTTCGAGATGTGTCCAAAATCGCAAAAGAATTAAATGACGGTAATAAGCATACTATCATACATAAATACATTTAAAAATAATAAAATAAATGAAAAACACGAAAAATTGTTATCAGATACCTTTATTAATCATCTTTGGCACAGTAAAACATTATTATATGCGATAATCAATGTCTCGAAGTATGCCTAACGCGTAAATTCTCTTGACAGATAGGTATATAATTTAAATTACCTATGTTTGAATATCTGCCCAGCTAAAATCCAGTCTCCTTCTGTGTGCACGACAGGCACCGACCAGATGCTGTGCCAGAAATTAACCATAGCAGGAGCATCCGGTAGGTGTCCGTCGCTCACTCCTTGATCGGTTCGTTCCCACTTTCGGTACACCTTCCTCGGATCACTTTGGTAGAGGTGATTTTGCTGGTATCTATCCACACGCTCTCTATAGCGACGAATACGGCTTGCCCACGCGCAAACTTTCTGCTTCAGGAAGTCGATACGTTCCGTGACACAGGCCATAATAATGTTGGGGCCTTATTCCGGTCCAAGCAAAAGCCTGGTTCACGAAACGTATGACTCGGGGGCGTTCATTGCCCCCCTGAAGCAGACTAGAGTAGTATAATATTGGGCATTCTGGCCCACCTCGTTCGATCGGGCGAAAATTTCGCCCTCCTCACTCGTGTGATCCAAATGCCCAATATTATTTTGTGGATTTCAAAATTCGGGTTTGCGCAAAATGAAATTCATGCATGCATTCTGTCCCACCTTTTTCGATATCGAGCGAATTCGTCCTCCCCACTCGTATGATCCAAATGCCTGACATTATTTGTGGATTTCAAAATTTGGGTTTGCGTAAAATGGAGGTATAGAATTTATACATTCTTAAAGTCCAAGTTAAACTAAGAATATTAGTTGATTTCGTAAAATGCAAAAGCCCCCACTCGTATGATCCAAATGCCTGACATTATTTGTGGATTTCAAAATTTGGGTTTGCGTAAAATGGAGGTATAGATTTTATACATTCTTAAAGTCCAAGTTAAACTAAGAATATTAGTTGATTTCGTAAAATGCAAAAGCTTAAACACCTCGCACTTGGCCGAAGCGCAGAGGCGTTTGTACAACTTGTCGTGAAGGTGATCAGGCTCCACAGACAAGATCGGGTCACCCAGGACGCTTAGTTCCCGGTGGTCGTATGACCGCTTTTGTGTACATGGTGAGTTTGCATCCTTCACCAGGGACGAGTTCATCCGTTATCTACCACCGCATAGTAACAGAATCCCTCCCAAATATTCGAGATAAGTTCAGCAATACTCAGTGCAATGGTGATCAAATCGAGCATCGAGATTGACAAGCTGGGACTTAGCACTACCAAGCTGGTAGGTCACAAGGAGTACTAAGACACTTATGCATTTGGTAAAGTTCTTACTATATATATCAACCTGAGTATAAAAACTTCAATAGCGTGATGTAGGTTTTAACTGGTTTTCGGATGTATAAAACCAGTCTTATCATCATTTAAATTACGAAACTATAAGATGTTTTATAAACAATTCGTTAGTTCAACTGATTTTTGGTTTGTAAAACCAAAACGCAAGAAAACAACGCATAAATATGCTCCAGTTAATGTTAATGCTATTGTAATGCCATCTATAGGAACGTTATATATTAATACATTTCTAAAAAAACATATCTCACTTTAACATATTGATGTAAAATCAGTTTTATTGTGTGCAAAATTAAGCTTAGCTAAAAATATAATCGCATGCGACATACAATGTTTTGCGTAATTGTAATTAGAACTCGAAGACCGGGCGGTATGAGATCCGCGATCACATTTCAGCCATGGACGCTCGCTATTACTGTGATGATTTCACGCAAATGAACATAGGTGGCGTAGAATAACGAATATTTTGCTTAATCTATCGGAATTAATCGAAACCATTTGCAACCTATATGAAAGTGTAATGCATTCATTAAGCTATTATATTAGTTCAGTACTTAGCCTATAGAGGGCGCTTATGATAAAACCATTGTTAAATTCTTTATATTGGTAATATTTAATGTTATTCAATGTTGGAATTACAATAAATTTACAATTATAGGTGTTTTCTGGATTAAGAAATCGATTTGTCAAGTTCGCTTGTTCGGGAAAATACTTTTTCTGTCTCCAGTACATTTGCGTAAATAATTTAAATTAATATATATATTAATATTTATTATTTTAAATAGGCAATTTTTCATTTGTTGATTTAACAAATATTCCTGCATTTTATTAATTAGGCATTGGTCAATTACGCAACATGTTTTTTTCAATCGATGTGAAGGAAATTGCACAACGCCGGTGGCCCCATTAAAAATATGCAAGAATATACATTTTGAGGGCTGGCACTATCGTAAATGTATCAAATAATGTTATAATTGGTAACATTACTTTTAATTGTGTCGAACATTTTGAATACATTTCGTTCATTAGACTTGATATAATTATTTTACCAGTGAGAAACCCCAGTTAAATGTTAACAGTTACTGGAATAAACATTCAAACTATCACAACATGTAAGCTTAAAGAAAAAAAACCAATTTACACTACTTATAATAAAAATAATGTTAATTACCACAATATGGATGTGAAGATGGAATCTTCTCTCACTGGTTCTTCCAGTGCAATAAAAATAGCAATAATATTAAATTAATAATAGCGATATTAACTGCTTTATGCAAAATTACTCAAGTAACACCCCTGGCGCATGTAACAAAGTCATCAAGAATTCGCTATTTATTTGTCAACTTCCACAACTGCGTTCTTTTTGTGCTCCGAGACTTCAAGCTACCGTCACCGCCGCCCTACACCTCGTCCGCCAGCTGACCGCCCAGTGCATTACCACCTCCTGCTGTTTCATCTCGCTACTGTTAAAATGTGAGTAAGTACACTTTTTTCCCAAATAACTTTAAAATGTTTCAGTGATTTAATTATATCAATTATTTATTATTTATAGGTCTGATACCGAATTTGAAAGCATCGTTGCTGCTAACGTGACCCCCGTCACCTCAAAATTTGGAAAACAAAAAAGAAGTGCAGCTAATAGGTATATTTCCCGTTGACTTGTTTTCACTGTTAATGTATGTTTTTAAACAAAACCGATTAATAATTATCCATATATCCTGTTTTAGATCTGATTCAGAGGACAGCGTAAGCCAAGATAATCTCAAATCGAAAAAAACCATTAAGATACGAAAATCATCATCAACCAGGTATTTGTTTTTACTATCTTATTCATTATCTTTTTAAAAGGTAATTCTAGTAAACCTTCTAACATCAAGGTGGTTGTACTCATTTAATTGTTTTTTACAGTTCTGCCGCATCGAAGATAAAAGGAAACCAAAACCCTCATGATTTGTTTGGTATATTCCCGGAAGATTTTAATATTACGCCGAAACCCTCTGTTTCTTCAAATGCGCTCGACTCGTCTATAATAAACCAACTGCCGACAGGAGCAACGAAACGAGCATGCGTTCTGAAGGGAGACTTCTTCGTGGAGCTGAAGGTTCGTGCACCGAAGACATTCGCGGTGAGTTGCCCGATCAGCGTTGGAAGAAAGCCCTTCTTGCAGTTAAGGCTCAAATCAACAGTGAAACACCACAGTGGAACTCGTTGCAAAAATTTGTTCAACGACTTCAAGAACTTTTTGTAGAGGCTGACGTTAAATTTTACTCTAACAACAAGTAATTCAGTATTATTTTAACGTTTGCGTAAAATGTCTGTTTGCTCTTATTATTTTTTATTGTGTTGTAATCTGAATAAACTTACATAAATATGCCTTTTTGCTCAGAGTGCTCCATCAGAGTAGAAAGAAAACAGTGGGTGGGTCACTTAAAAAGTAATAAACATAAAAATAATTCCGTTGTAGAACTAAACGATGAGGTTTATCAAATTTCCTCAGCTTTTAAAGGTCGCATATCGTCATATAGGATAATCGCTACTGATGATTTTAAAACTTGTTTACCTGACGTATTTTTGAACTCTTTGAAATGCAAATTTTTAAGAATTTTACAAAATGCGCTTCAAAAACAAGTGAGCCTTAAAGTTAATTTCGAATACTTTTGCAATTTTCTTTTATTCAAAGATGACAGGCAAGAAATTAAGTCTTTCGAAACAAAACATTTTTCTGTGCATCAAAATTATGATTTGGAGAAGCTTTTTCAAAAATTCTTTATAACTATAAGAAAAAAAGGTAGAGGAATTTGAAGACCGCGATTCTGGTTGGACATTTTTATCAAATTTGTATTTAGAAATAAATGTCAATAAATTTGATCCATTAAAAGCGTCATCTTACGTGGATTTGCCTAAATTAATAAAAAATAAAAAGGCTTGCATAAATATTCGCAATAACGATGGCTATTGTTTTCTCTGGTGCGTTGTTGCCGCCATTTACCCGTCCTCACATCATAGTGAGCGTACATCGTCGTATCCCTATTTTAAGACTGTTTTAAAAACTGATAATATGAGTTTCCCTGTCACCTTTGCTGATATTAAGACATTTGAATCCCATAATATTGATATCAGTATTAATGTGTATTCTTTAAAAAACAATCGAACTGTTGTAGGACCTCTTTACAGGTCCGAGTACAAAAGGAAACATAGGATCAATTTACTTTTAATCGAGCGCGGTAATAACTCGCATTATGTTTTGATTCGTGACTTGTCGCGTCTTGTACGTTCTCAAATTACTAAGCATCATGGTAAACTTTATTTTTGCGAAGACTGTCTCATATTTTTTGTATCGGAATACAAATATGATATGCATGTTTGTAGTGGAATTGCTACTGTACTTCCAGATAAAGGTACATATCTGCAATTTAAAAATTTTGATCGTAAACAAGACGTACCATTTGTAGTGTACGCTGACTTTGAAACTATTCTTGAACCATACCAGGGTTGCGAGCAAGCACCATCGATTAGCTTCACCTCAAATAAACAAATTCATAAGCCTGCAGCTTTTGCGTATTACATAGTTTGTTCTTATGACGGAAGTCTGAATCGTTTTATTCAGTATCGCGGACCCGATTGCGTATCCAAGTTTTTAGAGTACTTGTACAGACATGTAAATGAAATACATGAGATCTTAAATAAAGAGGTTCCTATGATTTTTGACGATGAAGATGCTTTAGCATACAAAAATGCAAAAAATTGTCACATTTGCAAAACCCTTTTGTTTGGTGATAAAGTTAGAGATCACTGTCATTTAACAGGGTTTTATCGCGGAGCGGCCCATCAATACTGTAACTTACGTTTTCGAGTGCCTAAACTTATTCCTATATTTTTCCACAATTTGTCTGGATACGACTGTCATTTATTTATCAAAGAACTGGGTAAATGTTCTGGACCTATAAAAGTAATACCTAAAAATAAAGAAAACTATATTTCATTTACAAAATTTTTAAGGTTATCTAATGATCAGTATGTGCAAATACGGTTTGTAGATTCATTTAAATTTCTAGGTGCTAGTTTAGAAGAGTTAGCTAAGGGTTTGTGTAGATCAGAGTTTTTCCACTTAAGTAACTTTTATCCTCGATTAGAAGAGTTTAATTTATTACTACGCAAAGGAGTATATCCTTACGATTATATGACCTGCTGGGATAAATTTACAGAAATTGAGCTACCTGAAAAGAGTTCGTTTTATAACTCGCTTTCTGCGGAACAAATTACAGACTCTGACTATGAGCACGCTCAGCGTGTATGGGAGACATTTCAAATAAGAAACATGGGTGAATATACAGATCTCTATATTAAAACTGACGTTTTGCTTTTGTCAGACATATTTGAAAATTTTCGAAAAATTTGTAAGATTCATTATGAATTAGATCCCGCATTCTATTTAACCGTGCCGAGTTTGTCATTTGACGCGATGTTATTGAAAACTGGCGTAAAATTAGAGTTGATATCTGATTTAGAAATCATTCGTCTTATTCAAAAAGGCATTCGAGGCGGAATTTGCATGTGCTCTACCAGACATGCTCTTGCTAATAATAAATATATGAAAACTTATGATGACAGTAAACCCGACTTGTTTCTTGTATACATTGATTGTAATAACTTATACGGATATAGTATGAGTCATTCATTACCCATATCTGATTTTCGCTTTCTAGATTCTGAGGAAATAGAGCAATTAGACTTTATGTCAATTTCAGACGATGCAGAATTTGGATTTATTCTTGAGGTCGACTTAGTTTACCCTAAAGAGTTACATCATTTGCATAACGATTATCCCTTCTGTGCACAAAAATTGGTACCTCCAGGAGGGAAAAATTCGAAATTAATCCCAAATTTGTATGATAAATATGAGTACGTCATTCATTATGTACATTTAAAAACGTGCTTGCGTAATGGTTTGACTCTTAATAAAATTCATCGGGTAATCACCTTCCGACAAAGCCCCTTTTTGAAAAAATATATAGATTTAAATACAGAACTAAGAAAAAATGCAAAAACTCCATTTCAACAGATTCTTTTTAAATTAAAAAATAACGCTGTTTTTGGCAAGACTCTCGAGGATAGTGAACGACGTGTAGATGTTAAGTTAGTAAATCAGTGGAGTGATGAGAGAAACTCTACAAAGAAGTTTGTAACAGCAAGTAAATTAATAGCACGACCAAATTTTCACAGCGCCACGATATTTTCGGATAATTTAGTCGCTGTTCAAATGAAACCAGAGAGAGTTGTCTTAGATAAACCGATATACATAGGATTCGCGATACTCGAGCTTTCTAAGAGTCACATGTATCAATTCCACTACTCTGTAATAAAACCTTATTATAATGAAAGTGTTTCTCTCTGTTATACAGATACTGACAGTTTCATTTATAATATTAAAACCACTGACTTTTACGACGATTTGAAAAATCAGTTTATACATTACCCTTACCCTTGATAAATAAAAAGGTTCCGGGATTATTTAAAGACGAGTTAGGGGGCGAGCTTATCACTGAGTTTGTAGGGCTACGTTCCAAGTTGTATTGTATCAAAAGCGAAAATTCATTACTCAAAAAAGCAAAAGGAGTAAAAAAGCCTGGTGTCCGAGAATTAACATTAGATGACTATAAGGATGTTCTGTTCAAGAATACGGTTATTAGGAAAAAAAAAATATTATTTAAATCTATTAAACATGAAATCTTTACGCAAACTGTTAACAAAATTGCGTTATCCAGTAAAGACGATAAGCGACTTACATTAAAAGACAAAATTTCAACTAAAGCATGGGGTCATAGATCGATATTGTAGTTTTTATAAATTATAAGCGAATGTATTCAAATCTCGTTAAATAAATTGAATTGTAAATCTACAACTTTACCAGAAATGTATACCGTTAAAATAAGTAATATGTTAGTATTAAGAAACAATTTATGATTATATGTTATGTAAATACCTATTAGTACTGTTATTTGAATAAACGTACATATGCCTAGTGCAATTTGTATTTGGATTTTTTATTTCCTAATTACTCATAAATAATTGGTTCTCCATTTCACAAGAGGTGTATGTTTATTTTTATTTTTTTATTTAACTCCAAACTAATTAGTGAGCTATTTGTGAAATGAATGAACTTTAATTTATATGAGTAAAATACAAACCTATTCATTAAAATTATTTTTATTTCTTTTTTTAATTAAGTGAATTTATTAGCTAAAGAAAGAAAGACAGTGAAATGTTAAAAATAGATTTTCTTCAATGATAATCAAAGTTTGCGTGAAAATTAAAAATACCGGTATTCTAAAATTTATTGTCTTTCTAATTAGCCGATAAAAAAACTTACTTAAAATGAAATATTAAAATTAGCATGTTTCTCAATCAGCAGGTTAGCTGCTGACGCCTTGTCGAGTCAGCTATGACCGCGTTATACGATACTGACTGAAATTGTTCGTCAATTGTTGTGTAATTTTGTCGATTCATGAATTCTAATCGTTATAAATAAAGGCTCATATAATACTCAGCCAAACATCAGTCTATCTTCAGAACGAAGTTACAAGTTTTTACAAGTTGTTACGAGCTTCATATCCTCAGCCCCGGTGTGGTAAGCAAACATTTGATATATTTATATATTAACAATTTATACAAGTTAGACTCGATCTATTTTTGTAAATGTTATCGTCTTGCATTTTTATTTTTATTTATTTTGTCTACAAATAGCAAGCATATGCTAAAAATATTTATTTTGATTTATCTTGTTTCAGAATATGGAAGGAACACAAGACACTTTCCTATTTTCGCAATATGCTCAGGATCCATTGGAGGAATTCCTAGTGGAAGAAGAAGAAGACAGCGAGCTGGTGAAGAAACTTAAAAGCGGAATCCAGAAAAAAAATAAAGAAAAAAGATCAAAACGAAACTTTTCCAATAAAGTTTTTAAAAGAAGTGGTCACGACCGTCTGCCATCATTTATAATAAATAATAAAGCAGGGAAAGGTACGAGACTACTAAAAATACAGATAATTGACCTGAACAAAGACAGTGATGATGAAGACAAAGTGATGTTGAGTGCTCAATATTTGGCGGACGATAATTACGATGAAGTTATAGATCATGCCGAAAGTGTGATACATAAAATTTCAAAAAAACTGAGTGGATACAGTGCTAGTTTGTAGTTTTAGTTTTATTTTGTTGTAATTAACATAGTAAGTAAATAAATATAAGTAATGAAAATAACTTGTTGTTTCATTTTGCAGTTATTAATGGCCCCTTGCAGCTTTTTTAAATTTCGATATAACTTTTAAACTAGATTTAACAGTAATAGTACCTATCATATATTTTAACATTACTGGACTAAGAAAAAGCTGCAAGTGACCTTACGAGTTTTTTTTTTACCGACACGTTTTTCTTCATCTCGACTGACAGCGATATTAATTCAATTTAGTGGAAAAACTTTTCGGTAATTGATAATTCTCTTTGAATAGGTGAAATAAAAAATATGTTTGTCAATAATATCATTTATTTTGAAATCAGATATGAGAATACAGTTCTAAATTATTTTCAAAGTACCATTTTTTAATGCATGCAATTAAACAATTATATGTGCCGCTGTTTTTACAATATTTTTGATGCATTGATTGAAAATTAGGAAGGCCTTTTTCACCCAAGTCTATTACAGTACAATTATCACACAAATCTTTAACCCATTTAATTTTTTCTAACTCTTTTACAAATATTTTCTTATTTTCTAAGTGAACATAAATCATTCTTTTAAACTCTCTATAATCAATGAATCCTTCACGCCATAAGATACCGAGGTTTTTCTCTATCCATATAACATTACTTTTTTCTTTTTCCGATAAAGTAAAAAATGCATACGGAGGTTTTATTAAAAATACTTGCGTGTATTAATTTGTACTATACGCAAATTCTTTAAAAATAAATTCATTTGTAGATGATTTAAACCCCTGGAGATCTACAAACAAGCAGTCTGAGCTCATGATATCCTTCAGGTAATATTGGTCAACGGTTTGTATTCTACAATGCTATCATTCAAAATAAGACAGTAAGCCGCAGTATTACCGGGTATGTCCTGTTCACACTCTAATTCAACTCTCACATCTATTGAACCCATTTTTAAGGTTTCGTTTTGCCGAGAGCAGTTGATAACAAACAGAGGTGCTTTATCCTTAAATTCCTGCGGACTTAGCAACGGCGCTTGACTGCGGTTATAATACGACTGTTGGAATTTAGCATACTGATCGTATAATATAGCGAATTTTTCAGCTGCGAAACTAATATTAGAACTTTCATACGGAAAATAGGTTGAATTTAAAAAAACTTTTACATCTCTTAAATAACAATGATCAAAGTGTGTCATATCTTTGTTAGTCATATTTTTTCTATCTGTTTTTAATCCGATAACAACATATCGTGGCTTTTTAATTTGAGATGAAGTTTTGATTGCCCAGGAATGTTTTGATGTTTTCGGTAAAAGTGGATACTCATAAAGATCCCAGTTTCTAAATGCTACCTGAATAGCACGATCTTTTTCCAAGCACTTCATTAAATTTAACCTTTCCCGATCAGAAACTTTTATATGTGGCATACGCCATACTATTTTAGATATCGTAATGTTATCTATATATTCATTTGTATTTAATGTAACGCTATTTAAATTAGTATTGGATCTCAAAAGAATAAGTTCATGCTTACAGTTTATAACTATTTTATTGTAATCCTCTGCAAAGCCAAGAATCTTGTTTAAAGGAATGCATACAGAAAACGACCCATGCGTAACTTTTGTACCGTTGACATCCCAACCCCATGACTTTGACATTCTCGATTCATGTTCATTTAGAGACAAGAGATATTTCATAGTAGTTGTAACTCCAGCATTTTTAATTTTGTCTATTTCGATTTCATTAAGCTCAGATCGAATATCTTGAAACAAATGAAGTATAGGGTTATTAGTAAACTGAACACTGGCCACCGGTAGTTTTGTTTCTCTGTTGACTACTACCATGTTTCCCTCTATGTATAAGGCACTCTCAGAAGGTAACACGTATAGATCTTGTTGGTTTATTGGTATACAGATTTCATCATTAAAATTGAAACTTGTTACGTAAGGTTTGTAGGAATGGAATTCAAAACTTTCTATTGTGTTATCGTAGCCGAAAGTTTCTGTTAAGTTTAGAATACTCATTTTAATAAACCAATAGTTTTAAGAAATTCTTTATTTTCCTTGGAAAGCCTCGTAAGCTGATTTTTAGGTGTTCTTTTCTTGACAGCACAATGCGTACTAATAATTGTACTGCGCGAAACTAATCTTTTATTGAAATCTATCATCTTTTCCTGAGATGCAAATATATCTGGATCTCTTCGCCGCGTAAATTGATTAAGTTATCGTTTATATCCAATATTCTTAACTTTAAAGAGCTTAAACTGTTTTGATTAAGAGGAAAATAAATAACGTTTTTAGGTGTTTCTATAATCCGATAGCCTGGTGGTACATTAGGCACAAACTCGTGAATAATATGACTTGGTTTTCCGTTAATAAATGAAACACTCACAATGTCACATTCAACTCGCACTATAGTTGTAGAGAGAATGGACACAGGAAAAGGAGACTCTGTTAATATATTAGCTTGAATAGTTTCTTGACCGAAACCTAGTAAGTTACCAATCGAATTTTCTTTATTAAAATACACATTTTTAGAACACAATATAGACGTCTTTAACGTAGTATTATTACATGTCAGTGAAAATGAACATCCTTTCAGATGTCTTTTCAGGTAATCGTCGAGGTCTTGAAGTTCGTATGACCCTTCAGGAATTTCAACTACTTCATTTTGGCCATAATAAAACATATTATTTCTATAGTCTATATTAGGTATAGAGTTAAAAGTCGAAAAATATAGTCACCCGCATTCATATTCACCATTTAGTTGAAAAGCTGGTGAATGATTTGTGATCAGGGTAGAAGAGGTTCCAGTTATGGACAAAGTGAAAGACATCATGTGAATGATATGGTTTTTATTGAACAGAGATATTTAAACGGTTACTCCAAAATTGCTTTAAATATTTCAAACATAAATGACCGCAATTTACAGTATTAAACTTTTGATAAGTGACATAGTTGTATGAAATAATTTTATTTTTTAAATACTTTATTAATTCTATTGGAGGCTGAAGATCGCCGTAACTATCGAAATATTCACAGTAATTATTATCTTTGACATAGGCTACCCAGTGAGTCCCTTGGTTTTCAGAACTATCTAAATTAATAATTGCGCACTCTACTCTATTCGAACGCTTTGGCAAATTATCTCTCATATAAACGCCACGGAAATGAGGAATATCTGAAGAGTGTTTTAAAATATCTATATTAGTGAGAGCACGTCTGGGAAGCCTGTCGACTAGTTTTTTGAGTATTCTAAACACAATCCCTTTCCTTTTCTGTACGGTTTAATGTGCAATCCTTTACCTAATGCAATAGATTCCATCATTTTGTTGTGACGTTGTGATTCGGTTAAGTTTTTCTTTGCAGCTTTGTAATCACCAACAGCTTTAGCTATCCCAGCAGCTCCTCCAGCCAATGATCCCAACGCAGAAAGTCCCGCAAAAATAGGTATCAGTGGTAATATACCGCCAGTTTTCGGAATCGGTATTAAACGCGGAATATGAATTTTACTGTTTCTAGTAAATACTTTCTTTGCGAGCGCAAGAGCTCGGGTGATTGTAGTGCCTTTATCTTTTGATTTGTTTCTTTTCAGTTCCTTCCGCATCTTTGTAACCAAACCTTTAAATGATTTTATGCCTGCACCAGCTTTCATTTTAGATTTCATCACTTTGCTAACTAACCATGAAGCAAGTTTTTCTCCTTTTCCAGCACTTTTCGACTTCAACCTCTGTTTAGCCATTTTATAAAGTTCTAAATCTGCGCGGTGTCGATCTGTTAGGTTAGAATGTTTATCATAAGCTATATCGTGTTTCATGCACGCGTCATCCAGTTCATTAACTCCTTTATCACCTCTTAATAACCGTTTATGCAATTTAGTGCCTGGTCCGCAATAATTGTAACCAGGTAAGTGTAATTCAAAAGGCAAGTGATTAATTACACTGTTTAAAAGTCCTCTTCCTTTCATATCCTATATGTTAATGACATTTTTTGTGCGAGTAACTATATAAATATATTCATACAATGGCACTTCTATTAATCCAGCTATTCTCACTATCATTAAGTCCTAACCACTTAACGTATAATTTCCTCCCTTTTTTTTTGACCACCTTTTCAATGAGATAAACGTCCGGGTACTTAGTTTTTTGAAGTTCTTGTTCGTAAAATGTGCCCAAAATAGTGTTTCCTCGCTGATCTTCTATATGGTACGTAAACGGTTGAGTGTTACTGACTTGTTTAATAGTAAATAGCTCTGTTGACCAATTAGGCGTATAACTTTTATGGAAAGCGCTTTTATACTTGCTTATACGTACACGATCTCCCACATTGAATTTATTTAATTTATGATGTAGATTTTGTTGACGTTTCTTAATATTGTTCTTTACTTCCGATTCATTCTCAAAATTAACATCATTTGGTCAAAATTTTGTTGTAATATGAAAAGTTTAATTATAAGATTTGACTATATCATCTGAAGGTTTTCCAACCCATTTATAATTTCCAATTAAACTAAAATATTTGTACAGTTTGTTTTTAAGCGTCTTTATTAACCTTTCAACAATTGATGCCTTTTTAATTGAATAAGTTGAATAATGATTTATTCCTAAAGATTTTAAATAACAATCAAATTCACTATTGTAAAATTCTTTTCCAAAGTCTGTCTGCAAGTTTCTAGGAATTTGGATTGCTGACTTTATAATTTGTTGAAATGCATTTTTAACTTCTTGTCTAGTTTTCGATTTTGTCGGAATACACCACGCGTAGGTACTTTGAAAATGCATCAATGACAACTAAAATATATTTATTTCCTTCATTTATTTTATGGAATTTTTGTAAGTCAATCAAATCTGCTTGCCACAAATCGTGAATGCCTTTTAAAACAACTGCTCGTCGCTTAAAGTTTTTACGAGCTGATCTGTGGATCTCGTTCACTACTTGTTCTTTTGCAACTGTTTTACAATGTTATCTACCTCGTTTTTTGTATAAAAGTTCAATTTCAACTGAGTTGCAAGCTGATGAATTTGAGAATTTATAACTTTGATTAAAGAATCTAGATACTTCTTGTCATAAATGTTCTGAACGAGCTGATCGACGTACTCCTTATTTACTGCATCATCAGCCGACAAAGGATGAGCAACACCTTTTAATCTCAGTGATTGTAAATCAAAATCTCCGTCTTCTGAACGAAGCAAAGCCTGACTTTTAAGTTCGTTGACTTCAGATACACCTGCTACACGTAAACGTTTATGAACGTGGTGACCAAATTTATCTTTGTTCATTTTTTGATATAATTTTACGCCAAAAGTTCTGCTTCGACTAACGATAATAGTAAAGTAACTGCTTTATATATTAACATTGTTCACTAATCCCGCTTCTTGTAGTTCTTCAATAATAGATATGATTTCATTATCCAATCCTGTATTACCAGCATCACGAGAAGCTATAAGTAATTTTAACCTTTCTACTAATTCGTTTGGGTTATCCCAATATACATATGACACATCGTTTTTAACATTTTTCATCGTCGGTAATCCTTCATCACTTACTGAACGTTCTTTAGCTAATTTAAAAAGAGGTCTTATTACATATAAATATTTCATGCCTTTGTTGCTTTTTATTGGTTTATTAGGATTAAACTCTCTTCTATGTGCATTCGTTTCTAATAATAAGGTTTTATAATTACATCTATCATTATCAGTTACAATATCTAAATCCGGTACTTTCTTATATAGCAGTTCGAATAAACCTGGCGTTAAATAGTAAGTATGACCATTTACTTTCAGTTTTTTGTCATTTGTAGTGTATACCGGACAGGTTCCCAACATTAGCTTGTCCCGTTCCGTTCGAATACCAAAAGGTATATTTAAGTTGGTAATATATTGCTTTTGAAATTTAGGATCGTCACGAGGAGAAGCGTAAGAATCAGTCGTCTTAAATGAAATATTATTTGAAGAATCCTGATCATTAAAATGTTCACTTTCCACTTCATCGCTTACATCACTTTCATTATCTTTTGATGTCTCATCCTCATGATTTTTATTAACAAAGCTAGATTGAGAAAAATTCCTCACAACCGTTTGATCAGTTATAGATTCCTTCTTTTCTTCACTTGGGCTATATTTAATTCTTTTTACTAATTTTCCCCATTGCAATCCGTCATCAAAATCATCATCATTAGTATTGAAGTAATTATTCTCATTTTTAACTTTAACTATTTCATTAAGCGGTTCTGTAATTGGTTTTAAAACAGATTCCAGAATCATATCATTGTTTGTTTTTACATCGCGAATAAGTTTAACCTTCTTTTTAACTGCTTCGGCTGACCGGAGTATCTTTTCCTTTAGCACTTTATCTTCATTAACTTTCTCGACTTTCGAGCTCATGTCCGTTCTCTTTGGATTCATTTAATATAATAAACGATTATTCGAATACTATTCAATAAGTATGTACTTAAGTATATTAATCTACAATAATGAATGTATCAAACCCCATTCTATAACATCCAGAATTTTTGTTACAATCCTTGTTTATAACCAAGTAGCTGAAAGGTGCGTTCCATATTTTAGCGCAAATTTCACGAAACTACGACCATGACATATCGGTTCCAACGTGCTCATCATAAACATGACGTAAATTAACATCATCTTGCTTAAAAAGAATTATTAAATTAGCATTATCCCTTATTAATTGTTTTGGTACTTTACTGTACGTTTGATTTAAATAAAAGCTATCAATATTTTTATGTCTTCCCATTGCAAAGTAATCCCTTATGTTGTTTTGGTTTTCACAAGCCACATCATCAAATATCATGATTGAGTTATAGTTAGCTTCGTTTGGGCTAAGTATTTCTTCATTTTCACAATATTTTTGAAATTTAACCGTTGGAACTAACGCTAATACTTCTTCCAAAAATCGATACATAGGTTGGAAAAGGGTTTTTGAGTAAACGTAAACATTTTCGTACCGTAACCCTTGTTCATGAAGTAAAAGACCAACCATTAAATTCGTTTTCCCGCAATTAGAAGGACCGCAAATTATACTGCGAATATTGTAAGCTAAAAGTTCACCATGACGTACACAAGGCTTATTGCGAGCTGAAAAAACAAGATCCAACTGCAAGCTCTGATTTTGTTTTACAAACTTCATATTTCTTCAAAATTTCTCAAGCGATGCATAGGTACGTTTTACTTGCATGAAAGACTTATTCCAATTAAGGGAAATCACGACTACGTTTTCACATATATATGACAATTTTGATGCGATTGTTTTTAGCTAATAATTCCCGTTGCAAACGCGCACGTTAACGCAATCATTTCATTTTGGGCAAACCCAATTTACGTTACGACGTGTTATTTGTTAAATACGTATGTTAACGCGAGAGATAATCATTTTATTTTAAGCACAAACCCAATTTCCGTTACATGTTGCGAAACGCGCACGTTAGCGCGATTATTTCATTTTGCGCAAACCCAAATTTTGAAATCCACAAAATAATATTGGGCATTTGGATCACACGAGTGAGGAGGGCGAACTTTTCGCCCGATCGAACAAGGTGGGCCAGAATGCCCAATATTATACTACTGACTAGCTTTTCTATGAGAGTCCTAAACCTATCAATACGCCGCTCAACTCGCACTTGCCAAGCGGGGACAGACCCGTGAGCGCGCGTCGCTCGGTCAGTGTCCGAAAACTTGACTAGAGCTACGCGGCATGCAGTGCTGGCCCCGCAGTACAAATTTGAGTGGGTATCGATAATATCCTCGCTGGCTTGTAAATATGACGCCAGCAAGGCGTTTAGGGCTCCCATAAGTGCTACATTTCATTTACTGCCAGGTAAACGAGAACTAGAGTTGGGTGTGGACCGATACTGTGCGATCGCGTCTTCCAAAGCCCTCCTCAGTTGCTCATTCACCTGGCTAGTTACGTTTATATTCACACAATCCTCAACGTCGCTAACGGGATCATACTGCACTGATATCAGTGCGTGTTGGGCGACTGGCATCGAAGCCGATAACGCAGCAGGAGGGTCCCGTGATGAAGCGGAGGTTGTACGAATATGTAGCGATTCAAGGCGTAGCCGATCAAGGTACAGACCGATCCAGTCGCCGAAGCTGCTGAATGGCCCGCACCTGATCCGATAGTCATTGGGCGGTAACAGTGATGGCTGGTTCAAGAGTCTGAAACAGGAGCAGCATTCGATCACGGTACGCAGTGAGGTTAGTTCCTCCCTCTGTAGCCCCGTATTATGCTCGCATGCAATTTTCATTATTCGATGTTGACCATCGCATGCGGTGCACTAAACCACCGGTAGCGGGAGCCGTGCGCAGAGCAGGATGCCCCGCAGGCCCCAAGCGTGCCGGCAGCGGTGGTCGCACGTCACGTAGGTGGTCGCGACGGCGGAGGTCGCTCGACTCGCTGGTGTCGGGTGCAGTGGCGAACTCATCACCCAACAGCGATGGCGACATGAGCTGAACGAAGCGGGCTCAGTGGGGTGGAGGGCGTGCTATCGTAGTATCCGCTTCTGTTCTATTCGTTCTAGATCTTGTTATCATCGTTTTTGCATGACATGATATGATATTAAATGTCAACATTGTCACGTAGTAAGGCGCGCCTTCAAGTGTTGGGTGGTGCCGCTGCTCACATACTCCTTTGGCATACTAAGGTGGACTCAGACTGAGCTGGACGCCCTGGATAGGGGGATCCGTCTACTGCTTAAATCACATCGCATGTTGCACCCACGCTCATCTGTCATGAGATTGTACATCCCAAGGAAATGTGGAGGTCGAGGCATTTTAAATGCTAAGAATCTCCACAACCGCGAGGTGTGCGTGCAATCTCAGGGATTATTTCCTTGGCAATGAGTGTGGGATGCATCGTGGTGACAGTAGACAGGAGCCTCACGCCTCTCTCCTTGGCAAACGAAAACTGGCGCAGACCAACAGTGTTGAGCACTGAAGACCGCAAGAACGTATGGAAAAGCAACGAGCTACACGGAGGCTTCTACCTGGCCCTAACAAGGCCCGACGTAGACTTTTTAGCGTCCGTGAAAACCGAAATCTTTGGGGAACCGAAGGTTTTGTCTGTGCAATTGCTGACGAGGTCATAATGACGAACAATTACCGGAAATATATTCTGAGGGATGGCACGGTCGACATTTGTCGAGCGTGCCGTTGCCCCGGCAAGTCCCTCAGACACATAATTTCAACGGCGAGTACTTGCTCATACATCCAGGATCATCCATCAGCAACTTGCTCTTCAATAATGGTCTTGTTGAGTCTAAAGTGCCGTACTATAAGTAAACACCGGCGCCAGTTCTCGAAAATGGTCGTGCTACGCTCTATTGGGATCGATTTGTCATCACGGACAGGACTATTGTCGCCAATAAGCCTGATATCGTATTGACAGATCGATCTCAATCGATCGATTTGCCCGGCGGCAGTGCTCGTCGACGTCACCATCCCGCATGACGAGAACCTCGTGAAGGCCGAGAAGGACAAGCTCAGCAAGTACCTTGACTTGGCTCACGAGGTGACCGCCATGTGGGATGTTGTTTCGACGATCTTTGTCCCAATAGTTGTTTCGGCAAATGGTCTTATAGCGAAGAGTCTCGACCAACACCTCAAGAGACTCTCGCTGGATTAAGGGCCAGATACAGAAGGTAGTACTCCTCGGCACGCATTGTGAAGAGGTTCCTCTCTCTGCAGCCCTAACCACCGGTAGCTTGAGCCCTGCCCCGCTGCCGGCGGCACTCATAGGTTAGGTTTTTTATAATGTATATTTTTTGTATTAGAATTTTATTTTACTTTTATATTTGAATATTTATCATACAAAACCTATGTACAGAAAATTAAATAAATATCAAAATAATAATAAAACAATACATTATAATGAAAGGAGTTAATGATATAACTATAATTTTATAATAATTTCACTTCCAATAAGTCCCCAGATGTTATTTTATTTATTAAAATCTGAACAGTGGGCAACAGACAAAATTGTGTGTGTAAAAAAGTTGATTGACCCTTATATTGTTATATTACAACCTTTAGGTATATTAATCATAGGTAACGACTTATAACTATTATATAAAGGTACCTACTTACTGTAGTTGTCTTATCATCAAGTGATTTTTATTTCGTTTATATTTTGACGCGTTCATTGTAATCACGGTCTTATTTACTGTTGTGCGATGTGGACGTAACTCAAAAACTTGTTCCGAACGTTTGTGTTACACGGCCGCAACTCCGAAGTGTCTGAACAGCATGGTAATTTTGCGTGCGATCGTCGCGGGCGCAAGCGGCGGACTGGCGAGTGGCCATATTGCAGGTAAGGGATAGTCGATTTTTGGAAATTTGCATCAGGCCACAAGTGCATTAAGAGGCTTTAGAGGATAGTTTTCCTTATTTTTTTCAGTTAAGGTGGTAAATTAAACCCTTCTGACCACGAATCTGCAAAAATATCAAAAATGAAAAGTTTTGAGATGCGCCCGTATAGCAGGCACTAGGCGAAGTCATAACCTAAAACCCTAAAACATTCAAAGGCATTTATAATCAGTCAGAAATATTTTAGGACATAATTTTTTATAGTATTAATTATTTTTATTCATACCGTTTTTCTACCAAATTTTAATGAAAATGTAAGAAAATGATGTGGCGAGCGAGCGAAGCGAGCCAGCAAGATGGGTCTTGGCAGAAGCGACTCGGATAGGTTAGGTTAGAATTTTATTTAAAGTTTAATTATTATGACATAAATTGGTATCACTATGAATTTTATGACTTCCAACAAATATGACCCGCAATAATTGACATTCCGATTTATACTCTTCAATGTTATGACTTTTAACATTATGACTAATAATCATTTAGTATAATGTAAAACGTTTTGGACAACAATAACTGAAACTTTAACTTTATGGCAGTCAATAGAGACACTAGGTTAGGTTAGAACAGCGTCCCCAACAAAACCGAACTGCTGCCAGTAAAGTAGGTTAGGTTAGGATAGAACTGCGTCCCCGTGAATTAGGTAAGAAATAACCAGACTCAGAAAATGCAAAATAAATGTATAACCGTAAGATTTATATTTATTTATTGTTGCTTGTTTATTACAATTAGAGTATGGTGAATCAACAAAAGGTATAAGACATATATTTGTCATCGTGAGATAAACATTTCCAGTATGTTATTAGGCAGTTAGGTACCTACTTAAATGCTAGACATCATAGTTTATCAGTAACTAAACAATTATACACATATTTTACAACTAAACAACACACAAAATGTAAGATATATTTATATTGTAACCAATAAAAAAATACAAAAAACAACCGCTTTTTTGTCGGTAAAATAAAAACATGTCACTTTTACCATAGTATAAATAGGAGATTCTGATACCTATTGCCGCTCGGGCGTCAGGATTGTCCAAACTTGTTTTTCAAGTTTAGTCACCTACTTGGCCATACTTTGATCTATGATTTATAATCATAGTAGTTTTCATAAATTACACAAACCTAAAGTAAGTATTAATATTGTTAGGTACCTAAGTCCCAAATTTAAATTATTTTACTTACATACTTTTATCTGTTGACACGAAATAATAATTATGTTTATAGGTATGTGATTTCATATGGTAAATTCCTTTTCGACCTTCTGATAATGCCGCTTTATATACAAAGCAGTGGTCCTACCCAGACTCCTATATGGAGCCATAGTGTGGTGGCGTAGAGCGAAAATAAAAGACATAAACAAGGAGTAGACGAAGGTCCAGAGACTAGCATGCCTAATGACAACCGGGGCAATGAGGAAAGCCCCCTCACAGGCCCTGGAGATAATGCTAGGACTGAACCCTGTACACCTCGAAGTGGAGAAGAGAGCCACAGAACAGAGGTATAGAATAAAAATGAGCAGAGAGTGGATCGGATCCGAGATGGACAAGAGACACGCAAGTATACAAAGGGAGTCAATGATGAGCATGAACATGCTCATGATCAACAACGACCTAATAAAGAAAAGGAAGATCTTCGACAAGAAATACAGAATCCATATAGAAGAGAGAGATAGTTGGGAGACAGAGATACCGGAACCCAGAGTGACATGCTTCACGGACGGTTCATGGAAGTCCTCAACTAAAAGAGCGGGGGCAGGCATTTATAACCTAGAAGTGGATGTGCATACAACGATATCACCACTAGGATGCTTTACCAGTGTGTTCCAAGCAGAAGTGTATGCCATCATGAAGTGTGCACAGAGCCTCAAGGAAAGAAGCAATATAACAGAGAGCCACGTTATAATCTACTCAGATAGCCAAGCAGCACTAAAAGCGCTAGATAATCCGGTAATCAAATCCTCCCTGGTGCAGAAGTGCAGAGATGAACTGAATAATCTAGGCACAGCATCCAATGTAACACTGGCTTGGGTACCAGGACACAGTGGAGCAATAGGAAATGAGAAGGCAGATGAACTGGCCAGAGTAGGGGCGGACCCAATATCTGGGCCCGGAACCAGCACTTCCGATATCTGCAACGGTAACGAAAGGAGTCATCGCCTGAAGAATAGAGACAGACAAATGAGGCGTGGATAACAACACAGGGTTGGAGGCAATCTAAACTCATGATAGGAAGGGTAAATAGGAACAAAACAAGGTATCTACTAAATCTTGGTAAGTACAACCTAAGTATACTGACCGGGAATTTTGACTGGACACTGTCCACTCAACAGACATCTGACGGTAATAGGAGTCAAACAGGATCCTCGATGCCCACACTGCAGCAAAGAGGAAACTAGTCAACACGTCCTAGTCTGTATAATGTACTCGTCACTGAGACATCGCACATTCGGGGAGGACGCACCATCAGCAGAGACACTTAAAAGCATTAACCTACAGGACGCACTGTTGTTCTGTAGATAGAGAGAGAAGATGGGATCAGTGCTCCTATCCAGCACTGATCCCATTCATCTTGTTTGAATGACAATTCATCATCAGTATGTATGACAATTCAGTGGTTTGATTATTATTCAATTGTTTGGATTGTTACAATTTGAAATGTTTCGCTAATGTTTTTAAATATTGAATTTCGGACAATTTATCTTTCATTTCTATTATTTTCTTGAATTTTTCGTCTTTGACAACATATATTTTTCTTTTTTTTTCTATGGGAGCGCCACAAATCATTTTTTCTATGTCGTCCTCGATTATTATTGCCTCCTTTATTAATTCCCCTATGAGACAAAAAAAATAGGTGGTTTTTTGTTTATCACTTGGTTGATATGATGATGCTGAAGCCTGTTCAGCGGAATTTTGTGTCCTTGGGATCGTATTTTGATTGACAATATCACAGCTCCAAAACTCAGGGCTGAATTTGGGTTGTGATTTGTAAGTTTCGCTAACATAGTTGCTTTCGAACCATAATGCGAAATCCTGGGCTTCGTGTGAAAAAAATAATATATTTTGCACTATGTCACAACTCTCGTGCAGACAAGGCTGCACGCACCTTTACTTAAGTATGTACTCGTATTTACCTGAAAGAGTTTCTAGCAGTTTGTTAAAATATAATGGTATTTTTTCAGCTGGCAAAAAGCTTAATGCCATGATGCATTTCCTATCGGTGTTAAATTTTATATCCTTTGCATATTTTGTTGCAAGACCATTATTTTGTATTTGGCGAAATAAAATTTGGCCTAGGTGGAAATTGCACCCATGTAATGTAATATTTTCGTAATTTGAACGCAAACTCATGATTGCGGCCTTTTCGAAATCCAAAATGCAAATTTTCGGTTTAATTTCTAAATTATTTTCAAATTCAAATTCAAATTTCTGATCCATATTCATTTATAAGGTTGAACATTACGTCATATGAACGTGTGGTCAAACAAAATAGCAAAGAAAACGTTTTTGATTTGTATCCTGTTTCAGAAATATTTCGGTGTATCGTATACAACCGCTGGAATATAGATGGCACTACTTTAAAAGTCCCGTGTAGTAGCCAAAAATCCGCACTATGTAACATTTGCATCATTTTCTTTGTTGACAATAATAAAACCCTTTTATTTTCATCGAAAACTTGGTCCTTGATGATAAAATCTTGCCCATTACACTGGGTATATTCTTTATCAACAGTAAAATAAATATTGTCGGGTTCAGGTAATTTAGCCTCTTTTGATTTAGCCCGGTAAATCATCTGTTTTATTGCCGACGTTGATGGTAGGTGTTCCAGTAAATTTTTGGAAATTTCAAATTTGTTGTTTTGAACAATTTGACAAACTTTTTGTCCAGTTCTTGCGTCTGCCTTAATTTTTTCCGAAAAATCTCATATTGCCTTGCGCAAAGGATCCGGCTCGTGATTATGTTCACCACGGGTTTTAATGATATCATGTCGTTGATCATTACTACACATCATATTAGACACAAATGACACACTTATAAATCTAATTTTTTCGGCACTCACATATCCAGTAATACGTTTCTCCAACCACTCTGTTTTTTTCGTTGGTATAACCGTCACAATACAGTTTCAATCCACCTGTTTTTGATATAAATAATTCTTCGTACTGATCAGACATGTTTTAAATGAGTATTACCTATCGTACCGTGCAACTCGCTATTAGTTTATTAATACGCCATAACAAGTTTTATGCGGCGGGTAGGGTTATCTTTAACGAATTACAAAGCGGGTAGATTTCTGCAGACTAGTTTGCCAGGTATAAAAATACGTAATTGTAAATAGTAATCCCGATAATATACGTGCGATATGTAAATTTGACAGAGTGTTGAAAAGAGATATAATAATATGCCAAAAATTATAAATTCCATTTCAGAAAAGCCGAGTAGTTAAAAATCCGGATCGTTAAATCGGACAAATGAAATCAAAGTCAATGAAAAAAGGCGAATTTAATAATAAACCGAAAGGTTACATCGGGTAACTGATAATTCGGACAAATGAAATTTAGGGAAACATATAATTTGTCGAATTATCAAAAAACTGAGACGATAAATGCCCAATCGTAAGAATTCAAAATGAGTTTTCGGACAAATGAAAAAAAAAACGAAATTTGTCGAATAGTTTTTGTCGAAACGAAATTCGGACTAACATTTTTAGTGTTTCAGATAGGTAACCGGAAAGATGCTTTCATACTTTGATACAAGTAACTTTGAAGTTAGTTTAGTACGAATATCACTTGACAGAAGCGCGTGGAGCTAACCCCATGTGCTTCTGCTTAGTCCATTAGAGAAAATACTCTTTTACCGAACAATTGTCCTCGTGTGTGATATCCATGGACTTATTCATCTAATAATTCGGAGTGTCTATAAATAACTTGGCATTGGCGAAATACACCTTGACAGGAGTGAAAGCCATTAATTAAAATTAGAATTAGAATTAGAATACGAAAATCCCTGGTTATTTTAAGGATGAAATGGGTGGTAAAGTGATATCAGAATTTATAGGACTAAGGACCAAGTTAAGTATACTGTATAAACACAGAGGCATCATCTACAAAAAAAGCGAAAGGAGCTAAAAAGTGTGTAACTAAAAAACTTAATATGAAGAAATACAGAATATGTTTGCACAACAATGAAATAACATGTGTGTTATTAAGTCTAAAAACCACAAGATTTTCACACCGAAACTGAATAAATTAGTTCTGAGTAAAAATGATGACAAAAGGCAATTGTCAGACGGTATGGTTGCAACTTTACCATGGGGTCATAATAGTAACATATTATAATTATGTTTAAACATTAGCTGATAGTTTTTATTTAGATGTTTATTCATATAAAGATATTTTATGTTTACTGTAATTGATAAATAAGTAATAAATGTATCTAGTAATCTTGGTTAAATAAATAAATTATTTACTCTCATCTCTATGTTTTTCATTTAAACATCTTCATATTGTGTAGTTAGCGCATTCATAGAAGTATGAAAATATGTTGCATAATATTTTTGAAAGAATGTTAATAAAATGTTAGAACGTTCTTTTAAAAATACTGAACTGTATAATGTTCTTGTTTAATGAAGTAAAACTAAAACTTCATTTTGTTCTAGAACACAGTTTATTTATTTACATACATATAGGATTTTTTAACACATTTAAATAATTTAGAAATAAGCATCCGGTAGGTTTCCATCGCTCACTCCTTGATCGGTTCCTTTTCACTTTTGGTACACCTTCCTCTGATCACTTTGGAAGAGGCGATTTTGCTGGTGTCTATTCACACGCTCTTTATATTAGCGACGAATACGGCTTGCCCACGCGCAAACTTACTGCTACAGGAAGTCGATACGTTCCGTGACACAGGCCATATAATGCTGGGGCCTTATTCCGGTCCCAGCAAAAGCCTGGTTCACGAAACACATGAGTCGGGGGCGTTCATTGCCACCCTGAAGCAGATTAGCTTTCCTATGAGAGTCCTAAACTTATCAATAAGCCGCTCAATTCGCATTTGCCAAGCGGGGACAGACCCGCGAGCGCGCGAAGCTTGGTCAGTGTCCGAAAACTTGACTCGAGCGTAGTACGCAGCTATGGCCCCGCAGTACAAAATTGAGTGGGTATCGATAATATCCTCGCTGGCTTGTAAATATGACGCCAGCAAGGCGTTTAGGGCTCCCATAAGTGCTAATTTTCGCTTACTGGCAGGCAAGCGTGGTAAACAAGGCCTAGAGTTGGGTGTGGACCAATACAGAACGATCGCGTCTTCCAAAGCCCTCCTCAATTGCTCATTTACCTAGCTTGTTACGCTTATATTCGCAAAATCCTCAACGTCGCTAACCAGTTTTTTAATCTAGCCCTCACAGGGTAACAAATAATTATTTAAAATGTATTAACATTTTATTACGATTAATGATTTATTTAATAATAACTTAATTTATAATTATAACGCATATATTATACATACATTATAATAGTAATATGTAAACTGACCTATAACAATTGTTACGAATAAATTATTTCATTTCATTTCATTTCATTTCATTTCATGACAAGAACCTCGTGAAGGCCGAGAAGGACAAACTCAGCATGTACCTTGACATAGCTTACGAGGTGACCACCGTGTGGGATGTTGACTCGTCGATCATTGTCCCGATAGTTGTTTCGGCAAACGGTCTTATAGCGAAGAGTCTCGACCAACACCTCAAGAGACTCTCGCTAAGCGGATGGATTAAGGGCCAGATACAGAAGGCAGTACTCCTTGACACGCCACGCATTGTGAGGAGGTTCCTCTCTCACAGCCCCAACCACCGGTAGCTTGAGCCTTGTCCCGCTGCTGGCGGCACTCGTAAGTTAGGTTTTTTATAATGTGTATTTTTGTATTAGTATTGTTATTTTACTTTTATTTTTGAATATTTGTTATAAAAAACCTAGTGTACTGAAAATTAAATAACTACTTATATGAACAGTAATAATAACCTAATGTACAGAAAATTAAATAAATATCAATTAAAATCAGAACAGTGGGCAACAGACATAAATGTGTGGGAAAAAAAGTTGATTGACCCTTATATTGAAATATTGTATTCACTGACTATAGCAGTAACATGTAAAATACTAATTAAATTATAAACACGTAAAAAGTAGCAGAGCCTTCATTACTTACTAAATGTTATATTACAAATTTTGGTATATCAATCATAGGTACTGATTACTATTATATAAAGGTACTTACTGTAGTTGTTGTCTTATCATCAAGTGATATTATTTCGTTTATATTTTAACGCATTCATTGTAATCACGGTCCCATTTACTGTTGTGCGATGTGGACGTAACTCAAAACCTCGTTCCGATCGTTTATGCTACACGGCCGCAACTCCGAAGTGTCCGGGCAGCATGGTAGTTCCGCGTGCGATCGTCGCGGGCGCAAGCGGCGGACTGGCGAGCGGCCGTATTGCAGGAAAGGCATAGTCGATTTTTGGAAATTTGCATAAGGCCACAAGTGCATAAAGAGGCTTTAGAGGATAGTTTTCCTTTTTTTTTGAGTTAAGGTGGCAAATTAAACCCTTCTGACCACGATTCTGCAATAATCTCAAAAATTGAATTTTTCGAGATGAGACCGTATAGCAGGCACTAAGCGATGTTTGCTAAAATTCTTACACATGTTTTCTGTAATACAAACAATTTATTGATATGCGAGCTATTGCCCCATAAGACGATACCATAGCTCAACCTCGAATGAGCATATGCATAGTATGCAGCAACAGCCGTTTTGAGGTTAGTACATCTTTTTAGTTGGTAGGTATAGAGCATAAGTAAATCTGGCTATTTTTCCTGAAATAATATCCACATGGGCTTTCCAAGTTACACACGAATCAAATTCTACCCCTAACAAATTACATGATTCGACTGATTCTATCCTATATTATATGCGATGTTAGTTTCGATCGATGTTTTTTGTCGTGCATTCATTTGTATTATTTTAGTTTTGTCCAGATTTAGTTTCAGATTATGTTCATTCAACCAATATGTTATTTGTAGTCGACTATCCTGTAGTTGTTGTTTAAAATGATCACTATCGTTACATTCAAAAATTACTGTTACGAGTATGTCATCTGCGTATAGAATACAATGGTTATTGATAACTTTTGGCAAGTCGTTAATATACAACAAAAACAGTAATCACCCCAAAATACTGCCCTGTGGTATTGAATTGTTCGCACTTTTGGGATCTAATATTCGTTAAGCACCGACTCTTGCAATCATGGAATTCCATATCTACATACTGTTCCCGGTTTTTTAGGTAAGACGTAAACCATTTAAGAGGCAATCCACGGACCCCTATTCCCGATAATTTATTTAGAAGGATTTCGTGAGACACTCTGTTATAAGCTTTACTCATATCTAAGAGCATTGCCACAGCGTACTTTCGTTTATTAATAATGTCTAATACTCTTTGGGTAAATTTATATAATGCAAGAATAGTCGATCTGTGTTTTTGAAATCCGTTCTGACGATCATCATAGATATTAAATTTTTCGCAAAAAGAGTTTAATCTATTAGCCATTGCAGATTCCAACACTTTTGAGAATGTCGATAATAACGCTATAGGACGAAATTTATTCGGGTCATCAGTTGCTTTAGTCTTTGGAAGAGGTTTTATAATAGATATTTTGAGCTGATCGGGAAATGTTCCTTCAGAGAATGACTGATTAACTAGATACGTCAAAGGTTGTATTAAATCATCTTTGCATTGCTTGATAAGAATTGGGGGGGACTCATCAGCTCCAAAACTAGATTTATTTTTCAATTCCTGAATAATATTACGAATTTCCTTTTCATTTACTGGATTTAGGAAAAAAGACTGGAATGTAGGGGAGAGTACTGGTCTACCTTTTGGTGCACATGAAGGGTTAACTCCTATGGATAAAAAGAATTCGTTAAAAGTATTGGTGACTTTTTCGGAATGCTCTATAACTGTGTCGTTAATTTTTAACTGGATACAGTGTTGCCAGGTCTCCTGATTTATCAGGAGATCTACTGAATTTGGCATATGTCTACTGATCTACTGAATTTGCAAAAGAAATTTAGATAATCTACTGAATTTTGTATATATCTGAATTTACTTTAGGTTTTTTGTAGAAAGATCAATGGATTTTTTAATGTAATTGCAAGCATTTTCCGTACAAAGAACGTATCTAGCACTCATTGGGAATCTACCTTTATAGTGCGGGTGCGTAAAATGGAATGATTCGAATCATAGGTACTCTAATCTATGGAAGCGACTGCGACTACTATATTATCCTATAATCTGTGACTGTGTTTAACGTTACGTTCTTTCTATTTTTTTTGAGTTTGATTAATTGATCAGATCAGTTTGAGTTTGAGTTGGCGGCAAACAAAATACAAATGCAAATTCAGTTATGAAACTTTTTTTCACTTGAAAATAATTATAAAACTTTTTTGTTTATGGCATATTTATAAAAAGAAATGATTTAACCCTACAAAAGTTGATTGAAAGGTAGGTTCTACAAATAAAAAATGTACTGTGTTTTTTTTACTGGTGACTCAATTTTATATATAAGTACATTACTGAAACTTATTTTTATTTTCTTTACAGCCGAAATTACGGGTAATATATGATTAAAATCGATTTGATTAAGAAGATAATGCAAAAGCTGTTGTAAAAGGTTATTCAGGTATTATAACAAAATCTCCTGATTTTTTTATAAATCTCCTGATTTTTTGACCTTATATCTACTGAATGTTTCAGATTGGACCTGGCAACACTGACTTGATATTTTTATACCCCTTTCACTTAATTTATTTGTTTGCTCTTTTATTTCTTGCCACATAGTTCGTGTACTATTTTTAAAGTTCTCCATTCTTTTAATATATTGATTCCGTTTTGAAACCTTAACAAGACGTTTCAACATTTTTTCGTACGATTTATAATACCCGCTTAAAACAGAGCTTGTCTTTTGATTTAATAACAGCTTTAAAAGTCATTTATTTTTACATGAAATTTTCAGGCCTAAACTTAGCCAAGATTTTGTGTTTTTCTTTTTTTGGGAATGCAGTCGTCTAAAATTGAGTTCATGGCTTTAATAAATGCATTATAGTTTTCATTAATGTCCCTATCTGCAATAATAATCCTACTCCAGTCAGTATTTTGCAATCGTGTTTTAAACTGGGATATGTTTTTATGGTTGTATATTCTCTTCACCGTCCAAAGCGGTGGAGTTTTAGTTGCGTTTCGTGACTCTTTAGTTATTGTTATGCCCTTATGATCCGACAAACCAAATTCTTTAACCTTAAAAGTATAGTCATGTGTATCAAAATTAGTAATAACTACGTCTAAACACGTCGATGTTGTTTTAGTGATTCTAGTCGGTTCTTTTATATTTTGTGTAAAATTAAATTTCCTAAATATGTCACTCATAATTTAAGTTTTGTTAGAGTTATTCAAAAAATTCACATTGAGGTCACCTCCGATTATTACATCTTTATTTGTATACTTAAGTGTAATTAATTTCAGTAGGTTTTCTAACTGCACATAAAACAAATCTACTTCTTTAGAACTATTTGGCCAATAAATCGTAATTAAAATTAAATTGAACATAACTATTTCGATTGCACATATTTCTATTGTGTATTCTATAGATAATTTATTTATTTCTCCTAATTCTATATATTCTATGTCCTTCTTTGTAAGTATGCAGACTCCTCCGCCGTCATGATTGTTCCTACAAAAAATACTTGCGAGATTGTGGTCTTCTTGAGTTATTCGATCTTTCTTCAACCATCCATCACAGATGGAAACCAAAGGGGGCTCCGCAGTCTAGGAAGACGGGAGGCAGCTTACACAGAATAAACACACAACCAGCAATGGACAACACAGACAAGCAACACACACTACACAGCAACACAGACAGATACAAAAAAATAAGAATATGTCAAGTAAACCTCCAGCACTGTAAGGATGCTATGTCCGAACTGTGCCAATACATAGTGAGGGAGAAAATTGACATTGTCCTGATGCAAGAGCCGTACGCATGGAAAAACCAGGTAACAGGACTGGGTAGCCTAGGGGGCGACCTCCACTTTGAAAGAAATGGTGAGCTGCCTCCTAGGGCATGCATATACGCAAGTAGAGACCTAAGAAATATGGGATGCCTAGTGACCATATGTTTCAGAGACCTAGTGGTGGTAGAATTCAGCCTCGTGACCAGGACCGGAGTGGGAGTTAAGGTAGCGATGGCGTCTTGCTACATCCCAGGTGAAAGCAACGCGCCAAGCAGAGAACTGGAGGAAGCAATCAGAAGATATAAAGGTAAGAGAACACCCATTCTTGTAGGTTGCGATGCGAACTCACACCATGAGGTAGGGAGATAGGCAAACATGTAAAAGACTGGAGAGTAGACCAGGAAGACAGCATGTCGGACTACAGGAGACTACTGTACGGACTGGACGGTGTATTGATAATATATTTAGTAATTTTGACCCTATTCAGAAATCCGTAATCAATATCTTAAGTTCGGATCACTGCGGCCAGCAAGCTTCCTTTACGGGGAAGACTGATAAAGCGCCCCAAGAGTTTATACTTAGACAAATTACTGAAAATCGATTAGAATTATTTAATAACAAGGTCTCTAACCAACTGAGTTATATGACGTGTACTGGGGAAGATCCGGATAGTTTATGTACTTGTTTATTTAATTGTATTATTAAGGAATTTGATGCCTGCTTTAGTCTGAAAAAGGTAAAAGCCAAGCAAGGTACGAAATTTTGTGATTGGGCTACACCGGAGATTCATAAAAAGAGGCACAAATTGTATGAGTTGTATGGTATAAGAGCTGTCGATCATAGGCCTGAGTTTCTAGAGTACGTCAAAAATTATTCTAAGGAATTCAAGCAGATTTGTGCTACCGCGAAGTCTGAGTATTATTCGAACAAAATTTGTAAATCTGACAACAAGATTAAAACCGTTTGGAACGTAATTAACCCTGAAACTGGTAGAACTAGAATTAGAGACCCGCACTACAGCCTGCAAGTTGAAGATACTTTAGTAAATTCGGACCTTGATGTGGCAAAAGAATTCGAGCGGTTTTTTACGAGCATACCTTTGGAGACTACTAAATCTTTACTATCATCTCCTGATAAGGCTGAAATATTGTTAAGATCTAATGTTAAGGAATGCACGAATGTGTTTAAATTTTATCATGTCACCTCTAAAGTTGTGATCAAAACGTTTAGGTCTCTTAATATCAAAAAGACTGAAGATCTTTGGGGCCTCTCTGTTACAGTACTTAATTCCATTTTAGAGGAAACTGCGCCTTACCTAGCTACTATGTTTAACAAGTGTGTCGATATTGGAGTATTTCCTGATCTGATGAAACATAGTAAGATCATACCCTTGTTTAAGTCAGGGGCAAAATCAGACCCCACAAATTTCAGACCGATTTCGATACTACCAGCACTAAGTAAAGTTTTTGAGAAATTAATTCTTAATCAAATATCCTCACACTTTAATCAACATAAGCTACTTCATAGCAGTCAATTTGGATTTACCAAGGGACGATCTACTACCGATGCCGGTTCCACTTTGGTAAAACATATCTTTGATGCCTGGGAAAAATCACTAGATGTAATTGGAGTGTTTTGTGATCTATCCAAGGCATTTGATTGTGTTGATCATATTACGTTAGTGCGGAAGTTAAGCTACTATGGCATAAAAAACGGTGCACTTGATCTTATTACATCTTACCTTGCTCACAGAACTCAGTGGGTAGACATTAACAGAACACAATCCTCTGGTTCATCTGTTGCTATGGGAGTGCCTCAAGGCTCTATTCTAGGCCCGTTCTTATTTTTAATCTATATTAACGATCTCCCGTATGTAGTACGCGATAAACATGAAATAGTCTTGTTTGCTGACGATACCTCTCTTATATTCAAAGCGGATAGGAAACAGAATAATTTTAATGACATCAATGTTGCGTTGTCTACAATTGTTGACTGGTTTACAGCCAACAACTTACTTTTAAATGCCAAAAAAACCAAGTGCATTAAATTTTCTCTGTCCAACGTAGACATGCGAGCCGCGCCGGCTAGCCGCCGCCATGAAGACGCGGTGCGCCGCCGCCGCCGCCGACCTGTTCGAAATTCGCGCCGTGCGGCCGTGCGGACAGCAAACTCGCTCGCAATTGGCCAGCACTAGGCAAACTCGCGTCTAAGCTCAGCTCGGATCGCTGCCGCTCTGGCTACTCCAGAGCTTTCCGTTGTTGTGAAGTGTGCGTCTTTGTTGTTTGGTGGTTTGGTGGTAGTGTGTGGTGGTAATTTCCTATTAAGATTAGATCGCGAATATCACGGATTATCACGATGACATCCCGATCGGACATCGGCAAAATAAAATTGAAACGACTTTCAATAAGTGTTCTTTATCATGCAAAAACAAAAAACAGTACTGTTTGGCAGTATTTTGGAGATTTAGTTCTTCACGATGAGAATGACAATAAAAAGAAGAAAATTATAGAAGATCAAGTGTTCTGTAATGTTTGCCTTGAGTCGGCAAAAGACTCGAGTGACGATGTTATATTTGGATCGTAAGTAACTACCCTTTTAACCTATAACAACCAATGATATTTTATATTTAGATTTAGATTTAGAAAACCCGTGACCAATTACTGACAGTTTGCTAAGTTACAGACGACGGTATTCCATAGCGAACGCTAGGTATTGTTATATAGAATCGTATCTTGATATAAAATAATATTGATAACACCCTAGTAATGCACCTCCTGCTTTCTATCATTTTTAGGGTTCCGTAGTTCCATACCCAAAGGGTGCCAATGAAACCCTATTACAAAAGTGTTAAATATTGTATGGTTTATGTCTAATTTTGTTGTTTGTGTGACTTTTGTTTGCATGACGCAAAACACAATTCAGGCTTTTTGCTTTTACAGAATAAAAATAAAGGCTTATAGTAGAACAGCCAGTACTGGAAATTTGTCGAGACACTTACGAGAAGACCACCAGATTAAGCCAGAAGTTGGCGAAAAAGCTAAACACAATTTAAAATAATTTTTTCGTGTTGACCGCATGTCTAAATCCACCACCTCACTACCTGCTGGTTTCAAAAGCATGCAGAAAAGCAGTACTAATAAATGGCTTTTGGCAAGGGACCTCGCATTGTGGTTTTGCAAGTCTTTGCTGCCTTTCGATTCTGTTTCAGACGAAGGAATGATTGACTTCTTCAAGGTAGCTACCTACTTAACCTACTTACGAGTACCTACTTGATTTCTTTCCTAATTATGTACTTACTGTTTTACTAATTATTACTTATTTACAGAAGTACAACATCATTGTGACCGATGCAGATTTACCTTCACGTGATACAGTTGGACGTACAGGATTAGATGACGTATACTACAGCATGCTGTCAAATGTGAAAAACCAAATACTTACAGACAAAGCGTTGCAACTGGCGATGACCTTTGATTTGTGGACTGATGGATATCGGCGCCTCAACTATATCACATTTACTCTGCATTACCTTACATCCGGTGTGTGATTGTTTGTTTGTATTATGCTGTAAATTTTGTGTTTTTGAACTTACTGATACGTTTACCTTCTGATTCCTTAATTATCACATGCTTTTACCTATACAATAGCTGAATGTACTTGTTTTTCAGATTTCGAGTTAAAAACTCTTACGCTGAAGACAGAACTAATGGAAGGAAAAAAAACAGGAGAAAAGATAAAGGAAGCGATTGACGAAACGAAAAAGGAGTTTGCACTTTGCGACAAGAAACTCTTTCTCGTAACTGACGCTGGATCCAACGTAAAGCGAGCAGTCAGGCTGGCCAATACTGAGAGTCATCTTTGCTTAGGACACGGTCTTCATAATTTGGTAACTGTAGATGGAATTAAGAAGGTATCCGAAATTGACACACTTGTTACGAAGTGCAAAAAAATTGTAAAAGCTGTACGGTACCGTCTACCAGATTTAGAAAAAGAAGCCGATTCCCAAGTGCAATACTTTCGTTTGCTTGAAAACGCAGGGCGCACTATCGAAGAAGATGAAAATGACCCTATTTCTGATGAAGAACCGGATTCATTTACTCAAGAAGATGAACAGCGCTATCGGTTTGGCGGATTGGATCACGTTCCAAGTATTAAGTCAGCAACACCAACACGTTGGCACAGCGTACTTGAAATGCTCGAGAGTATGGTCCACTGCTGCAATCGCAGCCCAATCAACGAGATGCTTCAAAAAATAGGTCAGCGTGATTTGAGAATTACGCAATCCGACTGGAATGTTTTGGAAGATTTGGTGAAGTTCTTGTCGAAGTTTCGGGAGGCAGTAACGATTTTATCATCCCAGAAAACTTGCACCTTGAATGTGGCACTGGTTTTCAAGTCCGAAATAAAGGATGTCCTGAATTCTATCACAGACGACGAAACCTTGATCATGCTGTCCTTAAAAAGGAATATGATGGTGCAAGTTGACAAGAGGGTCCCTACAACAAAAGCAGCCGTAGCAGCAGCTCTGCTAGACTACAGGTTCATGGGACTGACGGAGATAGACGTGTATCTTGAAAGCCAGAATATGACTCGTGCATCTTTTCTGGCTGAGTATTTTAAGGATATTGTGGGAACCTGTGAGAACGAGACTACTCAAGCAGTAGTTCCTAGCACCAGTACTGTCACAGTCTGTGAAACAAAGGCCACAAGTTCTTCTCAGCTGTTGTTAAAATTAGCCAAGAAACATTGCTCTTACAACAGTATTGGCTTTCAAAACGAAGATGCCATTGATCAAGAGACGTGGAAATATCTAGCAGCTGCCGATCCCACTGAACTTGATGATGGCGACCTGCTATCTTTTTGGAAAAAAAGATCAAGCTCTTATCCGTTGCTATCATCTTTGGCTAGAGCGATGCTATGTGTCCCTGCCACAAGCACACCGAGTGAGCGGGTATTTTCTGTTGCGGGACTAGTGCTCACGGCAAAAAGATCACGCCTGATGCCCCAGCGTGTCAATAAAATTATATTTATACATGATAATTATCGTTTGTGCAAAGACTGGAGCAATGTTATTACAGACGCGGATGACTAAATAATCTAAATATAAATATTTGATTTATTTATTCTTTTATTTTTACAACAATGATCAATCTTTATGTCATCATTCGCATTTTCTCAGATTTTTTAAACGGTTAGCATTGCTAGATTTCTGGCATAAAGTTAGAGTAAGTTAGGAGTTAAAAATAAATGAGCCGCCGGCTAGACGCCGCCGCCGCGAAAAATTAGCAGACGAGCCGCCGCCGACTGTTTCGCACTCGGCTCGCATGTCTAGTCCAACGTGAAAAGTATGAATGCGGATAGAATACGACTGAAGGATGAGACACTGGACTTCGAACATGGAACAGTTTTTTTAGGTGTCACTCTGGACTCGAAACTGCAATGGAGTGCGCATATATCCACACTTGCAGGTAAACTAAGTTCGGCGGCTTATGCGGTAAAGCGAATTCGACAACTGACTGACGTCGAGACGGCGAGACTTGTGTACTATAGTTATTTCCATAGTGTTATGAGCTACGGAATTTTGCTATGGGGAAAAGCGGCTGACATCCAAATCATCTTTGTACTACAGAAGCGGGCTGTACGTGCAATTTATCAATTAGGGTCTCGTGTTTCGTTGAGGGATAAATGTAAAGAAATCAATATTCTTACAGTCGCGTCTCAATATATCTTTGAGAATATCATGTATGTACGTAAACTTATACATGAGTTTAGGCATAACCGCGACGTTCATAATTTAAATACTAGAAACAGGGATAAGCTCGCTATTCCAGGTCACCGTCTCCGTAAGGTAAGCACTTCGTTTGCGGGGAACTATACAACAAGATACCATCTGATATCGTCAATATGCCGTTCAATAAATTTAAGTCTCACATCAAGCGCTGCTTGTTGGGTAGGGCATATTACACTGTAAATGACTTCATTAGTGACCAAGATGTCTTTAAGTAGTATCTACGATAGTTACAATATTTGTACCTTGATTAACATAGCCTTTAAGCAAACTGCGTATTCAAGCACTAAATTTTATGTTCACTGTCTGTATTTTTTTTTTTTAACTTTACTAGTTCTTGTGTGTATAAGACGCTTTTAAATGAGAACACACTGTGATGTTTCTCGCCGGACAGCTGTTTCACACAATATTACCTTTATGTTGGTTGTCCGGCAGCATGAGCATGACATGCTCGCTTAAAGGTCTTTGCTTACGGCGGCGTCGTTGATCGGGTCGCCACTTTCCCGAACACATGGTTGAGAGAGGCGATGGCTGAGATACGCGTCATACTCGTGAACGGGTGCTGTTTGTGGGGTCCGGTCTGTTCACGTTTGCAAGGACTTTTTGTTAAATTAAGCATTCTACCTAGTTATGGCTTTTGACGTAGAGACCTCGTCGTGTTGTTCTCATAGTCTTTATTATTAGTTTAAGGTTTATTGACCTTACATTTGTAATAATTTTATTTTTGCTAGTTTTAAGAATTTATTGTTTATTACTTTATTACCTTATTATTACTTAATGTAACTTACTTTTAAGTATTATTTTGTTATTATTATTGAAAAAATGACCTTCTGCTGGAGTTTCTTGCGGCGCTTCTTCTCCGCAATGATGGTCTTGTCCGAAGCGCTGGTAGATTCACTCATGTTACCGACGTGTAAAAGAGCCCTCATGTGGCCTATTTACTAAATAAATATTTTGAATTTTGAATTTTTTTGAATTTTTTGGACTACTACACGGAAAGAACAAAGATAAGAAACCCGAGGAAAACGGACTGGGAGAAATACAACAGCATACTGAGCGAGTGGACACCGAGCCACAGAAACCCAAGAACTAGCGAGGAACTGGACAGAGCTACTGAGGATCTGAACAGGGCCATAGCGGAAGCCTATCAGACAGCATGTCCAGAGAGAACGTGCAACGGAGATAAAGGACAGCCATGGTGGAATAAAGAGATACAGAAACTAAGGAAATGATCTCGTTAGGCGCTTAGACTAGCTCTAAAAAAGGGCAATGATCAAGGCTGGAACGAATATAGAAGTATTAGAAACAGATACACTAATACAAGGGAGAGACTAAGAGCACAAGGATGGAAGACCTTTACGGGAGAAATACAACGCTACTCGGAGGCGGCAAGAATAGTAAGGGTACTGGCGAACGAGAGATCCTGCCAATTAGGAAGCCTAATGGTAGGCTTGACCGAACTAACAGACCCCAAAAAAGTACTACAGCACATGGTAAGCACACATTGCAGGGAATACTGCATACATGAGGCTGCGAGAGATAACAGCAATGAAACAACAAGAGCAGGGGAGACACAAAGCCTAAGAATTAGCAACGAGTTAGGGGAATGGGCCATAAATTCTTTCGCCCCTTACAAAGCGGCAGGCCCAGATGGAGTGATACCCATATTACTACAAAAGGGATTGAAACACATCTGGAACAGCCTAAGAGAAATCTATGAAAAGGGTCTGGAATTAGGTCACATCCCGTCCATCTGGAATGAGGTAAAGGTAATATTCCTACCTAAACCAGGAAAGAAAAACTACAAAGACCCAAAATCGTTCAGAAGCATCAGTCTGTCATCATTTGCACTGAAGGCACTGGAGAAGATCATAGATGTACAGATAAGGACAAGCATGAAAACAGGGAGATTGCCCCTACACGGGCATCAGCATGCTTACATAGAAGGGAAATCAACAGAAACAGCCCTTCACAATCTGACCACAAGAATAGAAAGAGCTATAGAAGATAAAGAGCTGGCACTAGGATGCTTTTTCGATGTGGAGGGCGCCTTCGATAGAGCTACCTTTGGTGCAATAGAGAAATGCTTAAGGAGGGACGACATAGACCCAGCAGTTAGAAAGTGGATAATGGCCATGTTAACAGGTAGAGCGATCATAGCACAATTAGGGGGAGACGCGATAAGGATAAGGAAGAGCAGGGGCTTCCTGTGGTGTCTCCTACTAGACTCGCTTATTAGAGAAACAAATAGAGGGGGTATACATATGCAAGCGTATTCAGATGATGGGGTATTCTTGATAAGGGGTAAAACCCTCAGCGTAATGAGAGAAGTCTTGATAAGAGGGATAAAACAGGTACTAAATTGGTGTCAAAGCAGAGGGCTAGACCTGAACCCGACCAAGACGACAAGAGTACTCTTCACCAATAAAAGGAAGTTGCCGACTCTGACACCCATTAAAATCAAAGGTGAAGAGATAGAAACACTCAAGGAAATAAAATACCTGGGTGTAGTACTAGACAGCAAACTGCTATACAAAACACATGTAAAGGAGCTGTGTAAAAAGGCAACAATAGCGCTATGGCAATGCAGGAAAGCCATAGGAAGAAGATGGGGACTAAGACCACTGATAACATAATGGATATATAAAGCAGTGGTCCTGCCAAGGCTGCTATATGGAGCCATAGTGTGGTAGCATAGAGCGAAAATAAAAGACATAAACAAGGAGTAGACGAAGGTCCAGAGACTAGCATGCCTAATGACAACCGGGGCAATGAGGAAAGCCCCCTCACAGGCCCTGGAGATAATGCTAGGACTGAACCCTGTACACCTCGAAGTGGAGAAGAGAGCCACAGAACAGAGGTATAGAATAAAAATGAGCAGAGAGTGGATCGGATCCGAGATGGATAAGAGACACGCAAGCATACAAAGGATGTCAATGATGAGCATGGACATGCTCATGATCAACAACGACCTAATAAAGAAAAGGAAGATCTTCGACAAGAAATACAGAATCCATATAGGAGAGAGAGCTAGTTGGGAGATAGAGATACCGGAACCCAGAGTGATATGCTTCGAGGACGGTTCATGGAAGTCCTAAACCAAAAGAGCGGGAGCAGGCATTTACAACCAAGAAGTGGATGAGCATATAACGATACCACTAGGGGGCTTTACCAGTGTGTTCCAGGCAGAAGTGTATGCCATCCTGAAGTGTGCACAGAACCTCAAAGAAAGAAGCAATATAATGGAAAGCCATGTTATAATCTACTCAGATAGCCAAGCAGCACTAAAAGCGCTAGAAAATCCGATAATCAAATCGGAAAAAAGCAAATGGTGCAGGAATGTAGAGATGAACTGAATAATCTAGGCACAGCATCCAATGTAACACTGGCTTCGGTACCAGGACACAGCGGAGCAATAGGAAATGAGAAGGCAGATGAACTGGCCAGAGCAGGGGCGGACCAACAATATCTGGGCCCAGTACCAGCACTTCCGATATCTGCAATGGTAACGAAGGGAGTCATTGCCAGAAGAATAGAGACAAAGACAAATGAGGCGTGGATGACAGCACAGGGATGCCGGCGATCCAAACTCATGATAGGAAGGGTAAACAAGAACAGAACAAGGTACCTATTAAATCTTGGTAAGTACAACCTAAGTATACTAACAGGGATCTTGACTAGACACTGTCCACTCAACAGACATCTGACGGTAATAGTTGGAGTGGTATTGCTACTCGCTGCCCAGTGAGCGCAGCTTCAAGGTGGCCATCAGAGGGCTACCCGTTGACACCTCGCCCGAAGACATCCTGACCAACCTGACGGACCAGGGTTTCGGCGTGGAATACGTCAGGCCCATCAAGACCCGTCATGGCAGACCTGGGTGTATCTTTTACGCCCAGGTGAAGAGAGACCTCGACACTGCTGCCAGGATCTATAGGGTCACTGAAGTCCTCTGCATGCCGGGGGTCATCATAGAGCCCTGGAGGGGAAAGCGTGGACTTGCGCAATGTCACCGTTGCCAGAAGTTCCCATAACTGCCACCGCCCCATGGGTTGCGTGCGCTGTGGCAGTCCACACGCCGCCGGCGAATGCGACCGGCCCAGGGAGGAGCCACCAACGTGCGTGAACTGCAAGGGTTCGCACACCGCATACAGCACTTCTTGCCCGGTTCTCCTGAGAGAAAATCGTAAGGCAAAGAAGTCCGTCCACCCCCCCGAAGCCCAGGCAGGGCTCCGACATGACCCGGATGCAGGTCGCTGAGGCAGCGCAGGAAAGCACTAACCTCATGGCCCCTGCGAATGACTCCACAAAACCCCCATCCCGCAGCGGAAAGAGGCGCAGCGGAAGACAACGGGGACCGAGACCCCCCCAGGAGGGCGAGGTCACGACTGCTGCAGCCGCCAACCCCACCCCTGCAACTATCACCAAGCCGGAAAAACCAGCCCCGGTTCCAGCGGCCACCATAGCTGCCACCATAGCAGCAACTCAGGCCTCTATTGCCCCTACCCAGGGACCAGGCCCGAGGTCAACTGCACAAGGTGCTAGGACCGAGAGGGCTAAGGTGGCCTTACAAATCCTATTGGAAGTCTAGATGGCTCTGCAGGATGGCAAGGACATATTCGCCATCAGTTGATTGTTCATTAGAACGCCGCGGGACTGAAGCCAAAAATCCCGCTCCTAGCTGCAGTTTTCTGAGAGCAGAAGATCCAAATAGCCCTGATCTCGGAGACCATACTAACACCATCCATCCCACTAAAGGTGCCGCACTACTACACATACCGTCAGGACGAGCAAGGAGGAGGACTGGCCATACTTGTCAGAAGAGGAGTCGTCCATCAACCGCTGCCGCAGATCCAACTGGGCTCTTTACAAGCCCTGGGTGTGGTGATTCATGTTGCCGCCGCTCCCATGCGAGTCTATGCCATCTACAAGCCCCCTCGATCCCGGCTTGCCCTAGCTGAGGTCAGGACCTTGCTAGACTCGCCGCTGCCTACCATAGCGGCCGGCGGCTGGAATTGCAAGGATCCGGCATGGAACTCTAACATTTCCAACAGAGACGGACGCCAACTCCTCCAAGACGCCGGGATCCACGGCTACTACGTGAACGGTCCGGAGACGCCTACGCACTACCCTAGTAACGTTGCGCACACTCCGGACGTCCTGGACATCGCCGTGCACCGTAAACTCCAAGGCCAGCTCACCCAACAGACCCTGGACGATGAAGTCCAGTCCGATCACCAGCCGGTGCTCCTCGTCCTGACCACGGCACCCACATTTTTCACCCCGAGGGCTCCCAGACCCGCCACTGCCTGGGAGGAGTTCTCGAGGATCATGGATGCCCCCTAGACGACACGCTGCCTCCACTGCCAACGCACATCGCCAAGATGATAGGGGACAAAAGGTGCCTCCGAAAGCGTTGGCAAGAAACCCGTTGCCCGAGGCTGAAAACCCAGCTAAACGCCCTGACAACGAGGGTCAAAGCAGCTCTGGAGGACCACAGAGCAGTGTCGTGGGAAGAATACTCAAAGAATTACGCGAGCTCAAAGCACACACATATCGCAACAGCAATAAACACGAGATCTGGAATTATCTGAAAGCTTGAGTAAACTGTAATCTGGTATTAACAACATAAACAAAAAATATTCTATTTTAGAGAAAGAATTTAAGGGGATAAAAACTGAAATCGAGGAAAAAAGAAACGCATATTTGAACTAGAATCCGAAAATAAACAAATGCATCACGAACTAACTAAAACAAACAAGATTGTATCCATCATAGTACAAAAAACAGAATCACTCACTTAGTCAGAACGAGTCACAAATGAAAAATCCGAGCATGATACAAACATAATCATTTGCTGAACAGTCATACCCTAGAGAACAAGTAATGGAGAGCGGCAAAGTGTTAGTACTATACGGCCTTAACGAGACAAGATATGAATCTGAAGCTGAATTACACGATCGAGTAATCAACATCTTCCATGACATAATTCAAATAAATCTTACTGGTTACATTAAAGATTTGAAACGCGTAGGACACAAAGGCACGAACAGGCCTCTCAGAATAGAACTCCTGAGTAAAAGGATGACAAAGTACCTACTCTCTTGTTTCAAGAAATTTAGATACACTGGCCTTTGGATAGCGGAGTTTCTCGACCATAAAGGCTTACAAGAAAGAAAGCAAATGAGAGAAAACTATAGGATATCGAAACATGGTAATAATACCACCCACAAAAGCAGATTTTCCGAAAATTTAAATACCTCACTAACACAACAAGTCCAAACACAGAATAAATCCACCTGCAAAGAAGACAAACATTCCTTTCGTAACAAGTAATTTTACTCAAAAATGATATGTAATCTTGCCATAACACCAGTAAAAAGGAGCCAGCAGGTTGACGTTCCTGGAGAACTGGAAAAGTGTCCAGTAAAGTTGAGGAATTTCGAATTTGGAATCAAAAAGTGTCCAGTAAGTAAGTATGGAAATTCCATAACATATCATATTATTTGAATTTGGAACTATCTGTACAGACTGTGACAGCCTTCAAAAAGGCTACTTATACTACATGAAAAGCTGATCATTCAACTCCAAAAGTACCAGGGCATCATAAACCAAAAGCGTTATCTCGTTCAGACCAGACATCGCGCGATTTCTCTTCATTTCAGCATCGCTTGCACCGCACCATCTCCATTTTATGTGCGCCTAGTACATCTCGACCGGTCAGAAGAGTTGTGAATCGTTAAAAAAATATAAAAAAAACCGGGTAAGCGACCGGCTAAGAGTCGGACTAGCGCCCTGAGGGTTGTGCACATGTGGTCATCAATATTTTAACACATTTTTTTTTAATCATTCTACTTGTTCTATTTTTGAGTAAAGCACTATACATGCTTCGACCATTAAGAGCCATCCTGGCCTGGCGGCTCGGGCTTTTACCTCATACTCGTCCAGGAAGGCTCACTTACTGGTCTTTGCAGTAATGTACTATAATAGTACTGTACCAAAATATAAGGAGCATGAGCAACAAACTGCACTTAATTGAAGCCTTGATCGAAGAAGAGGATTTGTCAATTCTTTGTTTCACTGAAACATGGATCACAAATGTCAAGATGACGATGATGATGATGATGATGATGATGATGATGATGATGACGATGATGATGATGATGATGATGATGATGATGATGATGATGATGATGATGATGACGATGATGATGATGATGATGATGATGATGATGATGATGATGATGATCTCTCCATTCATTCCACCCAGTTCCCCTTGCCTCAGCCAAGCCTCAGGATACCGGCTCGGCGGCGCTCCCATCCAGCACTAATACCATCTCCTTGTTTGCACAGAACAACAGTGCGTCCTGTAAGTTAATGCTTTTAAGTGACTCTGCTGATAGTGTGTCCTCCCCAAATGTGCGATGTCTCAGTGACGAGTACATCACACACTCGGCCAGGACGTGTTGACTAGTTTCCTGTTTGCCACAGTGTGGGCATCGAGGATCCTGCTTGACTCCTATTACCGTCAGATGTCTGTTGAGTGGACAGTGTCTAGTCAACACGTCCTGGCCGAGTGTGTGATGTACTCGTCACTGAGACATCGCACATTTGGGGAGGACACACTATCAGCAGAGTCACTTAAAAGCATTAACTTACAGGACGCACTGTTGTTCTGTGCAAACAAGGAGATGGTATTAGTGCTGGATGGGAGCGCCGCCGAGCCGGTATCCTGAGGCTTGGCTGAGGCAAGGGGAACTGGGTGGAATGAATGGAGAGATCATCATCATCATCATCATCATCATCATCATCATCATCATCATCATCATCATCATCATCGTCATCATCATCATCATCATCATCATCATCATCATCATCATCATCATCATCATCATCGTCATCATCATCATCATCATCATCATCATCATCATCGTCATCTTGACATTTGTGATCCATGTTTCAGTGAAACAAAGAATTGACAAATCCTCTTCTTCGATCAAGGCTTCAATTAAGTGCAGTTTGTTGCTCATGCTCCTTATATTTTGGTACAGTACTATTATAGTACATTACTGCAAAGACCAGTAAGTGAGCCTTCCTGGACGAGTATGAGGTAAAAGCCCGAGCCGCCAGGCGAGGGCTTTTATACATACGAGGCCAGGATGGCTCTTAATGGTCGAAGCATGTATAGTGCTTTACTCAAAAATAGAACAAGTAGAATGATTAAAAAAAAATGTGTTAAAATATTGATGACCACATGTGCACAACCCTCAGGGCGCTAGTCCGACTCTTAGCCGGTCGCTTACCCGGTTTTTTTTATATTTTTTTAACGATTCACAACTCTTCTGACCGGTCGAGATGTACTAGGCGCACATAAAATGGAGATGGTGCGGTGCAAGCGATGCTGAAATGAAGAGAAATCGCGCGATGTCTGGTCTGAACGAGATAACGCTTTTGGTTTATGATGCCCTGGTACTTTTGGAGTTGAATGATCAGCTTTTCATGTAGTATAAGTAGCCTTTTTGAAGGCTGTCACAGTCTGTACAGATAGTTCCAAATTCAAATAATATGATATGTTATGGAATTTCCATACTTACTTACTGGACACTTTTTGATTCCAAATTCGAAATTCCTCAACTTTACTGGACACTTTTCCAGTTCTCCAGGAACGTCAACCTGCTGGCTCCTTTTTACTGGTGTTATGGCAAGATTACATATCATTTTTGAGTAAAATTACTTGTTACGAAAGGAATGTTTGTCTTCTTTGCAGGTGGATTTATTCTGTGTTTGGACTTGTTGTGTTAGTGAGGTATTTAAATTTTCGGAAAATCTGCTTTTGTGGGTGGTATTATTACCATGTTTCGATATCCTATAGTTTTCTCTCATTTGCTTTCTTTCTTGTAAGCCTTTATGGTCGAGAAACTCCGCTATCCAAAGGCCAGTGTATCTAAATTTCTTGAAACAAGAGAGTAGGTACTTTGTCATCCTTTTACTCAGGAGTTCTATTCTGAGAGGCCTGTTCGTGCCTTTGTGTCCTACGCGTTTCAAATCTTTAATGTAACCAGTAAGATTTATTTGAATTATGTCATGGAAGATGTTGATTACTCGATCGTGTAATTCAGCTTCAGATTCATATCTTGTCTCGTTAAGGCCGTATAGTACTAACACTTTGCCGCTCTCCATTACTTGTTCTCTAGGGTATGACTGTTCAGCAAATGATTATGTTTGTATCATGCTCGGATTTTTCATTTGTGACTCGTTCTGACTAAGTGAGTGATTCTGTTTTTTGTACTATGATGGATACAATCTTGTTTGTTTTAGTTAGTTCGTGATGCATTTGTTTATTTTCGGATTCTAGTTCAAATATGCGTTTCTTTTTTCCTCGATTTCAGTTTTTATCCCCTTAAATTCTTTCTCTAAAATAGAATATTTTTTGTTTATGTTGTTAATACCAGATTACAGTTTACTCAAGCTTTCAGATAATTCCAGATCTCGTGTTTATTGCTGTTGCGATATGTGTGTGCTTTGAGCTCGCGTAATTCTTTGAGTATTCTTCCCACGACACTGCTCTGTGGTCCTCCAGAGCTGCTTTGACCCTCGTTGTCAGGGCGTTTAGCTGGGTTTTCAGCCTCGGGCAACGGGTTTCTTGCCAACGCTTTCGGAGGCACCTTTTGTCCCCTATCATCTTGGCGATGTGCGTTGGCAGTGGAGGCAGCGTGTCGTCTAGGGGGCATCCATGATCCTCGAGAACTCCTCCCAGGCAGTGGCGGGTCTGGGAGCCCTCGGGGTGAAAAATGTGGGTGCCGTGGTCAGGACGAGGAGCACCGGCTGGTGATCGGACTGGACTTCATCGTCCAGGGTCTGTTGGGTGAGCTGGCCTTGGAGTTTACGGTGCACGGCGATGTCCAGGACGTCCGGAGTGTGCGCAACGTTACTAGGGTAGTGCGTAGGCGTCTCCGGACCGTTCACGTAGTAGCCGTGGATCCCGGCGTCTTGGAGGAGTTGGCGTCCGTCTCTGTTGGAAATGTTAGAGTTCCATGCCGGATCCTTGCAATTCCAGCCGCCGGCCGCTATGGTAGGCAGCGGCGAGTCTAGCAAGGTCCTGACCTCAGCTAGGGCAAGCCGGGATCGAGGGGGCTTGTAGATGGCATAGACTCGCATGGGAGCGGCGGCAACATGAATCACCACACCCAGGGCTTGTAAAGAGCCCAGTTGGATCTGCGGCAGCGGTTGATGGACGACTCCTCTTCTGACAAGTATGGCCAGTCCTCCTCCTTGCTCGTCCTGACGGTATGTGTAGTAGTGCGGCACCTTTAGTGGGATGGATGGTGTTAGTATGGTCTCCGAGATCAGGGCTATTTGGATCTTCTGCTCTCAGAAAACTGCAGCTAGGAGCGGGATTTTTGGCTTCAGTCCCGCGGCGTTCTAATGAACAATCAACTGATGGCGAATATGTCCTTGCCATCCTGCAGAGCCATCTAGACTTCCAATAGGATTTGTAAGGCCACCTTAGCCCTCTCGGTCCTAGCACCTTGTGCAGTTGACCTCGGGCCTGGTCCCTGGGTAGGGGCAATAGAGGCCTGAGTTGCTGCTATGGTGGCAGCTATGGTGGCCGCTGGAACCGGGGCTGGTTTTTCCGGCTTGGTGATAGTTGCAGGGGTGGGGTTGGCGGCTGCAGCAGTCGTGACCTCGCCCTCCTGGGGGGGTCTCGGTCCCCGTTGTCTTCCGCTGCGCCTCTTCCCGCTGCGGGATGGGGGTTTTGTGGAGTCATTCGCAGGGGCCATGAGGTTAGTGCTTTCCTGCGCTGCCTCAGCGACCTGCATCCGGGTCATGTCGGAGCCCTGCCTGGGCTTCGGGGGGGTGGACGGACTTCTTTGCCTTACGATTTTCTCTCAGGAGAACCGGGCAAGAAGTGCTGTATGCGGTGTGCGAACCCTTGCAGTTCACGCACGTTGGTGGCTCCTCCCTGGGCCGGTCGCATTCGCCGGCGGCGTGTGGACTGCCACAGCGCACGCAACCCATGGGGCGGTGGCAGTTATGGGAACTTCTGGCAACGGTGACATTGCGCAAGTCCACGCTTTCCCCTCCAGGGCTCTATGATGACCCCCAGCATGCAGAGGACTTCAGTGACCCTATAGATCCTGGCAGCAGTGTCGAGGTCTCTCTTCACCTGGGCGTAAAAGATACACCCAGGTCTGCCATGACGGGTCTTGATGGGCCTGACGTATTCCACGCCGAAACCCTGGTCCGTCAGGTTGGTCAGGATGTCTTCGAGCGAGGTGTCAACGGGTAGCCCTCTGATGGCCACCTTGAGGCTGCGCTCACTGGGCAGCGAGTAGCAATACCACTCCAACCCAGAGACCTCCTTCTATCCTCCTTAGATCTAGGTTCAGCTCCCGGAAGTGGATGCCCCAGTTTGGGATCCGCTCGACCACAATCAGCGGGTATCTAGTCTTCTTTGGTGGGGGAGGGCTGTGTTGGTCCCACACCCCCTTGTCCGCCATTAGCGGTGGGAGACGGTGGGGAGGCAGCCGCGTCGGCGAAGGACAGCCGTAGCGGTGCCGGAGGCGGAGGCGTGTGCAGCTGTGGTGGTTGCTGCGGTTTGCGGGAGGCAGGGGGTGGTGATGATGATGGCCCCGCGGAGTCCATAGGGGACAAGTCCAGCCGAGGCAGGAGGTGGTTGCGACGACTGGGGTGGGGACCCAGCAGCCCGTTTTAATTGCAGGGCACTGAAAGGCGGCGGCGAAAAACGCACCGCGGTTCCCGGCAGGTGGTGGGGCGCTCATACGCGCGGGCGCTGTAGGCGGCCTTGCGTGGAAGAGGTAGGTGGCGACACACGCGGGAGCGGTCGCGGCCGCGCGCGTGGGCGCGGGTGCGGTAGAGGTTTGGGGGTTGGCGGCCCCATTCGCGGCACGCGCGGGTGAGCGGGATGGCGCGGACGCGGGCGCCTTGCGGGGCGCAGGGGTGTCTTGCCTGGTGGGCGGCGCTGCTCTAGTGGTTGCGGGGCAATTATTTTGGCGGAGCGCGATTTTTGTGTTGCACGTAGGGCGGATGTTTTCCCTGGGCGAGCTGCTCGCTGAGGGCCACCTGCTTGCCCAGTGAGTTGGCGAACTTCGGGGTGGTGGTGGGGGCCGCGGACGTTGACGGCTGCAGTTCCCGTAATATGACGCCTTCCTGAATAGTGCCTCACCGGCTCCCTCTTCGGACGGAGTAGCAGCGGGTGTCGGCGTCAGTGCCTGCGCCTGGCCCGCTCTGAGGAGTACCATGGCGCACAGCACCTAGGCTCGTTTCTCCTCGTTGACGGCGGCGTCCCTCCTTCGGGTGTTCGTAAACATCCTGGGGCGGGTGCGCCTGCGCGAGGTTGGGTCGTGACGTTTGTTCGGCAGCGTCATTTTGGCGTTGGTAGCCGAAGAGGTGGTGGAGCCCTAAAAAGGGCTTTTTCTAATCACCACCACCTTTGCGGACTCGCAAAAGGCGGGGGACACGAACAAGTTTGGGGGGGGGGGGGAATAAATGCGGGCTGTTTAATCCCCCCTCACAAAAACTCGTTGCGGAGAATTCCGTTAAGCGGCCTTTTCCACTCCCCCCTCCCCTCTTCCCCCCGCCCCAAGGTTCCACCCGCAAGCGAGTAAGGTTTAAGGTCATCGGCGTGGAAATTTCCCGAGCGTGTCACACTGTGACGTGGGCAAGCCAGATGTTGTTGCCTTGATTTGTTTGAAAGTATTTGTTTTTTCTTATCCGCAAACACAACACGTCCCACTAGTCACTGCGGCCTAACCTTCAATTAACAAACAATCCGCCTTATTACTTAAAGTTCCGTGGGGAAGCAAAAGATTGCGCGAGTTAGTGTACAGCTAACGCCATCAAGTCCTAATAAAGTTAATTAATATTGATAAGACGCAATTATATGGCTTACTAACCCCATTTGGTGTCGGGTAGGGGTAAACGGTGTTGACTTGTATCGATGAGGCGCGATCTTATTGCTTACTAACACCATCTGGTGTCGGGTAGGGTAGATGGTGTTACAACTCCCCCCCTCAGTTTCTGAAGGTGTCCCGACAAGGAAACTCTACATAGTAGTTTAGTTCTTTCTGGGGCGACCCCTTCCTCGTTTCGGGATAATCGGTGTTTAAGTCATTGACTCTGGACGGCCTCTTCGCCGCAGTAGTTGAACTGGTGCTGGTAATGTTACCTCATTTCCTTTATACGGCTCTAGCGCGGATGAATGATAAATGCTAATGGGAATATTGCTTTGATCTGGATTCGCGATCTTATAGGATGCTGGTCCGTGTTGCTCTACGATCACGTACGGTCCGTCTCTTCTTGGTGCGAACTTGGCACTATACCCAAGTTCCGCATTGCTCACGGGGTGAAGCTTAGCCAGAACGAGCTAGCCTGGGGAATAACTAGGGCTCGGTTTTCGTTTTGAGTCAAAGAGTTCTTTTCGTGCTTCTTCTTTATTCTCTTGCCAATCCCACGCCTTCTTCAGTGTGTCGGATATTCGTAAAAAGTACGGAGTTATTTCTGGTACGAACTTTTCAGACAACACAATCTCTCGTAAGTCGTTTTTATTGTCAGTAGGGGTCCGCAACTCTCTCCCAAATGTTAAATGCGCGAGGGTGTAACCCGTAGATGTACAGACGGCGGTGTTCATGGCAAATGTTACGCTCGGTAGCTTCTCCGGCCATGTGCGATGATCTTCTTCTACTAAAATGGCTAATTGAGTTTTAAGATCTCGATTGCGGCGCTCTACAGGATTGGCCTCAGGATGATACATCGGTGTGAAGGAGTGTTTGTGTTGTGTAGACAGTAGACAACCTTTTGTAATACAGCACTTACGAATTGTGGGCCGTTATCACTTATTTCCCGACGGGGCACGATATACCTCAGAAAGATTTCATTGAGCAATGTTACAGCACAATTTTCAGCAGTCGCGGTTTTCAATGAGAACACCCTCTACCCATCGGGTGGCCACATCTTACACTATTAATATCCAGGATTTTCCTTGCGGTGAGGCGGGTAGCGGCCCAAAGAGGTCAAAAGCCAACTCCAAGCAGCGTTTTTCTTTGTGAGTCTCGAGAGTGCTGCAATTGCCGAGAAATTTTCTATAAACCGCCGGTACCAGGAATACGTTTGTAGGAATGTCAACAGATGTCGTACATTTGTCGGTACGCGTAGCTCTAGGATAGCCAATACTTTGGTTGGATCTACTTGTAAACCTTCTGGTGTTATATAGTGACCTAGGTATTTTATTGTCGAATTGCAGAAGCGGCATTTACTGCGATTGACAGTAAGGTTATATACGCATTTTCTGAAAGATTTCCTCCAAGTCTTGTAAATGAGTTGTGAAGGATGATAAGAAGATTATTAAGTCATCAAGATATGCCAACATTTTGATCTGATCCAAGCTCACTCAAAATCTGTCTATAAGGCGTTGGAATGTAGCTGGAGCATTCTGCAATCCGAATGGCATTCTTTTAAAAACAAAAATTCCGAATGGACTGATGAATCCGGTCTTTAGTCTATCCTCTTCTCGAACACTTATCTGCCAATACCCAGCCTTGAGGTCTAAAGTAGTCATATAGCGGGTCGGCTTCAAGTCATGTAGTAAGTCATCTAATCTCGGAATCAGGTACGGGTCAGGTACGGTAATAGCATTTAATCTGCGGTAGTCAACACAGACCCGTGTTTCGCCGTTTGACTTGGGCACGAGTACTACGCGATAAACATGAAATAGTCTTGTTTGCTGACGATACCTCACTTATATTCTAAGCGGATAGGAAACAGAATAATTTTAATGACATCAATGTTGCGTTGTCTACAATTGTTGACTGGTTTACAGCCAACAACTTACTTTTAAATGCCAAAAAAACCAAGTGCATTAAATTTTCTCTGTCCAACGTGAAAAGTATGAATGCGGATAGAATACGACTGAAGGATGAGACACTGGACTTCGAACATAGAACAGTATTTTTAGGTGTCACTCTGGACTCGAAACTGCAATGGAGTGCGCATATATCCACACTTGCAGGTAAACTAAGTTCGGCGGCTTATGCGGTAAAGCGGATTCGACAACTGACTGACGTCGAGACGGCGAGACTTGTGTACTATAGTTATTTCCATAGTGTTATGAGCTACGGAATTTTGCTATGGGGAAAAGCGGCTGACATCCAAATCATCTTTCTACTACAGAAGCGGGCTGTACGTGCTATTTATTAATTAGGGTCTCGTGTTTCGCTGAGGGATAAATTTAAAGAAATCAATATTCTTACAGTCGCGTCTCAATATATCTTTGAGAATATCATGTATGTACGTGAACACATATATGAGTTTAGGCATAACCGCGACGTTCATAATTTAAATACTAGAAACAAGGATAAGCTCGCTATTCCAGGTCACCGTCTCCGTAAGGTAAGCACTTCGTTTGCGGGGAACTGTATACGTTTTTACAACAAGATACCATCTGATATCGTCAATATGCCGTTCAATAAATTTAAGTCTCACATCAAGCGCTGCTTGTTGGGTAGGGCATATTACACTGTAAATGACTTCATTAGTGACCAAGATGTCTTTAAGTAGTATCTACGATAGTTACAATATTTGTACCTTGATTAAGATAGCCTTTAAGTAAACTGCGTATTCAAGCACTCAATTTTATGTTCACTGTCTATATTATTATTTTTTACCTTTACTAGTTCTTGTGTGTACAAGACGCTTTTAAATGAGAACACACTGTGATGTTTCTCGCCGGACAGCTGTTTCACACAATATTACTTTTATGTTGTTTGTCCGGCAGCATGAGCATGACATGCTCGCTCAAAGGTCTTTGCTTACGGCGGCGTCGTTGATCGGGTCGCCACTTTCCCGAACACATGGTTGAGAGAGGCGATGGCTGAGATACGCGTCATAGTGAACGGGTGCTGTTTGTGGGGTCCGGTCTGTTCACGTTTGCAAGGACTTATTATTAAATTAATCATTCTACCTAGTTATGGCTTTTGACGTAGAGACCTCGTCGTGTTGTTCTCATAGTCTTTATTATTAGTTTAAGGTTTATTGACCTTACATTTGTAATAATTTTATTTTTATTAGTTTTAAGAATTTATTGTTTATTACTTTATTACCTTATTATTACTTAATGTAACTTACTTTTAAGTATTATTTTGTTATTATGATTGAAAAAAATGACCTTCTGCTGGAGTTTCTTGCGGCGCTTCTTCTCCGCAATGATGGTCTTGTCCGAAGCGCTGGTAGATTCACTCATGTTACCGACGTGTAAAAGAGCCCTCATGTGGCCTATTTACTGAATAAATATTTTGAATTTTGAATTTTGAATTTTTACAGGTGCCGTCCAGGGCGTTTGTTGCGGTTGTATAATACCTTCCTGAAGCATTTTATTAAATTCTTCCTTAAGGAGTTCTTTTTTGGACGCTGAGACTCTGCAGGGTGGTACCGAAATTGGTCGCTGCTCTGAAGTATCGATATGGTGCTCGATGTCTATAGCTGGACTCGTTTTTGGTATGAACGTGTCGTCATATTTCTCCAACAACTGCTGCAGCATTGTATGTTGTCCCCTATCTAACCCACTGGAGAACGAGATGTCTAAAGAGATTATTCCGAGTAGTATAATATTGGGCATTCTGGCCCTCCTCGTTCGATCGGGCGAAAATTTCGCCCTCCTCACTCGTGTGATCCAAATGCCCAATATTATTTTGTGGATTTCAAAATTTGGGTTTGCGCAAAATGAAACAATCGCGCTAACGTGCGCGTTTCGCAACATGTAACGGAAATTGGGTTTGTGCTTAAAATAAAACGATTATCTCTCGCGTTAACATACGTATTTAACAAATAACACGTCGTAACGGAAATTGGGTTTGCCCAAAATGAAATGATCGCGTTAACGTGCACGTTTGCAACGGGAATTATTAGCTAAAAACAATCGCATCAAAATTGTTATATATATGTGAAAACGTAGTCGTGATTTCCCTTAATTGGAATAAGTCTTTCATGCAAGTAAAACGTACCTATGCATCGCTTGAGAAATTTTGAAGAAATATGAAGTTTGTAAAACAAAATCAGAGCTTGCAGTTGGATCTTGTTTTTTCAGCTCGCAATAAGCCTTGTGTACGTCATGGTGAACTTTTACCTTACAATATTCGCAGTATAATTTGCGGTCCTTCTAATTGCGGGAAAACTAATTTAATGGTTGGTCTTTTACTTCATGAACAAGGGTTACGGTACCAAAATGTTTATGTTTACTCAAAAACCCTTTTCCAACCTATGTATCGATTTTTAGAAGAAGTATTAGCGTTAGTTCCAACGGTTACATTTCAAAAATATTGTGAAAATGAAGAAATACTTAGCCCAAACGAAGCTAACTATAACTCAATCATGATATTTGATGATGTGGCTTGTGAAAACCAAAACAACATAAGGGATTACTTTGCAATGGGAAGACATAAAAATATTGATAGCTTTTATTTAAATCAAACGTACAGTAAAGTACCAAAACAATTAATAAGGGATAATGCTAATTTAATAATTCTTTTTAAGCAAGATGATGTTAATTTACGTCATGTTTATGATGAGCACGTTGGAACCGATATGTCATGGTCGCAGTTTCGTGAAATTTGCGCTAAAGTATGGAACGCACCTTTCAGCTACTTGGTTATAAACAAGGATTGTAACAAAAATTCTGGATGTTATAGAATGGGGTTTGATACATTCATTACTGTAGATTAATATACTTAAGTACATACTTATTGAATAGTATTCGAATAATCGTTTATTATATTAAATGAATCCAAAGAGAACGGACATGAGCTCGAAAGTCGAGAAAGTTAATGAAGATAAAGTGCTAAAGGAAAAGATACTCCGGTCAGCCGAAGCAGTTAAAAAGAAGGTTAAACTTATTCGCGATGTAAAAACAAACAATGATATGATTCTGGAATCTGTTTTAAAACCAATTACAGAACCGCTTAATGAAATAGTTAAAGTTAAAAATGAGAATAATTACTTCAATACTAATGATGATGATTTTGATGACGGATTGCAATGGGGAAAGTAAGTAAAAAGAATTAAATATAGCCCAAGTGAAGAAAAGAAGGAATCTATAACTGATCAAACGGTTGTGAGGAATTTTTCTCAATCTAGCCTTGTTAATAAAAATGATGAGGATGAGACATCAAAAGATAATGAAAGTGATGTAAGCGATGAAGTGGAAAGTGAACATTTTAATGATCAGGATTCTTCAAATAATATTTCATTTAAGACGACTGATTCTTACGCTTCTCCTCGTGACGATCCTAAATTTCAAAAGCAATATATTACCAACTTAAATATACCTTTTGGTATTCGAACGGAACGGGACAAGCTAATGTTGGGAACCTGTCCGGTATACACTACAAATGACAAAAAACTGAAAGTAAATGGTCATACTTACTATTTAACGCCAGGTTTATTCGAACTGCTATATAAGAAAGTACCGGATTTAGATATTGTAACTGAGGATGACAGATGTAATTATAAAACCTTATTATTAGAAACTAATGCACATAGAAGACAGTTTAATCCTAATAAACCAATAAAAAGCAACAAAGGCATGAAATATTTATATGTAATAAGACCTCTTTTTAAATTAGCTAAAGAACGTTCAGTAAGTGGTGAAGGACTACCGACGATGAAAAATGTTAAAAACGATGTGTCATTTGTATATTGGGATAACCCAAACGAATTAGTAGAAAGGTTAAAATTACTTATAGCTTCTCGTGATGCTGGTAATACAGGATTGGATAATGAAATCATATCTATTATTGAAGAACTACAAGAAGCGGGATTAGTGAACAATGTTAATATATAAAGCAGTTACTTTACTATTATCGTTAGTCGAAGCAGAACTTTTGGCGTAAAAATATATCATAAAATGAACATAGATAAATTTGGTCACCATGTTCATAAACGTTTACGTGTAGCAGGTGTATCTGAAGTCAACGAACTTAAAAGTCAGGCTTTGCTTCGTTCAGAAGACGGAGATTTTGATTTACAATCACTGAGATTAAAAGGCGTTGCTCATCCTTTGTCGGCTGATGATGCAGTAAATAAGGAGTACGTCGATCAGCTCGTTCAGAACATTTATGACAAGAAGTATCTAGATTCTTTAATCAAAGTTATAAATTCTCAAATTCATCAGCTCGCAACTCAGTTGAAATTGAACTTTTATACAAAAAACGAGGTAGATAACATTGTAAAACAATTAAGCAATGGCAAAAGAACAAGTAGTGAACGAGATCCACAGATCAGCTCGTAAAAACTTTAAGCGACGAGCAGTTGTTTTAAAAGGCATTCACGATTTGTGGCAAGCAGATTTGATTGACTTACAAAAATTCCATAAAATAAATAAAGGAAATAAATATATTTTAGTTGTCATTGATGCATTTTCAAAGTACGCGTGGTGTATTCCGACAAAATCGAAAACTAGACAAGAAGTTAAAAATGCATTTCAACAAATTATAAAGTCAGCAATCCAAATTCCTAGAAACTTGCAGACAGACTTTGGAAAAGAATTTTACAATAGTGAATTTGATTGTTATTTAAAATCTTTAGGAATAAATCATTATTCAACTTATTCAATTAAAAAGGCATCAATTGTTGAAAGGTTAATAAAGACGCTTAAAAACAAACTGTACAAATATTTTAGTTTAATTGGAAATTATAAATGGGTTGGAAAACCTTTAGATGATATAGTCAAATCTTATAATGAAACTTTTCATAGTACAACAAAATTTAGACCAAATGATGTTAATTTTGAGAATGAATCGGAAGTAAAGAACAATATTAAGAAACGTCAACAAAATCTATATCATAAATTAAATAAATTCAATGTGGGAGATCGTGTACGTATAAGCAAGTATAAAAGCGCTTTCCATAAAAGTTATACGCCTAATTGGTCAACAGAGCTATTTACTATTAAACAAGTCAGTAACACTCAACCGTTTACGTACCATATAGAAGATCAGCGAGGAAACACTATTCTGGGCACATTTTACGAACAAGAACTTCAAAAAACTAAGTACCCGGACGTTTATCTCATTGAAAAGGTGGTCAAAAAAAAAGGGAATAAATTATACGTTAAGTGGTTAGGACTTAATGATAGTGAGAACAGCTGGATTAATAGAAGTGCCATTGTATGAATATATTTATATAGTTACTCGCACAAAAAATGTCATTAACATATAGGATATGAAAGGAAGAGGACTTTTAAACAGTGTAATTAATCACTTGCCTTTTGAATTACACTTACCTGGTTACAATTATTGCGGACCAGGCACTAAATTGCATAAACGGTTATTAAGAGGTGATAAAGGAGTTAATGAATTGGATGACGCGTGCATGAAACACGATATAGCTTATGATAAACATTCTAACCTAACAGATCGACACCGCGCAGATTTAGAACTTTATAAAATGGCTAAACAGAGGTTGAAGTCGAAAAGTGCTGGAAAAGGAGAAAAACTTGCTTCATGGTTAGTTAGCAAAGTGATGAAATCTAAAATGAAAGCTGGTGCAGGCATAAAATCATTTAAAGGTTTGGTTACAAAGATGCGGAAGGAACTGAAAAGAAACAAATCAAAAGATAAAGGCACTACAATCACCCGAGCTCTTGCGCTCGCAAAGAAAGTATTTACTAGAAACAGTAAAATTCATATTCCGCGTTTAATACCGATTCCGAAAACTGGCGGTATATTACCACTGATACCTATTTTTGCGGGACTTTCTGCGTTGGGATCATTGGCTGGAGGAGCTGCTGGGATAGCTAAAGCTGTTGGTGATTACAAAGCTGCAAAGAAAAACTTAACCGAATCACAACGTCACAACAAAATGATGGAATCTATTGCATTAGGTAAAGGATTGCACATTAAACCGTACAGAAATGGAAAGGGATTGTGTTTAGAATACTCAAAAAACTAGTCAACAGGCTTCCCAGACGTGCTCTCACTAATATAGATATTTTAAAACACTCTTCAGATATTCCTCATTTCCGTGGCGTTTATATGAGAGATAATTTGCCAAAGCGTTCGAATAGAGTAGAGTGCGCAATTATTAATTTAGATAGTTCTGAAAACCAAGGGACACACTGGGTAGCCTATGTCAAAGATAATAATTACTGTGAATATTTCGATAGTTACGGCGATCTTCAGCCTCCAATAGAATTAATAAAGTATTTAAAAAATAAAATTATTTCATACAACTATGTCACTTATCAAAAGTTTAATACTGTAAATTGCGGTCATTTATGTTTGAAATATTTAAAGCAATTTTGGAGTAACCGTTTAAATATCTCTGTTCAATAAAAACCATATCATTCACATGATGTCTTTCACTTTGTCCATAACTGGAACCTCTTCTACCCTGATCACAAATCATTCACCAGCTTTTCAACTAAATGGTGAATATGAATGCGGGTTACTATATTTTTCGACTTTTAACTCTATACCTAATATAGACTATAGAAATAATATGTTTTATTATGGCCAAAATGAAGTAGTTGAAATTCCTGAAGGGTCATACGAACTTCAAGACCTCGACGATTACCTGAAAAGACATCTGAAAGGATGTTCATTTTCACTGACATGTAATAATAATACGTTAAAGACGTCTATATTGTGTTCTAAAAATGTGTATTTTAATAAAGAAAATTCGATTGGTAACTTACTAGGTTTCGGTCAAGAAACTATTCAAGCTAATATATTAACAGAGTCTCCTTTTCCTGTGTCCATTCTCTCTACAACTATAGTGCGAGTTGAATGTGACATTGTGAGTGGTTCATTTATTAACGGAAAACCAAGTCATATTATTCACGAGTTTGTGCCTAATGTACCACCAGGCTATCGGATTATAGAAACACCTAAAAACGTTATTTATTTTCCTCTTAATCAAAACAGTTTAAGCTCTTTAAAGTTAAGAATATTGGATATAAACGATAACTTAATCAATTTACGCGGTGAAGAGATCCAGATATATTTGCATCTCAGGAAAAGATGATAGATTTCAATAAAAGATTAGTTTCGCGCAGTACAATTATTAGTACGCATTGTGCTGTCAAGAAAAGAACACCTAAAAATCAGCTTACGAGGCTTTCCAAGGAAAATAAAGAATTTCTTAAAACTATTGGTTTATTAAAATGAGTATTCTAAACTTAACAGAAACTTTCGGCTACGATAACACAATAGAAAGTTTTGAATTCCATTCCTACAAACCTTACGTAACAAGTTTCAATTTTAATGATGAAATCCGTATACCAATAAACCAACAAGATCTATACGTGTTACCTTCTGAGAGTGCCTTATACATAGAGGGAAACATGGTAGTAGTCAACAGAGAAACAAAACTACCGGTGGCCAGTGTTCAGTTTACTAATAACCCTATACTTCATTTGTTTCAAGATATTCGATATGAGCTTAATGGAATCGAAATAGACAAAATTAAAAATGCTGGAGTTACAACTACTATGAAATCTCTCTTATCTCTAAATGAACATGAATCGAGAATGTCAAAGTCATGGGGTTGGGATGTCAACGGTACAAAAGTTACGCATGGGTCGTTTTCTGTATGCATTCCTTTAAACAAGATTCTTGGTTTTGCAGAGGATTACAATAAAATAGTTATAAACTGTAAGCATGAACTTATTCTTTTGAGATCCAATACTAATTTAAATAGCGTTACATTAAATACAAATGAATATATAGATAACATTACGATATCTAAAATAGTATGGCGTATGCCACATATAAAAGTTTCTGATCGGGAAAGGTTAAATTTAATGAAGTGCTTGGAAAAAGATCGTGCTATTCAGATAGCATTTAGAAACTGGGATCTTTATGAGTATCCACTTTTACCGAAAACATCAAAACATTCCTGGGCAATCAAAACTTCATCTCAAATTGAAAAGCCACGATATGTTGTTATCGGATTAAAAACAGATAGAAAAAATATGACTAACAAAGATATGACACACTTTGATCATTGTCATTTAAGAGATGTAAAAGTTTTTTTAAATTCAACCTATTTTCCGTATGAAAGTTCTAATGTTAGTTTCGCAGCTGAAAAATTCGCTATATTATACGATCAGTATGCTAAATTCCAACAGTCGTATTATAACCGCAGTCAAGCGCCGTTGCTAAGTCCGCAAGAATTTAAGGATAAAGCACCTCTGTTTGTTATCGACTGCTCTCGGCAAAACGAAACCTTAAAAACGGGTTCAATAGATGTGAGAGTTGAATTAGAGTGTGAACAGGACATACCCGGTAATACTGCGGCTTACTGTCTTATTTTGAATGATAGCATTGTAGAATACAAACCGTTGCCCAATATTACCCGAAGGATATCATGAGCTCAGACTGCTTGTTTGTAGATCTCCAGGGGTTTAAATCATCTACAAATGAATTTATTCTTAAAGAATTTGCGTATAGTACAAATGAATACACGCAAGTATTTTTAATAAAACCTCCGTATGCATTTTTTACTTTATCGGAAAAAGAAAAAAGTAATGTTATATGGATAGAGAAAAACCTCGGTATCTTATGGCGTGAAGGATTCATTGATTATAGAGAGTTTAAAAGAATGATTTATGTTCACTTAGAAAATAAGAAAATATTTGTAAAAGGGTTAGAAAAAATTAAATGGGTTAAAGATTTGTGTGATAATTGTACTGTAATAGACTTGGGTGAAAAAGGTCTTCCTAATTTTCAATCAATGCATCAAAAATATTGTAAAAACAGCGGCACATATAATTGTTTAATTCATAAAAAAACTTGTGCGTTAAAAAATGTATTATGCATTAAAAAATGGTACTTTGAAAATAATTTAGAACTGTATTCTCATATCTGATTTCAAAATAAATGATATTATTGACAAACATATTTTTTATTTCACCTATTCAAAGAGAATTATCAATTACCGAAAAGTTTTTCCACTAAATTGAATTAATATCGCTGTCAGTCGAGATGAAGAAAAACGTGTCGGTAAAAAAAAAAACTCTTAAGGTCACTTGCAGCTTTTTCTTAGTCCAGTAATGTTAAAATATATGATAGGTACTATTACTGTTAAATCTAGTTTAAAAGTTATATCGAAATTTAAAAAAGCTGCAAGGGGCCATTAATAACTGCAAAATGAAACAACAAGTTATTTTCATTATATTTATTTACTTACTATGTTAATTACAACAAAATTAAACTAAAACTACAAACTAGCACTGTATCCACTCAGTTTTTTTGAAATCTTATGTATCACACTTTCGGCATGATCTATAACTTCATCGTAATTATCGTCCGCCAAATATTGAGCACTCAACATCACTTTGTCTTCATCATCACTGTCTTTGTTCAGGTCAATTATCTGTATTTTTAGTAGTCTCGTACCTTTCCCTGCTTTATTATTTATTATAAATGATGGCAGACGGTCGTGACCACTTCTTTTAAAAACTTTATTGGAAAAGTTTCGTTTTGATCTTTTTTCTTTATTTTTTTTCTGGATTCCGCTTTTAAGTTTCTTCACCAGCTCGCTGTCTTCTTCTTCTTCCACTAGGAATTCCTCCAATGGATCCTGAGCATATTGCGAAAATAGGAAAGTGTCTTGTGTTCCTTCCATATTCTGAAACAAGATAAATCAAAATAAATATTTTTAGCATATGCTTGCTATTTGTAGACAAAATAAATAAAAATAAAAATGCAAGACGATAACATTTACAAAAATAGATCGAGTCTAACTTGAATAAATTGTTAATATATAAATATATCAAATGTTTGCTTACCACACCGGGGCTGAGGATATGAAGCTCGTAACAACTTGTAAAAACTTGTAACTTCGTTCTGAAGATAGACTGATGTTTGGCTGAGTATTATATGAGCCTTTATTTATAACGATTAGAATTCATGAATCGACAAAATTACACCACAATTGACGAACAATTTCAGTCAGTATCGTATAACGCGGTCATAGCTGACTCGACAAGGCGTCAGCAGCTAACCTGCTGATTGAGAAACATGCTAATTTTAATATTTCATTTTAAGTAAGTATTTTTATCGGCTAATTAGAAAGACAATAAATTTTAGAATACCGGTGTTTTTAATTTTCACGCAAACTTTGATTATCATTGAAGAAAATCTATTTTTAACATTTAACTGTCTTTCTTTCTTTAGCTAATAAATTCACTTAATTAAAAAAAGAAATAAAAATAATTTTAATGAATAGGTTTGTATTTTACTCATATAAATTAAAGTTCATTCATTTCACAAATAGCTCACTAATTAGTTTGGAGTTAAATAAAAAAATAAAAATAAACATACACCTCTTGTGAAATGGAGAACCAATTATTTATGAGTAATTAGGTAATTAAAAATCCAAACACAAATTGCACTAGGCATATGTACGTTTATTCAAATAGCAGTACTAATAGGTATTTACATAACATATAATCATAAATTGTTTCTTAATACTAACATATTACTTATTTTAACGGTATACATTTCTGGTAAAGTTGTAGATTTACAATTCAATTTATTTAACGAGATTTGAATACATTCGCTTATAATTTATAAAAACTACAATATCGATCTATGACCCCATGCTTTAGTTGAAATTTTGTCTTTTAATGTAAGTCGCTTATCGTCTTTACTGGATAACGCAATTTTGTTAACAGTTTGCGTAAAGATTTCATGTTTAATAGATTTAAATAATATATTTTTTTTCCTAATAACCGTATTCTTGAACAGAACATCCTTATAGTCATCTAATGTTAATTCTCGGACACCAGGCTTTTTTACTCCTTTTGCTTTTTTGAGTAATGAATTTTCGCTTTTGATACAATACAACTTGGAACGTAGCCCTACAAACTCAGTGATAAGCTCGCCCCCTAACTCGTCTTTAAATAATCCCGGAACCTTTTTATTTATCAAGGGTATCTGAAACTCATTTGATTTGTTATAATTACTTGTATCAAAATAATGTATAAACTGATTTTTCAAATCGTCGTAAAAGTCAGTGGTTTTAATATTATAAATGAAACTGTCAGTATCTGTATAACAGAGAGAAACACTTTCATTATAATAAGGTTTTATTACAGAGTAGTGGAATTGATACATGTGACTCTTAGAAAGCTCGAGTATCGCGAATCCTATGTATATCGGTTTATCTAAGACAACTCTCTCCGGTTTCATTTGAACAGCGACTAAATTATCCGAAAATGTCGTGGCGCTGTGAAAATTTGGTCGTGCTATTAATTTACTTGCTGTTACAAACTTCTTTGTAGAGTTTCTCTCATCACTCCACTGATTTACTAACTTAACATCTACACGTCGTTCACTATCCTCGAGAGTCTTGCCAAAAACAGCGTTATTTTTTAATTTAAAAAGATTCTGTTGAAATGGAGTTTTTGCATTTTTTCTTAGTTCTGTATTTAAATCTATATTTTTTTTCAAAAAGGGGCTTTGTCGGAAGGTGATTACCCGGTGAATTTTATTAAGAGTCAAACCATTACGCAAGCACGTTTTTAAATGTACATAATGAATGACGTACTCATATTTATCATACAAATTTGGGATTAATTTCGAATTTTTCCCTCCTGGAGGTACAAATTTTTGTGCACAGAAGGGATAATCGTTATGCAAATGATGTAACTCTTTAGGGTAAACTAAGTCGACCTCAAGAATAAATCCAAATTCTGCATCGTCTGAAATTGACATAAAGTCTAATTGCTCTATTTCCTCAGAATCTAGAAAGCGAAAATCAGATATGGGTAATGAATGACTCATACTATATCCGTATAAGTTGTTACAATCAATGTATACAAGAAACGAGTCGGGTTTACTGTCATCATAAAATTTCATATATTTATTATTAGCAAGAGCATGTCTGGTAGAGCACATGCAAATTCCGCCTCGAATGCCTTTTTGAATAAGACGAATGATTTCTAAATCAGATATCAACTCTAATTTTACGCCAGTTTTCAATAACATCGCGTCAAATGACAAACTCGGCACGGTTAAATAGAATGCAGGATCTAATTCATAATGAATCTTACAAATTTTTCGAAAATTTTCAAATATGTCTGACAAAAGCAAAACGTCAGTTTTAATATAGAGATCTGTATATTCACCCATGTTTCTTATTTGAAATGTCTCCCATACACGTTGAGCGTGCTCATAGTCAGAGTCTGTAATTTGTTCCGCAGAAAGCGAGTTATAAAACGAACTCTTTTCAGGTAGCTCAATTTCTGTAAATTTATCCCAGCCGGTCATATAATCGTAAGGATATACTTCTTTGCGTAGTAATAAATTAAACTCTTCTAATCGAGGATAAAAGTTACTTAAGTGGAAAAACTCTGATCTACATAAACCCTTAGCTAACTCTTCTAAACTAGCACCTAGAAATTTAAATGAATCTACAAACCGTATTTGCACATACTGATCATTAGATAACCTTAAAAATTTTGTAAATGAAATATAGTTTTCTTTATTTTTAGGTATTACTTTTATAGGTCCAGAACATTTACCCAGTTCTTTGATAAATAAATGACAGTCGTATCCAGACAAATTGTGGAAAAATATAGGAATAAGTTTAGGCACTCGAAAACGTAAGTTACAGTATTGATGGGCCGCTCCGCGATAAAACCCTGTTAAATGACAGTGATCTCTAACTTTATCACCAAACAAAGGGGTTTTGCAAATGTGACAATTTTTTGCATTTTTGTACGCTAAAGCATCTTCATCGTCGAAAATCATAGGAACCTCTTTATTTAAGATCTCATGTATTTCATTTACATGTCTGTACAAGTACTCTAAAAACTTGGATACGCAATCGGGTCCGCGATACTGAATAAAACGATTCAGACTTCCGTCATAAGAACAAACTATGTAATACGCAAAAGCTGCAGGCTTATGAATTTGTTTATTTGAGGTGAAGCTAATCGATGGTGCTTGCTCGCAACCCTGGTAAGGTTTAAGAATAGTTTCAAAGTCAGCGTACACTACAAATGGTACGTCTTGTTTACGATCGAAATTTTTAAATTGCAGATATGTACCTTTATCTGGAAGTACAGTAGCAATTCCACTACAAACATGCATATCATATTTGTATTCTGATACAAAAAATATGAGACAGTCTTCGCAAAAATAAAGTTTACCATGATGCTTAGTAATTTGAGAACGTACAAGACGCGACAAGTCACGAATCAAAACATAATGCGAGTTATTACCGCGCTCGATTAAAAGTAAATTGATCCTATGTTTCCTTTTGTACTCGGACCTGTAAAGAGGTCCTACAACAGTTCGATTGTTTTTTAAAGAATACACATTAATACTGATATCAGTATTATCGGATTCAAATGTCTTAATATCAGCAAAGGTGACAGGGAAACTCATATTATCAGTTTTTAAAACAGTCTTAAAATAGGGATACGACGATGTACGCTCACTATGATGTGAGGACGGGTAAATGGCGGCAACAATGCACCAGAGAAAACAATAGTCATCGTTATTGCGAATATTTATGCAAGCCTTTTTATTTTTTATTAATTTAGGCAAATCCACGTAAGATGACGCTTTTAATGGATCAAATTTATTGACATTTATTTCTAAATACAAATTTGATAAAAATGTCCAACCAGAATCGCGGTCTTCAAATTCCTCTACCTTTTTTCTTATAGTTATAAAGAATTTTTGAAAATGCTTCTCCAAATCATAATTTTGATGCACAGAAAAATTTTTTGTTGCGAAAGACTTAATTTCTTGCCTGTCATCTTTGAATAAAAGAAAATTGCAAAAGTATTCGAAATTAACTTTAAGGCTCACTTGTTTTTGAAGCGCATTTTGTAAAATTCTTAAAAATTTGCATTTCAAAGAGTTCAAAAATACGTCAGGTAAACAAGTTTTAAAATCATCAGTAGCAATTATCCTATATGACGATATGCGACCTTTAAAAGCTGAGGAAATTTGATAAACCTCATCGTTTAGTTCTACAACGGAATTATTTTTATGTTTATTACTTTTTAAGTGACCCACCCACTGTTTTCTTTCTACTCTGATGGAGCACTCTGAGCAAAAAGGCATATTTATGTAAGTTTATTCAGATTACAACACAATAAAAAATAATAAGAGCAAACAGACATTTACGCAAACGTTAAAATAATACTGAATTACTTGTTGTTAGAGTAAAATTTAACGTCAGCCTCTACAAAAAGTTCTTGAAGTCGTTGAACAAATTTTTGCAACGAGTTCCACTGTGGTGTTTCACTGTTGATTTGAGCCTTAACTGCAAGAAGGGCTTTCTTCCAACGCTGATCGGGCAACTCACCGCGAATGTCTTCGGTGTGAGACACCTTCAGCTCCACGAAGAAGTCTCCCTTCAGAACGCATGCTCGTTTCGTTGCTCCTGTCGGCAGTCGGTTGATTATAGACGAGTCGAGCGCATTTGAAGAAACAGAGGGTTTCGGCGTAATATTAAAATCTTCCGGGAATATACCAAACAAATCATGAGGGTTTTGGTTTCCTTTTATCTTCGATGCGGCAGAACTGTAAAAAACAATTAAATCAGGACAACCACCTTGATGTTAGAAGGTTTACTAGAATTACCTTTTAAAAAGATAATGAATAAGATAGTAAAAACAAATACCTGGTTGATGATGATTTTCGTTTCTTAATGGTTTTTTTCGATTTGAGATTATCTTGGCTTACGCTGTCCTCTGAATCAGATCTAAAACAGGATATATGGATAATTATTAATCGTTTTTGTTTAAAAATATACATTAACAGTGAAAACAAGTCAACGGGAAATATACCTATTTGCTGCACTTCTTTTTTGTTTTCCAAATTTTGAGGTGACGGGGGTCACGTTAGCAGCAACGATGCTTTCAAATTCGGTATCAGACCTATAAATAATAAATAATTGATATAATTAAATCACTGAAACATTTTAAAGTTATTTGGGAAAAAAGTGTACTTACTCACATTTTAACAGTAGCGAGATGAAACAGCAGGAGGTGGTAATGCACTGGGCGGTAAGCTGGCGGACGAGGTGTAGGGCAGCGGTGGCGGTAGCTGGAAGTCTCGGAGCACAAAAAGAACGCAGTTGTGGAAGTTGACAAATAAATAGCGAATTCTTGATGACTTTGTTACATGCGCCAGGGGTGTTACTTGAGTAATTTTGCATAAAGCAGTTAATATCGCTATTATTAATTTAATATTATTGCTATTTCTATTGCACTGGAAGAACCAGTGAGAGAAGATTCCATCTTCACATCCATATTGTGGTAATTAACATTATTTTTATTATAAATAGTGTAAATTGGTTTTTTTCTTTAAGCTTACATGTTGTGATAGTTTGAATGTTTATTCCAGTAACTGTTAACATTTAACTAGGGTTTCTCACTGGTAAAATAATTATATCAAGTTTAATGAACGAAATGTATTCAAAATGTTCGACACAATTAAAAGTATTGTTACCAATTATAACATTATTTGATACATTTACGATAGTGCCAGCCCTCAAAATGTATATTCTTGCATATTTTTAATGGGGCCACCGGCGTTGTGCAATTTCCTTCACATCGATTGAAAAAAACATGTTGCGTAATTGACCAATGCCTAATTAATAAAATGCAGGAATATTTGTTAAATCAACAAATGAAAAAAAATATATATATTAATTTAAATTATTTACGCAAATGTACTGGAAACAGAAAAAGTATTTTCCCGAACAAGCGAACTTGACAAATCGATTTCTTAATCCAGAAAACACCTGTAATTGTAAATTTATTGTAATTCCAACATTGAATACAAAAATTAAATATTACCAATATAAAGAATTTAACAATGGTTTCATCATAAGCGCCCTCTATAGGCTAAGTACTGAACTAATATAATAGCTTAATGAATGCATTACACTTTCATATAAGTTGCAAATGGTTTCGATTAATTCCGATAGATTAAGCAAAATATTCGTTATTCTACGCCACCTATGTTCATTTGCGTGAAATCATCACAATAATAGCGAGCGTCCATGGTTGAAATGTGATCGCGGATCTCATACCGCCCGGTCTTCGAGTTCTAATTACAATTACGCAAAACATTGTATGTCGCATGCGATTATATTTTTAGCTAAGCTTAATTTTGCACACAATAAAACTGATTTTACATCAATATGTTAAAGTGAGATATGTTTTTTTAGAAATGTATTAATATATAACGTTCCTATAGATGGCATTACAATAGCATTAAAATTAACTGGAGCACATTTATGCGTTGTTTTCTTGCGTTTTGGTTTTACAAACCAAAAATCAGTTGAACTAACGAATTGTTTATAAAACATCTTATAGTTTCGTAATTTAAATGATGATAAGACTGGTTTTATACAACCGAAAACCATTTAAAACCTACATCACGCTATTGAAGTTTTTATACTCAGGTTGATATATATAGTAAGAACTTTACCAAATGCATAAGTGTCTTAGTACTCCTTGTGACCTACCGGCTTGGTTGTGCTAAGTCCCAGCTTGTCAATCTCGATGCTCGATTTGATCACCCTTGCACTGAGTATTGCTGAACTATCTCGAATATTTGGGAGGGATTCTGTTACTATGCGGTGGTAGATAACGGATGAACTCGTCCCTGGTGAAGGATGCAAACTCACCATGTACACAAAAGCGGTCATACGACCACCGGGAACTAAGCGTCCTGGGTGACCCGATCTTGTCTGTGGAGCCTGATCACCTTCACGACAAGTTGTACAAACGCGTCTGCGCTCCGGCCAAGTGCGAGGTGTTTAAGCTTTTGCATTTTACGAAATCAACTAATATTCTTAGTTTAACTTGAACTTTAAGAATGTATAAAATCTATACCTCCATTTTACGCAAACCCAATTTTGAAATCCACAAATAATGTCAGGCATTTGGATCATACGAGTGGGGAGGACGAATTCGCTCGATATCGAAAAAGGTGGGACAGAATGCATGCATGAATTTCATTTTGCGCAAACCCAATTTACGTTACGACTTGTTATTTGTTCAATACGCATGCGAGAGATAATCTTTTTATTTTAAGCACAAACCCAATTTCCGTTACATGTCGCGAAACGCGCACGTTAGCGCGATTATTTAATTTTGCGCAAACCCAAATTTTGAAATCCACAAATATCGCTCGATATCGAAAAAGGTGGGACAGAATGCATGCATGAATTTCATTCTGCGCAAACCCAAATTTTGAAATCCACAAAATAATATTGGGCATTTGGATCACACGAGTGAGGAGGGCGAAATTTTCGCCCGATCGAACGAGGTGGGCCAGAATGCCCAATATTATACTACTATTCCGTTATTCCCTCCATATTGCACGGTTCCGGGGAAAAGGTCTTGAGAACGTGGGGACAGAGCTACTTTCTGTTCACTGATATTCGTTTGCGCATCCCGGTACATGTATTCGGTTCGCGGTGAGAACCCCTCAAACATCTTATAACGCCTGGAGGTCACAGTATTATCTAATGGTATCAAGCGATACGTTGTACTACCTTTTGCGTGCTTGAATAGTTTGTACGGTTATTACAGTGTTTGTATCAGTGGGCTCTAGTATAGATACTACACTAGTGGTTTTCCGCTCGGGGTCAATTATGGCATCTTGCTTTCTTCGTTCTTCAACAGCGGAACCTGATACTGCAGAGTCCGGATCCTGTGGCTCATCGAATTGTAAGAAATGTTCGTCGTATAGCACAAAGGATTCCTTCGGTTCGTCTATAAAGGTCCATGTGAACTGGGGAAGGTTGAGTACCATTCCTGCATCTTGAATAAACCCTATGCCCAATAGAGTCTTATTCTCGTGTGATTCCGGCAAGACTAAGAACGTTGTAGGAATATTCCTTTGGTTTAGTGTCACCTCCACTTTGACCGTATAAACGACTTGCTTCTTTGAGACACTGTCAGCTTGTGTCAGTTGCATGTTCTCTTTATGGAAGTTGTATCCCCTTTTCTTAAGCTGGCAGTACAACTCGTACGAAGCCACACTCGTCTTCGCACATGTGTCAATGTATGCTATGCCTTTTATATCCTTGATGGACATGTGTACAACTGGTCGCGCTCTAGCATCGGTGCGCACATTGAGTGCACAAAAACTGATGTTCTCCTTTTTAATGGGCACTTGCCGTGTTTGTTTCGAGCAGGTGGGGCAATTGGTGCGTGCTACTCCGGGTGCACCAAAGCCGTAGCAAATTTGGTGTGGACGGTTTAGGCATTTGCGACTGCACTTCCGGCTTGGGTGGCTGCACGGATGATGTGGAACTCGATGTCGGCTTCACTTTACTCTCAGCAAACTTCTTCTTCCTGCATACGTCTGATGAGTGTCCAGCTACCAGCAAGCCTACTACCCGTCGGGATGTCCTTGTTGACAAACTCCGGAATACACAGTTAGAGCTGAAGACAGTTAAAGAGCTCAATGCACGGCTGCTGCAGGAGCGTGACGAGAGTGAAGAAGAGGTTCTGCGTGTTATAAACCATAACAAAACCCTCAAAAGTTCTCTCGCCAAGCTGGACTTGGCTTTTGACTATATGCGGGAACAACGGGATCGCCTCCAGGCCAGCATGGACCAATTCCAGCAGTGCCGGGAGACACATGAGGAGGCGCTACGGCGGATCTGGGACCTGGAACAGTTACTAGAGGAGCGACCATTTAAACAAGACACTACTTGTGCCAGATGTGTTGCGGAGGAGTCTGCTTACAATGTAAGCTTGTTTGCGGAGCTCAATACTTCTGACTGTGAAGTTAAAAAATGCTTAGAAACGGTAGACCTTACTAAATTTTTAGACCTTATTGATCCGAAACCTTCTAACATTACTATGAGGGGATCAAACAAAATTAAAAAGTATTTAAGATTAAGTAGATTTATAAAAAAGTCAAAACTTTTACTCCGATGTAATAAAAGTTTTATGAAATTGGCACCTATTAGATATAGTAATGTAGCCTTACAAAATGACCTATTAAATTGTCAACACAAACTAGACATGATTTTGATGCCAATGCCAAACAACTTAAGGCATTGGAATTTGCTCTGCAAGATGTAACTAATAAGTATACATTGTCTTGCAAACAAATGGAGGAGTACATAGGCTTCATGAATAATATCATTGATCTAGGTAAGGCCAACATGGACAAACTGGAATCGCTGGTAGGTAAATCGTGGCATAACCGGAGGCAGAGCCTGCCGGCCTCGCCGTCACCGGCACCGGCGCCGCGCCGCGCTCACCCCGCGCCCCCCGCGCCGGCCCGAGTCCAGGTCGCCGCGCCCCTCTCGCTCCGCCCGGCCGCCGCGAGCTCCGACGGCAGCGGCTGCAGAGCAGCAAGGGGACACTGCAAGCTGCGCGCCCACGCCGCCCGGACCGCGCGCGCCTTGCGTGCTTGGTACTTTGCCGACCCCGGTGCGCAGGACCGTCACATACACGGATGAGGTAGGTATTGGGTTTGGGTCTAAAATGGTAATAGTACATTACTGCAAAGACCAGTAAGTGAGCCTTCCTGGACGAGCATGAGGTAAAAGCCCGAGCCGCCAGGCGAGGGCTTTTATACATACGAGTCCAGGATGGCTCTTAATGGTCGAAGCATGTATAGTGCTTTACTCAAAAATAGAACAAGTAGAATGTATTAAAAAAAAATATGTTAAAATATTGATGACCACATGTGCACAACCCTCAGGGCGCTAGTCCGACTCTTAGCCGGTCGCTTACCCGGTTTTTTTTATTTTTTTTAACGATTCACAACTCGTCATACCGGCCGAGATGTACTAGGCGCACATAAAACTGAGATGGTGCGGAGCAAGCGATGCTGAAATGAAGAGAAATCGCGCGATGTCTGGTCTGAACGAGATAATGCTTTTGGTTTATGATGCCCTGGTACTTTTGGAGCTGAATGATCAGCTTTTCATGTAGTATAAGTAGCCTTTTTGAAGGCTGTCACAGTCTTTACAGATAGTTCCAAATTCAAATAATATGATATGTTATGGAATTTCCATACTTACTTACTGGACACTTTTTGATTCCAAATTCGAAATTCCTCAACTTTACTGGACACTTTTCCAGCTGTCCAGGAACGTCAACCTACTGGCTCCTTTTTACTGGTGTTATGGCAAGATTACATAGCATTCATAGTGTCCAGTAAAGTTGAGGAATTTCGAATTTGGAAACCGGCTCGGGCTTTTACCTCATACTCGTCCAGGAAGGCTCACTTACTGGTCTTTGCAGTAATGTACTATGGTCATAACAACGTAGTGAACAACTGTTTACCAGGAATATCTATGGCCCACCTTATCTCATGAATCTCCGCCGGCACATTCAGTCGTGAGAGAACGTTAGTAGTGTTATTAGGAAATAGTTGGATGTTTAGTAAATATGACTTATTTAATTTGTCTGAGGCCCTCACTGAAGTAAGCAAAGGTGATATAGGTAAAAAAAATATTTGCGCTTGTCTGTTTTCCCACAGATTAACAAATAAATGTAATAGAAATATTGATTAGTTTAACTCGATATTATATAAAATGTCATTATATAATTCAAAAATTTCATATTTCGATACATATAAATTTGTAAAAAAGTTCGATTTGACGCATAACTATTGTTATTTACCACGTAGGTACTTCGATGAGTGTGCTAATTTGTTAGCATGTAATATTTAAGACCCCGCTATGACTAGCATACCTAGCGACTGTAGAACGGAGCCTGCGCTGAGTATTATTAGCGCCGGCCCCGCGTTGGAGCTGCCGGTGGATTTAAACTGACGGCTTCGACAACGGCCGCGGCTGTCGTCGTTCTCGGCGGCAGTCGCGGCGGCCTTGTGCCTGCCCAAAGGTCGACAAACATTAAATAGTACATTACTGCACAGACCGGGAAATAGGCCGTTGCGGGACGAGTAGAGTTAGCGTGGCCGAGACGCAGTCGAGGCCGCGCTATATACGAGGCCAGCAACCGCCCTTCCCGGTCGAGGCTTGTATAGTGCTTTTCTCCAACAATGCGAGAAAATATAACACAAATTGTTAAAATATTAAACACAGGTAAAAAAAATCCTTAAGAAAAAATAACAGTAACACGTACGATTAACAGTACTACGCGTTTATGTGATTTCGGCAATTGATTTTGTTTATGAACACAATTTCTATAAAAAAACCTCAAACTATTTGATACACTTTTAAATACGCTGTAAACGCTGTTTGAAAATATTTAACTTTTTAGTCTATGACATTAAAAAGTAAAATATACAAGGAAGAATTTTGATTGCACGAGGCTTTGGCTGATTGGAGTTAGTTATCCTAGTCCAAACATGGTTTCAAAAAGTAAAACACCAGGTACGTAATGAAATTTGTATACATTTTCGCGGCCGCTGCCGCTGGTAAATAACTTTTTTTTTTTAATTTTGCCTGGGCCTGGAACTCAGAACTTCGCGGGCTGATTTTACGACACTAAGGTTTCCGAGCATGTGGGAGAAAAATAAATTACGTAATAATGTAATAAATATAATTCATCATAATATTCAAGAATTTTCTAGTAAGGAACTAGAAATTAGTTTGTTTATTGATAGTGCTAGTATACACGTTCTATGTGTTACTGAGCATTGCTTAAGGGTCATGAGTGCATGTTTAATTGTAATAATCATGACATTGTTAGCATGTTTGCAAGACAATCTTGCAGTCGGGGCGGTTCCCTGATTATGGTCAAACGAAACATTAAATGTAAGGAACGTAAAGATATTGTTGCGAAGTCAGTTGAACGTCATATTGAACTTGCGTGTGTTGAATTGGAACAATTTATTATTATTTGCGTAAACAGTCCCCCTACGGCGGATTACAAGCTTTTTGAGAGCATTTTTGTGATTTTCAGTCTCCTGGTAGTTAAGTGTAATTAACCATTTAGATAAAGCTAGTTTACATTCATGATTATTTAATTTATAGATACTGGTCTCCTTGTTTATTTTATTATATAATAATGCGGATTGCACATCAAATTGCCTTTTTGCGAAAGCTGATTTATAATCAGGGAAGGGTGCAACAGTATGTTTCCTTCTTCGAGATAACAGTTCAGGCCTAAAAACCAATGACCTATGAAGTTTTGAGATTGCATAGGTGATATATAACTTGCGCATGCTAACCACTTTAACATCTAGGTACAGTTCCGTAGTAAGGTGTCTATATGGTTTACGGTACATAGTTTTTAATAAACAACTCTGTGCCCTCTTTCTACTTCTAGGTATTTCGTTTTATCAGCACCGCCCCATACTGGAATGCAAAACGTCATAATTGATTGCGCAAGTGCAGTATATATTTGTTGTAATAGTGAAGCGCTACTGATGTGTCTTAGAATTTAAAATATCCACACTAGCTTTCTTATTCTACCATTTATTTATTCAAGATGTTGATGCCAAGAAAGACGTTGGTCGATAATAATCCCCAAGTATTAGATTGACGTGACTTTTCCTAGTGCGGTACATTGACAGTTACCTACTGTTATTCTGGAGGTCACAATTATGAATTTTTAGTATTAGTTCTTGAGGTGGATGGGTACTGATGGTTTTTGAAAAGCAGATGAAGTTAGATTTACTTGTATTAAGTGTTAGCGAATTGGATTTTAGCCATGAGTCGATTTTATAGAGGCCCCTCTCAGCTGCTCCGAAGACCATCTCGCATTCTTCGCCTTTGAAAACTACTACTGTGTCGTCTGCATATGAAATGACATGTCCATTATCAACAGACATATTCGTAAGGTCATGTATGTTGTCACGTCCTACCGGGTGGAAAGTAAAAACTCAAGAGAAGTTTAAATAGTTTATTAAAAAAAAACGCCGGTAGTGTGATCAGAACAGGGTAGGTAGGTTCGTAGGGTGTGGTCTGGTTCTGCAAAGTGAGCTTGCACTTCCCTCGCAGTTGGTGACGTGGAGCGGCAGTGAAGAAACCGTCGGCAGCCCGACGGTGTTCGATGACAGGATCCTGGCGCCGGGGGTAGCACCCGGTGTGTAGCACCGGAACCCACTCGACGATCCTGGTCACCGTGGTTAGAGGCCGCTCCGGCCAAGAAGAGAAGTGGACAGGGTTTAGAGCCCGATCCCACGAAGCAAGAAGTGTTGTCCAAGTGGTAGTGCTCCTAGCGGTGCGGTGAAATGCTCCAAGCCGTGGAGTGCTCCTAGCGGTGGAGTGCTCTAAGCCGTGGAGTGCTCCTAGTGGTGGACCCTGGAAAACCCACGCATTGGCTGTGTGAGCCTGGTGTCCAGCATTGGGATAGTCCATGCCAGCCGCCGTTAAGGGGTGAAGCCCCGAGGGAATAGCGCAAGGTTTAATTATTGGCGGTAGCAAGAACTATCGAAACAGAGTTACAATTATAATACAGAAGCTAAATCAAGAGAACAATTTAAAAGTTACTAACGACCGTTATGAAGTAACGGTCGGTTATTCGAAATAAAAATGTTAAAATAACAATTTAGAAGAATCTAGAAGAACACACAATAAGAAAGTATAAAACACAAATACAGTACACAGCAAAATAGAAATAGGATAAATAATTAGTTCGTTGCACTGAACTTACCTGATTTGGGGAATTGCACCGATTTTAATAGTTAGGTACTTAGGTATTTAATACCTATTACGTTAACACGTCAAGTTGTTTCACAGTAGTACACTGAAAAAAAAGATTTGCTAACAGTAGCAAATTTTTTAGCTACTTGTAACATAACTTGAGTGACTACAAAACTAAGGCCTACTAGTAGCTAAAACCACTTCAGTAAAATAAGTTCACTTGTTATTAAGTAATCCGTTTTATTTGATTGTGATTTAATTAATTTAGTAGTATTAACAAAACTGTTTAATTTTAAGTAGTGGCACAAAATTTAATTAGTAATTCAACAGTTTTATTTATTTCCAGCTAATTACTAAGTTATTTCCAGAATTTCATTTAGTTACCACAGACAAATTGTTTAATATTAAATAATCAATTAGATTGACTGATAGTAGCGAAATAGATTTGCTAAATTTGTTGAAATGTTTTGTTGGGAAATTAATTAATAATGCATCTGGTAACATACCCGTTTGATTATTCGTAAATTACATATTTTGTTAATAGTTACTAAACTATTTAGTTCAAAATAGATAAACATTTATGTTACCGACTGTAAATTGGATGATCTAATAGTAGATAAATAGTTAGCGTATAGTTATTTAAACGTTCGGCAGCTGGAAACTGATTTGTTTGATGATTTCTAACAACTTAATTTGGTTAAATTTTAATAAATAAATAATGCATCTGGTAACATACCCGTTTGATTATTCGTAAATTACATATTTAGTTAATAGTTATTAAACTATTTAATTCAAAATAGAAAAACAGTTTGCCTGTGGTTATTTAAACGTTCTGCAGCTGGTAGCTGATTTGTTTGATTGTTTCTAACAACTTAATTTGGTTAAAGTTAATTCATAAATAAGGCTTCTGGTAACATACCTGTTTGATTAATCGTAAATTACCTATTTTGTTAATAGTTATTAAACGATTTAATTCTTAATAGATGTACAGTTTGCGTATGGTTACTTAAATGTTTTGTAGCTGGTAACCGATTTGTTTGATTGTTCCTAACAACTTAATTTAGTTATTACACGGCGCGCCCTAGGTTTCGCCATACGGAGGGTAAATACTATCAAATATTGTAAACAGGAATTTAATTACACTATGAAGACTTTATGATACTAATACTTTTGAAAAAATTGAGCCCCATAGATTCATTTATTACCTGTCTACAATATTTCAAAGTATTTATCCTCCTTATGGCATAGCCGTGGGACACCCAGTATAGCTGCTAGGTAATTTAGGGCTGCAGCACACAAGTCGATGTTAGGCTGTAAATAAAATATGAGTGTAGTGTACATATTAAATATGCTCTTAACTATCTTTTACTAATAAGTAATGGAGATGAATGACCGAAAACCCATGCAGTAGCCCTTAGTGGATTTAATAGCATAAATCCAAAAATAAAACAACAATATCATGAACGATTCTTTATTTTTTTTTAAATGCACTACAAGGAACATTTATATAACAAAATCAACTTGGACTTTTTTGGGAACTGATTATTATTTGCCTGTAATACAGTGTGTCCCCTAATAAGGTGCACAAACGAATCGAGATAAAACTAGATGCAATTTCACCAGAAAATAAAAAAAATGAAAAAAAATGGTGTTATTTTTTTTTAACATTACCTACTTATTTAAAAAAAACGTTGATTGCTGTGAACCCTATGGGAAACAAGTGAAATGTCTCCCCTCATATGAGGTCGATTGAGATGGAATAAACAGTTTTCTAATCCCAAAGCGTTCATTGGGCCAAACAAAAAAATAAAATAAAATATAGCTAATATTGGGTCCTTACCTATGAAATAGGCGTTTTTTTTTACGTGTATTATTTCGTACGGAATTAAATTTCATTAATTCACTAGACAAATAATATGGTTAAAGTTCTATTTTAATGTTTAAAATTAAAGTGTGAACTCAACTCTTTTCATGTGCTTCGAGTTCAATTACGTAGAGTTTTTTAAAAGCTAACTATTTTTAAGTAATTAAGATATGTATAATATAGCTTAGAAGTGTCAGCAATCAACAATTTTTTTAAATGGGAAATCTCTGTCAAAAAAAATGAACCCATTTTTTTACTGGTGCAATTGCATTTAGTTTAATCCCTATTCGTTTGTGCACCTTAACCCGGGACACACTATATATTTACAGGAATATGAAGATATTCTTACTCATTTTTCAGGTTCTCAGGTTTATTCTTACTCTACTACTGCTTGCTTAAATTCAACTTTATATTAAATTAACATTATAATAACAATAACTAGTGTTATATTATGTGATATTGCACTGTAATTTGTACATTATTCCCATCACATAAATAAAAACCAGGAAATCAAGCGATTGGGTTAGAACTTAAGTTTAAAAATTATTGTAGCTAAAAAAACTGTTCAGGTCCTCGAGCTTGGCAAACTACAGTTTTACTGGGAACTTGTAATAAGTTCCCAGTAAAACTGCAGTTAAGGAAAGATTAAATAAACCTTCTAACTTTAAGTGCCATAATATCAATAGATGAATAATTGAAAGCCCTGAATCAACAAGGATGCATATTATACCTTCCTGTGTTTGTTACCTGTTCGTAACTTACTACTTTACTAGGAACAAAAATCCCAGCTGATACAATTTCAATGAATAAGTGGAAACTTCTGGTACTTCTATTCCCAGTAGTTACCACTGGTAACATGAGAAAAAAATATTCTCAGAAGTTCACACCAGTTCCTTTTAATTTTTAATACCAATGGAAAAAGTGAGTCATTGGGTACACTGCCCAGAACTTGAATATAAATATTTAAATAACTTCTATTACTTACACATTTGAAATAACTATTATAATATAATATTAAAATAATCTAGGTATATAACTATAATATAATCTTCATTTTATTAAAGAAATGTCGAATTTTACCCGGTCAGTTTTCAACGACTTACGTATAAGTTTTTAGAAAGTTATTTACTTATTACGTATTGTTACTCACTGATTTTTCTCGCCTTCGTGAATTGCAAGAGCTATAACTACTGGGAATGATTTTTTTTAAATAAAATACACCTATTAATTTTAGGTGAAACATTAATACACTCAAACCATATTATGCTATTACGCAAACTAATAATTATTTTCTCTAAAGTTTAGCACGGACTCGAGCAAAGTAACGCCAAAGCCAAAATCAATCAACTAAGTACACACTATACTTACATTATATCGCCAATAATTGACAAACATAAATTTTCGATCACTTCTTGAAACAATAAAGCAACTTCTCAATTATTTCCTTAAAATTACAGTATTTCGAAAAATGAAAACAAAACTTGTCATATGAATAAAATAATAGGCTACAAGCTCGAAGCACTGTAGCTAATCGCATAGAAATTCCGGGCTATTCCGACTAGTGTGATTTTTTAACAGTTATCCGCACTAGTCCACTCTAAATATTAAGTTGACATGACACTTAACCTTGAGGGTGCAGGCTAAATAATGGGATCATTTTCCAAATAATTTAACTGAAATTGCAAATGAAGGGATGTTTACAAAACACAACATTTTTGGCAGATTAGAGTTATTGGTATCATAGTGTTTGTCTAAGGGATAGTTGGTGCAAAAGATATTGTTAAAAAATGACCCCACTTGTCCAAAATTGTTCTGTAAAAAGAACATAACTAACAAAATTGTAACAACCAAAACCGAAGAAACCGCTTTACTTTTTTTAAATAAAGAAATGTGTAATAGTTATTCCTAAACTATTGGCCACGTATTAAAATCATCTATAAAATATTTACCTCTAATATTTAAAAATAAATTTAGTTTTATTGGTTTCCTGTAAAATCATTTCTAGTGTAGTTATGTTGTTTTTCTAAACATCCCTTCAAATAGTTTAACTCCATTTTCAAAATATAACTTTTCACAACTGGACTCTTTGCGTCACATACATTTTACCATTGGAACCAATATTTTTATGACTAGGCACATATGAAATTAGGTCATCCTGAAATATGTAACTAGATAGTTTGTTTTTTGGAACCTCAACCTCAAAGCAATAATAGTGGTCGTCGAAATCTACTGTTGACAATATAGTACATTCAAGTATTATCTTGTCCACATTGTAAGCAAAGATATTTTCGACAATCATAAAAATAGTTTTTTCCAGATATCCTACATCATGTATTAGTACTGTTCCAGGTTTATAAAGTGTTGATTTTACTTTTGCCCATGTAACACGAGTAAGAGATAGACTAGAATTCAAAGTTAAGTAATTTATAATATCATCGCGCTGTTCATTAGAAACTCTTTTTGAAACTCCCGTTTTAACAGTAGCGTTTAAATAACCTTTCACAAACATTTCATTAAGTTGTAGCTGATGTTTGATCGCTAAAGTTAATGTCAAATTGCGACGGTTAAATGAAGCTCGAGCAGCAATTTTTGATAGACGGTGTTTGGCTTCGTAACGCATAGACCAAAAGTTTGTTAGGGGTCCAAAATTTAGCATCATTGAACTATAATGAACTAAAAAATGAAATTTAGGTTTCAAGTTTTCACCTGTCAAGGTTATATACAACTCATTTAGTTCTGATACTAAAAATTTCAAAATGTCAATGTTATTTTTTATTACTATAGGACATATCATTATATCTAATATTTTTCTAAGGGTAATGTACATTTGCCAGTACTTATCTTCTGTTGGCACAAAGTCGCCTATTAGCAAGCCAAAATAACGAAGAAACGATAACATTTCAGATGCGGAAAGACGAATGTTACCCTTAGAAACATGTTCTATGCTGATAGGACACGGTCTACTTGAATTATCTGGGCCATAATCGAAACAAACTATTCTGTCGTTTAAAACTTTTAAAGAAAAATATTTTAAGTCTCTCACGAATTTCATTATAAGAAACGACATAATGTATTTAGCTACCCCTTCCAATATATCATGCATTACGTCTACACCTACTTGGTGAAATAAATTAAAGTTATTAACTGTCAACCAAACACATTTTTCCTTTATACCAGTATTAGTCGGGCAATTTTGTTGTAATTGTACATTGTAAGTTTCCATGTTTCTTAACAAATTAACATCTTCAAAACATTGTTTTTTTAAGACTTCCTTTCTTATGTTACACACTCTACAGGGAAAATTAGAAGAAAATGTTTCATTGAAACCAATTATTGAATGTACACCAAGATTATCTCCAATGATCAAACCCAAAGAAAAGTACAATTTACCTTTAAAAGAAGACACATCCAAGTCAATACCGGTTTCAGATAAAAAGTTTAACTCTTTTATAAGTGGATGAAAAATGACGTTGTTTCCAAATGCAGTTCGATCGGATGAATGAAAAAGTAAAGCTAAAAATATATTTGTTAATGAAGAAGCTCGATCCGGAGGAAGACATGCAACAGATACATAGACCGCTCCTAATTTATGAATACCAGAGCGACTACCTAGAACATTTCCGCTTTCGTAGTCGTCGAAAAATAAAAATAATGGAAATACTAGTTTGTTCCCAAATCGTTTACATTCATTAATCCAAAAGTTGCCTTGTATAAAATTACCGATATAATTATCTGATTTCGTCAGACCATTTATATAATCTAATGTTTCCTTCATTACACATTCCAGTGAAAAATATTTTTGTAACACATATCGAAGAGGAACCAATTGCTCCACGCATTGAATAGATTCTGTTCTAACAACACCACGTTTGGTAACAGTAGACATTCTCTGACCAATAACTACTTCTGTTGGAGGAATGTAAGTTCCTTGATTTTTTAACATCGTTAGTCTCTTATGTTCTGTGTTATACTGTTGCAATGGAGAACATACGGCTGACTGCAGCTGATTTCTTAAAGGTGATATGTCGTGACCCTGTTTTAAATGTTTACAAATCTCTGAGAAAACTTTATCTATGTTAGGAGTCAAAGTACTACATACATATTGGTTTAATCCCTCTACAATATCTTTGACTACATTTCTTGGTATTAATGGATTTGCGTAAAGTGATGATATGTAAAGTTGTAACGGATAATTATCTGAAGTATGGGCAACTGGAATTTCAGCGACTGTCGGAACATGAGAAAACGGAAATGAACTTGTACTAGCGGAGGACGTCAGTGACTCTGATAAAACTGATTTTGCATCTTGGGTATGTTCGTAAGAATAAATAGAGTTGTTCGTATTAGAGTAATCATTAGAATTCACTTCAGTATGTTGTTTAAGTAAATGTTTGCGAAAGGTATTTCTCAAGTGAAATGAACGCGTACATCCATTTTCTATGCAATGGTATACAGAAAAGCAATGTCTTTCATGGGCAGAAGTAAAGTGTGTGAGTAGAGCCAAAACAGTACTAAATTCTTTCAAACACAGAAAACACTTCGGCATTTTGTGGAGGACCTGCTCTTATATTATAATCGACAAAATATTAAGTACCTGCTTAAAGGTCAATACCAAGATCAGTTATTAAAACATTCACAGTTGTATATACTTTGTCATATTTAGTATCTAAATTATACAAGGCTTTTTGTGTAAATTGCCATACATGCTTACATTCCAATGGATATTGCGCGTTCAATACAAATATGATTTTGAAGCACGCATCAACTGCATCTAAGGTGGATGTTACCTCATATCGCATATTATTCAGTACAACGTATCGAGCAGAAATCTCCTTCAGGGATGATCCAACAACCATAATAAATGGTTGTAAGTGCAGTTCCATTTCTTGCAGTTTCTCTCGTTTTCTAGTTATTGCCTCTTCCACTTCAGCTGCACTTTTAACATGAGTGATAAAACCGTCAAGAACCTCCTGTTTGGAAGGACGCCACTGCTGTCGATTTCCTTTTCTAGGCTTTGATATTGTATGAGTGCTCATTAAAAACGGTATGACCATAAATGCAGCTAGATCCGTTGTCTCTTCATTATTATCTGCAAAATAAAAAAAACTTGAAAAGTGCCATAGGGACTAATCACTAATCAGGTTTTTTTTTATTCCATTCTAAAGTACAGAAACAGAACCCTGTACCTATTGTATGTTACAAAAGGATATAAAAAATGGCACGTATTTAGGCTGTTATTTGGAGACCGACATAGAACACTATCTCAATATTCTCGATATCCCAAAAAAATTTTCTGAAAACGTATAGTATATTACTAGATATATGAGATACTAGCGTCTCCGTCCGCGTAGAATTCGTTTATCGCTGCTCCCTCGGAACCTGTCGAAATTTTCGGAATAAAAAGTAGCCTATGTCTTTCCCCGGGACTCCATACCAAATTTTAGCGAACATGCAGCACGTATAACGGCTATAACGACTTTTACGCAGACGGAGTCGCGGGTAGAAGGTAGCTAGTAACATAGTATGAAAAGGTAATTTACCATTGATGCAATCTAAGTATTCTTTTAAAAATGCATTCTTCCTTTGTGCATATGCTATAATTTTTGATTTGATTGTTGACCAATTATCCTTCAGCTTCTCAACATTATCTGGATACAAAACTTTGAAGTCCTTTAGTAACTGAAAAAATAAGTATAAGGATAAGTATATAACATTAAAATGTACCTAATATGTTTATGTACCAAACCTGCATATTGAATAAAACAATATTTATGAAGGACAAAGAACTAAAATAAATTCTAACTAACTTCAAAACATTTTTATTAGTCTGTAATAAAAAATTGTCTGTAACATGTACTTAAGTAAATATTTTTGTATAATCCCTTTGCGAAATACACCCACAGACAGATATAGAGGACAAACTTATAACAACCCTCTTTTAGTTTGGGTTGTTAAAAATAGTACAGAATACTTACCAAATATATGCCGCCTTGTTGATTCAGTGCTTTATATTCCTCAAAATATTGATCTATTGATATGGCACTTGAAGTTAGACGATTTAATCTTTCTTTAGTAGTAAGTTCCCAGTACAACTGCACAGTTTGCCAAGGATCTGAACAGTTTTTTAGCCACAATAATTTTTCAACTAAGTTCTCATCACTTTGTGTTAACAGGTTAACTTTTTCTTGGGTGCAACTGGGTAGTGGAGAAGCTGTGCCGGAGCCCGATTGTGAAGATGATGCTGAGGAGGACCTTTGTTGATTTTTAGTTATGACACCAGATTTTAAATATTCTCGCCTTGTTTGTCGATAACAATCTAATAGCTTCCCTTTTGCTGAAATCTTCTGTCGGGGATTGAAAGATGTAAATGGTGTGAAATATACAGCTGAACTTTCTTTCTTGAAGACCTTGTTTATTTCAAAAGCTAATTGATAAAACCTAGAGTTTGTTATTCTTTTTTCTGGGTCACTTTTTAATTCATTATGTATCAAAATACTGCATAGCCTTCTTCTGGCAGCATTGTTTAATAGGCCACTTTCTTGAAAACGTAGCAATAGGCCCTTTCCTTCATTACAGGAACTTAAAATATCATACAATTCCTGAAAACAAGTTGACTTTTAACAGACTGCAACAAAAGGGAAAGGTTCTATGATTAACTGTACAATACAGTACAAAAAACTTAATTAAACACCACAAACCAAACCTGGAAAAATGCGCACACACCACATTATAACAGGAGGACATTCTCACACAAATTGACCTAGCCCTAAAAACTAAGCTTCCTGGCTAACCTCCAAAGGAAAAATGTACCAATAGGATAACTTATTTTACTAGCCTCGCACAACGTAGCCAAGTGTCCTATTGGTAAATTTTTCCTCGCAACACCACTTGGCTGTCTCACACAGCTCTGGTGGAAACGTAGCCTAATACTATGGGTACTAGGCAGTACTAGGCAACAATAAACATGCTTCTATATGAAAATGAGAAATAATTATTTACCCCACGCACAGCACCACCATCACCACACCAGGTCAACTTAAATTTATAATTACCTAACATTAAAACCTTAAAATGTAGAGTGCGGTAGTGTGACATATGGGTCCTTACTCAGCATTATGTTGTGACACTTGCTAGTGCCGCAATGCTGGTATTCTGTGGAGCCCCAGATAACCAGATCGTGTGCGACAGCTACCGATATGTACCTAACACCTATTTAAAAAGAAGATACAATATAGAGAAATAAGTATTTGTATACATAGAAAACACCTAAGAGTCGGAAACAAATAATCGTGCGCATAACAAAAAAACGCTAATAATATTTGGCCTGACCAGGAATCGAACACGGCTACATAGGTACTATCGCTGTCATCAAAGTTTACAAGGCAGCAACCTACTGACATTTAGCCTTCCTTCTATTAACAAAAATCTATCTTTTGTTGCAGACCTGTACATATTTTGCTCATTCATCATCTGCCTATAATACATAAGAATGTAATATAATTATACTATGGGGTCTAAGAGTTAATCTTTAACATAGGTGCACAGAAATGAGGCTCCATAAATACATTGGCTTATTTATCAAGACAAAACTAACAAAGCCCTAAGTCTGTAGGTCTTTTTTAAGTACAGTAGAGATCCTGTTGCTACCTTCAGACTCCATCATCAGATCAGCTCTTATACAAATTAATATAATTATATTATACTAGCATCTTCTTCGTTTATCACTGCTCCTTCGGGAACTGTCAAATATTCCGGGATAAAGATAAAGTAGCCTATGTCCTTCACCAGGACTCAAGCTATCTCCATACCAAATTTAATCAAAGCGGTCAAGTGGTGAAAGTGTAACAAATAAACAGATTTACTTCCACATTTATAAGTTATAACATTAGTAAGGATAAGGATTATTTATATGAATATAAGTAAAGTATGCCTAATTTCAGCTGAATCATATACTTCTAAATGGGAGTTTGTGATCTGATTTTTTTTTTAATTGACAACTTACATAATAAACAATGAAAGTAAAATAATAGTAAAAAAAATGGACTCGCTAGCAGGTTTGTGGCAGTTAAAGTGTTCTAGTGAAAATTGTCTAAACATGAAAATGTATTATGAAGATCTACTTACACTTGCACATGTTTCGGTACCTTCGTTTTCCAGTGTTAGTGTAATAGAGTCCTTTAAAGCCGCTGGGTCCTCAAAGATTATATCATATGACTGCCCCGTCTCACTTACATATGTATTGTCCTGCAAATATTATAAAATGATTGTGGTTATAAATAACTTGAAAACTAAACATTTTATAAACCCTATTGGACTATTGGATATTTGAAATGTTAGCCTGGGTGGTAAAAACTGCAGTTTAAAGTTATCCTGGCTCTGGTTTTAACTTTAGTTATGGAACCTTAATATAAATAAATATATCTGGAGACATCTCAGACAAATTGACCTAGTCCTAAACAAAGCGCTAGGCTTGTATTATGGGTAGTAGACAACGATAACTATACTTAGATAGAGAAATAATACTTATTTACATAGAAAATACCAAAGATTCGGGAACAAAATACTCTCAATCATCACTCAAATATTTGCCCTGACTGGGTATCGAACCCGGGACTACTAAAAGTAATTATAATTATAACAGCATTCCTACCACATGGTCAAGCCATAAGGCGAATATTACAGCAATCCTTCCTTACCTGAGGAACCGAATCCGTTATTTGTTTTAATAAGTTTAGTTGAGCAGTCAACTTCGCCCTGTGACCTATGACTGGTACAAGTTCTTTAATGTCCTCATCGGACAGCATTTGTAGGGTCTCGGTATCAATGGCATGTTCTGGTATATAATAATAAATGATTAAAAAAATATTGCATACCTATCTAAAAAAAACAACGTGGTTTTTGCGTTGTGCAACGTGCGCCGCCGCGCCGACGCGACGTCGGCGTAGCGTTGGTACTTACTTATTTACTAACAAGAAGACAAAATTATAATTATAGTGTAAGCGCTTCGACGCGCGCCATTTTTATCATGTCGTGCTCGTACTGGGGCTGGCAAAAATCAAAATTCGAACTTCGGATCGCGCCGTCACTTTCTTGCGTATTAGTTACGCATCGAGAGCAAAAAGGATAGCAATAGACGAAGTTCAAATTTCGAAGTTCATGTAGGGCCCGTGTACCCACATGGCACATTTTACACACAACGCATAGGTACTACCTAGTTACCAAAAAATATGAGGTTTGTTTGAGTAAGAGTAGGTAAGGTACTTATTGTAAAACTGAGCCTGCAAGTCCTGGAACCTGGACCTGCGAATAGCGATAATTTCATCTTGGCCTAGGTAGGTACTAGGTAGTTCATGCCTACCGGCGGCGCCCGATTGCAAGTGAATAACAAGCAAAATAAATAGTAGGTGTACCTATTTGTGAGCATCGTTAAATACTTACAAAATCGCAACATTATAACAAACGTATTATAAAGTATAGGTAGAAGGTATCTAGGAAGAAAGTTTCAAACAGCAATCACATAAAACGACACATACCTTGGAATTTTTCTATATACATTTCTAGTCCCCATGACCGAAGGTAATCTGCGATGGAATTAACAGGCTCCTCCATACCCCGGCGAAATCTTCTGAGGTCTCTTAAATATCTCACAAACACCATGGACTACCTACAGTAGTTTTTTGAGTAATGTTATTTAGGTACCGGTACCGGCACCGGCACAGATCACTACTATTATTTATTTATTTTAATTAAAAAAATTATTGCGCAATTTCGGCTGAAGCACCCAATGACCCAACACTTGTGATGGTCCAAATCAAACAGGAACGAACACGTTTCTTTTTCAAACTGCGAAGGGAAAGGAGCGGGGCGGGGGGCGCGGTGAAGCGCGTTTATGTTGCTAGCAACAAACTGGTGGACAAAATTATATTAAACTATTCATAAAGTGTTTTGTAAAACGTTAAGAAAATTTAGTAAGACTCGTTGTTTTAGGTTTTATTACTCATTACTCACATATTGTTAAACATTTGCAAACAAAAAAAAGCTACACCAACATCGCAACTTAGTAATTATTTAATAAAGTGTATAACTAATTTAGGTACCTACTGATTTGGTAAAATGCTATTAAACGTATGGTTTAATAACAAACTGGTTTTGTTATTGCTTTCAAAAATGTAATTTTAACTATATCTAAAATGTTTTGTAAAACATTAAGAAAATTTAGTAAGACGCGTTAGCTTTTAAGTTTAGTTACTCATTACTCTGATATTGTTAAACATTTGCAAATAAAAAAAAGCTACACCAACATCGAAAGTTAGTTATTATTTGATAAAGTATATAAAACTAAATTAGATAAGTGATTTGTTTAAATGCTACTTAACGTATGGTGGTTTGTCTACCAGTAATAAAATATTGATATTGGTAAATTTTAGCTGAAAAAAATAGTAACTATAAAATAACTTTCAAATAACATAACTAGTTAGTGATGTCTTCCAAAATGAGTTTTGCAATATTAACATTATTTTGGTTCCTAAGTATTAAATTTTGGCTAAACGTCAAGTAGCCCAACTAGTTCAGCTATTTATTTTTTTCAGTGTAGTTGAGGCGGCAAAGAGGCCGAATGAAAGGTGCGTGGCCTATTTATAATCTTTCACCCTTTTCGGTCAATTTTGAATATGAGTAGGGCGAACAAAGAAATGCTAGATAGCAACTCGCGTCACGAGTGGAAAATAACTGGAGTCGTGTACGTGAGACACCATCATACCCTCAATTATTTCCTCATGCGCTGAATGAAAATAATTAAATACGATATTTATTTACAATTACAATGAATTAATTATTAGAAGATTATTTACATTAAAGTTGACTTTTAATTCTTAAAATATTTAAACATTAGTGAAGCTAATAAAGAATGGCTAGTAAAGGCATCTGTCGGCTTAGTGCCGCTAACATTTGACAAAAGTCGATTTGTGACAATCGTCTTGATTAATCTATGGCTGTCTGTTTGACAGTTATCAGTTATTAGTAAACAATAAATATAAGATCTGTTGTATTAAAGTGAATTTAAGTGAAAATGAAGTGATATTAAAGCTAGTTTGTCTATAAAATGCACACAGGTAAGGAGCGTAACAACTGCATTGTTACAATGTAGACGAGAAAAGTCGGTCCCAGCACACTGCCTTGGGGACCCCATAAGTCACCTCACAGACTTATGTGGACTTATGTGGACTTATGTGGTCGCCTATCCTGACCCTCTGACTACGATTACGCAGGAAGACACCTAACAAATCCAAGGGTTTACCTGTGATGCTGTAGTGTTCTAGCTTTTTTATAACAGTGAGAAGAGAGACCGTGTTGAATGCTTTTTTTAAAACAAGGAAAATAGAGACTTACTTTTTACCTTTTTCAACTTCTATTTTCACTATCGATTTAAGTTTTAGTATAGCATCTTCAGTTGATTTTCCCTGCCTAAACCCAAATTGAAATTTTGAAAGTACGTTGTATTTATTGAAGTAGTTTGTTAATCTATTATTAATAAGCATTTCGATAATTTTTTTAATCAATGTGAGCACTGAGACTGGCCTGTAGTTATTCGGGTCTGTTCTCTCTCCACTCTTATAAACCGGCGTAATAAGCAATTGCTTTAATAATTTTGGAAAAACACCTTGGGCGAAACATAGATTTGCTAGGTGACTATATAATTACGGGCACTACAGTCGTTTTGCACAGTTTTAAATGTTTTGTGGCAACCCCATCAAGACCTGGGGTACGGAGTTGCCGGTCGGCCGCCAAGGGATCAACACGTGTTTGGGACGAGACGATTAAGAAGTTGGCTGAGGCAAAACCTTTACTTGGCGTCTGCCCGGTTGCTCTTTACTAAATATCGAAATCGCGTAGCGGGTGCTTAGTACGAATCAACAAAATTCGGTCCTTGATTAATTTCGTGTGCGTATGCGCGTTGTGTTTGGCCGCGTGTTTCTTCGTTGCAGCAAGTGTGTACGTGTGTCGGTGGCAACGTCCATACCACGCCATCACGGCGAGTGTGAGCGTGTGAGCGTGCATGCTTCGGTACCCCACGCAGCAGTACCACTGCCCAGGCCAGAACACCCTGGGCACATGAGTGACCATTAGGGTAAGATCGTCTTGCGAGTAGATTTAATAAATTGTTTTATCGCGCGATCTACCAATAGCTTAAATTAATCCGATGACACGATAAAATACAATATATTTTTAGAAGGGCGAATAGGGCTACCCACAAATCGTACCTAAGTTTATAGGATGTATATAGAATTCGGCTCGTAATAGTAACGCAATTGTATTTGCTCATACAGACATCACAAAACAACGCCGTCGTTTACGACACATAAAACCAACCAACTCCAATAAAAGCACTCACCGACACGAAAAGTCAAGGACTTTAATTGCTATGCCACTATGGAACCCTGTCGTAATGAAAGCGTCAAACCACATGAAAGAAATTACGCCAAAATTAATGATTACCATTATGCGACAGGGTTCTATAGTGGCATGGTGGTTGAGATCCTTGATTGTACAACCTAGCCTTTAAAATAAATAACTAACTTCGGCGGGCGAGAGTAAGATTAAAAAAAAGTACGTGTAGGTAAATTAGTCGAGACGGCGGCAGAGGAGTAGGGTTCAGGTAGCGCAAAACGGTATGCAAAGAGTCCCTTTACGAAACCTACAGGACTTAAGTTAGTGCGATACGCGATGACCTAACGTTCTTCATGGCATTTAAGTCTATTTTAGCATAGGGTAAGGATACAAGGTAACAATTCAAACGAGATAAAAGTAAGGAAAAACCCGGCCCGGTGACAAAGAAAAGGGTCAAGCTTCGGTTCTGCAATATCCCACGGACAATAACCACATTTCGAAGCAATTGCACAAGTCGACGCAAGTTACTCAATAGTTCCGAGAACAATCAACCCTGGGTAGGAACCAAACAAAGGACAAGCCGTTCCTTTGATTTAGAAACGGATTTTACGTTGTCTATAAACACCGTTAGAATAATGAAAATTATTTCGATTCCCAAGGACGGTAACTATCTATTTAGAGCGATAGCACATCAAATGACAACAGTGCTAGGTATGAATTACGACCATCGGTCTATCAGAGAGGAACTTGCCAACCTGCTCGCGTCAGAAAGGGATGATACTCAAATTAACTTCAAGGTAGTATTCTGGAATTCATGGCCACTCATAATGACACGTCACGACATTACTCACAACTAGTAGATTGTCAGGGAATTAAAAACCATACTAAAAACGGTTTCTGAGGAGGTTGTAACATCCAAAAAGTGTGATATCACCTTTTTTTGCTTTGTTTACATGAAGACGGGGGAGGCGCCCGCCCTTGCTCGCTCAGAGCGCCGTTTTGCCGCCTAACATTGACTACTTATAGACTAGTATTCGACAAGGACTGTCGGTACAATACCTGATCATTTAATTCATTCTTTCTTTTGTTTGGAGGCTTTCATCGCTGGCTGAGTGTCGTAGCGGCTATTTAACGAGCGAACGAGCTTCACGCCCATACTTGAAGGAGCCGGTGTACTTCTAATAACTTGTAAATTACTCTCTCATCTTGGATAACAAACCGTCGACATTGAACCGGCTCGATTTACACTTAGGTACTCACTTTATGTCACGCATTTCAACACGGAGCGTTTATATCCTAGATCTTGGTTCCTCTATCCACATTCTAAACTCATATTTAACCCGTTTTACATTAGTAATTCCTCTTTATTTTCAATGCAAAACCCGGACAGCGGTATTGTTTGGTTAGTTGTTTTGTCATAGTATGAAACGTCACCTTGACGTTTGACAAGAGGCTAAGGCGTCGCCCCGTCGGCGTGTGAGCAGATTCATTTACCGGTTTCCATCTTACATTCATATTTACTAGTTCCAGATGTTTTAGTCATTTAATTTCAGCTAAGCAAAAGTGCTTCTTTACTGGGAAGGATCGGAAGTGTTTATTTGTTTATTTATTTATTTATTTATTAAGGACATCAACAGCACAATACAGAAAATATGAGACCGATAACACCAAATAGCAAACAAAGCCAATTATAGATATCCACAGATTAACCAGATAACATATTTAACAACACTGGTGCGATTAAAAACTAAAAGAGTTGACTGTGCTCATGTAAACCACAAGTCAAGTAATAAAAAAATAAACTTGAGTAAACTAACAGTGAACAATTTATCAAGAGAAAAGGCAAAAAGCCACGCTTGTATGTATGTGTGTGTGTGTGTGTGTGAGTAATTGTGTGTGAGTGTGTGTGTTGTTTGTGCGATTGTGATTGTGTGTTTGCGTCAGTGTGCCTATTCACTTAAAATAATTTATGAAGTGCATTGAGTGCAACATTTAATTACTGCTGATTTAAAGGAAGATTTAGACAAAGAAAATGGGTCCAAATGACTAAATGTTTTATTATATGTGTTAGCCAAGCGAAGCAATGGTGAGTTCAGGGCATTTAGTGTGAGCAAACGGGACATGAAATAGTACTCGTTTAGCGTGACGCGAGCGGAAGGTAGGAGTGCTATAAGACAGCTCCGCCGTGAGCTCAGAGCTATTCAGTCGGCCGTTGACGATATCATGCAGCAGGGACATGTCCATTAATTGACGACGCTTTTGCAAGCAGAGTAAACCATGCCGCTTGCAGGCAGTTTCATATGCAAGATTTAAATGTCCTAGCCCAAGTCTAAAATTTAGATGGCGGATAAAAATACGTTGAATACGTTTAATTCGTTAAATGTGAACAATTGAGGTGACCAGACGGTGCTCGCATATTCTAAGACGCTACGGACATAAGCAGCATATGCCTTTAGACAACCGAGGTCTTTAAAAGGGGAGCAAATACGCATATTAAATCCCAAATTCTTATATGCCCGATCAGCCACAGTATCAACATGTTTTTCGAATGTGCTTTTCTCTTCGATTTGAATCGGCTAGGTTGGCAGCGACCGGAGACGCATTGGAATGCGGCAGTAATATCACTACGGCGCGTCACTTACGTTTGCAGGCCGGTCATCGAGAGATGATTCAGATCTTCTGCTGTGATTTCGTGTGAATAAAAGCCGATGAATGCCGTGGCCGAGTGAATTATATCGGTGCTAATCATGTCTAGACGTTTACTTTGACCTTGAGGCCGGGTTTCACAGTGAGTATGCTGTAACTTTCGCGTATATTGTTCACGCTGTCGCGTCGATGCCGGCTTTTAAGTAAAGACTGACTTCGATTCCTTTCAGGTCAGGATGCCTCTTTTTCATCAAGAATAACTGGTATGCTCGTGTCTAAAGTCTTAACGTGCGCTGTCGCGCGTCTTAAAGGTAAATTTTCAGACGGCTAGCTGGAAAGATTTTTGTACCACACAGGATAGGGAGTCTATGTGGGACAAAATCTACCGAGTAATCAGAAAAACGGCTAGACGTCAGGAAGACACGTTGCTCAGAGACGAACAGGGGCTCACCTTAACACCGTCAACAGTAACAGTCGGCTCAAAGACTGGCAGAATGTTTTTACCCGGATGACCGTCAGGACGGTGAGTCGGACCATCACAGGAGCATCAGGGACGATACGGAGGGAGACAACCCAGCAGTGGAGTCACACCTCGCTGGCGATGATCCACCTTTCACACAAGTGGAAATGGATACAGTAGTCAGAAGTATGAACCCGAAAAAGGCACCTGGGTCGGACGGACTCACTGCAGATATATGCGCAGCAGCTCGGCTGCCCTAGCAAAAAACAGAGTAACTACAATAAATCAAATTTTACAGGAGAGCATAAAAACTAAAAAGTTGATTTTAAAAAGAGCTGTTATGAGAAATTGTTATTTTTTGATATTTAATGTAACACGCATTGTGGTATCTCTTAATTGTATGCATTTATATCATAAAAAACTTTAAAGTTTAAGTTTAAAATGACTTTGTGTGTAAGCAAGTGTAAAATAAAATATGTTACCACCGAGTTTTCAAACAAAGAACAAAGTAAATAAATTTACTTTGTTTATTCAATTAAATTTTAGTAAGTATACATATATGATGGAGTGCAATGGAAAAATAAAGTTAAATTATCATATTTTATTTATTAAATGAAATGTAAACGTAATTTCCTATTTTGATACAAAACCACAATATACATATTTCAAAAACCCGAAGCGGCTGCAAGTTTATCACATGTTAGCATCTGAATTTCCAAATATTCCGGTGGCTTCCAAAAAAAATTTTCTTACGAACACAACAATAACAATAGCCAAATCGGTCAAGCCGTTCTCAAGTGATGATCTGAATAGATAATTATGTATATATCGATTATTAATTAAACTTCACTTGTAACTAACAAACTTACAATATAAGTAGGTACAACTGGTTTGATTGATTTTAATTTTGCATACCTACTCATGTAATTTTAATGTTTTTTTTTGTTTTTTTTGTTCCCGACTGTATTTTATTGTATTATCATATTATTATATTTATTTATACTTGCAATAAACATATGAATATTTTTTATAAAATGGTATTTATCGCCAAAAAAGTAAGTAAAATTAAAAATAAATTTAAAATTTATTTAAGGGTATTTTCAGTAGCAAAATACCCGATCATTATGTAAACTTTCAGTATTTTGAAAGTAACTGTCAACAGGAAACCCCCGATTCATTAAATAAAGGTATCATGCTTTGGTTGTTACTGATACCAATGTCTTCCAGTGCAATTAAATAAACTCTCAATTTCATATCTAAAATTAAAAAAACGGACTATGTAATACATGTTTTTTTTAAAGTAAAAGTTATTCTTTCCCTAGACCTCAAGATAGATTCAGAATTTCATCGAAATCAGGTCAGCAGTTTGGTGAGGAATCAGGCGAGCTGAACGCCTGTTTACTTTTAGACAGTGGAGTATGATAGTGTAAAAATCATGGAAGTTTTATAATGAAATAATATAATAATGTTGAAATCTCTATAATCATTTGTTTGTCATCATTAAAGCAGCTGATGTTGAAGTACTTTGAAAAAAAAGTTTCATTTCTTCTGTTTCTAACAAGAAATCGTCTATTAATGATAATTATGATTTATAAAACATAATAACGTAATTCAATTTAGAATAACAAAAAAAATGGAGTGTTTAGTTAAAAAATAAATACCTTTGTGCTAAATTACCAAGCATCCTGCCAAGAGAATTATTCATCTTGAAAAGCACTAACAAAATAGTCACTTTAATCCACTTTAATTACTTTGTCGTCACTAACTATGATGTAATTTAACACTTATGATAAAGTCGTATCGCTCCCGTGTTCGTTTAAGTATAATTAGAAGGTCAAATAATATGAAGTATACTTATTTGACTGCAAAAATACGCACAACGCAAATCAAAAACAAAGCAACTTCGGTTCTCAAACCATAAACAAAGTAAGTAGTCATTAGTTACTTTATTTTTTGTTGAATTCACAGTTTGATTTGTTTTTGAGTTGAAATCACGAAATCTTAAGTGTACTTCATTTTTAAGAAAAATAATTCGCGACTCATGTAAAATTAAGAGTTTTTGTTAATACAGGTCTGTGCAGAATTAAAAATTGAATAATATTATGTGAAAAAACGATTTCAGAAAAAAATGTAGTTACTCTGTTTTTTGCAATGGCGAAGTATTTTTGTGCTTAGCGAATTCCTGCCTTAGGCTAGCCTACTTCCCCAAAGCCTGGAAGTCAGCACACGTCTGCATCCTACGGAAACCCGGTAAAGAGGACTATACCCACCCCAAGTCATACCGACCGATTGGTCTATTGTCGGTACTAGGGAAAATCGTGGAAAAAATGCTGGTAAACAGGATCAAGTGGCAGATCCTCCCGGCCCTGAACAAACGTCAGTACGGGTTCATGCCCCAAAAGTCAACGGAAGACGCCCTCTATGACCTGATGAGACACATAAGAACTGAAGCAGAAACGAAGAAACGCATCGTGCTACTTGTTTCGCTAGACATAGAGGGAGCTTTCGATAACGCCTGGTGGCCGAAGCTCAGAGCCCAACTGGCCAAGAAAGGCTGCCCGAGAAATCTTTTGCTCCTATCTGCTCCTACCTGGACGACCGCATGATAAGGGTACACTACGCGGGCGAAATCAGCGAAAAGCCCACGACAAAGGGATGTGTCCAAGGCTCTATAGGAGGTCCAATCTTCTGGAATGTAATTCTAGACGATCTCCTACAGATGCTCAACGACACGGACGCCCATTGTCAGGCCTTCGCTGACGACGTCTTTCTGGTAATCTCTGGCAACGACTCAGGTGCAGTAAAAGCAAAAGCCGAACGGACTCTCCAAAAAGTGGTTGAATGGGGTACCCAAAATAAGCTAAACTTCGCCGCTCACAAAACGGGAGCCATGGTGATAACGAGGAAGCTGAAATGGGACCCTATCCGAATCTCAATGGCTGGGACCGCAATGGAGCTTGTCGACGAAATCAAACTATTGGGACTTACCATAGACCGTAAGTTGACCTTCAACGCACACGTAGAAAAAACGTGCCGAAAGGTAACGAATATCTACAGACAGCTGTCACGTGCGGCAAGGGTGTCATGGGGTCTCAATAGCGAGATAGTGAAAACCATCTACGTGGCGGTGATAGAGCCGATCGTCCTGTACGCAGTAAGCGCATGGCACGAGTTTGCCAACAAGTTGATGGTGCGAAACCAGCTAGATTCAATACAGCGTGGTTTCGCCCAGAAGATTTGCAAAGCGTACAGGACGGTCTCTCTGACATCGGCGCTGATCCTGTCGGGAACCCTCCCACTGGATTTGCGCATTCACGAAGCGGCAAGCCTCTACGAGGTCAAAAAGGGCTACAGTGAGGACCACATACCACGAGCAGACGAACTGGCAAAGCAAGCAGCCCTTAGGAAGAAGACCACCCCCCAATACGAAATGGTGCCGGTGTCCTACGCCAAGAGGTCGATAAGACAAAACACGGTCGAACAGTGGCAGGTTCGCTACGGGGCATCCGGGACAGGTGCGACAACCAAGAAGTTTTTTACAACTGTGAGAGATGCAAACAGCATATTAAAGAAACTCAAACTCACAAACTTCTTGGTTCAAGCGTTTACTGGTCACGGAGGCTTCGCCGCCTATCTCCACCGTTTTAAGATCAAAGACACACCCTCGTGTGTCTGCGACCCGACCCTTGACGAGGACATCTGGCACGTTGTCTGCGATTGCCCGCGTTTTGGCATGGAAAGGCTCGACCTTGAGCAAAAGACCGGGGTCAAAGTTTCTCCGGATAGCTCAAGCTGGAAAGCCCTGCTGGGAACAGAAGCCAACCGCGAAAGCACGAAGGGTTTTATAGAAAAAGTTGTACGCGTAGCGTGTTTAAGGAACAAATAGTTCGGTACCCGGACTATTCTGGAAAACGCTACGCTGAAATTTGACACCACGCAAACCCCTCAGGCACAGGACCCGGGCAGGATTCCACACCGAAACAACCCCCACAGACCTCCTTCCCTCCAAACCTTCGTACTCGTACCCCCCTTCCAACCCCCCCCCCTCGCTGTATCACCCCCCCCCCCTCGCTGTATCCCCCCAATTCTGTCCCCTCCCCTACAAGAAAACCCAATTTTCTTCTCCCCCCCTGCACCCCTAATCTTGTAGGATGATGCAATAGTATAAAATAAATAGTATAATATTTCCAACCCCAAACACCCCATTCCCTAAGCACCACTGTACAATCTCTTTGTTTAAACCCTAGCTAACTCTGACCTTAAGTGTACCTATGTTAACATAAGCAACCTCCTGACGCACGCACCACCCGAACACCTAAGGGGTGTTGGTAGGACGGGGGATGGGGAATCCTGCGGCCTCCTAAACGGGAGAATGATTTTCTCTCCCGGCCCTTCAGCACAGGCTGGGGTAAGGCTCCGCTCGCGATTCACTGGTCCCTCGTCAAACTGACACCTGCCCCTCCCCCCTTAATTATAGCAGATGTTTAGGCTAAATTGCAATGGAAGAGGTCACAAAAGAGGGCAGCGCAAGGAGACACGCGCAAAAATAGTATCTCCAGGCAAAAGACCAAGCCTCAAAAAAGGGTAGCCCCACCCATAAAGATGGTGTCCACAGCCACACAAGCGGTCCTGAAAAGATCTCCGACCCAACCCTTCCATTGTCGGGCAAAAGAAAGGAAGCCCGTAGTCCGTAAGCATGCATGCGTCAGGATTCCCACTCCGCGACTCACATAGATATAGTCTCCCCCCCATCCCAACCCCCACTCCTATCCCCCCTTTTTGGAAAAACCCCGCGGATAAGTAAACGGAGGAAGGACTTTCTCCTCCGGCCTTTCAGCACTGGCTGGGGTAGTATCCGCGGGAGTCTAAATTCTAGTTAGTAATAGGGGCATTGGTGTTTTTAGCCGGTGCGACCCCGGCAGTACCTGGGCCCTCCATTCCCAGGTCTCCGGAAGGGATTTTCACCTCTGCCCTTTGTTTTTTCTCTAAAGTAATGTTTTAAAAACAGTAAACAAAAGCAAGGACTTTTGTCTTTGGCCCTTCAGGCGATTACCAAAAAAAAAAAAATTACTTGTCCAGAAGCGAAGAAAACGTTTGTGTCACAAAAAGGTCATGGTGTCAGGGACGCCACAAATAACAAAGGACAGACAGACGCACAGGTAAAACAATGAAGCACGTGCGACTCTTCGGACGCACAAACACTTAGCCCGACCCCAGTCATAGCGAGTTTGCCTACCCCGTACCTCAATAGTTTGGTAGAGTGTGCACGATGTCGATGCAACGTTGTTGGTTCAGGGTGCCGCAACCTTCCGAAGTAGTCACCGTAGCCACATGGAACGTAAGAGGTTGCGCGTCAGCGAAAGATAGGGCCCGCATCATCGCCCGCATCAACAGCCGAAAAACTATACAAGAGGCCAGAAACCAACACTGAAACGGATCCTGAAGATAACAGAAAACGGAAACCTAGATTCCTGCATCAGGAATCAACGTGCCTGAGATCGAGTGGTATCAGTAAAACGCAGTCTTAACTTCCTCTCCGTATTTAATACACTATAACTGTAGTATCTATCTTCCCTCATTCGGGCCACGATGCTAGTATTCGGGTCTGATCTATCCTCCCCACACCCCATCCGACTGCAAAAGCCCCGAACACTACCTGTAACTCCGGCTCCCCGGTGTCTCGGACAGGAGTGGCAGTTGCTGCCATTGGGTGGCAGGCGACAGCAAGGCTGTACGAGAGGGCCTAGGTATCCACGAGGTCTCTACGGGACTTGGTTTCTGCATGGGATGGGATGTTAAGGTTGTGACGGTATGCGCGGACGCACACAGCCGACAATGCCGAGTCCTGTGAGGGCTCGACTTTAATACCTCTAGTTCAGGGATCCTAATAGGAGTTTTCACGGAAACAACGGTTTACCCAAACCAACACCTGTAATTAAATATTTACAACAATTCACTTAACCTAAATCACTCGCGGAAATACGGATGGTGGACGTGACCATAGGCGGAAGCTATGTTTTGATACGGGACGGGAGTGAAGCTCCTTACTAGATGGTCGGCGTGAGGCGCCGTGACGGGAAGAAGAAGTTCCTTAAACGCAGATGGAGTGAAGCTCCCAAATATGAGGTTTGGCGTGACGCGCCGAGATAGGGTGAAGGAGGTTTCCCAAATCGCGGATGGAGTGAGGCTCCTTACTAGTATCTGACACTGCTGGTCTAAACGCCCTCAGTCACAGTGCCGACGGGACGGTAATCCCCGAGCCGCCAGACGCACAGGACCTGGGGAGTCCAGGGGTTTGGTGTAGATACTTCCAAATAAGTACGGTATGGTTTCAACGCCAACGGGACGGTAATCCCCGAGCCGCCAGACACGATGAACCTTTTGGGAAAGAGAGTTTTGGTGTGGGAAAAGATCTGAACGCCGACGGGACGGTAATCCCCGAGCCGCCAGACACGTCCGGACCTTTGGGAATGAGAGTTTCGGTGTGAGAGTAGATCTGAACGCCGACGGGACGGTAATCCCCGAGCCGCCAGACACGTCCGGACCTTAGGAACGGTGGTTAAGGAATAGGAGAGGGAATGACACTTCGACAGTTAGATCTAAAGGTAGGGATGCAGCGAGACGGTAGTCCCCGAGCCACCAGCGATCCGCACCCTATGCGAGCACACCGCGAAGTGCGCCGCGGCGCCTGCGCCGGGCGCTTATATAGGCCGTGAGGGCGGGGTGCGCGGCGCGGGGTCGGTACTTCGCTATGGAGAGGCGGCCGCTTCGATTTGTGACGTCACGCTGGCCTACGTGATCTCGGGTGCGTAAGCTGCGGTCCTGAGCCAGCGCGTGACGTCACAAGGTTCCTATAAGGAACGAAACGAAACCCCATCAACACCTAGGGCACTATCAGTTTTTAGGGACACCAAAATATTTTCAGTTTCCTGGGGGTCTGTTTCCAGTAGAACGAAAGATGAGGCTATGTAGCTATTGTTTTGTATGGGAATTTATTTATTTATTTGTTTATTTATTTATTGTTAGGAAATCCGAAAGTTACAAATACAACATATGAAACAAGAATAGGAAACAAAAAACCAATTAAAGGATTTCAGATATAGAGACTGAGTAGCAAATTTAAAGTTTAGTACAAACTTCAAAGGTACACGCACTTACACAAAAACAATTGCACAAATAAAAGCTAAAATTAAAACTACAGCTAAATACAAGCCAGAGGTAGATCCCCAAAAGGTTCACTTCACTATGTTAAATAAAACATGCTCAAACAACACATTTCGCTGTCAAACTTCGCCTCACGGAAGGAATTCTACAATTGAATATATCGATATCGAGCTTACTCACCCAATTATTCAAGCCTTTACCAGCACGCGTCAAGAAACTGTTTTGTCTGTATCTAGATGATGCAGATCTAAGTGATATAGGGGGATAAATCCTTTTAGATCGAGGGGAATACTAAACGAAACGTAAGAAAGCAACTCAGGACTGTCAACGAGGCCGCTAGTAATATTTAGAATATAAGTAATGTCGGCTATTTCCCGGGCGTTGGTATAGGGGCACCAAATGGTGTCTTTTACAAATATTAGTGTAAATTAAAGAACTATAGGGACATTTAACTTGGAACAGTTACCCAACCGGACAAATAATTTTTGATAACAACAGCTTGGGATCTATTGTCAATATAAGATGAAAACCATCTCAAAAAATCTCCATTTATCCCTGTAACACTCAATTTCGATAGTAATATGCAATGATCAATTCTGTCAAAAGCTTTAAGATATCAGTATAAATAACATCCACCTGAGAGCCACTATCCATTGCATCTGTAACATACTCATTAAACAGCACAAGATTGGAAACAGTGGACCTACGCTGTAAGAAACCGTGCTGATTGGAAATAAACGAATTTTTTAGAACATCATAAACTTGGTTATAAACTATTTTTCCGAGAATTTTAGATAAAATACATAATTTAGAAATGGGTCTGTAATTAGTTATGTTAGTTTTAGGCCCATTTTTATGCACCGGAGTAATGAAGGCCGATTTCGGACGGCACTAGACCCTCAGAAAAAGAACGTCTGAATAATAAAACTAAAGGGGTCACCATGGTCTTTGCACAATTAATTAAGGGCTGGCATCTTATCAGGGCCGGCTGACTTGGATGGGTCCAGTTTGCACAATATTGTTACGTACGTGGCGGTAAGTAACTGATAGAAATGCACAAATACACCGATAATCAAAAGTAAGACTTTAATACCGCACTCACTTAAACCGTTAGAAACAATTATCGCACAATAAATTCGAATACTCAGACGATCGCTCGGGTCGCTCTTGTTCGCACTGTTCGCTTTCCAATTAAAGACTGACTAGGTACTTGAAATCGGTCCGCCTTTATAGTTCCCGTATCCGATCATTCCAGAATGCGTTCTGGAATGATCGATGTACTTTGCCCCGCCAAGGTCGTTCGAGACTATTCGTTGCTGGAATGTTCTACGCCTCTCTACATTCTATTGTTCGCGATGTCCTTGACCTTGACTCACGGGTCTGGAATATTCTGCGTATTGCCGTCTCATTTTTAATCGTGTTGTCTCTTTCTCATGCTTCTCGAAGGTTCTCAGTATCGCTGTCTCTTTCTAATCATGCTATCTCTTTCACATGCTTCTCGAAGGTTCTCAGTATCGCTGTCTCTTTCTAATCATGCTATCTCTTTCACTCTTAGTGGAATATTGCCATATACCAAAATTAACGATTGAAAAATGAGACGCCTTATCCCATCGGCGTAACACTACCCCCTCCTAAGACATGCTCGTCCCGAGCATTATTAGTCCCGTAGTATCTTGCCAGTCGGTCAACGTGGACAACCTTGCAGGGACTTCGCTGGCTCCGCTGTATCCGATACGTCACGTCGTTGATTTTGGTGACTACTTTGTACGGCCCTTCTCAATTCGGCGATAGTTTCGGCGATTTCCCTTTTCTTCGCGTGGGGTTATGCAGCCACACCAATGAACCTTCCTCGAACCCCACTTGGTTAGATTTTCGGTCATATCGTGGCTTCATCTTCTCGCTGGCTTGAAGTCCATGTTCACGAACGTGACTGTGAACATCGTCTATCCGGTATCGCAAATCACTGGCACACTCGGTGATCGATTTTAGCGAATCTGGACGGCGTCCAGTTAAAAGGTCTGCAGGTAAACGAAGTTCTCTTCCAAAGTTCACGTAAGCTGGGGTGACAGCCGTACTTTCGTGAGTCGCCGACCTATACGACATCAGGAAGAGGGGAATTTGCCTATCCCAATCCTTTTGGTGACTTTCAACAACCTTTGCCAAATGTCTTTCCAACGTCTGGTTGAATCTCTCGACCCTTCCGTCCGATTGTGGGTGATATGGCATAGTTCTGGTCTTATGAATTCCCATGATTCGGCAAGTTTCCTGGAACACCTGGGACTCAAAGTTTCTGCCTTGATCACTGTGAATTTCGAGAGGCACCCCAAATCGACAACACACTTCCATCACTAATTTCTCCGCTACAGTGACTGCTTCTTGGTTAGGGATGGCAAATGCTTCAGGCCATTTGGTGAAGTAATCCATTATAACGAGGATGTACTTGTTTCCCGAGTCGGATGTTGGAAACGGGCGTGCAACGTCTAAAGCAATCCTTTCCCAAGGAGCTCCAACATTGTACAACTTGAGCCCTCCTCTACTGCGTGTTTGCGGCCCTTTGACTGAAGAGCAGTTTTTACACTTCCTGCACCAGTCTTCCACATCTTCACGGCAGTAAATCCAGTAGAAGCGTTGCCGAATTTTCATTAAGGTCCTCTTCACTCCAAGGTGCCCACCGGAAATTCCGTCATGGAAGGATCTCAAAACTTCACTCACTCTTGTTCTTGGTCCATTGGTCGACTTCCATTTCCTGCACAGTACGCCATTATGCATAACCAGACTTTCCCATTGAGCCCAGTAGCTCTTTGTTTCTCTACTCATCGGAACTACTTCACACCATTTTGGTTTTGGCACGCCCGCTTTAATCCAATCGAAAATGGGTTTAATGTCCTGGTCTTCTTGCTGCGCTTGTTGCATGACTTCATTGCTCCATTCTTCACTTACAGTATCAGTCCTCAACATTCTCACACAATCTTTGCCCTCTTGCCTTAAACAATGTTTACAGTCATCCGGACAAGGTCTTCGGGAAAGGGTATCCGCGTTGCCGTGTGATTTTCCACTGCGAATACTGTGGCTGGTACGAACCAAACTAGCTCCTCCACTCGCACGTGGTTGGCAATCTCGTTCTGAGCACACTCCGCCAGCCTTCTGCCATGACCCGACAGTGTCCGGCGCAATCGAAGGCACCGCGCTCACATATCTACCGCTGTCGGTAATTTTATGATGCTGCGCATCATTTGTTTTTGCCGCAGCCAAGTCTCTCTTCGCGGCCGCCCGCGGCGACGCGACCTTGCGACTCTCGTCAAACAATCGCTGTTGACCGCCATCATTCCGTATTCCACGTACAAGTTGATCGCGCTGTCTTCTCTTCCTTTTTGGGCAACTGGTTTGCAAGTGTCCGCGTTCTCCACACCAATAACACCTTGGCCCAAATTCACGGCGAGGAGCAGTTGGGTCCCTGGACGAAACTTCTCGCACCCTAAAAGGCCTCAAGTCCTGGCGTACAGCTTTCACCTCCAAGGCGTGTGCAACTGCATCCTTCAAGCTACCATGATGTCCCAGTCGCACAGCAGCTCTGACTTCCAAATCACGGATTCCGTCAATGAAGGCCTGTACTAGCATGCTGTCTACCAACGAGCCCGATGCAGTTTGATACGCCTTTCTGACCAGCTTTTCTATTTCCAGAGCCCACTGTTTTAATGACTCGTTACGTCCCTGGGTTCTGTCTTTTAGCTGAGCTCTAAAGACGTGCTCGAGATGACTGTCACCATAACGTGCCTCCAAAGCTTCAAGAAGGCGGTCGTATGTCCTATCTTTTCCCAGCGCTTCCAGAATGGTGAGGGCTTCATCTCGTAGCGCCAAGGTTAAGGCCGTCTTCGCCTGGTCTTTGTTCCACCCATTGGCCTGGGAAACGGACTCAAATTGGAGTTTATAGGCCGTCCATGATGAAGTTCCATCAAATGGTGGAACTTTGAATCTTCCAGCTACCGGGGCCGACGACTCAGGTCCGGAGGCACCGTTGACCACTTTAATTTCTAGCTTTTTAACTTCGTTCCTTAAAGCCTGGAGACGATTTTCAACTTTTTCATTAACTCCCTGGAGACGGTTCTCGAACTTTATGTCCATGTCAACAAGTTTTCCTTTAACCTCAGTAATTTCCTTCTTCCATTCGTACCTCTTCTAGGAGAATTCTCGATTGTTCCTCTTGAGATTTCTTCTCACTGAGTATCTCATTCCGGAGGCTTCTAGTTTGTTCCTCTTGAGATCTGGATTGTTCTTGAATAACTCTCGATTGTTCCTTCAACAGGACAAAGATCGCGTTGAGGTCGATTTCCGGCTTAGCTGACGCTGCTGTAGTAGCCGGTGCAGTAGCGGTAGACGTACCAGCGGCAGCTGCAGAGTCGTCAGCTGCAGTTTGGCTCCGGGTTTTGACCCCCTCCTGCTCTTGATCTTGCGGAGTTGCTGGCATTTTCTATCCCACTTCTGACACCAAATGTTACGTACGTGGGGGTAGGTAACTGATAGAAATGCACAAATACACCGATAATCAAAAGTAGACTTTAATAACGCACTCACTTAAACCGTTACAAACAATTATCGCACAATAAATTCGAATACTCAGACAATCGCTCGGGTCGCTCTTGTTCGCACTGTTCGCTTTCCAATTAAAGACTGACTAGGTACTTGCAATCGGTCCGCCTTTATAGTTCCCGTCTCCGATCATTCAAGAATGCGTTCTGGAATGATCGATGTACTTTGCCCCGCCAAGGTCGTTCGAGACTATTCGTTGCTGGAATGTTCTACGCCTTTCTACATTCTATAGTTCGCGATGTCCTTGACCTTGACTCACGGGTCTGGAATATTCTGCGTATTGCCGTCTCATTTTTAATCGTGTTGTCTCTTTCTCATGCTTCTCGAAGGTTCTCAGTATCGCTGTCTCTTTCTAATCATGCTATCTCTTTCACATGCTTCTCGAAGGTTCTCAGTATCGCTGTCTCTTTCTAATCATGCTATCTCTTTCACTCTTAGTGGAAAATTGCCATATAGGTACCAAAATTAACGATTGAAAAATGAGACGCCTTATCCCATCGGCGTAACAATATGTTAATTAATTTATCTGGATTAACTTCAATGCTGTTCAAATCAATCGCCGAATTAACACGCAAATTGCAAAGAGGATTGGAAACAGCACCAGTTGGCGCCGAGAACGTAGAACAAAAATAGTCTGAAAAAGCATTACAAATATCGGAACCGGTATTGATCGTGATTTGATAAATGACCAGAAGAGCTTTGGATTCTTTGTAATGTTACTTTCGACGCGTTCGATGTACTTATTAAATCACTCTTGCTCTAATTTACGTACTCTGTCTCTCAACACTATATAAGAAACTAAAGTAGATTTATTATTATGCAATTAAAATTTTTGAAGGTACTTTTTGAGTTTTTTTTAGTGAGATCGAGTACCATGCAGGATACAAGTCTATATTCAGCTTTCTACAGGGTACATACTTGCCTCTTAGCCTTTTAAAGGTTTCATAAAAGAAATCAACTGACTGATCCAAAGTACGCCGAGAGAATTCGCCTTCCCAATGTATATTTGACAACTCGTTATTAATAGACTCCTTATCGCCTTTATTAAAATTGTATTTAAACTGAGGAGCCGAAAGTAAAGGGCTCATGGTAATAAAATTCATATAAATAGTAAAAGGTTTATGGTATTTGCAACAGGTACTAGGGCGTTAGGGCAGAGCGTCGGTGGCCTAGTGGCTGAGGGGGTCGACTCGTGATCGTAAGGTACCGAGTTCAAACCCCCGCGGTCACCATGTACCAATGAGTTTTTCTAACTTAAGTGCATTACCCGATGCTCTTACGGTGAAGGAAAAACATCGTGAGGAAACCTGCACATTCGAACAGCTGAGTGTGTAAGAGGGTAATTGCACAAAAGATCCTAAAGGGTCGAAGTGTATCCGAAAGGGCCCATCTGTAAGATAAGATAAGATAAGGGCGTTAGGGCACTCACACACATATACATTATCATTAGACAAGACGAGATCAAGCAACTTATTATATTGATTTAAAACCCCGTTATATTGTCTGAGATTATGCATATTCAGGTCATCAATCAAACAACACTCATCCGCAGTCAAGTAGTTAGACGGAACGAATGATGACCCCTCAACCGACCATACAATACTGCTCATATTAAAGTCACCAATCAGGAGATATTTATCGTTCGGGTTATTTAATAATACCATATTCAGAAAATTTGATAACTGCTGCGAGAATGTATAACCATTATTTTGTTTACAGTACAGTACGCAAATATGGAATATCGGTCTATTGCAGTTATCCTTAAGTGAAAGTGTAACCCACAAGTCCTCGGCAGTGGACTGAAAAGCCTGCCGCGGGGCTACTGCGAGCTCCCGGCGGGTAGCTATAATCACGCCACCACCGCGGCTTTGACCAGTCAATGCACAATCACGATCCCGCCGCCAAACCACGTATCGGTCATCAAATAATTCCGAATCCAACACCCCGTCCACCAGCCAAGTCTTGGTTAAAACAATTATGTCAAAAAAGGCTACACAAAGGTGCGATAAAACGTAAGTGTTTTAGAACAAAGTCCCCTCACTAGTCCTAGTTGTTACGGTTCGAAAGCTGCATTTTGTGATGGAAGCAAGCCGCTTTGCACAGTGTTAGTAGGGATCAAAATAAGCGATTTTACCCGCAGCAGCAAAACTTTCACCGTCGAATACGCGCGCCACCACAATTCTGGCCAGTAATTGAAAAAAATTTATACGTTGACAGTATTAAAAGCTTAAAATTGACGTCTAGGATACTTCCAATCATGGTGCATGCTAATTAATTACTGATCATATTATTGACGAAATAGGTAAATATGTTGTTTTTTTTTGTTAGATTCTTTCAAAGAATGTGTATCGGTTAAGTAGTTTTTAAAATATCAGTAGGTAGTTTTAAACATAATAGTAGATTGTTCAACAAGGGACTAAAACAAGCCATAATGACACGAGATGTTTAGCCACGCGAGCGAGCCAGTAGCGAGCGAGAGTGGCTATAGTTCGAGTGTCATTATGGTTGTTTAGTCTCGCGTTAAACACTCTACTTTTCACTTTGAATGCGAGGAAAAAAACAACGTTCAGTGCCGGATTAGCCACGTACCTAGCAAGAGTAGCAAATGCTACGGGCCCCGCGCATCCACGTCTTACCTCTAAAATGCTAGTACTTACATCAGTATGCGTATGCGTGTACTCATATTATTATGCATCAGGGTTGACGATAAGATGAATAATCCAGTCGATATTCTCCACCAGAATAACCTAAAACAAACACCCACGCAAAATAGGTGCATATCTAAGTCGCTCAGTTGCGGAAAAAAGACCGCCACAACCTGTAACCTAAAACAAACCCAGGGGTCTCTTTATAGAATTTGCTACGGACCCCGACGGGCTTGCTCAATCCAGCACTGACGAAGTTCTATACACATTTACAATATTGATTATAAGAAAGTTTCTTACAAATTTGTTCCGCGGTTTTTTTCTTTTCTTTTATTTATTTTTTGTTAAAGTGCCGCTTTAAATGCTTGCATATTTAGCCAACAGGTTCAACCTTGAAAACTAATTGGACCAAGCATAATTAAATGAATTCATTCTTAATATAATTAAATATATTCATATTCGTAATCATTAATCGTGTTTCACGAAATTAAATCATTTTTATTTATATTTTTTCACAGTTGTCATTTTGAGGTTATTTCCACGCGCTAAAAATTGTCTATACCACAGAATAAAGATTAAAGGCATAGAAACCGTACTAAATACGCAGAAAATACATTATGGTTGACTTCTTTTTACTTATGGTTTTCATAGTGAGTTGGAAAGAGATCGTCACAAGGCGTGATTTGGACCTTTAAGCACCGGTGTGGAAGAATAAAACGCCAAAGAAGTCCGGTCGTTGATTTGACGTTTCTTCACCTTCTGATCATGACAGATTAAAGAAGAAAAGACACCTAGTTTTTGTTTCTTTTCCTCTAATCAAAATGTAATCTATAAAGTAGAGACAAGTAGCTGGTGCAACGTTCAACTTATTGCACGGCTTCTTTGCCTTTAGTCTTTATTCTGTGGTCTATACAACAAAGACTGAAAATAGCAATAAATCCTCCATTCACAAACACCGTGATTGGATGTTAAGGGGATTCCAAAGTAAATTAAAACAATTTTACTTTAATCCCTAGAGATTAAAAAGGAACTTTAGTCCCGATGTGCAGAGACTAAAGTAACATTTTAAGAGCATGAGAAGTGAAAAAGATGTTTAAAACTACCTATTGATATTTTAAAAACTATTAATACTCTGAAACCGTCCAAGTTTAAAGAAAATCAAGATAATAGTAAATAATCGGAAGTATTTAGTATTATCTTGATTTTCTTTAAAAATAATAATGTTTCGCTATGTTTTTTCAAGGGCGGCATTTTGACACTAGAATTGCGTTACCGTTGTTAATTCAGTCTTATTTATATACGATTTCGAGCAACTTATGATTTTAATGGCGAGCAAATTTACTTTCACTTGCGTCCATGTTTGCCTATACCCATTATCTGCTAAACTATAGCTGTTATGCGTTATTGTTATATTAATTTATACTCCTTCTTACCTTACCTTAGTAAGGCCCATAATTATGTGAGGCTGCTTGGCCTGGTGGCCAAGAACAACACTAAGGACATGCAAGGACTCTCTAACTAAGGTGCAGAGGGTGGCCTGCATGGCTATAACAGGGGCGTTCAGAACGACGCCGACGGCGGCAATGGAGGTCCTACTAAACCTCCCACCGCATCGCTGCATATCGCCATACAGTCTGAGGCGTGTAAGTCACTACAGAGGTTGAAAGAAACTGGCCTGTCGAACGACGTAGCGCCTATAAACAGACACACAAAAATGGCACACAATGTTGTTCATGACAGAATACTGACGATAAGTGGCGATAAAATGCAACCCAAGTATGTATTCCGAAGGAACTTCAATGTCCACATTCCGACGAGGGATGAATGGAAAAATGGGTTGCACCTATCAGAAGAAGACAACGCGATATGGTACACGGACGGTATAAATGTGCGCCGGTACGGGGGTGGGTATTCACGCCAAAGACTATAATAGTAGCATAAGCATGGGCAACAACGCAACGGTCTTCCAGGCGGAGCTGTATGCGATAATTGCCTGCACGCAGGAGAATATTGGCAAGCCTCCACATGAGAGAACTATCTAAATTCTAAGCGACAGCCAAGCGGCACTTAAGGCGCTTACAGTGCCGAAAGTAGACTCGAAACTAGTCTACAATGGAGTCCAAGCCTTAAACAGGATTGGCAGGCACAATAAAGTGAAACTAATGTGGATTCCAGGACACGAAGGCTTCCCCGGAAATGAAGCCGCGGACGAGCTAGCAAGGGAAGGGTAAAAGGGCGCATACGTCGGACCTGAACCATTTGTGGCACCCTCACTGGGCACCATAAAAGCAGCCCTGAACAATAACGCCCTAGAATATCACTAAAAAGAGTGGAAAACTACGTTAGGCTTAGGGCATGCAAAGCTAATCATAGAAAGAGTTGACCAGAGCTGGATCAAAACACTTTGGAAACTCAGCAGAAGACAACTCCGATATATTATCGGAGTGTTTACCGGGCACTTAGGGATTAAACATCTCCTAGCAAAGATGGGCCTTTATGACAACACAGATTGTAGAATGTGCGGCGAAGAGGTGGAGACAATGAAACACTTACTGTGTGAATGTGATGCTCTCGCCGGAGTAACAATGAAAATCCTCGGTTTTGGCTACCCAGAACCGAACGATTTCAAGGCACTCCATTATCCGCTTTTTGGAAGGGGTGGAGGCTGCACTGGATTAAGCGCTTTAAAGAGGGGTAACTACACAAAATATCCCATAAAGTCGAAGTGTATCCGTAAGGACCCCACCAACAAGATAAGATAAGATACTTCTTCTTAAACAACAACGCCATAAAAGCTACAGTCTAGCAGATAATGGGTATGGGTAAACATGGACGCAAGTGAAAGTAAGTTTGCCCGCCATGAAAATCCTAAATTGCTTGAAATCGTATATAAATAAGACTGAATTAACAACCTTGAAATGAAAAAGCATAGTGAAACATTATAATTTTTAAAGAAAATCAAGATAATAAAAAATAATCGGGCAAACTTGGACGGTTTCACGGTATTAGAAGAGATGTTTAAAACTACTGATATTTTAAAAACTAATTAACCGATACACATTCTTTAACGGAATCTAACAAAAAAACAACAACAAATTTGCCTATTTCGTCAATAATATGATCAGTATTTAGCATGCACCATGGTTGAAAGTATCTTAGACGTAAATTTTTCAGCTTTTGAAATTGTCAAGTTATAATTTTTTTTCAATTACTGGCCAGAATTGGGTTGGCGCGCGTATTTGAGGTCAATGACTCCGTCGCCCTCTCGCATATAATCGTAAATATCTCTCTAAATATTAATTATTTAAAGGTATTGACATGTAGTTTTTTTTATTAAATGTGTTATTAACAGCGTAATCATGCGAGTTAATAAAATAATAGGTACCCTTTTCTTGCATTTTTTAATGTAAATAAATAAAAAACTAGTGAATAGCTAAAAAAAATTAACAAAAATGAGGGGTTTTTGGTAGCAAATATGTTTTGTTTTTTATGGTATATTTTTTTTATAATACATTGTTAAATTATCTTTCGATTGACACCCTAATTATTGAAATCGGTACAGCCGTTCGGTTGTAGAATTTTTTGAAAAATGAAAAATTGAAGTGGCGCCATCTGTGTTCCTAAGGGGTGAAAGTTTTGCTGCTGCGGGTAAAATCGCTTATTTTGGTCCCTACTATGTATGTACAAAGCGGCTTGCTTCCATCACAAAATGCAGCTTTAGGCCAAAAATTCGCCATAACAACTATGACCAATACAACACTTTAAATTAACCTGTTTAAATCACGTTCATTATTCACAATAACAACTTTGGAGTTATCGTCCTTACGAACATGGATTTTACCATATTTGACCCAAATGTAGGCGAAGCCCTTCTGCTTCAATAGTGTTTTGGTCGATGTTAAGAGCTTCTTATTTCCAGGAGTCAGGTGATCGTTGACATATACCCTCTGAGTGCAACCTTGAAAACCTATTTCCTCAGCTAAGATGGTTTTCTTCAATCTCGCAGAAGCTACGAAGTCCTCCTTTATGTACCGATTGATAAAGCTGACTACTAGTAACTTCTCAGAGTTTTGGATTGGTACTCGAGAAATGTAGTTGATAGAATTTTTATCAACCGCATAACCAACTGCAGAGCATATGTCTCCCAGAACCGAAAACAGGTTCTCATTCCTTTTCACAGGAATTCCCTTGATTTCGACGTTATTCAGGCGCATATATTGATCATTGTGCGCAAGTTCCTCCTTCAAAAAAGACACTTCGTTGCCCAGGACCTCAACTTTTCTCTGCAAAGCCTCTAGCTCCGGGAGTCTTCGCTCCATTTCAGTAAGGCGTGAGAAACATTCTTCCAACTTAGTACTCGTAAAATTACAAGAGTCCTTGACTTCCGACAGCTCAGTCTTCACAATCGCAAGATCTTTCACCAACCCAGGTAGGCACGATAGATGCTTTTTCATATCCCGTAATTCACTCAAACGGTATCCAGATCCATCTGCCTTGTACGAGCTGGCGAAGCCTCCCTCCTACACTTAGGACATTTCCAAGCAGCCCTGCATTCAGCTCCCAGTTTTCTGTACCCCTGCTCAGTTACAACAAAAGCCAATGTCTCTCATGCATGTTACACATTGGGCACCGTCAATGACAAGGGCTTCACAAACAGCGCACTGCATACTGAATAATAAATTTCAAAATATCGCAAAACCAAAAAACAGAAGCAAGTTTGGGAACCACTGGAAAGTGCAGGTAGCAGCGTTAAGTTAATTGAATAGAGGTGCGTCCGTGTCAAGTGCGCGCACCGAACTGCTGCGAATTGTATCAATTGTTGTGAAGTTGTGTCCAAGAACGTCTTGTGCTAGCTTTTTACCAATCAATGTTAGAGAGAAAGTCATTGACGCAGTTGACAGATTCAGTAGGATCAGGTTTGTATTTGAGAAGGTCGATGTTAGTATTCTTACTGCCTTTATAGTTAGTTAAAGATTTTATAGCCCCCGGAGAGCCTTCGATTTTTTTTCTGTATTTTCTATTAATTTACGATCATAATTACGTTTAAGTTTTTTGCTTAGCTTAGATATAAAGTTTCAGTATGTCTTGAATGTGACTTTCAGAACCTCATTATCCGGGTTCGCCCGTAATTTCAAGTGCATTCTATTCCTAATTCTAATACATCGCAGAATACCCGGAGTGATCCATGGTTTAATAATTCTACGAGATGTAGGTATTTTGCTCACTTTTTTACTTTCATTTAACGACTCGTTTAAAAATAAGTTAGGGTCACTACTTAAAAGGAGGGATTTAGAAATAGTTTTTTTTACTAGAATTCAAGAATAGAATCAGAAGCGTGGTTATGTGTGACGTAATTGTAGTGTTTAAGACAACTGTATTTTGTATATTATAATCTTTTACATTATGGAATAATATTACAGCGGAAAGTACCTCTGTCGAAAAATAACTTTGGATAGCGTTAAAAAGTAAACTGAAAATTTGTCGAAACGTATGCAGTGCCAAAAGTATCCTTGGTAAAATAAAAAATGGGCTAATAAACAAAATACGTAACAATTCATAGGGCAAGTAAATGAGACGAGATTTTTTTTTCGGACAAACGATACTTTTACTAAACGTAAAATGGTGACTGGGTGATGGGGACTGGGTAGGGGATGCTGATGCAGCTAACACGGCCTCTTCTGATGAGCAAGCGTCCTCGCAGACTTCTGCAGCCATTGAAGCTTCTTCAGCGGCCTCCGGGTCGTCATTGCTGGGTGTTGCCGACGAGGTGCTCGGCTGTGGGTCTACTTCATTCTCGTAACCTACGCACCAGAAAACAAGAATTTAAATTAGATATGATAGCAGGAAACTAAAGATTTTTATTGAATTATTGACTCGATCAAATGCTAAGCAGACTAGTTTTTTTTTAATATTGTTAAGATAAGATAATAATACAACCTGACAACGATAACTTACTCACTAAACGTAACCATACGCCACAAGAACTCAAAACCTCATTATCATTAAGCTGACTTCCCATAACACCAACCAAAACCCTATGCCTCTGCATTCGGGCTTACATGCTAAACATGCCACAGATTGTCCTCAGGCTTTACACAGTACTTTGCCACGGGTACTGTCTCGGTCACGACTGTTACCCATAGGTAGAAACAAAACTAAAGGCCAGGCTTTACACAGTACTTTGCCAGTCACGCCCCGAATGCCATACGAAGTCACACGAGTACTTTCTGGGTCACGACTGTTACCAATGGGTAGGAACAAAACTAAAGGCGCAGGCTAACGCACAGATACAGTAAGAACTTGTTAGATACAAATAATAATGTCATTATTTAAATGTGATTTGTGCTTACCTTATAGCAAGATTTCACTTTTAAAAATAGCATGATACAATGTGACGTCTGGTCAATTTACTTATTAATTATTTTTAAACTTATAAAATAAAAGCAATAAGGTAGGCACATGTCACTAGTAATTTTATACATAATATATTATTAATTACCTTACCACTTTATGGTAGATTAATATTAGAAGTGTTTGCAATGATAATCATTCGAGTTCCGGTGGTGTGACTGTGACGTCACTGGCTTGTCTGCTTTAAATAATGGTTCCCACCAAGGCAGGCTCACTTTGCAGTTGGCTGTCGTTGATGAACTAAGTTAAGTACTGATCTTATTTTTCTGTATCGATTTTGTTGCTATGACTATGAAGTGTTTAAACATAATATTAAATATTGAATCTCCAGTTAAATTATAAATTATGTTTATGTACCGTAAATATTACTTATCCTATTATAGTAAATATTAAATTTAACGTGTGGTTAGTAAAATAAATAACTAAATAAACAGTGATGTTTTAAATTAATCTTTTTCTTATTTTTACATCAGAAGTGGGATGGATCCATTTTTTCACTAATACATTACCTATTTACATATTTTAGATATGGAGTCGAGTGATATCACCAGCCTGCTGAAAGCGATTCGTGATGCTGTCACCACTACACATCATAAGGACGACGACATCGCGCTGCCGGTGTTCGATCCCGAAAAGAACGACTGCGGGGCCGCAAGTTGGTGCGACAGCATCGACAACCTCGCGAAGGAGTTTTCTTGGAGTAGCATCAGAACAGCCGCTAAAGCCGGTAAGGCCCTTAAGGGCTCTGCTTTAAATTGGCTAGAATCTTGGGAACCTTCGGAGGGTAGATCATGGGAGAATTTTCGTAAAGATATTACCAATGCTTATCCTGAAAAAAAAAACCTGTCTGAGAGACTTAGTAGGGCTGTCTTGTACACGTCGGAGTTAGCCGAATCTTATGAAGAATATGCCAGGGAAAAATTACGGTTATTACGTAATACAAAGATTTCTTTTTCGGAGTTGCAATTAATTGAATTAGTCTGCGGCGGTATACATGATGTTGATATTAGAATGGCATCCTTAAATAATGGTGCAACATCAACTGCTGCCCTAATATCACTTCTTTCGAGTTATGTATAGAGCAGGAAAAGGCCTTTAGATAACAATAACAAAGATGCCGATTCAGGACCGAGTGGAAATAAACGTCCTAAACCTAATAGCGAGAAAAAGTGTTTTAGTTGCAATAAAGTTGGCCATTTGCAAGCATTTTGTCCGAACAATGGAAATGTTCAGTCACCCTTAACAAACTTTAATCGGGCACCTCAACTTCCCAAGGCTAATTTTAATAAGTTTGTGAAATCATGTTCTTATTGCAAAAAAATTGGCCACACAGAAAACGTATGCTATTATAAAAACTCAGCATCAGTAAATCTGACCCCAACTGCGGAAGCCAATTTTTTAGGCAAATCGACCTAAAACTTACTGAAGTGACAATTAATGGACTAACTATTAATTCCCTATTAGACACCGGCGCAAGTTGTAGTTTAGTAAAAGAATCTATAGCGAGAAAAACAGGGTGCCACCTCGTACCGACATCTGTTTATATCAATGGAATAGGCAAAAATAAGGTTCATGTGTTTGCCGTAATGTGTGCCTTGGTGAAATTCGAAGATGTTTGTATAGAGCTAGATATGTATGTTGTTAGGGACAGTGATTTTAGCTATGATCTTCTTATTGGAAGGAATGTTGTTAGCCACCCGGACATAGAAATTATTACAGACTCCACTGGGTCCCGATTGATTAGGAAACCGGTTCAATCCAACATAGAAGTGAATCTAGTGTCTCATCTATCTAAATTGTGTGAACTATCATCAAGAGTTGAACATCTAGACCCTGAATTACAGGAGAAAGTAAAAAATATTTTTCTTAAATACCCCTCTGTTTTGGATGGAACTGGCACAGTACAAACTGGTGAACTAAGTTTACGTCTAAAAACTAATGAAATTGTTAATTATCGACCATATCGGTTGGCCCCGATTGAGAGGGAAAAAGTAGATGATATTATTTCTGAATTGTTAGATAAAAATATAATCCGTGAAAGCGACTCCCCTTTCGCTAGTCCAGTTATTCTAGTAAAAAAAAAAGATGGTAGTGACAGGCTTTGCGTAGATTTTAGGGCTTTAAATAAAATTTTGGATAAAGACCGATACCCTCTCCCTCTTATTGAGGACCAAATCGATAAACTTGGCAAGGCTAATTATTTCATATCGATAGATATGAAGAACGGATTTTACCAAATTCCCGTGGCCTCGGATTCTATCAAGTACACTGCATTCGTTACACCAGGGGGTCACTATGAATTTGTAAAAATGCCATTCGGTATTTGTAATGGACCATCCGTGTTCCAAAGGGCAATAACAAAAGCCGTAGAACACTTGAAATATCTTTTGGTATACATCGATGATTTACTTATTCCGTTTAGAACAATAGCAGAAGGATTAGAATACTTAGAACAAACTTTAAAAGCACTTAATGACGCTGGGTTTACGATAAACTTGAACAAATGTAAGTTCTTTGTTGATAGTATAGAATATTTAGGGCGGCATATTTCTCGTGATGGTGTAAGGCCTAGTGAAAGTAAAATAACAGCTTTAATTAATTCTCCTGTCCCTACTACAGTTAAGCAAGTACGACAATTTATGGGTCTTGCAAGCTACTTTCGGAAGTTTATTCCAAATTTTGCGGCTCGGACGGCCTGTATTACCAAATTAACAAAAAAAGATCAAAAATGGGAATGGACTTTGGAACAGAACTCAGCCAGGGATTACGTCATTAAACAGCTATCGAATAAACCACTTTTAACTGTGTTTAACCCAGAATTACCCACTGAACTGTATACAGACGCCAGTTCTCTAGGATATGGGTCAATTTTGGTTCAAAAAGTGGGCGATAAAAAAAATGTAGTTGCATATTTCAGTAAGAGAACATCATTTGCTGAATCTAAGTATTGCTCTTACGATTTAGAGACTTTAGCTATTTACAATGCTTTAAGACATTTTAGAGTTTACTTACTTGGTATTAAGTTCAAAATTATCACTGATTGCAATTCGATTAAATCAACCATAAATAAAAAAGATTTGTCACCCCGTGTAGCTCGTTGGTGGACTTTTATGCAAGATTTTAATTTCGAAATAGTATATAAAAAGGGTAAATACATTGGCCATGTCGATTTTCTTAGTCGTAACCCTGTTGAAACTTCTGTTGTTAATGTCCCACGAACAACTACAACTGAAAATAATTTATCGAGAGGGACAACCCATACAGTTAATTTATTAAATGAACCTCAATCTTGGTTAGAAACAGCTCAGCAGAATGATCCCGAAACACAACATTTGATAAGTCTAGTTTCAGCTGGTGAAATTGATACGAACCCATACTTACTTTTAGATAATTTGTTGTACTACAAGGCTTTACTCCATTCCGGTGAACCCAAATTGTTTGTGCCCAAACGAGTCAGGACAGAACTTTTACGACTGTTTCATAATGAAAACTGCCATGTGGGGTTTCATAAAACCTTAGAGAAACTCCGGGAACATTTTTGGTTTCCTCGTATGACTGTTTTCGTTCGGAAATTTTTGAACCATTGTCTAACTTGCGTTGAACGTAAAGGACACTCTGGGCCAAAACAAGGTCTTTTATATCCCATAAATAAAACTCCAGTGCCATTTTACAGTATTCATTTAGATTGCACAGGTCCTTTTCCACTAACAATTGAAAGGTATAAATATATACTTCTGTTGGTTGACGGTTTTACCAAATTCTGTATATTGAAACCTCTTAAAAATTTGAGTGCTCAAGAATTAGTTCCCATTATTAGAGACACTGTTACAATATTTGGTACCCGTTCAAAAGTTATTACTGACAGAGGCACTAATTTTAGTTCTCAAGAAATTAGGTCCCTTTTTAGGGAATTGTCCATAGAACATCACATGGTTGCCACAGGAACCCCTAGGGGGAACGGCCAAGTAGAACGATACGTTTCCACTGTTATTAATATGCTAAATACTATGTGCAATGATTCATCAGATTGGCCGAACAGGTTGTGGATAGTACAACAATCAATTAATACCACCGTTCAAAAATCTACAGGTTTTACGCCGACCCGATTGCTTATTGGTTGTAACGCAAATATCCCCTCAATTCAAGCTCGTTTAAATGAGGTTAACACTTCAGAAACTAATACTGATGTTAGAGCTGATAGGGATGTAGCTTATCAACGTCTATGTTTAACAGCAAATAAATTTAAAAATCGTTTTGATGTATTTAGGCGAGACAATAAGGTTCTTGAAATTGGAAATACAGTTTACGTAAGCCAAGATCATAGACGCCATGCTAAACTCAGCCCTAAGTTTAAAGGACCATATGAAATTATTGCTCTTCTTCCCAATGATCGATTTGCTCTTAGAGGTATAAGTAGATTAAGGAATATTACAGTAGCTAAAGAAAAGTTGAGACTGTGGCCAGGTGAATGGACCGAAGAAAACTAAATTATTAAAGTACTTAATAGTTTATTTATTCATTAAATTAGTCGAGGTTAGAGTAAAATCTCTGAGTTAAATAATGTAAATATTACTGTTTTTTTTTTTTTGTTCTTGTATTCTTTTTCAAGTTAATTATTTATGATGATGTAATTACTAATTATAAAGACATAATGTATGTAGCAAATGGATGAACCATGATATTAATGTGAGACTGCTGAAGTCATTGCTTTATCTAGCCCGTCTCACGCGCAGCAGGTGTGGGGCTAGAAATGTATGGAAGTTATAAAGCCATGACCGTTGCCACTGCATCCCCTAATGTTAGAGGCGGGGCAGGACAACGCTTAAATGTAAATCTTATGTTTTAAATGAATTAGTGCACAAATAAAAAGATAATATTGTATAATAGTATTTTTGTTAATATTTATGTACTTCGAGGACGAAGCACATGTCAGTATGGCCGTGTTAGATACAAATAATAATGTCATTATTTAAATGTGATTTGTGCTTACCTTATAGCAAGATTTCACTTTTAAAAATAGCATGATACAATGTGACGTCTGGTCAATTTACTTATTAATTATTTTTAAACTTATAAAATAAAAGCAATAAGGTAGGCACATGTCACTAGTAATTTTATACATAATATATTATTAATTACCTTACCACTTTATGGTAGATTAATATTAGAAGTGTTTGCAATGATAATCATTCGAGTTCCGGTGGTGTGACTGTGACGTCACTGGCTTGTCTGCTTTAAATAATGGTTCCCACCAAGGCAGGCTCACTTTGCAGTTGGCTGTCGTTGATGAACTAAGTTAAGTACTGATCTTATTTTTCTGTATCGATTTTGTTGCTATGACTATGAAGTGTTTAAACATAATATTAAATATTGAATCTCCAGTTAAATTATAAATTATGTTTGTGTACCGTAAATATTACTTATCCTATTATAGTAAATATTAAATTTAACGTGTGGTTAGTAAAATAAATAACTAAATAAACAGTGATGTTTTAAATTAATCTTTTTCTTATTTTTACAAACTCGTTATCTCAGTTGTAATTACTCGCTCGGCAACATGTACACAAAGTTTAACCAAAGTTCTTAGAAATGTTACCTTGGGTCAACTAAACCATACTAAACTAAACAAATGAATAGCCGATTCATTAGGTTCATATATTTCATATAGTTCATATAGTTCATATAGTTGTAAGGTTTGTTTAGTTAACTGTCATATTTCACAGTTGGCCGCGTTGACCGCCCAAGACATTTGCCGCGAAGCGATAGTAAGTGCCATGCGTAGTCATGAGTGTCTTATTATCCCATAAGTTGTAAAACTTAAAAAGCCTGGTTAGCATAACTAATAAAGTTTATTCTACGAATCATGTTTAGTGTCAACAAAGAGGCAAAAACCTATGACAAAAATGAATACATTTTTTCTGCACTATTACTTACATTCGAAGAATGCAGCACAACATTCGGGTGTCCATTCACCACGCAATGGCATTATATACTCAGCGGCAGCCTGAGTGGTTTTGCCATACGATCTCGCTACCAACTGGAGTTCATAACGACCATTTGGCAGGACTTTAATGATACGATAGGGTCCTCGCATGCCGCTATCTAGCTTGCCCATTGATTGTGACCTTTTTATTACATAAGCCAAGTCATCCACTGCAAATGTTTTTGGTGCTGATCGATTTTTATTTACCCGCGCATCTTGAGCGGACTGATTTTCTGCTAACTTGCGCCACGCTTGGCGATAAGAATTATCACCCTGTATAGTTATGTCCTTAACAAGAGATTGTATAACTGGGGTGCTAGACTCTGTACCAATAAGAAGATTGAGTGCGGAACATTGAGTCGTTTTTTGCTTTGTTATGTTTAGTACTAACTGTAACTTCCAGAGTACATCTGACCAAGATTCACTCTTGTAATTCGTATCGACGCGTATCATGTTAAGAACGGTACGACAGTATCGCTCGACTTGACCATTCGACTGATGCATTTCTGGGGTAATTAAATGCAAGTTGATACCTAACCCGGCGACCCAGCTCGCGAATTCGGTGCTTACAAACATCCGACCTCTGTTGCATACTAACAAACGGGGAGAACCGAAGAGCGAGATATCATTAGTAAACACGCGTTTTAACTCGGCACTTTCTTGTTTATAAAGTGGATAGAGTAGGCAATACTTTGTGAATGCGTCAATAATGAGAAGCACGTTCTTATAACCGTGCGATTCGGGCCAAGTACATCGGCATGAATAGTATCAAATGGAGTAGAGGGTTTTTGCCATAAAACGATCGGCTGCAAAGGAGCACGGGGTATCTTTTTGTGCGTTATGCAGACAACGCAATGAGAAATGTATTTTTGTACAAATTTACGTATACCCAGGAACCAAAAGTGTTTGAGTATCAAATCACACGTCTTTTCAACACCTGTATATTCATGTTCGTCATGAAATGCTCGCAAAATGCTAAGGCGGTAGGCTTTAGGTACATAGCATAAGTATCACGTTTGCTCACCAACCGGATCATACTTAGCCTAGTAATTGACGTACTTGTTTGACTGTTTTTAGGATCGGTGACTTAGTTAAGGCTTCTATTTTACGAGCGCTCGGCCTAACCTGACCATTGCTAATGATTCTTCCAAGGTACGTAAAAAAAAAAAAATCCGCAGATTGATTGAAAAACCAGATTGTTATAACGTTTTTGATATAGAATCGAGCAAAGTTAGTCCCCTCTTCAGTAGTATCACTTAACAAAAAAACGTCATCTATATACAAGCACTTTTCCTGACTCAATAGTGTTTGAGAGCTTCGGAAATTATGCGTTGGTACACTATAGGCACAAAACAGATAGGTACAGAAGTCAATCACATGTACGTACTTCAATTTTCATACCTACGCTCGGCGGTCGCTCTATGGTTGTCAACTATGGCTTATGCACAAAAAACTATCGTTGTAGTGGCACTCGTAGGTATCTAGTTGTTTGATTTATCGTTGAGAATTAAACGGGAAGAATGTAAATATAAATTAATAATAACTAAAATATTTTTATTTTCATGTTATTGTTATGTTATTACAAATTTGAATATCGAAAATTCCTAATAACTTCTAAACGGATTACCCTAGTTACACAATTTCTATTGCCCTATCCGTTTTAGACCTAAACCTGTCAAATGACACTAAAAACAACACAATATCTACACAAACAAAAAAAACCGGTCAAGTGCGAGTCGGACTCGCGCACCGAGGGTTCCGTATTGAAGATAATATGCTTGGTAACCGCAAAAGAAAATACTCATTTTGTTATAAGCTTTATTTTCCAGGTAATAAGGTCGATTTTGACTAGCCTAAATTTTAATACAGATTTTCTTAGTTTTTTTGTTATTTCTCAAAAACTGTAAATAATGAACACTTTATTTTATTTTTCCCAGAAAATATAAGTAATTATCTATACGGCAGGATTTTTTTCAGAATTTTTGATTAGTAAACTTCGGAGATAAAGGGGGGGGAACGGTCATTTTTTGTACATTTTTGGCTATAAATCAAAAAGTACATCACAGAAAAAAAAAATTCAAAAAAATAGTTTTGAAATGTGCAGATTAAGACCTTTCATATGACACCCCATTTGCTATAATCGAACCACTTTAATTTTTGAACCCCCCATTCTAGACCCCTTTTCAATTATTAATAATTTTTTTTTTTTTTTTTGCTACCAATTGATGCGGGCAAGCAAGTTGTACAACTATGCCAAATTTCAAGTTGATAGCATTTGTAGTTGCTGAGAAAACCTGCTGTGACATACAGACAGACAGACAGACAGACAGACAATGAAGTCTCACCATAAGGGTTCCTTTTGAACCATTTTGGTACGGAACGGTGTCACCAAGGCAGTTTTTAGGGTTCCGTACCAAAATGGTACAAAAGGAACCCTTATGGTGAGACTTCGTTGTCTGTCTGTCTGTCTGTCTGTAGGTCACAGCAGGTTTTCTCAGCAACTACAAATGCTATCAACTTGAAATTTGGCATAGTTGTACAACTTGCTTGCCCGCATCTATTTGTAGTAAAAAAAATATGAAATTAATTTTATTAATAATTGAAAAGGGGTCTAGAATGGGGTTTCAAAAATTAAAGTGGTTCGATTATAGCAAATGGGGTGTCATATGAAAGGTCTTAATCTGCACATTTCAAAACAATTTTTTTGAAAATTTTCTGTGATGTACTTTTTGATTTATAGCCAAAAATGTACAAAAAATGACCGTTCCCCCCCCCTTATCTCCGAAGTTTATTAATCGAAAATTCTGAAAAAAATCCTGACGTATAGATATTTACTTATATTTTCTGGGAAAAATATAATAAAGTTTTCATTATTTACAGTTTTTGAGAAATAACAAAAAAACTAAGAAAAATCTGTATTAAAATTTAGGCTAGTCAAAATCGACCTTATTGCCTGGAAAATAAAGCTTATAACAAAATGAGTAATTTCTTTTGCGGTTACCAAGCATATTATCTTCAATACGGAACCCTCGGTGCGCGAGTCCGACTCGCACTTGACCGGTTTTTTCAATAGAGACATCACACATTTTTATTTGATGAACACCGGTTAAAATATCTAATGCTGTAAAGTATTAACATTTACCTAACCTATCTTTGTGGTGTATCTATCTGATCGTATTTCGTGACAAAAATTTACATGGCTTTATTGTGCGACTCCGATCGCTCTTTAGCAAAACACTTTTCTTCCGTATGCCCGATTTTTTACAAAAGTTGCACTTAATAGAGTTTGTGGCGAGCTTACCTGAAAAATAAACAAACAACATTATACTTACCTACCACGACCCCCTCAGCCGTTAATGTCGTGCAATGGAAACGAGCGCCGGTGACGTCACCCATTGTGCGAACGCGAGTACCGGCCGCCGACCACAGAGCACGCTCCCTCGAGGCCTCGAGCCTCACCCGCTAGCAGGACTGCCAGATTGTATAATTGGATACAAAAACTGTATAATTAGGCGACTGATTGTACCCTCTCTGTATCCTGGAGCCTCATGTATAATTGGATAGGGGAAACCTAAATTCCATTATCTGAGTTATATGACAGCCAGACAGAGATACGAATTGTGAGCAAACTGAACACCGAAGCGCATTCTACACGAACAGTCAGATAGTGTATCCCGACATTCAATTTCTTATAATTTTAAACACCTAACCGTACCTATAATTTTAAAATCTCAACTGGCAACCCTGCCCGCCAGTCTGCTTTCGCGCCCGACATAGATCGCACGTCCGATCGCTCGCCGATAATACGCGTCTGTACATGTCTTGTTACTCGCGATATCATTATAAACAATATTAGATTATAAGTGTTTAACTGATTGTGAACTGAATTGAATAATAGTGAAATTACGTACCTTGTTTTAATTAACACGAACTCCCACACTGGTGACCCCGATAGAGCACGTACTTAAAACGCTCACATAAATACGTTTACGAACAATATTAACGTACGTTGTATACCGAAAACAGTGGGCGGGGGCGGGTCCAAATCAGCGATAGTTTGCGACCGGTTGCCAGGTGATATGGGTCCGTCCCTATGTCAATCTACTTGGCCAGTAGTTGGCATGGCTAATGGCCGAGGGTGGAGCTCACAGTTGCGCAGATACCCTAGGCAAGCCTGGTTGTGTTCCTTCCCGAGGTTGCTGCCTGTCAACTACTCGGTTTCCCCGGATTAAACGAGTAGAACCAAAACAACCAGTCGAACTCCTGACGTCCTACAACACCCTCCCACACATCCTAGACTCCTACCCAATCAGCTGCAAGCGATGATGTGGCATGTCGCAGCGGGCCACCTATCCCAAATCTAGGGATGAGTAGCAGTAAAATGCCACCCGCGTGTTTGTGCCGTGCGCGGGGACCCGTACGGATGGAGAACGAGATCCTGGCAGGCTGAGTTAGAAGGGGTCGGACAGTAGTTACCCTCTGATAACAACACGCCGCTTTGGCTCGGCATTCATCTCACACGGGAGGTTCTGGCCCAGCCAGCCAGAATCAATCGGCTGTCGCGTCTACAGTAGGCTGGCCGCGGGCGAGGGTTCTGGGGTGATGAGGCTGGTAGTCGGCGGAGTACGGCCCCGAGTCGCCGTAGTGGTGACGGAGGGCTTGACATCGTGCGGACTCACTCAGCAGCTCACCCTGGAAACCTATATCCGACCCGTATCCCTGGTGCGTCATAGCATCCCCGGATGGGGCTTCGTGGTGGGTGGGGAGCGGGTCGGACGAAATAGTAAAGAGCTTGTTATGGAGAAACAAAAAACTATCGCCAATAAAAAAGAGATGGAGAGGGGGGCAGAAGTAGGAGGAAGGCCGAGCACCAATAATACGGTGCAAGGGGGACCTCCACGGATGCCGGAGGGAGAAGTGGAGAAGAGAGAAGAAGGTGGGGCAGAAGTGAGTGGAAGGCCGAGCACCAACAAGACGGTGCGAGGGGGACCACCGCGGATGCCGCATATAGATCTGGAGAATCTGTCCTTAGAGGACGAGGAACTTCTGCTGAACCCGACGCAAACTCTGAAGGAGAGAACCCTAGCCGTAGCCAGGCGATGGGGAGGCCCCCGCCGCCAGAGAGGGCGCCAAAAATGAAACGGCAAGCAACTGACCCGGACGAAGGAACCTCGACACGGCCTCCAGCTAAGCGACCGAACCGCGGCGACTCGCTGACGGGCAACCGTGCGACCGCAAGGGAAGCACGGGAGTTCGCAGTGGCGATTAGCCGCGAGGATGGTGTACCGCTGGATGAGTCGCTTGGAACCGAAGTCAGGAGAATTGTTAGCCGGATCATTACGGAGGCCATAAAAGAGCAGGGCATTCGCGGGAAGCCGCTTCAATTCGCAATGTCAGGGCTGGTGTCGGAAGGATTCTTCCTTGTGACACCATCCACGGCAGAAGCGAGGGAGTGGCTTCTCGGGAAGGACCTGGGGGAGCCACAGGGACACAGACTGAAGGCCCGAATGCTTAACAGCACGAGGGTCAACATCTGGATCCCAGGCTCGCCGGATGAATTGACGGAGGATCCTTAGGGCCCAAAACTGGGATAGGGAAGAGGAGCTGAAAATCCAGGAATGGATGCAGGTGAGCAAGGAGGATCTCGTCACGGGTATCCGGGTGTGCTACTCGGTGCGCAAGAGCGTGGAGGATGCGTGGGGTGAGGATGCCAGCCAGTGGCTGTTCTTCCAAGCCACGCGCATTCGGGCGCGGTTGACGAGGTCCTCTCCTCACAGAATGAAAGAGGTGACGGAGAACCCAGCAGGGAAGGGGAACAGCAGCTGTAGGTGCAGCTGTGGTGACCCAGCGCTGCAGCCCGGGAACCAGGCTGAGGCAGCCCGGTCGGCAACCATCCACCACAGATGGAAACCGAAGGGGGCTCCGCAGACTAGGGAGACGGGAGGCAGTCTACACAGAACAAATACACAACCAGCAATGGACAACACTGACAAACAACACACACTACACAGCAACACAGACAGATACAAAAAAATAAGAATATGTCAAGTAAACCTCCAGCACTGTAAGGATGCTATGTCCGAACTGTGCCAATACATAGTGAGGGAGAAAATTGACATTGTCCTGATGCAAGAGCCGTACGCATGGAAAAACCAGGTAACAGGACTGGGTAGCCTAGGGGGCGACCTCCACTTTGTAAGAAATAGCGAGCTGCCTCCTAGGGCATGTATATACGCAAGTAGACACTTAAGAAATATGGGATGCCTAATGACCATATGTTTCAGAGACCTAGTGGTGGTAGAATTCAGCCTCGTGACCAGGACCGGAGTGCGAGTTAAGGTAGCGATGGCATCCTGCTACATCTTAGGTGAAAGCAACGCGCCAACCAGAGAACTGGAGGAAGCAATCAGAAGATATAAAGGTAAGAGAACACCCATTCTTGTAGATTGCGATGCGAACTCACACCATGAGGTGTGAGGGAGAAGCGACACCAACAAGAAGGGAAAGCACTACTAGAATTTATTGTAAGTAATGACCTTGACATACATAATAAAGGTACAACCCCAACCTTTATAACCAGGGCAAGAGAGGAAGTACTAGATATAACGATAACCTCAGGGGAGATAGGCAAACATGTAAAAGACTGGAGAGTAGACCAGGAAGACAGCATGTCGGACCACAGGAGACTACTGTACGGACTGGACTACTACACGGAAAGAACAAAGATAAAAAACCCAAGGAAAATGGACTGGGAGAAATACAACAGCATATTGAGCGAGTGGACACCAAGCCACAGGAACCCAAGAACTAGCGAAGAACTGGACAGAGCCACTGAGGACCTGAACAGGGCCATAGCGGATGCCTATCAGACAGCATGTCCAGAAAGAACGTGCAACGGAGATAAAGGACAGCCATGGTGGAACAAAGAGATACAGAAACTAAGGAAAAGAACTCGTAAGGCGCTTAGACTAGCTCTAAAAAAGGGCAATGACCAAGGCTGGAACGAATATAGAAATATTAGGAACAAATACACTAATACAAGGGAGAGGCTAAGAACACAAGGTTGGAAGACCTTTACGGGGGAAATACAACGCTACTCGGAGGTGGCAAGAATAGTAAGGATACTGGCGAACCAAAGATCCTGCCAATTAGGAAGCCTAATGGTAGGCTCAACCGAACTAACAGATCCCAAAATAGTGCTACAGCACATGGTGAGCACACATTTCCCAGATTGCAGGGAATACTGCATACATGAGGCTGCGAAAGAGAACAGCAGTGTAACAACAGGAGCAGGGGTAACACAAAACCTAAGAATTAGCAATGAGTTAGGGGAATGGACCATAAATTCCTTCGCCCCTTACAAAGCGGCAGGCCCAGATGGTGTAATACCCATATTACTACAAAAGGGACTGAAACACATCTGGAACAGCCTAAGGGAAATCTATGAAAAGAGTCTGGAACTAGGGCATATCCCGTCCATCTGAAATGAGGTAAAGGTAATATTCCTACCGAAACCAGGAAAGAAGAACTACAAACACGCAAAATCGTTCAGAAGCATCAGTCTGTCATCATTTGCACTGAAGGCACTGGAGAAGATCATAGATGTTTAAATAAGAACAAGCATGCAAACAGGGAGATTGCCCCTACACGGGCATCAGCATGCTTACATGGAAGAAAAATCAACAGAAACAGCCCTTCATAATCTGACCACAAGAATAAAAAGAGCTATAGAAGATAAAGAGCTGGCACTAGGATGCTTTTTCGACGTGGAGGGCGCCTTCGATAGAGCTACTTTCGGTGAAATAGAGAATTGCCTAAAGAGGGACGACATAGACCCAGCAGTCAGAAAGTGGGTAATGGCAATGTTAACAGCTAGAGCGATCCAAGCACAACTAGGGGGAGACGCGATAAGGATAAGGACGAGCAGGGGCTTCCCGCAAGGGGGCTGTCTGTCACCACTCCTGTGGTGTCTCCTACTAGACTCGCTTATTAGAGAAACAAATAGAGGGGGTATACATATGCAAGCGTACTCAGATGACGGGGTACTCTTAATAAGGGGCAAAACCCTCAGCGTAATGAGAGAAGTCTTGATAGGAGGGATAAAACAGGTACTAAACTGGTGTCAAAGCAGAGGGCTAAACCTGAACCCGACTAAGACGAAAATAGTACTCTTCACCAATAAAAGGAAGCTGCCGACTCTGACACCCATTAAAATCAAAGGTGAAGAGATAGAAACACTCAAGGAAATAAAATACCTGGGGGTAATACTAGACAGCAAACTGCTATACAAGACACATGTTAAGGAGCAGTGCAGAAAAGCAACAATAGCGCTGTGGCAATGTAGGAGAGCCATAGGAAGAAGATGGGGACTAAGACCACTGATCACACAATGGACATACAAAGCAGTGGTCCTACCAAGACTGCTATATGGAGCCATAGTGTGGTGGCACAGAGCAAGAATAAAAGATACGGACAAGGAGTTGACGAAGGTCCAGAGACTAGCATGCCTAATGACAACCGGGGCAATGAGGACAGCCCCCACTCAGGCCCTGGAGATAATGCTAGGACTGAACCCCGTACACATCGAAGCGGAGAAGAGAGCCACAGAACAGTGGTATAGAATAAAAATGACCAGAGAGTGGATTGGATCCGAGATGGACAAGAGACACGCAAGCATACAAAGGGAGTCAATGATAAGCATGAACATGCTCATGATCAACAACGACCTAATAAAGAAAAGAAAGATCTTCGACATGAAATACAGTATTCATATAGGAGAGAGAGATAACTGGGAGACAGAGATACTGGAACCCAGAGTGACATGCTTCACGGACGGTTCATGGAAGTCCTCAACTAGAAGAGCAGGGGCAGGCATTTATAACCAAGAAACGGATGACCATACAACGATACCACTGGGGGGCTTTACCAGTGTGTTCCAGGCAGAAGTGTTGCCATCTTGAAGTGTGCACAGAGTCTCAAAGAAAGAAGCAATATAACGGAAAGCCATGTTATAATCTACTCAGATAGCCAAGCAGCACTGAAAGCGCTAGTTAATCCGGTAATCAAATCCTCCCTGGTGCAGGAATGTAGAGATGAACTGAATAATCTAGGCACACCATCCTATGTAACACTGGCTTGGGTACCAGGACACAGCGGAGCAATAGGAAACGAGAAGGCAGATGAACTGGCCAGAGCAGGGGCGGACCAACAATATCTGGGCCCGGAACCAGCACTTCCGATATCCGCAATGGTAACAAAGGGAGTCATCGCCAGAAGAATAGAGACAAAGACAAATGAGATGTGGATGATAGGAAGGGTAAATAAAAACAGAACAAGGTACCTATTAAATCTTGGTAAGTACAACCTAAGTATACTAACAGGGATCTTAACTGGACACTGTCCACTCAACAGACATCTGACGGTAATTGGAGTCAAGCAGGATCCTCGATGCCCACACTGTGGCAAAGAGAAAATTAGTCAGCACGTCCTGGCCGAGTGTGTTATGTACTCGTCACTGAGATATCGCACATTTGGGCAGGACGCGCTATCAGTAGAGTCACTTAAAAGCATTAACTTACAGGACGCACTGGTGTTCTGTAGGAAAAAAAGAAGATGGGATCAGTGCTGGATGGGAGCGCCGCCGAGCCGGTAACCTGAGGCTCGATCAATGGGAACAGGGCGGAATGAATGGAGAGCCACTCGACCGCCCGTCTGATCATCATCATCATACGGAAAACAGTTTAAAAGATGGCATCCGGTGGAGACAAAAACCTTCCGAAAGACCCAAACGCGTTATAGTCCTAGTTGTTACGGTTCGAAAGCTGCATTTTGTGATGGAAGCAAGCCGCTTTGCACAGTGTTAGTAGGGATCAAAATAAGTGATTTTACCCGCAGCAGCAAAACTTTCACCCCTTAGGAACACAGATGGCGCCACTTCCATTTTTCATTTTTCAAAAAAAATTACAACCTAAACGGCTGTACCGATTTCAATAATTAGGATGTCATTCGAAAGATAATTAAACAATGTATTATAAAAAAAATATACCATAAAAAAACAAAACATATTTGCTACCAAAAACCCCTCTTTTTTGTTAAATTTGTTTAGCTATTCATCAGTTTTTTATTTATTTACATTAAAAAATGCAAGAAAAGGGTATTATTTTAGTAATTCGCATGATTACGCTGTTAATATCACATTTAATAAAAAAAAACTACATGTCAATACCTTTAATATTTAGAGAGATATTCACGATTATGTGCGACGGGGCGACGGGGTCATTGACCTCGAATACGCGCGCCACCACAATTCTGGCCAGTAATTGAAAAAAAATTATACCTTGATGGTATCAAAAGCTTAAAAATTGACGTCTAGGATACTTCCAATCATGGTGCATGCTAATTACTGATCAAATTATTGACGAAATAGGTTTTGTTGTTTTTTTTGTTAGATTCTTACAAAGAATGTGTATCGGTTAAGTATAAAACTACCTACTAATATTTTAAAAACTATTAATACCTACTGTGAAACCGTCCAAGTTTAAAGAAAATCAAGATATAGTAAATAATCGGGATTATTTACTATCTTGATTTTCTTTAAAAATAATAATGTTTTGCTATGCTTTTTCAAGGGTGCATTTTGACCCTAGGATTGCGTTACCGTTGTGAATTCAGTCTTATTTATATAAGATTTCGAGCAACTTATGATTTTAATGGCGAGCAAATTTACTTTCACTTACGTCCATGTTTGGCCATACCCATTATCTGCTAAACTATAGCTGTTATGCGTTGTTGTTATATTAATTTATACTCCTTCTTACCTTACATTGGTAAGGCCCATAATTATGTGAGGCTGCTTGGCCTGGTGGCCAAGAACAACACTAAGGACATGCAAGGACTCTCTAACTAAGGTGCAGAGGGTGGCCTGCATGGCTATAACAGGGGCGTTCAGAACGACGCCGACGGCGGCAATGGAGGTCCTACTAAACCTCCCACCGCATCGCTGCATATCGCCATACAGTCTGAGGCGTGTAAGTTACTACAGAGGTTGAAAGAAACTGGCCTGTGGAACGACGTAGCGCCTAAAAACAGACACACAAAAATGGCACACAACGTTGTTCTTGACAGAATACTGACGATGCGCGATGGGTGGCGATAAAATGCAACCCAAGTATGTATTCCGGAGGAACTTCAATGTCCACATTCCGACGAGGGATGAATGGAAAAATGGCTTGCACCTATCAGAGGAAGACAACGCAATATGGTACTCGGGCAAATTTTAACCGAAATAAGGTCCTATGCTGCTTGGCTAGCTTTTTCGACTCGCAAATTCTCACCCGGGTAACAGACACGCCAAGCATCCTCTGTATCTTCAAGCACAACTAATAGCCCAAATGCAAAGCTGTAACGGTCCAGATATGCCCGTTCAAATTCACAAATATAATTAGAGTTAGTTCAGGCTCTAGCGAGAGCTGATTAATATGCAGAGTCCATTTTTAATAAAATAACAAAATTAATAGATATTAATTATATGTATTCATGGATGAAAACAATAATAAATAACAAAATGCGAATGCAACAAATTTAAGCGTCTGCTAAAAATAATCCGCAATATTACATCAAAACAAGTGAAATGCAATAAAAATCTAGAAGGACACTCACCAATTTTAGTAAGCTTTAAATCAAGTCATGTGCTAGGTTTATAATCTTAATTAATTAAATATTTGTTTAATACAAACTTTAGAATTGTAAATCTTATTTATTTCTACAATAAACAATGGTTATATAAAAGAAATGGGAGTGTTATAAATTTTGAGTAATGAACACGAGAGAGAGAAGGAAGGAACTATATAGGTTGTCTCGCTAGAATCGGACCAAGCCGATTACGTAAACGAACATCACCGAGTAGGTGGCGCCTTATTATGATTTCTGGTGGTACAGACAGGCAGAGTCTTTCATGTTCGAATTGGTAGAATACGACAGTGACGGAGATAGACGCCATCAGAATACGGACTCGAGTAGATATTAAAAACGGTAGTACTGGGAATAATGGAAAAATGTACTGTGTATTGAATGGCATAAGGATTAGTTTCAATTATCAGTGTAGATTCTAATTACGAATCAGGTGATGTAGGATTGTAATGATTAAAATGACATAAGCGATTGAAATGGGGATTGAAAGTATACCTTATGTTATTTATAGTAAGGGATAATTTTGAAGGAATTGCATGACTTGCACGAGTGGCAAGAGTTGTTTGACTTGCACGAGTTGCACGAGTGGTACGAGTGGTTCAAGCGCGATGGCCGCCAGTTGAACTTATATATAGAGATTTCAAAAATATGATTATTTTTTTCTGGGCATTCATCGCGGAACGTTTATATTTTGGCTTTATTTTCGTCATTCAAAGGGGATAGGCTCGTTTACTGGGGAACGCCTTGCGTAAAATTCACTTACGGTTCGTAGTTACCTTGTCGCGTTAATTTCGTTTGGGTTTTATATCGTGCTACGCTCGTTTATTTGTTATATTTTGTGTAAATTTCGGTTAATTACGAGTTTTATAGAGAAATAGGAGTACGACGCGTTCGCGGTTAAATTATTGATTCAGTGCTAGTCTTTCAGTATAATTTAAACTACGCAGTATTCGGTTTAATATTTGCGATCTTTTAAAGTGACACAGTTACATCTTTTGTATAGTTAACGTTAATTTTGTCTTTAGAGCTAGTAGGGAGGTATAAGATATGTAGGGCTAAAGTTCGTGTGACTCATTAGCTAACTATTGTTTTACCGGCTTTAAATAGGTTTATGTATTGCTTTGATAGTGTTTGGAAAACGCGTTTTCACAGTTAGAGTAGTAATTAAATTCCTTCCGCGAGGGGATAGGGAAACGGTTTGCTTGGGGAGTAGGATATAGATATTATTGTGTGGGAGATGGTTTTCTGTCATGTATGGGAATGCAGTGCGAAAACTCTGTATTTTTATATATGATTGGTGTTGGTTGGGGGGTTGTGCTTTAATCAAAAGATTTTGTTTTCCAGATTCACTTCAGTAGACGGGTGGTGGGAACTTTTATATTTAAAGTTGATTTATTTTGATATTTTATATTTATACCTTGGTAAGGAACTTTGGTTTATTATTTCTCTTGCTACTGTTTTCATAGCTTGGGTTGTAGTTAGTGAGGCTTTCTATTGTATGATTGTATTTCTATTGTTTGTATTGGTGGGTAGAAATCCTTGCTGGGCCAGGACACCTTTAGCTAACCACTGTGATCAGAGTCCGGACACAGCTGGCGAGGTTTCCCAAATACCAATACGTGTACTAATATACCTTTCTGTGTACTTTTCAGAAACCTTGGGTTGGTTATCATTCGTGTCTGGTACAATATTTTACATCGCTGTAGATTAAAGGACATTCTTTGTATAGTGGGGAATATTTGTTGAGTTAAGCTAGATTAGCATACACTTGTACCAGAACAGTGATTAGGCTACCACTAGTAAATGTCTGACAAGTCCGAGGAAGCCTAACGGAGCCTCTGATTTGGAACTATTAGAGTCTAAAAGAGCCTTGGGCAAGCCCGGATGTCTCTTTACCAACATAGACATCCGTAGAAGCGCCTACTTAGTCTCAATGTCAGCCTTTAAAGAACAAGTAAGGATCACCAGTTGACATGCCGGCGCGCGCTTACTGAAGCTTTATTGGAGTTGAGGCTGGGTTCCGATAAACTTTTTTTTTATGTATATATACTAAACCACACCATAGGGCGCCTTACTCTCACTATCCCTGAGAACTACGGTTCACCAAAAGTGAGGGGGGAGGTACACAAAACACGAGCTGTAGGTTGCCTTCTCAGCCGACTCAGCTGAACTTTCCAGTTTCCGGAAGTTTCAGGAAGTAAATATATATAGTCTTTAACTGACAAACAACGTTCTTAGTAAATATCAAAGTCATATTTATGAGTTGGATTGTCTTCTCTCATTCAATCTTCAGAGGCAGATAGATTGATGTACATACTGAGATACGTCTCTACCGTCACTGCTTACGAGCACCGGTTAGTCACTGTATAGTTAATTCAATCAGCCATTCCCACGGGAATTATGCATAAAAACATGCACTACAATGACCGAGGTCACTCCTTCTAGTAAATGTACTTAAAAGCATCAAATAGTATCAAGACTAGAAAGCTTTACTATATCTTCAAATCTATTTTACAAATGTTTAACTGAGAGTTAGTAAACTGTTTTCTCCTTTTAATAATAAAGTAACTATCTACTGCAAAACCAACGTCCGATAAGTTATAACATCAATAAAACAGCTTGTGCAAAGTAAGCTGCAACTTTTAAATAATGACAATGTAACAGATTGTACATTATATTCATCAGTTCCAGTATTTCTAAAGCTTGAGCATAGTGAATATTTCTAGTCTATGGCAGATAGCCAGATATACCATCAGCATTGAAAGAATCAACGAGATTAAATGATTTCTCTCAATTTAATTTGAATATTTTACATCAAGTGATTTCTCTGTTTACGCTATGGGTTATGTACCCTGCTTGGTTGTTCTCAAGGGAAAACCGGCTTTATAGTTGTGAGCAGTAAGATTCACTATTCTATTCCTGTGGGAATAAACTTCAGCTTTTATCTACAATTTATGATTGAAATCATTATCAGAACCAGCATTCATCATGACTAGAAAGTCTCACTATCATTCGAGAATATGTTATAAATATATATTATAAATAAACTCTTCATAAAAGTTACAGTGCAATGTTACACTTCAATCTTCATTAACTTGGTCTTTTAAGACTACTAATTATTACTATATACAACCTAACAAACTTGGTCTTATATATGACTATTTACCACTACAACCATTATCCTGACAGTTTGACTTTGACTTTTAATAATTCAGCTCCTAGTAGATCTAATGAGACATACCTACAAACAATACCAAATGTCTATTAGGTTGTATTTCACTCTTGCATTGAGTATGGAGCGCTTGAAAACCCTCTTGTCCTTTTGTTGACTGATGACAGACTACTTCTGACCAATTTACAACTAACAACTGACAAAGACTGTAAATTCAATTTATCCCACCTGGAAAGAGAAAGAAAAGATTGGTAGGCGCTGGAGGGATGTCCAGTCAGGTAGACGAGTCCCACAGTCATGAGCGGGGAGTCATGGGCTCTGACCTTAGGCGCAAAATAAAATGCCATAAGCATACTTTCCAGTTTCAATCTAAGTAATAACCCTAACTAGTACCAAAGACTATGACTGACCTATACATTTATTTCATAAGATCAAACAACAAGACTTTTATCTCTTAGTTATAATTTGTAATTTCATTACAATTAACTATTATATATTACATTAAACTAAATCATATAGGGATAGGTTATATCCATACATTTATACCAAACTTATATGCATGAAAAGTTCTTAGGTTACTATCTATAACGGTTCACAAAGTAGGTTCCTTGACACTAGACGATCATATGGCCATTTTAACAATATTAAACATTCTTACTCTATAGGTATATTTAAAGATAGGAAAGTTAATAGGTACTTTATAAGCTTAATAATTTTACATAAAAGCTTTACTTAGGTTAAACTTAATACAAATTTTCATAGCTTTCATTTCAGTGCTTCAGTATAGTGTTAGGATTTTCTATAGACTTAAAATGTAGGTTTTAAATTACTTTAGGCTATAGTTATAGATAGTTAGAGGTATAGGGTTTCGTTTTAAGGGGGTTTTTTATTGGGGGGGGTTACAAAGCCCACCGTACTTTACGGGGAGGGTTGTTTGAGACCCACGGGTGAGTGTGAGATATTCAAAATTTTGCTAAAAGTTCATTTTAAAATATTGATATGGAAGTTCGATTTCTTTTTCACATAGACGTTGTATGATAACTATAATATAATATACATTTGTTTAAAGCTGAATAAATGTTTTTTTTATATTTTTTTTATTTAAAGAGCTTTGTCGTGAAAACGACTATGCCGCTCCATAAGACTACAAAACAGATATAAAAAACTTATGATACAACGTTACGTCTATTCTTAAGTCCATAACTGGCTAGCCTCAACAGAGCCCCCGCCCGCTCCGACAGAGGGAAGGCCAGAGCGCTGTTGCAGCCACCCACTTCACAGAGAAATGTACATTGTACTCTGAGTGACTCGTTTCGAACACATTCCATTAATATAATAATATGATATACATCTTCAGGAGTATTACAAACTGCACAATTGGGTGAAAGCTTTTTTTTCATCATTTAACCAAATTTGTTCAATGGAATGTGTCCGGAGCGAAGTCTCATTAATAGAACTATATCTTGTCTATTCAAAGAACAATGTATCCATGGGGTATTAAGAGGCTCTGGTTGAATCGTCCTATACCATATACCTTTTTGTTTTGATCTGTCATCGAAATACTCTTTCCACAGTTTATGGGTTCGTTTCTTGGCCAAACTAACATGCTCCGTATAAAAAGGAAAAATATTGCACGGAACCCCATCGTAGCAAGCCTGCTTAGCTAGACGATCAGCTTTCTCATTACCTAATATACCGATGTGTGACGGAACCCATTGTAGGGTTATAAACTTGCCGTCTGATCTTAACTTTTCGATAAGTTCTATTATAGCGTAGGCTATCGGTAGACCTCGAAAGTTCGAGGTGCATCGAGCCAAATGTTGAAGCGCACTTTTAGAGTCAGTTAATATTACAAACTTATCATCAGGTATTGAAACTATGTACGATATGGCCTCAAAAATAGCAACAAGCTCAGCATGCATGATAGAAATTTCAAAGATGATTTTAAGCATAATGGATCTGTTTTCTTGTGGATCATAAAATGCACAACCCATGGAATCCATTTCTTTTGAAGCATCCGTAAATATAGAGTAAAATCCAGCATATCTAGAATTTAAAAGATTTAAAGTTGCTGATTTTAAGTTCGTTGCTTTATAGGAACGTTTAGCTTTTGTTATCTCATCGATATTAATCTTAATTATATTTGAGAGGTAAATTTTACTCATCCAAAACTTTAAAGAAAACATTTCTAATTTTTGGCTGGAATGTATCGGTAGCAGCTGAAATTCATTATGCGCAGTAAGCAGTAAAGGTTTTTTCTTTCTTGTCATATACTGAGTTTGGGAGACACTAGATAAATCTTCTATAACTTTTAAGGTTATGTTGTTTAATATCGATTTGAATTTAAGCTAAAATTTGGAAGCTAAATAACTTCGTCGAATATGTAGCGGTTGGACAGATAACTCGCTTTCCATGACATGGACTGGTGTTGATTTTATGAATCCCCCAATACACCGCATGGCCTGATTTTGAACCTTCTCAAGCTTGTATAAATGTGATGCGCAGCTACTATCATAAAGAAAGCTAGCGAAGCCTATTCTGCTTCTAATTATAGCAATATATAACCGCCGTAAGTGTTTTGGATGCACGCCCCAACCTGGGCCAACCAATACTTTAAAAATATTAAGGAATCTTTGAATTTTTTCGTTAACTCATTAATGTGCTTACCCCACCTAAGTGATCGATCCAACCAAACCCTTAAATACCTCACGTTGTCGACTAAATCTATTAGGTTATCATTAATTGTAACATTTATTGGATTCCTGTTAATACCTTTCTTGAAAACACAAATCTTTGTTTTACTTAGCGATATATCCAATCCAAGGCCTCTGAGACAATTATTAAACGTTGAAAGGGAATCTTGAAGAATTGTTTCAGCATCATGTATGCTTTTTCTAGAAATATATAAAACATAGTCATCGGCGTATTGGGAAATAAAGACATCTTGAATTTGTCTTTGGATATCGAGCGTAGCAACATTAAACAGTAGCGGAGAAAGTGGATCTCCTCGAGCCAGTCCCCGTCCGGTAGTTCTTGTTATAACCTTATCTTCAAGGTGTATGCTGAGATTTCGTTCACTGAGGAAGTTCCACAGATATTTGCAGACACCAGATCCAGCCCCCAAGTGATCAAGAATTAAAAGCAAACTGGTAACGTCCACATTATTATACGCGTTTTCAATGTCAATGAAGCAGCCGACGCTAATCATATCTTTTGCAAATCCCGTCTGTATTCTGGTAACCAAACGGCTAAGGCTATCTAAACAAGACCTTGTTTTCTTAAATCCTACGGTCTCCTCCGCAAAACTATTATTTTTTTCTAGAAACCATTCTAGCCTTTTATTTATGATGGAGTGAAAGACTTTACACAGGCACGAAATTAAAGAAATCGGACGTAAGGCAGAGTCAGAAAGGGGATCTCTTCCAGGTTTTGGTATTGGGATTAAAGTTATGTCCCTCCATTGCTTGGGCACAAATCCAGAGGAATAAAATTTATTATATAGGGACAATAAAATGGACTTTCCATTACTGGGCATATTTTTTAACATAGAAAAGGATATAAAGTCGGTACCGGGAGCGGTATCTTTAACTTTAATACAGGACTCCATCTCCTGTAAGGAGAATGGCTCGTTTATTAATGAATTACAAGATGTGTAAACTGGAGTCACAGAAGATACGTAATCAGGGGTGAGAGAGCGCAGGAGTTGGCTTGCTTTGGTCTGATTAACATGAAGTCCAGGGTATCTATATCCCTTCAACCATCTCATTCGAGACCATACATCGGACGCAGACGATGATTCTCCCAAAGAATTACAAAAGAGCTGCCAGCCTTCACTTCTGCGATTTCTAATCAATTTCTGTGCTTCTCTAATCTTGTCCTGAAGGACCGCAAGGTTTCGTGGATTAGGGTTTCGCCTGAATACAGATAATGCAAGCCGGCGCTCTGCTACAGCTTTAGATAAAACATGATTCCAGTATGGTTTTGGTTTAAAATATTTGGACGGATTATTATTGATTTTGTAGAAAGGTATATGAGCATCGGCTGCATCATTAATACTTTCGTTAAAAAGGTCATAAGCAGTTTGTAAATTTTCTGGTACTATTAAAGAAGAAAATTTTTCTTGGAGATACGATTTGTAACTATTTATCCCATTGTGCTAGTTTGAAATTTCGTTTTCGGAGAGGCCTTAAATTTGCCCTAAATTCTGTGGTCATTTTGATAACAAGATGGTCACTTCCCAATGACTCATTCGTAACCTTTCAACTCAAAGGCAAAGAAATACCAGATGAAACTATAGAAATATCTGGAGTGGATTTCTGCAAAACTCCGTTTACAAGTTTAAGTCTACTATAGCTACCATCATTAAGAGTTAGAGTCTGTCTAATGAAAGATGAACCTGAGAAAAAGCGGCAAATTTAAAAAATCTTCATATGGTATTACCGATCAATGTAGGAATAAACGATTTTGATACTTTTCTTATTTTGTTTATTTTGGTGGGCACAAAGGAAGAGGAAACGCTTACTTTTTCACAATACTAAGGCCGGTATTAATAAACTATAGGTACTCAAGTCTACTAATACCGCACTCAAGTGTCCGTTTATCCATATTAAGACCACACACGGTATCATATTTAAGTACAATTTATTAGTAGAAGCCCGAGAGTCTTACTACTTAATACGTATGGGTGGATCAACTTTTTTGTTGTTGTTATTGTCCCGTAAGCCAGGAGACAACAGTGATAGTTTCTTAGAAAAAATGTTATAATGCATACTTCTAGCACACTCAGGAGAAAAGCCATAAAAGAATGGTAGTGGACTTATATCCTTTGAAATCATAGTTTTAATGAGTGACCCAGGAAACGTCACCCTGGCACCGAACTACAAAGAAAAGTCGATTGACCCGTATAGTCAGCATTAAATAAATAGATAGTGACACCCAAAGTCGCCAAACGTGTACCGAACAATTTGGCGACTTTGGGTATCACGAAGTATTTGACGCTTTGAAACTATCTATGAAAAAAAATGCAGACCACCATAATAATGCTTGCATCAGCATGCTTTCTCATTTGTGAGCTCTTTTAGTAAATAAAATCACCAATAACAAGTAATTAAGTAAAAATATTTTATTTGTTATTAGGGTAAAACCGATGCTTTCTCTCAACTCTGCTAATAGGCATCTGAGTGTAGGCACTTGCCTTTTTTACAATATCAAATTCGTTCACTTTATTTCGGATGGCATGGATGCCAAAACTATCTAAATTGGATACTGTGGCCTTGTGAGTTCGCTTCTTTCCTGGAGTACTGAAGACACCATGGTTTACTTTGCCTTCATCTTTCAATGTCGAAACACTGATATCTGTAAGAAGAAAGAAGGAATGAATTAAACAGAACACCATTTACAAATATATTGTGACACGCAGTACAGCCCTATTGTACAGTCCGACAGCTCTAAGAACATTTGGGTTTAGGTGAAATCAAATTGCATCGGTGAGGTTCAAATCGCAACAGTTTAAGAACAAGGAAGACAGGTATAACCCGAACATGTTTTCCAAGAGCTCATGAAGTGTACGTAGGTACATATTAATATGTTTATGATATCTTTTAACTAAATGTATATAAACGCCTCCTTACCTTAGTGTTTTACTGAAACTATGAGTGTCAGTTATATTAATCATCCGTCTATTTAATTAATTTAATACATTTGCGATTGTTAAGAGATTCAATATGGTATAGGTACAGACAATACACCTATTTATAGGGAAAGCCAATGATTTAATTAATTTTAGTATTTACCGGTCATTGATGATAATTCTTCTCAGTAGGTACTTCGTCTGACTCTGGCATAGTAAATCGTTTTGCTCCAACTCTTTCAACTGCTGAAGATTTTTCAAAACCGTTTGTTTTTCGCCATCCACGTCCAGCTTATCTGAAAGGAATACATCGTTTAATTTCTTAATGGAAAAGAAATACTAATTTCAAAAGATAGGTAGAACAGAAAAGGTATAATATTCTATGAAACTTTGGATTGAAGATATAGAAATAATAAGTATCAAAATTAACACGCCATACTAACCTTGTTATAACCTATGAATTCGGTCACCGTATGTAAACACTCTATTTTTTGTTTCAACAATGCTTCCCTCTTCTCTTGTTTTTCTTTATATTTCTTTATAACGGTACAAAGGATCTGTCGCACACCACTTTTGATAGTTTTACGCATGTTTGGTCCGTAAATTTCCAACAGAAAACTTTAATTTGATAGACTCGAACCAACAACGACTTGTTTGTCAATGTCAAAGCGTCATTTTAATAGTGTTGCCAGACCTGCCAGTCAAATAAAAGCCCGGTTCATCATTCATCGGACAGACTCTACCATATATTTGTCCATCAGCGAATCAAATATCTGATTACCTCTTGTATCGGTTTTGTACGACCAATTTGAATGATGAGCATTAAAATCACCAATTATCAAAGATTTTTGTCGCGAACATGAGAAGATACCATCCCAATCACTTTGGCAAGTTGTGACAGATGATGGACAATAAACGGAAACAATATTAGAAATTTGATCACAGTTATATAAAAGAACATTAATAATTTCTATACCTACCTGGATTAGGAGAGCGGATCGAACCCTGTTCAGCTTTTACGGATTTATGTGTCAAAATGGCTAGGTACACCACCATAACCGTCCAGGCGATCCGAGCGAAAAACATTGTAATTACAAATATTCAGTCGATTGTCTGGTTCCAACCACGTCTCACTTATACCAGCAATGTGAATTTTATCTTGAGCTAACAAATTTTCAAATTCCGTTTGTTTTGGTCGGATACTTTGAGAGTTCCATTGTAAAATGTTCAGTCCACATGTACCCACTATATTAGCCATCTGGGACTTTAAAAAGATATTTTAACAAGGATACATCCAAATAATGCTTGCTGCACAACAAAAGATATGAGCCACTCTAATCCTGTTTAAAGTATCTTCTTTATTTTTTCAGATACGTTTAGATTTTTCATAAAAATTATGTCTTTTAGTCTATTCAGGAGCGCTATTACTGATAAGTCACATGGTTTTGGCCCATTTGATGCAACTTTATCTGTTGAAAAAACACGTTTTTGTGATTCGGCATTGGTCAAGCTGTCTTTGGATATGGATCCAAACTCCGTCTGAGAATTGGGCTTATCTTTCTTTGTCTTAATACGGCGTTTCTTTTTGTGCGCTGCTTGGGATGTATCCGTCTCCATCCGTATAACATTTTCCTGGTGAACATCGACGGTAGTAGTCAGCATGTTAGCATACGATATCTTTTCGGTAACTGGTTGTCGTACTGCCGTTGGCGCTTTTGGCGCTGACGTTGCACGTGGGGGTGTCGCACTCCATGACGATTGTCTAATATCAGATCGTTGATGCGTTGGTATCGCTGGAAAATCCTCTTGAGAATAATCAGGAAATTCATGGGTATAGACGTCTATCGCTTGTCTGTATGTGCAGTTAGACTCCGACATTAAACCTCTTATTTTCTCTTCTTTTAAATATAATGGGCATAATTTATCTAGTGCCATATGATTCCCAGCACAGTTACGACATGTGTACAATGTAGTCTCACAGTTAGCATGATTTCTGGTACACTTTGGACATGTTATTTTCTTTGGGCATATTTTTTTTGAATGTCCATATCTCCAGCAATTGGAACACTGCGTTACCGGAAATATGTATGGGTCTACTTTAATACGCATCTCATGTAATGATACATAGGTGGGTAACGTCGGGCCTTTGAAGCCAAGCCGTATTGTTTCACTATCGGTCCAGCCAGACTCCTCAGAATCACTCCTACGGCTAAGTCTTTTACCGAGATTATTTCTTCACTACAAGTCAGGTTTTCCATTATTTCTTGATCTTGTAATCCTACATCCATATCTTTTATAAGACCATATGAAATGCCGACTTCGTACGTTCTTTGACAACGCCAACCCAATTGAGTTTTAAATTCTGTTAGTGATATAAGGCGTTCAGCACTATCCGCCTTATCAAAACTTATTAAAGCCTTATAAGCATTAACGTACTTGACCCTAGTTATATTTGTTATATCGTAATCTCTAAAAATCTTTGCCAGAGCAAATTGTTTCGGCAACTTCTCTTTGCATGTGACACATATCTCGTTTATGTTGTTATCCGCATCCGATTTGTCGTATGGTTCACGATTGCGAGATTGTCTTTTAGTTTTCCTCGCTACATTAATCCATTCTTCAGTCTTGTCCGTGTTTCGGGCCCTTTTAATGTAGTTTATTTCACTACTATTACAGTCCATCGAAAATTTAAACGGAATTATCGGACTATTCAGATTTACTGGATTAGAGGTCGTTTCTTCTAAAATGTTTGTTTCGCATTCCTCTTCGTTAGGTTCAACCATCCTTATTTCTTCTTCCTGCACATCCTGAACTAAACCCTCAAACATAGTCAACAAGGTTCATATTCGATGTCTTGCACAACTGCAAACCGGCCCGCTTAGCAACTCGGAACGCCGAGGCGCTTAGGCTGTAACCGGTTCTAATACTGATAACGCGCTCGTGACAAACAAGTAAACAACTTGTACTCTCCGCACAAAAGAAACGTCTTAACCGTACAATGTACCCGGCTAAACTGGAATAAATGTTCTTTAAGATATTATTGATTTCTTTGCAAAAACTTCAGTATTTTCAAACATACTGACTGATAAAAAAATTGAAATCAGTTTTGATATTTTCGTCAATATTTTACTTTTTTTTTCTAGAAAACTGTATATTAAATGTCTCAAAAATGAATTTCTCATGCCCATTTTATTAAAAATAGACACCACACTCGAGGTAGTAGATAAATTTCAATACTTCGTGTCGAATTCAAGTCTCAGTTAGTTCCGCCCGCTGTCTTAATTCACGCTGCCGCGCGAGTATATTTAATTATTCTAATCATCTCTAATAATGATATAAATTAAAACAATATGTTTTTTAAATCTGCATAAATTGGGCTTTTCAACCGTATTTTTTTGTAAATACAATGTTGTACATATATTATAAAATATTGTGTGTTGAAACAAAAATGATAAGCTGATGTTGTGAAACTTCTTTATTATATTAATAAATTTATATGAAAGAGTGTAATTATTATATCAAAAATGAAAAATCTATGGTTTATCAGAAAATGACACCACACTCGAGGTGATAGGTAAACTGAAGCCGATATATTTTTTTATCTGAAGCGCGGCGGCGTGTAACTTTAAATAACCAGGGGGTGGCTGATGGCTACCGGGCTAAATCAGCTCAGTTTGAACTAGGATACATCTGTGCCAAGTGAATTCATCCGATACCAAATTTTGACCTCTCCATACATTGGGTGACACTACCGCCCGTACTATTCTCCTACATGTAAAGGTTATGTTCCGATTAGGTATATTGGGAAAAAGAAAATTAAATGTTTTTCGTGTGTTTTTATTTTCAGGGCGGATGAGAGATAATGCCGATGACAGCAGCTTCAATGACATTACTAATGCTGTGAAGAGTTAACGGCAACTAGAAAAGAATAGTCATCTCAAAACAGACTTTCAATTTGAGCAAGAAATTTCTGGAATGACAGGTAAAATATTCTGATAATTAATTCTTATACTCAAGTTTGCTAAAATTCAAAATTATACTATATTTTCATTGAAATTTTAAAAGTAAGTAAATCACAATTAATTAAAATAATATTAGAAGCATGAGACACCGTGCTACTTAAAGATTCAACTGGAATAGTGCTAAGATGAAAAGAAAGATTTAAAATAAATTTACTTTAGCTATGACTTGCAGATCTTTCTTAAATTAATGGGTAGTTCACTAGATAAGTTTCACTTTGGTGGATATTGGTCCCTAGGGGTTAGGAAATCAAAATATTTATTTATTAAACCTTTATTTTCAATGACTTAGGTATAATTATTATAAGTTGATATATTTAACATTATAAGCCATTGCCCCACTATATAGGTCTCCAACAATCTCCTTTTGGTCCTGTTTTTTGCAGTTTCCATTTAGTCCTTGCCAACATACTTTTTTAACATATTTCCACCCGTAAAGTGATTTACTAAATTATAAAATGTAATATAAATAATAATAGATTAGATGTCGTTTAACTCTGCCAGAAGGCAGCGTGTCCAAAAACATTTAACCGATTATTATATTTAAACAAATTGTATTTATTTTTATTTTCAGATGTTAGTATTGCCACCATCAAAAGAATTAAAAAAAGGCCAATTGAATGCAGGTGTTGGAAAACTCCTGGTAAAAAGCGCCCGCATAAACCAACCGTTGCTAATTTGGACACTTTTGATATTAACTCGATCAGGCAGAAAATCAATTAATTCTATACGTCAAAGAAACAGGTGCCTACTTTACGTAGCCTGTTGACAGATTTAAGGGAAAGCATTGGATTTATAGGTTGTCGTGAAACGTTGCGGAAAAATATTATTATCAAATGGCTTCGAGTTCAAAAACAATATAAACGAGCGTAATATAATTCTGGAAAGATACGACATCTCAGCTTAGAGGTGTACATTTTTGAGAGCAATAAGTGAATACCGCCGGCAAGAAAGCCATTAATTTATTTGGATGAAACATATATTAATCAAAATTATAGGCCTAAAAATCATGGCATGATCTGTCCACAAGTGGTGTGGTTGAAAAAATTTCCCCAGCGAAACGATTTACATGCTGGGTCGGAAATGCCCCAATCCCTCTTAGTTTTTAGCACTAAATCTTTGTCAGCTGACTATCATCATGACATGAACTGACAAAACTTTATAAAATGGCTGCAAGAAAAATTAATCCCCAATTAAAGAGAACCCAGAGTAATAATAATGGATAATGCAAGTTATCATTCGACTCCGGTAAATAAACCACCTACAATTTGATAGAAGGGTAAAAATTCTAGTTTGGCTCACTACAAATGGAATCGCTTATGAAAATTATATGTCGAAGGAAGAGTTGATGTGTCTGGTACACAGACAACCCCAACCCAAAGCCTGACCCAAAGTATGAGGTGGATGAAATTTTAAAAGAAAATGGTCATATTGTTTTAACGTTGCCCCCATACCATTGCGATCTTAACGCCATTTAACAAATATGGATTTTAGCTAAAAGAAAAGTCTGCAGCAAAAATATGGTTCTTACTGTTAAAGTAGTAGAAAAAATATAAATCTTACTGTTAAGAAGTAGAAAAAATTCATAGGAATTTGGGACGGTAACTTCAGGTGACTGGAAAAAATGCACTGGGGTGTAAAAAACGGCGGTTGGTCGAACGAAACATTCAGTCAATGCAAGTATCAGTCCTGTTTTTATAATCCGAGAAACAGAAACGACAGATGATGAGAAAATATCACGCGTAATAATATAAATTTCATAAGATCCCCTACAAAGCAAATGTAATTTTGGTATCTTGGATTAAAAAAAAATAGGGCTTCTACGTCTAATAATAACAATAACAAATACTTTATTTTTGAATCAGAAGAAACCTAAAATAGACAAGGAAAACGTTAAATTTGGTTCGAAGCTTGTTTCAATCAAGGTTGCTAATTCCTATGTCATAAAGACTTGTCATATCTTAATATTTAATGTTAAAATAGTCAGGATGTAGTGGGAAAAGTAATAAAAAGAAGCAATGGTTTACTCGTTTTTAATGCGTTCTCTTCAACGTCCAGCAAGCAACAACGTCAAATTCAAAAACCGGCCAAGTGCGAGTCGGACTCGCGCACGTAGGGTTCCGTACCACAATACATCTAAATAAATGTTTTTCTTTATTCTTTATTATATTGGAGTTGATTGAATGAAAGGTAAAATGCGGTTTACGATTTATAACGTATTAAAAAAAACTAAGTATTAGATCTCGTTCAAACCTATTTTCGGTGGAAGTTTGCATGGTAATGTACAGCATATAATATTTTTACATTTATCATTCCCTTATTTTAGAAGTTACGGGGGGGAGACACACATTTTTCCACTTTGGAAGCGTCTCTCGCGCAAACTATTCAGTTTAGAAAAAAAATATATTAGAACCCTCATTTTTGAAGACCTATCCATAGATACCCCACGCGTATGGGTTTGATGAAAAAAAAAAAGAGTTTCAGTTCTCAGTATGGGGAACCCCAAAAATTTATTGTTTTTTTTCTATTTTTGTATGAAAATCTTAATGCGGTTCACCGAATACATCTACTTACAAAGTTTCCATAGTATAGCTCTTATAGTTACGGAAAAAAGTGGCTGTGACATACGGACGGACAGACGGACGGACGGACGGACAGACATGACGAATCTATAAGGGTTCCGTTTTTTGCCATTTGGCTACGGAACCCTAAAAAATGGTGGCATTTAATAAACTGTAAACTGATATAACAAAAACCGGGCAAAAGAAAAATTAATACCTAACCTTCTCTTTTTTAATGACGGTCTTTGTTTTTCTTCTGCAGTTAGCGGCAAAGCCAGGAAGTATATAGTAGAGCTATGGTAGCTGAGTGGTTCGGGCGTACAACTTTTAAACAGAGGACCGTGGGTCGAGGAAATTCGAAGGCGACTGTGAAGTCCCCAACCCGCAGTGGGCCAGCGTGAGGACTCTAGCCCTTTCCCTCTTAGCCATGAGAGGAGGCCTTTGCCTAGCAGTAGGACATATATTAGGCTGATGATGATGATAAGCAAGCCACCATAAAAAGATTGATTCAAAATAGGTATAAATATATAGTAATAAATCATATATCCTTAGACAATAACCGACAAAGATAAAGATCGTGATCGAAAATGATTTTTTTATGTCTTTCGGCATTCAAAATATTCATCATTATCACCCGCAAGACGTCCACTGCTGGACCTTACTCCTCAGTCTTCTGTGCGTGAAGTAGGCTGCGCTCGGCTCTGTGATGCATGCGGATACAATTACGAGAGGCGAATGTGATGAAGCTGATACAATTTCTGTGTCGGGCTTTCACCGGTTATTTATTTAAATTTAATTTAAGATCAATTAGCGAGTCTTGATGTGACTAATCTAATGTTTACTCAAAATGATCCTTCGAACGGGTGCGTTGGTTTAATGCAGCGGCAAGCGACCGCATCGCGATTGAGATGTAGATATGTAGACTGATTGTTCGTTTTGTGTATCTAAAAGAAAAAAAAGGAAAAAAACATTTATTCACTACACATATAAAACACACAGAAATAATTATAATTAAAAAACAGAAAACAGCAATAAAAAGAGTAGTGAGTGTGTCTTCGCGGCAGTCCTCCTCCGTGTTTTCTTATTATATTTCTTATAATTGTTAATAATCGTCAAGCCCATAAAACTTCAAGAACACTAAAAACAGGCCGCTCACAGCAGCGCCTGTCAACCGTCAACAGACATTTTCAAATTCATTAAGAAAACCCGAAGGGGAGTATTTCTTTTAATTCTTTTTTACACTGTTTTTTAACACTGTGTTCACATTAATACTTTTCACTGCTCATTGCTGAAGCCGTGAGCGACATCAATTACATACATTGGCACCGTGCGATCTCTCTTTGATTGACATACAGTGGAAGTTTAAGTTGAGACAAGTCACATTTGCCACAGACATTGCCCTACGCGATACACTGTTCACCAACATCTATTCACACATAACCTTGCATAAAATAACCTGCTTATCAGACTCCCCCTCCACTTACTCACTAGTTTAATATCTTTCAGTGTGATTGTGGAGTAACTGTGACACTAACACCATGGCCCCATCGAACATCAAATCGCGCAAAGCCACTACACGCTAGCTTGAGATACAACTTAAGGCTACCTTGAAAGAGCTGCAAGCTGCCAATACCTTCAATGACCAGCTAATAAGGAAAAGGGAAGATTGCGAGGAAGGGCAAAAGAAAATATTGGCTAAAAACACAGTGTTAAGGAACGGCCTCGTTGAGTATGACTTGTAGATACACAAGATAAGGTGGAGCAGTTGCAGACCCTGGTAGATCACTTTAACCAGTGCGCTGCTACCCATGAAGCGGCACTGAACCGTATAATTAACCTCGAAGAAGAACTTGGTTCTGCTAATGAAGAATTAAATTACCTACGGAGAGAACGTGAGTGTTATGACAGTACAATTACACAAAAATTGTATCAGGAGATGTTAGGTAATAAGGATAATAAGGACAGTAACATAAAGATAATATTTTTGAATAGTAACAATAAATTAAAGAAATATGTTAATATAAACAAATACATAAGGCGTAATCAAAAGCTAATTAAAAGTCAGAGGTGTATCAAAAACTATTCTAAAATGAAATTAGAGTTATCGGTTATGAAAAATAGGGTGCAAAAATGCAATGAAAAATTTGATTCAGATATGACTGAACATGGTTTAAGTGTTCAAAATTTAAATGCTGAGATAAGTAGATTAAGAAATAAACTTGAGGATATGTCATTAAAATACTCAACGGCTCAAAGCGAAATCAAGGTGCACATGCTGGCATTCACACAATTGCTAGAGATGAAAATGAAACATTGAAGAGGCCGGAATAGGTAAAATAATACTTTGTGCATCATTTTAGATTTTGTTAATTTCAAATTAGTTAGTTTTTTGCCAGAAAATCCGCCATTCATGGTGGTGTTTTAATAATTGTTAAAAGTACCGTAAAATCCAAAGAAAGGAGAGATATTGTAAGGCTATCCATAAAGAGGCTTGTAGAAATCTCTTGCATTGAAGAGATGCTTGTAAAAGTCGCTTGCAGAGGGGGTCTTTCTAAATCTTATGAAATATAGTAAAGTCATACAACTTTTTAAATCGGGCGAGATGAGTGATTTAACGAATTTCCGTCCCATTTCTATTCTACCAGTTATAAGTAAAGTTTTTGAGAAGTCAGTTTTAAAATATATGTTAGGTCACTACAATATAAATAAACTGCTTAACAGTAATCAGTTCGGCTTCACCAGAGGACGATCCACAACTAATGCAGCATCTGTACTCATTAAATATATATTTTTCGGAGATGAATTTGGTTTACGATTGATATCGTCAGCCATCGTGTTTTATTATAAGAGAATCAGTGCGCACAACTAGCGCGGTCGGTAGTCGAGAATCGAGAGAGCCGGATGGACCCCTTCTGACTGACCGAACTACTGACTCAGGGAAAACGTCAGTCATTCATTCATTCATTCACTCGTTCAGAAACTTCTCGCCCGACAGGTCTCGAGTAGCTCTAAGAAGTTACACTAGATGGCGTTATTTAACTGAAAGGTTTGCAAGTTTACGAATAGATGGCGCTGTTTGTAGCAAAATAAATGCCATCACTCTCACACGGCCGTTCTGACAGCTAGCGCGCTCTCGCGCGATTTCGGCAGAATAACAGTGTAGTACTCACGATGAGCGTCGTTGACAATATCACACTGTCTCGCTCAAGGCGCGGAGCTTCCAACAAGAACTCCTTTTCAAGAACAGCGGAGCTTCTGCGTGAAGCGTTGCGCATCCAATGAAAAATCACACACATCAAGCGCGAATTTCTAATGTAAAACACACGTTCTAAGCGCAGAACTTCCAGCACACGCCAGAAGTAGAAACACACCCACGAAGCGCGGAGCTTCAATGCAAAAACAGTTACACGAAGCGCAGAGCTTCTAATGCAATAACACTTGCATGAAGCGCAGAGCTTCCAATGCAAAAACACACCTACGGAGCGCGGAGCTTCAATGCAGAAACAGTCACACGAAGCGCGGAGCGATAAAGCTCAAAAGCCATAACATTTCACAACTGCGAATTGAATCAAAGTTAACATTTCAAGATCGTTTCAAGGAATGGTAAACAAACCAAAGGAATAGTAAATAAAAATAAAACAAAAACAAAAAGATAACAAGAATATAAAGGCAGCAATTTCTATTACGACTCGTCTAAAGTGCTAATGTCGGCGTCATCAAGTTGATTTGAAATATCCGGGAAGCCCGAAGGATATTTACCTACGTAGCTTCTCATGGCATACATACTGCACACGTCCTCCTGATATCGGCTCTACCCTATACCTATCGTTATCGCAAACCTCAATAATCCTGCAAGGGTTAGAAAACTTTTCTCCTAGCTTAGTAATCATTCTAGGGTTCTTCTCCACCATAACAATGTCACCAATGACAAACGGACGCACTATAGCCTTACCTTTATCATAACGGGCTTTGTCGACGAGTGCTTTCTCGTCCATCCTGACCTTGGCTTCACGTCTGGCTTCGAAAAGGTCTAACTTTTCATATTCGTGAACTAACGCGTTAATTCTAGGTGGACTTTTATTGCAACCCATCAACATTTGTAACGGACTTTTCCCCGTGCTCTTTGACACAGTACAATTCAGGGCTAGCTGGATTTCACCTAGGACGGACTTCCATGATCTGTGCTCGTGGTTTTCAGCGATCGTGAAGCAGTTTGTGAGGACGGACATAAACCTCTCAACCTGTCCGTTCGCACGACTGATGCCGCTCGCGATTTCATGAAACTCAATGGACCACTCTTGGCACAGGTCCTGGAATTCCTTCCCCGTGAATGAGGTGCCTTGATCAGCGATTATTCTTTTTAGGGTTCCAAATAACGACACAAAAGAACGTAGGGCGTTACATGCCGATTTAGAAGTCAAGTTCCTTACGGGAGTCAGATGGCAGTATTTTGTGAATGCGTCCACAATCACTATGACATACTCTTTGATGTTACGGCTACCTGTTAGTTTCCCGCTTGTATCAATATGCAAAGTATGTATTGGCTCTGGGATTTTGTCTATGGGGTGCAATCTCGATTGCCTAGCTCCCGATGGCTTCTTGTTTACTTTGCAAGGAAGGCACCGATCAACGTAAGTCCTAACACAGGTCGACATATTTGGGAACCAAAAATGATCTCGTATTTTAGTAAGGGTTTTCTCCCATCCTAGGTGTTTCAGGTCGTCGTGAAATCGCTGAATTATTTTCCATCGATAATTTTTAGGGATTATTGCGCGAGTCAAGGTTCTCTTATCGACTTGAAATGTTTTATGTAACAAATTATTTTTAAGGGCATACGACGACCTCATACTAGAGTCTAGGGTGTCACCTTCAATAGCCTCGATTATTTTATTGATATCGGGATTTTATTGTTCTGCTTGCAACCAGTCATTGCGAACCTGTACTATGTTTACCTGCGATGGACAGGTGGATGGCACAACGGGGTTCCTACTAAGAAAGTCTACATGGGGTATCCTCTCACCCTTTCGATATTCTACATCAAAATCGAAACCCTGCATGAACGCCCACCACCTGTGCACCCTAGGCGTTAAGTCTTTTTTATGACGAGAAGCCTTTAAACTGTTGCAGTCTGTCACTACTTTAAATCGTCTGCCTAATAGGTAGTGCCTAAAATGTTTCAAGGCCTTAAAAACTGCCAGAGTCTCCAGCTCATAGCTATGGTAGCGGCTCTCCACTTCAGTAGTTCTCTGGCTGTAATACTCAACAACCTTGAGATGACTGTCATGTTTTTGTAGGACCACCGCTCCATAGCCCAGTGAGCTGGCGTCTGTGTGGACCTCAATCTCGCGTTTGGGGTCAAAAATCGTTAGTAGTGGCGCTGACGTCAAATGTTTGATCACTGTTTCGCGAGCTCTAGTATGTTCGTCTTGCCAAAGCCATTTTGCGTCTTTCTGTGTAAGACGGTATAGGGGTGCCATAACAGATGAAAAATTTGGAACGAACTTCCTAAAGTACCCCGCAAGCCCATTGAATTGGCGTAACTCCTTCACATTATTCGACAAAGGGGCGTTGGCAAGAGCCTCGATCTTTTTGGGGTTTGGCCTGACAGTCCCGTTGGAAATAATATAACCTAGGTACTCGACAGACGTCTTAAGAAACTTGCATTTGTTCCAATTGAACGAGAAACCTGCGTTCGCGAGTTCGTGTAACACCTGTTGTAAATGTTCTAGGGCTTCTTCTTTCGTTTTTGAGAATATGAGAACGTCATCCATGTACACTGTGGCTATGACGTCTCGCAGCTTGCCCAGAGCCTTATTTATGGCCCTTTGGTATACGGCAGGGGCATTACATAGCCCAAATGGCATTTTAAGAAACTCGTAAGAGCCGTCCGGTGTAACGAACGCAGTTTTCTCGGTCGAATTGGACTTTTTAGACATGGGAATTTGGTAAAATCCTGATGCCATGTCGAGGGTAGTGAAGACAGAAGATTGTCCCAAAGTATCTAACTGTTCCGAAATCAAGGGCAAGGGATAATTGTCGCGAACGGTGTTTGAGTTTAATTCTCGATATTCAATACATAACCTATCAGAGCCATCCTTCTTTTTAACCAGGATGGCTGGACTCGAGAATGGTGAAGAACTTTCGCGAAGGATGTTTTTCGATTCTAGATCAGAAATTATATCTTTCATTGCTTTGCGCTCCACGGGAGCCAAACGATACGGATAGCGTTGCACTATTTTATTTGGGTCTTTGAGTCTAATTTCCATCTCGCCGGTGTTCACTACCGTCTGAGAATTTCCCCTTACAAAGTTGTCATTAAATTTTTGAATAATGGTACGCAAACGAGAAATGTCGTCAATTTCTGATAGGTCAGTGTCAATTTTGTCTATATCGGTACTCTGCAAAGCACAGACGTCCATGTGAACTTCGCGAGCAATCTGAACACCATCGTTATTAATCACCAAGTTTATTCCTGGCCGCATGAAAACATCCCGCCCAATAATGACGTCATGAGGCAAAGCGTGAGAGTCTACAACTACAAAATCTACCTCCATGTGTACATCATTCATCTCGATAGGCAACGTAATACGAGAAAAGGAATGTGTAGAAGCAGAGCCAATACCAGATAGACGCGTAAACACAAAATCTCGTGCCCCGGTCATCTCATCAGCAACAAGCTTACGAATGAGTGAGCAATCAGAGCCGCTATCGACAAGGGCTTGTAATTTAAATCCGGCAACAACGATGTTAACAAGGGGGGCCTCTGACTGCGCACACACGTTGACGGACTTTGTATCACTCGACTTTTTAAATTTTTGATCTCGTTGCTTAGAAAAACACACCTGCTCTGTGTGTCCCAATTTGCGACAGTAGGTGCACTGAACACTTTTATCAACAGACTTAGACGTATACTGAGGGGCTTCTCTGACAGAGGAGTCCTTCGTTTGTGGACGTGATTTACAATTACGTTTATAGTGCCCTATTTTGCCGCAATTGTGACACACAACGCGGTCGCTCGAGTCAAGTTTACGCCGTTTAGGCTCCACTAAAACGGGATTAGTAGCAGACGGACGCTTATTACTTTTAATACGCGGGTAGGTACCGAGGTGCCTATCAAGTTTTACAAAGTTTTTGGGAGTATTCTTTAAACAATCTGATCGTACCTGACTATCAGAGATACCTGATATGACGACTTCTATCTTGTTCGCCTCGCCCCAGGCCGTCTCCAACCGGTCGATCATCGCCAGCTTGTTGGTAGAATATTCCACGTAGCTCGCAGCGCGGTCACTTGTGTACCGCACCATGTCTCGGAAAAGGTCGTGAAATCTTTTTGTAGCCGCAAACTGTCGCGATAAACGCTCCTTTGCCTCGTCCCATGTGTTACATAAAGGATACGATTTGGACGCCCACTTGCGAGCTCGGCCGCGTAGATGGGTGAACGCAGCATTCCTCGTTTCATAGTCGGTCCAAGAGTTTTGTGTCCGATGATGGTCTATTTCGGCACACTATTGTGCCGCTGTGAATTCACAATCGTCAGGATCAAACGACGGTATGTAGACTTCAGTTGGTTTCATCATCTTAATCGGTGGTCTCGATGTCGTCGTTCGGGTTTCGCAATCACGAAAAGTATCTGCCATGCCGCGGAAAAATGATGCCCACATTGTGGAAGGCATGTTGGGAAAACCGCTATTATCAGGTAATGACGTATTTTCGATACCACGTGTAGCTGATTGTTCATCGCGGTTTGAATTATTACCGTTGGTAGATTGTTGATTTTCGGTAGATTGGGCCGTCGAATCTCGGAAATATGCCTCGCTCGTGTTAGCAGGGGGCTGGTTAACCACATCGGAAGAATGTCGTTCCGATCCCACCGCTGCTTTCGGAGATGAATTTGGTTTACGATTGATATCGTCAGCCATCGTGTTTTATTATAAGAGAATCAGTGCGCACAACCAGCGCGGTCGGTAGTCGAGAATCGAGAGAGCCGGATGGACCCCTTCTGACTGACCGAACTACTGACTCAGGGAAAACGTCAGTCATTCATTCATTCATTCACTCGTTCAGAAACTTCTCGCCCGACAGGTCTCGAGTAGCTCTAAGAAGTTACACTAGATGGCGTTATTTAACTGAAAGGTTTGCAAGTTTACGAATAGATGGCGCTGTTTGTAGCAAAATAAATGCCATCACTCTCACATATTGTTAGCTGCATCAGCGTCCCCTACCTATACACCTCCGGCCAGCCCAGACTACGTCACCAAGCCTATATAAGACGTCGCCCAGTGTGTCCGGAGGACCATTCCCACTCCCGGCGGCGCGTACTTTAATCAAATCCCTCTCTGCTCGCTTATTTGTTACTTACACTTACAAACTTAAATAAATTTTGTTATTTTAGTATTTCTTTGTATTTAAATTGTGAAATCAGAAGTGGGATAGTGGTCTCGTATTCCCACATTTTTTTTTACTTTTTAATTTTATTATTTGATTAAATTAAAATGCCCAACAGTCATAGAAAACAACGTAAACGTGATCGTACGCCACCGCCGCCCGACCTAACTCAACTCAGTTTTACCGTAGACGCAATACTTAATAGGGTCTCGGCCTTGGAGCGATCAGTTTGAGAACCACGATCAAGCGTGGAAAAGCAGCCGTGCTCTACCATCACCGGCACTACGAGCCCTCTCGGTATCCCTACGTCTGTGCCGACGCCGCCGGTGCTGTCGCTGTCGCCTTCGCCTTCAACGTCAGCTGCAGGAGACGTTACAGAGCGTCTCATCGATGCGCTAAGGAGCATAAACCCGGTGAGATCGAATCATTATTACGTCTCTGACTTTGACCCTAATGTGCATGACGTCAATGCATGGTGTGAAGAAGTCGACCGTGCTAAATTACAAAATAGATGGGACGACAAAGAATGCCTAGCCCGTATTGGTTTGTGTTTAACGGGCGAATCTCGCTCTTAGTTACGTGATTGGACTGAGACGGATCGTACTTGGACTACCTTTAAATTAGGGTAAAGTCACTTTGTCCACGCCGTGTCGATATCGCTAATATCTTGTATGACGTCATGTGCACAGAGTCTGATAAATTTTCCACATATGCGGAATACGCGCGCAAATCCTTGTTGCGATTGCGCATCATTAAAGGATTAAATAGTGAACTATTGTGTGCTATAATTGTACGTGGTATTAAGGACCCGCAGATTCGCGCTACCGCTATGAATTCAAAATTAACACCCGAAAGCATCGTGGATTTTTTATCAAATTATGTTATGCCGAGTATAAACCCAGTGCAAATGTGAACAAAACCAGTGTTGATTATTCAAACCAACCTGCTAACTCAAACGATAATGGCAGCATTCAAAAACGGTAGCACTACGTTTTTGATAAAAAAATGTGAAGTGTTTTACGTGCGGCGCTTTCGTTCATATCAGTAAAAGCAACGCGTGTCCTAAACATTCAAAAGCCAATAGTTTGAATTCTAAAGTCGCAAGCGATAATCAGAGTTCTAATGGAAATTCTAACTTCATGAACATGAAAAACTTTGGGGGAGTTCGTGTTAATTAAAACAAGGTAGGTAATTTCACTATTATTCACTTCAGTTAAACACTTATAATCTAATATTGTTCACAATGATATCGCGAGTAACAAGACATGTACAGACGCGTATTATCGGCGAGCGATCGGACGTGCGGTCTATGTCGGGCGCGAAAGCAGACTGGCGGGTGAGGCGCGAGGGAGCGAGCTCTGTGGTCGGCGGCCGGTACTCGCGTTCGCACAATGGGTGACGTCACCGGCGCTCGTTTCCATTGCACGACATTAACGGCTGAGGGCGTCGTGGCAGGTAAGTATAATGTTGTTTGTTTATTTTTCAGGTAAGCTCGCCACATCACTCCCCTCCAGAGACCGTCACTACGGGCGATAATAATCTGATAAAAAAGGCGGAAATGTTACCGTGCGCCCAGATCTCGTTTTAACATTCTCTTTGTTTACAGGTGCGGGCGTATTTACATCTTTGGGCTGGAGGCTGCTGTTTAATCTTGTTTTGACCTTTTCTCTATTTACAGGTGCGGGCGTTTCTACATCTCCGGGCTGGTGGCCGCTGTTCATTAGACATGCGAGCCGCGCCGGCTAGCCGCCGCCATGAAGACGCGGCGCGCCGCCGCCGCCGCCGACCTGTTCGAAATTCGCGCCGTGCGGCCGTGCGGACAGCAAACTCGCTCGCGATTGGCCAGCACTAGGCAAACTCGCGTCTAAGCTCAGCTCGGATCGCTGCCGCTCTGGCTACTCCAGAGCTTTCCGTTGTTGTGAAGTGTGCGTCTTTGTTGTTTGGTGGTTTGGTGGTAGTGTGTGGTGGTAATTTCCTATTAAGATTAGATCGCGAATATATCGGATTATCACGATGACATCCCGATCGGACATCGGCAAAATAAAATTGAAACGACTTTCAATAAGTGTTCTTTATCATGCAAAAACAAAAAACAGTACTGTTTGGCAGTATTTTGGAGATTTAGTTCTTCACGATGAGAATGACAATAAAAAGAAGAAAATTATAGAAGATCAAGTGTTCTGTAATGTTTGCCTTGAGTCGGCAAAAGACTCGAGTGACGATGTTATATTTGGATCGTAAGTAACTACCCTATTAACCTATAACAACCTATGATATTTTATATTTAGATTTAGATTTAGAAAACCCGTGACCAATTACTGACAGTTTGCTAAGTTACAGACGACGGTATTCCATAGCGAACGCTAGGTATTGTTATATAGAATCGTATCTTGATATAAAATATCATTGATAACACCCTAGTAATGCACCTCCTGCTTTCTATCATTTTTAGGGTTCCGTAGTTCCATACCCAAAGGGTGCCAATGAAACCCTATTACAAAAGTGTTAAATATTGTATGGTTTATGTCTAATTTTGTTGTTTGTGTGACTTTTGTTTGCATGACGCAAAACACAATTCAGGCTTTTTGCTTTTACAGAATAAAAATAAAGGCTTATAGTAGAACAGCCAGTACTGGAAATTTGTCGCGACACTTACGAGAAGACCACCAGATTAAGCCAGAAGTTGGCGAAAAAGCTAAACACAATTTAAAATAATTTTTTCGTGTTGACCGCATGTCTAAATCCACCACCTCACTACCTGCTGGTTTCAAAAGCATGCAGAAAAGCAGTACTAATAAATGGCTTTTGGCAAGGGACCTCGCATTGTGGTTTTGCAAGTCTTTGCTGCCTTTCGATTCTGTTTCAGACGAAGGAATGATTGACTTCTTCAAGGTAGCTACCTACTTAACCTACTTACGAGTACCTACTTGATTTCTTTCCTAATTATGTACTTACTGTTTTACTAATTATTACTTATTTACAGAAGTACAACATCATTGTGACCGATGCAGATTTACCTTCACGTGATACAGTTGGACGTACAGGATTAGATGACGTATACTACAGCATGCTGTCAAATGTGAAAAACCAAATACTTACAGACAAAGCGTTGCAACTGGCGATGACCTTTGATTTGTGGACTGATGGATATCGGCGCCTCAACTATATCACATTTACTCTGCATTACCTTACATCCGGTGTGTGATTGTTTGTTTGTATTATGCTGTAAATTTTGTGTTTTTGAACTTACTGATACGTTTACCTTCTGATTCCTTAATTATCACATGCTTTTACCTATACAATAGCTGAATGTACTTGTTTTTCAGATTTCGAGTTAAAAACTCTTACGCTGAAGACAGAACTAATGGAAGGAAAAAAAACAGGAGAAAAGATAAAGGAAGCGATTGACGAAACGAAAAAGGAGTTTGCACTTTGCGACAAGAAACTCTTTCTCGTAACTGACGCTGGATCCAACGTAAAGCGAGCAGTCAGGCTGGCCAATACTGAGAGTCATCTTTGCTTAGGACACGGTCTTCATAATTTGGTAACTGTAGATGGAATTAAGAAGGTATCCGAAATTGACACACTTGTTACGAAGTGCAAAAAAATTGTAAAAGCTGTACGGTACCGTCTACCAGATTTAGAAAAAGAAGCCGATTCCCAAGTGCAATACTTTCGTTTGCTTGAAAACGCAGGGCGCACTATCGAAGAAGATGAAAATGACCCTATTTCTGATGAAGAACCGGATTCATTTACTCAAGAAGATGAACAGCGCTATCGGTTTGGCGGATTGGATCACGTTCCAAGTATTAAGTCAGCAACACCAACACGTTGGCACAGCGTACTTGAAATGCTCGAGAGTATGGTCCACTGCTGCAATCGCAGCCCAATCAACGAGATGCTTCAAAAAATAGGTCAGCGTGATTTGAGAATTACGCAATCCGACTGGAATGTTTTGGAAGATTTGGTGAAGTTCTTGTCGAAGTTTCGGGAGGCAGTAACGATTTTATCATCCCAGAAAACTTGCACCTTGAATGTGGCACTGGTTTTCAAGTCCGAAATAAAGGATGTCCTGAATTCTATCACAGACGACGAAACCTTGATCATGCTGTCCTTAAAAAGGAATATGATGGTGCAAGTTGACAAGAGGGTCCCTACAACAAAAGCAGCCGTAGCAGCAGCTCTGCTAGACTACAGGTTCATGGGACTGACGGAGATAGACGTGTATCTTGAAAGCCAGAATATGACTCGTGCATCTTTTCTGGCTGAGTATTTTAAGGATATTGTGGGAACCTGTGAGAACGAGACTACTCAAGCAGTAGTTCCTAGCACCAGTACTGTCACAGTCTGTGAAACAAAGGCCACAAGTTCTTCTCAGCTGTTGTTTTAAAAGCAACGCGTGTCCTAAACATTCAAAAGCCAATAGTTTGAATTCTAAAGTCGCAAGCGATAATCAGAGTTCTAATGGAAATTCTAACTTCATGAACATGAAAAACTTTGGGGGAGTTCGTGTTAATTAAAACAAGGTAGGTAATTTCACTATTATTCACTTCAGTTAAACACTTATAATCTAATATTGTTCACAATGATATCGCGAGTAACAAGACATGTACAGACGCGTATTATCGGCGAGCGATCGGACGTGCGGTCTATGTCGGGCGCGAAAGCAGACTGGCGGGTGAGGCGCGAGGGAGCGAGCTCTGTGGTCGGCGGCCGGTACTCGCGTTCGCACAATGGGTGACGTCACCGGCGCTCGTTTCCATTGCACGACATTAACGGCTGAGGGCGTCGTGGCAGGTAAGTATAATGTTGTTTGTTTATTTTTCAGGTAAGCTCGCCACATCACTCCCCTCCAGAGACCGTCACTACGGGCGATAATAATCTGATAAAAAAGGCGGAAATGTTACCGTGCGCCCAGATCTCGTTTTAACATTCTCTTTGTTTACAGGTGCGGGCGTATTTACATCTTTGGGCTGGAGGCTGCTGTTTAATCTTGTTTTGACCTTTTCTCTATTTACAGGTGCGGGCGTTTCTACATCTCCGGGCTGGTGGCCGCTGTTCATTAGACATGCGAGCCGCGCCGGCTAGCCGCCGCCATGAAGACGCGGCGCGCCGCCGCCGCCGCCGACCTGTTCGAAATTCGCGCCGTGCGGCCGTGCGGACAGCAAACTCGCTCGCGATTGGCCAGCACTAGGCAAACTCGCGTCTAAGCTCAGCTCGGATCGCTGCCGCTCTGGCTACTCCAGAGCTTTCCGTTGTTGTGAAGTGTGCGTCTTTGTTGTTTGGTGGTTTGGTGGTAGTGTGTGGTGGTAATTTCCTATTAAGATTAGATCGCGAATATATCGGATTATCACGATGACATCCCGATCGGACATCGGCAAAATAAAATTGAAACGACTTTCAATAAGTGTTCTTTATCATGCAAAAACAAAAAACAGTACTGTTTGGCAGTATTTTGGAGATTTAGTTCTTCACGATGAGAATGACAATAAAAAGAAGAAAATTATAGAAGATCAAGTGTTCTGTAATGTTTGCCTTGAGTCGGCAAAAGACTCGAGTGACGATGTTATATTTGGATCGTAAGTAACTACCCTATTAACCTATAACAACCTATGATATTTTATATTTAGATTTAGATTTAGAAAACCCGTGACCAATTACTGACAGTTTGCTAAGTTACAGACGACGGTATTCCATAGCGAACGCTAGGTATTGTTATATAGAATCGTATCTTGATATAAAATATCATTGATAACACCCTAGTAATGCACCTCCTGCTTTCTATCATTTTTAGGGTTCCGTAGTTCCATACCCAAAGGGTGCCAATGAAACCCTATTACAAAAGTGTTAAATATTGTATGGTTTATGTCTAATTTTGTTGTTTGTGTGACTTTTGTTTGCATGACGCAAAACACAATTCAGGCTTTTTGCTTTTACAGAATAAAAATAAAGGCTTATAGTAGAACAGCCAGTACTGGAAATTTGTCGAGACACTTACGAGAAGACCACCAGATTAAGCCAGAAGTTGGCGAAAAAGCTAAACACAATTTAAAATAATTTTTTCGTGTTGACCGCATGTCTAAATCCACCACCTCACTACCTGCTGGTTTCAAAAGCATGCAGAAAAGCAGTACTAATAAATGGCTTTTGGCAAGGGACCTCGCATTGTGGTTTTGCAAGTCTTTGCTGCCTTTCGATTCTGTTTCAGACGAAGGAATGATTGACTTCTTCAAGGTAGCTACCTACTTAACCTACTTACGAGTACCTACTTGATTTCTTTCCTAATTATGTACTTACTGTTTTACTAATTATTACTTATTTACAGAAGTACAACATCATTGTGACCGATGCAGATTTACCTTCACGTGATACAGTTGGACGTACAGGATTAGATGACGTATACTACAGCATGCTGTCAAATGTGAAAAACCAAATACTTACAGACAAAGCGTTGCAACTGGCGATGACCTTTGATTTGTGGACTGATGGATATCGGCGCCTCAACTATATCACATTTACTCTGCATTACCTTACATCCGGTGTGTGATTGTTTGTTTGTATTATGCTGTAAATTTTGTGTTTTTGAACTTACTGATACGTTTACCTTCTGATTCCTTAATTATCACATGCTTTTACCTATACAATAGCTGAATGTACTTGTTTTTCAGATTTCGAGTTAAAAACTCTTACGCTGAAGACAGAACTAATGGAAGGAAAAAAAACAGGAGAAAAGATAAAGGAAGCGATTGACGAAACGAAAAAGGAGTTTGCACTTTGCGACAAGAAACTCTTTCTCGTAACTGACGCTGGATCCAACGTAAAGCGAGCAGTCAGGCTGGCCAATACTGAGAGTCATCTTTGCTTAGGACACGGTCTTCATAATTTGGTAACTGTAGATGGAATTAAGAAGGTATCCGAAATTGACACACTTGTTACGAAGTGCAAAAAAATTGTAAAAGCTGTACGGTACCGTCTACCAGATTTAGAAAAAGAAGCCGATTCCCAAGTGCAATACTTTCGTTTGCTTGAAAACGCAGGGCGCACTATCGAAGAAGATGAAAATGACCCTATTTCTGATGAAGAACCGGATTCATTTACTCAAGAAGATGAACAGCGCTATCGGTTTGGCGGATTGGATCACGTTCCAAGTATTAAGTCAGCAACACCAACACGTTGGCACAGCGTACTTGAAATGCTCGAGAGTATGGTCCACTGCTGCAATCGCAGCCCAATCAACGAGATGCTTCAAAAAATAGGTCAGCGTGATTTGAGAATTACGCAATCCGACTGGAATGTTTTGGAAGATTTGGTGAAGTTCTTGTCGAAGTTTCGGGAGGCAGTAACGATTTTATCATCCCAGAAAACTTGCACCTTGAATGTGGCACTGGTTTTCAAGTCCGAAATAAAGGATGTCCTGAATTCTATCACAGACGACGAAACCTTGATCATGCTGTCCTTAAAAAGGAATATGATGGTGCAAGTTGACAAGAGGGTCCCTACAACAAAAGCAGCCGTAGCAGCAGCTCTGCTAGACTACAGGTTCATGGGACTGACGGAGATAGACGTGTATCTTGAAAGCCAGAATATGACTCGTGCATCTTTTCTGGCTGAGTATTTTAAGGATATTGTGGGAACCTGTGAGAACGAGACTACTCAAGCAGTAGTTCCTAGCACCAGTACTGTCACAGTCTGTGAAACAAAGGCCACAAGTTCTTCTCAGCTGTTGTTAAAATTAGCCAAGAAACATTGCTCTTACAACAGTATTGGCTTTCAAAACGAAGATGCCATTGATCAAGAGACGTGGAAATATCTAGCAGCTGCCGATCCCACTGAACTTGATGATGGCGACCTGCTATCTTTTTGGAAAAAAAGATCAAGCTCTTATCCGTTGCTATCATCTTTGGCTAGAGCGATGCTATGTGTCCCTGCCACAAGCACACCGAGTGAGCGGGTATTTTCTGTTGCGGGACTAGTGCTCACGGCAAAAAGATCACGCCTGATGCCCCAGCGTGTCAATAAAATTATATTTATACATGATAATTATCGTTTGTGCAAAGACTGGAGCAATGTTATTACAGACGCGGATGACTAAATAATCTAAATATAAATATTTGATTTATTTATTCTTTTATTTTTACAACAATGATCAATCTTTATGTCATCATTCGCATTTTCTCAGATTTTTTAAACGGTTAGCATTGCTAGATTTCTGGCATAAAGTTAGAGTAAGTTAGGAGTTAAAAATAAATGAGCCGCCGGCTAGACGCCGCCGCCGCGAAAAATTAGCAGACGAGCCGCCGCCGACTGTTTCGCACTCGGCTCGCATGTCTATGTTCAATATGTAAGCTGGTTTAACTCGGTCTATTGTGACTGTTACGGGTTTTTCTTTTACTGGTATTTTGAATACCTTGCTATCTCTTTCTAGAACTGGGTGCGGTCCGGTGTATGTAGGTTGCAGGGCGCCGCGCAGCGCGTCTTCTCGTAGGAATACGTGGCTGGCGGTGGATAAGTCTTTAAATATAAAAATTGACTTGTTACTGTTGTGGCAAATAAAAGGAGGCGTCCCATGTAATCTGATAGGTCTGTTGTTCCAGGTGCACATGGGCCAAGAAAATCGCCTGGCAGTCTCAATGTTTCACCATATACCAATTCAGCGGAAGAAGCTTGAATATCTTCTTTGTATGCACTTCTTATCCCTAAAAGCACCAGTGGCAACGTTTCATTCCAGTTCTCAGTAGCATGGCAGGTGATGGCTGCTTTTAGTTGTCTGTGGAAGCGTTCTACGAGTCCGTTGCAGGCTGGGTGGTATGCCGTTGTTTTCTTATGCTCGAATCCGGTAATTTTTGCGAGATGTTGGAACAGGTTCGATTCAAATTGTCGCCCGCGGTCCGTAACAATACTGCTTGGGCATCCGAACCTCGCTATCCATCCTGACAGTAACGCTTTAGCGACGGTTTCGGCTGCAGCGTCTATGATCGGTATCGCTTCGGGCCAGCGTGTAAATCGATCTACGGCAGTTAGATAATATCGATATCCGTTTGATGGTGGTAACGGGCCGACATGATCGATGTGAATATCCATAAATCGGGCCCGTGGCAGTGGGAAAGAGCTAATGGGAGCCGTGACGTGTCTTGTTACTTTTGCGCGCTGGCAAGGAAGACAGGCGCGTGCCCATTCTCGGCAATCCTTCCTGATCCCGGGCCAAACGTATCGTTCTGCAACCAACTGGGCAGACGCGTTAGCCCTCGGATGACTCAGCGTATGTAAGTTATCGAACACTTGCTTTCGCATAATTTTCGTAATGTAAGGTCTTGGCGATCCTGTGCGCGTGTCGCAATAGAGCTCAATGTTCGATCCTGGTACTTTTACCTTGCTAAGGCGCAGTGAGGTGGTATTTTGCAGCAACTGCTCGAGTTCTAGGTCCTCTTGCTGCGCCTTTGCCAATAAAACGTAGTTAACTGGTAACTGGATTTCCTCTAAGCGAGATAAAGTATCGGCGACGACGTTATTTTTCCCAGAAATATGTTTTATGTCTGTGGAGAATTGTGATATGAAATCTAAATGCCTGTATTGTCTGGGGGAGCAGTTTTCTTTTCGGTTGTGAAATGCGAAGCACAGGGGTTTGTGGTCTGTGTAGATTGTGAAGTTTCTTGCTTCAACCATGTGGCGAAAGTGTTTCACTGCTTCATAAATTGCCAGGAGCTCTCTGTCGTATGGCGAATAATTCAATCGTGCTGGGTTGAGTTTTCGGGAAAAGAATGACAGTGGCTGCCAAGACCCTGCCTTCCATTGTTGCAATACAGCTCCCAATGCTATGTCAGATGCGTCACATGCTAAACCCAGTTTTGCATTGCAATCAGGGTGGGCTAGCATAGTAGCTTCCCATAGTCCTTTTTTGCATCTGTCAAATGCCTCGAGTAAGTCATTTTTTATTTCAACGGGATGTGAGCCTTTGACTGAGCCGACTAGCAATGAATTGAGTGGACCTTGATCTTGTGCAGCTTTAGGGATAAATCGTGTGTAAAAATTTAACATGCCTAAGAACCTTCTGAGTTCTTTGACGGTTTTAGGGATAGGGAAGCTTTTGATTGCATCTACTTTCGACTCAAGTGGTGTGGTTCCTATTTCAGAGATTGTATAGCCCAGGAAGGTGATTTCCGGTACGGCAAAGGTGCATTTTGTAATGTTGATCAGCATTCCGTACTCTTTTAGCTTTTCGAAGACTATGCGTAGGTGTTCTTGATGTTCTTCATTATTTTTTGAAAAAATCAGGAAGTCGTCCAAGTATGCGTAGCAGAAGTCCAGTCCTCTAGTGATCTCGTCCACAACACGCTGGAACGTCTGCCCCGCGTTGCGCAACCCGAAAGTCATAAAGGGGAATTCGTATAAGCCAAAGGGTGTTGTTATGGCAGTTTTTGGTATGTCCTCCTCGCTGACCGGAATTTGGTTATACGCCTTAACAAGGTCTAATTTTGAGAATACGCTGCAGCCTGATATGTTGTGTGCGAAGTCTTGTATATGGCGTATAGGGAACCTATCCGGTACCGTTCGGGCGTTCAAGATACGGTAATCCCCACAAGGACGCCAACCGTTTTCCTTCTTTGGGGCCAAGTGTAGTGGTGAAGACCAGGGACTTTGTGATGGTCTAGCCGTTCCATCTGCTAGCATGACTTCAAATTCCTTCTTGGCAATCAATAGTTTATCTGGCGCTAATCGTCGTGGGGGTGACGAGATGGGGGGACCCGGAGTAGTTTTTATGAAATGCACGGTATTATGTTTCACTTGTTTCTGAATCCCAGCAGGGTGAGTTATCTCTGGATATTCCTTTAACAAATCGTGGAACTTGGAATCGCTGGTCAGTATTTTTACGGAAAATAGGCTGTCCGATGCGGCTGCTGGAGTTTCAATTGCTCATGTCCAAGGTTCTGCTCGCAAGCCAGGGAACGTCGCAGACCACGCCCAAGCCATCAGGTGCCGCAAATATGCTTTTTTAAAGCCAAATTACGTAGTTGCTGCCCTTGCTATAGAAACTTTTAGGCCGTGGTCATCTGACACAGAGAAATTTATAAAAGAAGTGTCAGATAAATTAATCAGCGTTTCTGGCGACCAAAGGCAAGGCTCCTTTTTTGCCCCAAGACTGAGCATCGCGGTGCAGCGGAGTAACGCTGCGAGTGTCCTCGGCACGATGCCGCAAGTGGGTGCAATGGGGGGCTTTACTTTTAAGTCAGCTGTAGTACAACATTTTATCTTTCACTTTTATTCAATAGTTTTTTTGAACTGATTGTTATTAGAAATTAAGTTTATGCTGTAATTAAGTTATACAATTCTTAATCCCTTTACACATAGTTTCATTTATCATACAACGTCTATCTGAAAAAATTAAGATAGCGTTTATTCCATTATTACATTTTCCACCACAGTGGCATAATTCGGTATATTACTAACAGTTTTTTGCGTGCGTGTGCATCTAACACCTCACTGTGACTTGCTCTTGCACCGAATTAATTCCAGACAAGCTGTAGCAGCAACGGGTGCAGTAGTCGGAATTGGTTTCCAATTGTGATTCGATTGTAGTTCCCATCCCCAATCCGCCAGACGAAGAATCGGCACCATCGCTTGGCCCCATACGTGCACACCCTGGTAGATGTCTCTTAGGAGATGCTACTGGCATCCGTAGGCGGAATATTCCTTAGCTGACGGTCGTAAAATCCGTATTTATTATTAATTGACCTTAAGTTTATTTTGTTAATTACGATATTGACGACACGTCGGCCTAGTCGGTTGTGACCCTGCCTTCGAAGCTAGCGGTCCTGGGTTCAAATCCCGGTAAGGGCAGATATTTGTGCGATGAGCGCGAATATTTGTTCCTGAGTCATGGATGTTTTCTATGTATTTAAGTAGGTATATAAATATTTCCCTATGTAAGTATTTATATCGTTGTCTAGAACCCATTGTACAAGCCTAGAGCTTAGTTTGGGACTAGGTCAATTGGTGTGACATTGTCCCTTGATATTTATTTATTTAATATGTAATTTGTGATATCAATAGTATCTAGTGCAGCAGGCTGCGCGGCGAGTTCTCGTCTGAGTTAGTTCCGCCCGCTGTCTTAATTCGCGCTGCCGCGCGGGTATATTTATTTATTCTACTCGTCTTAAATTAATGATATAAATTAAAACTTTATGTTTTTTTAATCTGCATAAATTGGGCTTTTCAACCGTATTTTTTGTGAATACAGTGTTGTACATTATTTATTTATTTATTTATTTATTTATCAATAGGTACAAAAACATGTTGAGTAACAATAAAACATGAATTAATAAAGAACTTAAATCTAAATCATTCAAGAGTTAACAACACAATTATATTCGTACACGATGTTGTTATAATGTATACAAATATTTCCTTAAAAAAAAAAAGAATAATTATTATTTATTTTAACACTTAGTGCTTAGGTATTTCTTAATTAAACTATTTTTAAAAGCGACAGAACTGAGTTGAAATATGTCAAGGTCATAATTTAAGGAGTCGTGCAATTGACAAATTCGGTGTAGAGGCGAGACTATTTTATTTATGGCTAACGGAACAGCATACAACTTCCTTGATCTGGTCATCTTTCCAGTTGCTCTGAGGTTAATACTGCAGATAAGGTCGCAGTCGAGATCGCCGCTCAGTATCTTGTGCAAAGTTACCAACCACATGACATATATTATAAAATATTGTGTATTGAAACAAAAATGATAAGCTGATGTTGTGAAACTTCTTTATGTATATTGATAAATTTATGTGAAAGAGTGTAATTATTAAAAAATAAAAGCCCCATCTATGGTTCATCAGAAAATGACACCACACTCAAGGTGGTAGTTAAACTGAAGCCGATATTTTTTTTTATTTGAAGCGCGGCGGCGTGTAACTTTGAATAAGCCCCCTCCCTACCCACCAGGGGGTGGCTGATGGCTACCGGGCTAAATCAGCTCAGTTTGACCTAGGATACATCTGTGCCAAGTGAATTCATCCGATATCAATTTTTTTACCTATGGTCGTTACCGCCCGTAAAACCAACACTCTTTCCAAGTTAGGTTAGTAATAAAAGCGCAATTTATGAGAATTATTTTGAGCCGAATGAAATATGTCTTCTCTAAATGTCCATGGAATGCACCCATCAATTCGACAAATATCAAAAACATTGTAGTGCTCTAACCTGTGGCAACCGTTATTTCATGGAAATATCGTTCTTTCTCACGAAAAACTTATGCTCGTTCTTCCTGTTTCCCTTTAAATTTTCACATCATAGTATAAAATAACTTCCTCGCTGAAATATTGATAGGTTTCGATATAATAACACAATGTAACCGTTATTATTCCGAAAATTAACACAACGTGACAGCCACTGACTACTGAGGTTTGAAAAGTGTTGCGTATTGCAATATAAAGAATTCTCTTTTAGGGTCAATTTCACGTTTGGATTGCAAAACTTTGGGGTCCTGTCGGCACGGGTTGACCTTAACGTAGAGAGATAAAATGTTATACTTAAGTTAGTCTGAATGTTTAAAAAAATTTGGAGGGTATGCCTAATATAGGAGGACTCACTAATATATACATAAAAGAGAAAAAATCACAATTATATGTTTAGTAATTAAACAGCCGAGCTGCCATCTCAAGGGGCGGGGCGGGGACTTATAATGTCGGTAAGTGATAATTGACAAGATTTCATATTTTCAAGACTTTAATTTTATTCGTTTTATAGATACTGTTTGGAAGGAGGACGACACTAATAGTTTTAATTTTTCCCTAGGATGAATAATTATTTTATTATTCATTTAATAAGATGTACTTATTCTAAAAGGGCGTAACTTCATTTCTACGACACAATGGACATATTACGTTCGGCCAGTCTGTATTAAAAAAAAAGGTCTTTTTTTTTAATAATGGCGGTCCACCGATAACTGTTTAAGTATCTATCTGTCTGTCAATAGTGTCAATGTCAAATTTAGAATTATGACAGCTTTTTTTCTCGTGAAAATGGCAATGGTATCTATTATATCTATTCGGGCGTAGTATTGGTAAAATTCGATATTTTTTTTTACTTTCTTATATTTTTTTAAATAAAGAAAAATAAACTGAAATAAATATTTTGCCATGTTCAGGAGGCAGAATCCTTTCGATTCCTATAGTAATTTGGAGGTGTCACCAAAATGAAATGTTGTCAATTACATTCTTACGAACTATTTTTAAAACGTTCAAAAATATACTTTACTTTTGTATAACGCACCTGGCTATGTTTTTTACGTAATAATATTATAGATAATAAATGAATCGTGACATACTAGATACCTCATCTAAATTCACTTAAAAAGTCAAACGGTCAATACCTTGTGTTCTAATATTTTTGTTTTTGATTGTCTTTCAGGATACTGAAGATCTTTTTAACTTCGTGCCATCAGAAGTTCCACGATGTATGAAAACACTTCTAGTGCTGAACGCTGCTCGCAAAAGACCAGCAGCCGATAATAGCCCACCAAATTACTCATTCATTAAAAAATCTTGCCATGGGACTAAAATAATCAGAATAGAAATATGCGATGCAAAGGACTTAGAAAATCAGGAAGAGATTTTCTGTAAATGCAGCGCGGGCTTATGCATACAGCATGTTGTTAAAAACATCATGTTAGATAAAATTTACAATAATGTTAGAGATAATATCAGAAAAATCCAGGATAGCATGGAGGCTGAATTGTAACCTTTTTGGGTTCTAGATCTGTATACTGAATTTTTTTTAAAAAGGTGTACTCGAGAGCTGGTATAACCTTATTTGTAGTTTAAATATATGTGACCATATACAAAATATACTTGCACCATCGGTACTTGAGTTGCAGGAGATGGTGACAATGATGAATGAGGGATTTAAGGAAAAGGGATTGAATGTAAATGTCGCCAAGACCAAGGTCATGATGATAGAGAAGGACGAGGAGATGACTGAGTGCGTAATAAATATAAATGGTGAATTAGTAGAGCAAGTGAGTGAATTTGTGTACCTGGGAAGTATGTTTACGAGATGGTAAGTGTAAGAAGGATGTCGAGAGGACGGTGAATGCGGGAAATCAAATAAATGGGGCCCTGTACTCATTTGTGAGCAGAAAGGGCGTTTCACAAAAAGCCAGACTGGCTGTTCACAATGGAGTGCTGGCCCGTACACTGATGTATGGTAGTGAATGTTGGGTGTGGCAGGACAAGCATGAAAGTCGTATAAATGCAGTTGAAATGCGCTCTTTGCGTAGTATGTGTGGTGTGAAACTGACTGATAGAGTAAGGAATGAAGAAGTTAGAAAGAAATGTGGACTAAAAGAAGATGTAGTGACTAAGATTGAAAAGGGCATGCTTCGATGGTTCGGTCATTTCGACGTCCCCCACGAATAAACGTGTAATGTCAAAACACCAACTTTACAAGAAAAATAAAAAACGCAAATAACTTAATAGCTCTTCTCCTGATGGACCAATATTGAAACAATGTATGGAGAAAATAAAGAAAATAAATAATCCAATATTCGTTTGCCTCTTATGAATTTTTAACTTTATTGACTATCAAGAAAATGCAAGAAAACCAGATTATTTTTTGTTCTAGTAACAATTTATTTGTGCTCCTATTACAAAGAAAGTTTACACTGTTATTCGTGTTCAAGCGGTAATCGATCTGTAAAGTATTGGAACATTATACTTATGTACGAGTAAAAAATCCGTTTTTATATATATTTGTAAGAAACGATTGCATGAATGTTCTTGTGAATTTTTGATGACATCTATTATGCTATCTAATTGTCGAGATTTTGTTTTGGGATTTTTATTGATGCATTGAATCTGCATTAGCTTATTATACTTTTTTTATTTAACGGGATACTTATAGTATTTATTATGCTTGATGTCTATGTGAAAATAAAAGTTAATTAGTAATTATATATATGAAATGAATGACACTTTCTAAAATGAACTTAAATCTTTTATTAATATTCAATATTTCAGAATAAAAAATTCGTTTCTATTAGAATATAAAGGTACAAACATAACATACTTCAACTTTTTATATATTTTTGATTAAATAACAACAAATTCGTATATTTTTTCTCTTTACGAAAATTAAACTTCTAGATTTAATAATCTAATATAACATTTACGCCAAGAAGACAGTCAAATAAAACTATTCATCATCGCTATCGTCCGAGTTAGGTACAGCGTTATTAACTTCTGCTGGCTCCAATGATCTATAAAAGTTCTGGTATTGCCGGGGTATGGCATCTGAATCACACAAGCTGATGAGATCTTTATATAAAGGCAAGGCAATAGGAAGCAAACTATGGTAAGCACGATCAGGTAAGCCTTGGATGGGTCGTTGTATTCTTCGCCTTCTGGAATTCGTCCTTGATGCATTATTAAGTACAAGTTGGGTTTCTTGTAAGTCGTATTTAAAATTAACTATATCCACATTTTCAGGGGAAAAGCTGACCTCCTTAACCTTACTCCAGTAAATTTTGTTGCCTCTAGAATCATTCAACCAGTTATTGCCTTTTATCGTTTCTTTAAAGTTTAAGAAATCCGTTTGTTCCATATGCTTAATTATGTATTTATTGCCGGTAACATTTGCATTTTCAATTATGTGGTACATTTGGTCTGGATTATAAATAGTTTGTCCTTTTTTTGCTCGCTCTATAGTGGTGTGCGTAGAATCACCTTCAGATTGGCTATGGCCTTTCTCAAAAAATCTATGTGTTATTTCAACTGTAAACATCTTACATGCTAAGGCCAGCATTGCAAACACAAATCGATTTCGTTTCGTTTCGTCCTGCACACGAGTCCGAATAAAGCGATATTTTTTTTTTTCCAAGTTCAGCCTGATCTTTTATAAATAACCACAAACAACTAGCAATCTCGATTGCACCTCGTTTAGCAATCTGACAGTGCCACAAATAACAATAACCGGTCAGCGTTAATGTATCGTAGACTGTGAAATTGTATATAGTAAATTTTCTCTTATAGTAAAAAATCCCTATTTCACATTGAGGAACACCGAGGACCTTTTCCAAATCAAAACAAGCCAATACCGAGTCGTTTTTATTAAAACTAGTTTTTTCTTGTTCTTTCAGCTGCCTTACTATTTCTTTAGCTGCAAGGTGTTTTTCATACGCATCTTTAAGCTCTTCTTTACGTTTACTGTCTGCATTTTTATATATAGTACATGTGTCACATAGGTCTTTTTTTGGCTTGTGAAAAGATAGGTTAAATTTTGTGTTAAAAATATATTCATATTGTCGTTTAGTCGCTCGTGTCACATCTTGAAATTCTTCTTCATTATTAATCCATTCCAAATAAAAACGGTGCATTTTAGAAACATTCAAAGTCTCATCTAAATACTCTCTCTGACCGTCGTTTCTAATATAATGCGATTCAACTTTGTCAAAAAGGTCAATATGCTTCATTATGCTTGTTTCCGTAGATTCCGTCATTTTTTTGGGTCTATTCTTATGAGTTCCTCTCAGATCGCTCATCGGTTCTTGTTTCGTTGATTTTTCCAATGCTGTATAAACAACTTGCTGTGTGATCGATAATGTATTTAAGAACATGGTTTTGCAAACTTTGACAGGGTTCTTAAGTTCAATATCCGATGGTAATGTATATCCTATTGTTTGAGTTCGATTATTTTTACGTTCCAAAGTCATTTTCCTTATTCCCTCAGTTTTAACATACCTCAGAATAAAGTCCCACTGTCTTTCGTGATCTCCAATAGCCCAGAACTTTTTGTGAAGTTTTTCCCTTGTACTATCATATAACTTTTTAAAGCATTTCATTTTACAAGTGCACGACAGACCCATTGATTTTTCTGCTCTGATCTTTTTTGATTTCTTACTCTCATATGATTGACCAGAGTCTTTAAGAACCTTATTTCTTTTATCATTCCATGCCTGTTTGTTTTTTTTCCTTTTTCGTGACACTACTGTCGGAGTCCCTCTTATTTCATTTTGTGATTCATTTTCTTTTTCGATCGTTCCTAAAATTCCTTCTACATCGGATATACTTTGAAGATCATAATCTTTGTTGATAAACAAAACAGTCGGAGAAGCTATAAAATCCGTTTCTTTAGGTATCTTTTTATGATTTTGAGATGTCGGGGTATTTGTTAATAGATTGTCAAGTGGAATTAAGTTTTCATGATTATTTTTTAAGAGATCATTTGCATTGGTGGTGATTTCTGCAGGCTCTGGGAGTGGATGAGAAATATCCAACAAAGTAGTCTCTACATCGTTAATAGGGACCTCACTTGCAACACATATCGCTTGAGACAAAGGCTGGTTACATAATATAGGTTCCTCCTCTTTTTCTAATGATTCAACCCCTTCTATACTCATAGAACTTCTCAAAAGATAACTAAAATTACCTGGAAAAAAAAAAGTAATGTTTTGAATTTATAAAAAATTAAATTAAATATTTAAAAAACCCCCGACTCTAAACAGTCAGTAAAAAACGTCTAAAAAGTCAAAAATAATAAGTATTAGCCGTATAAGTTTAATTATAGTAGGTATTAATATTTCGATTCAAGCGTCGAAACGTCGGGGGACCGCTAAGTAAATGAAATAATATAAAATACCCCAGCTACTTAGCGGTCCCTGACGTGGCGACGCTGGAATCAAAATATTGATACCTACTATAATTAAAGTTATAGGGCTAATACTTATTATTTTTGACTTTTTAGACGTTTTTTATTGACTGTTTAGAGTCGGGGGTTTTTTAAATATTTAATTTAATTTTTAATTTCACGCTTTTTAAACTTTAAAGCTCAATATCTCAAAAGCGGCTGAACCGATTTTGATAAAACATGTCTAAGAACATTCCCGACTAATTCACCTTTCAAACAAAGTCTAAATCGGTTCATCCGTTCAGGAGCTACGATGCCACAGACAGACACACACACACACGTCAAACTTATAACACCCCGTCGTTTTTGCGTCGGGGGTTAAAAATGACCTTATATCAATACAAAACATAATAGTTATTGTAATATTACTAAGTAATATCGCCTACAATATATTTATTTTAATTTTTGACATCTCGAGTAGTTTCAGGACCGATGGACCCCGTATTTATATACCTAGATTGTATCGATTATTATATACCCGGGCTACCCGGCTATTACATGCATGTAGCTACACAACCGTAACGTAAAATTCAATAATATACCTACGCGACATCATAGCTCATTTAACAATGGTTTAATAAAAAAAAACAATAATTACATAATCCTTTAAAAATATAAATTACTGGGACTTACATGAACTTGGAGTAATATCCACGCCATCGACGATGTCGGTATCATCTAAAAAAGTTAACATAATAATATATTATTTTGTGGCGGTGGGTATAGGAACTTAATTTATATTTACGTGAGATTTACGATTTACGACTTATTGACGTATTAATTTGTAAGAATTAAGCTCATAATATAAATTTGAAACTAAGATACCTAGTCTGTTCTGTCAAGTATTTACGTATAATTTCCCGCGTGATTATTATTTAATTTTATGTAAATATATTTAAATGAAATTAAAATTATACATATTCAATTCATGTATTATACAGGTAGGTAGTATTATCACGCGTTAAATAAAAAAAACAACTACTATTACGATACGAAAATGATTACGATTCTTAACTTTGACGAAACACGAAAATAACCTCTTCGGGTTCCTGTGAGCGGTACCTACGTTATACCTACGTGTCATTTTATCCAAACGCTTCTAATGTCGAAAACAATAAATTTAGGTAGGTAGGTGAACGTTACGTCTATAAACTATTAAAATCAAATACCATGTTCGTTTTTGAAAGTTAAGGCAAGTTATATTACTAACAGTTGGTAAATAAAACATATGGGCTACGTACCTCTATCTCCAGTTTCTTCTTCGTCACCCGCACTTAACACTAGATTTAGCATACGTTTACACCTTGACCTGTTCATATTTTCACAAATATATACACTTTGGTTTAATTTATAATGGTAACAAACGACTATCACGGTGTTGACAAACAAACCGGCGACGCATGACTGACGCAATAATAGGTATTACGGCCAAACCCGGGAAACACCCGCACAATGAGTTGTGCTTTAGGGGAATACCTAGTTAGCAGACGCTCGGTAATACTGTTTAAAAACATATATTGAATGCTTGCCGAATAAACTATTTACTATCTTAAATGTATTATACCTTACAAATTTTATTTATCCGAGTTATTAATGCAAAAGCATTTACACACTAACACTTGATAACTGTGAAGAACATAGGTTATTACACATACAAATTTAGTCGTGTGGGTTTTGCACGAGACAATACGAAGACGTACGAATCACAAAAATCACAGCAATAAACGTGTAAAGTAGTTTTACACAAACTGTTAGGTGTTTCGTGCGATGATGCGCGTTTTTTATTGTTCAAACCAGACGAGTTCTAATGCATAACAAAGTGTATTATTTTATTCTTGTGAATTTTGTATATTTATTTTCCCTAGAAGAAACATTTTATATCGCCTAAAAACATCTTATTTATTATTACTTTTGCTCAAATAAAAAATAGGAGGTCCGTTATAGGTAAAATGACGTAATAAAGCAATAAAAAAAATATGTGTAAAAGCCATTGCACGTTTGTTCGCGGGGGCCGTCGATATAGTTCCATCCTACTCTCCCTTGTGTTCATATTACTCTCAAGAACTAAAGCATTCTCATTTCATCTACATTATTATTGCTTATTGAAGAAATAATACTAGCTTTAGTACTATAAAGCCTATTCAGGCAAATATTTAATTAAATAAGATTACAAAATTAGAACATGACTTGCTTAATAGCTTACTAAAGGGCGAGAGACCTTCTAGATTTGTATCACAAACATATTTTGTTGTGATGTAATTGCTAACTGTGTTTTAGCAGGCGCTCATACATGTTGCGATCACATTTTGTCACTTATTAATACATTTGTTCGTGAATAGATATATTTGGAAATAATGTTACGTTATTAAAAATAGATTTTCGTTAGAACCTAAACTAACTCGGATTATATTTGTGAATTGAACGGGCTTATCTAGACCGTTACAAATTATGTTAACTGCATTATAACATTTTGTTAGATAGTTATAATCTCAGAATACCTGGTGGAATGTTGCATTTATACTACCTTATAGAATGTATATGCACCTCTTATATTGAATGTGTTAGTTATGCATGGTTTTTGACCTGTGTTCTGTGTTGTTGTGTCTTAGACTGTTTAGAAAAAGCGAAACAAAAACGAAAATTGTATGTATGTATGTATGTAAACTCTTTATTGCACATAAACAATTACAAAACATTTTTGCATCACATCATCATTTCATTCATTTTTTCATTTTTTCATTTTTTTGAGGTAACTTCAAATTTGGCCATGGACAATGAAAATGAACCAGTAAAACCCAAACGGGTAGTGAAGCCAATGCACGCTACCATGTTGAATCGTCAAGCGAAGAAGATTGTGATAATCATGTGCGTCCTCCCCCTATGAAGAAAGCTGTTTGTAAGTGTGTATTATTGAAAAATCTTTTGAGTATTAAGTTTCAACTTCTTGAGTAAGGCACAAATGTGTAATAAAACTGCGATACTTGTAGTTACTACAGGAACTATATTGAAAATAATAACTATAATTAACACTTTACAATATTTTCTGAGCTCTGGACACTTCGAAGAACTAACCACCAACTAACTTATTCCTAAGAGAACACCTCCTTTTATAAACTAGTTTCTCTTGCAAGGGAAGGTTGGGCGGAAGCACGATACCGTTGTTGCAATAAATTAAAACAAAATTACCCTGAAATTAATAATTAAAATCATGACACTCGGCCATCCAGCATCCTGCAGTCTCCCGACGCATGACTTACGTAAAATTAATTATTATTATTTATAACATTTAATACATCTAACATTTATAACAATACAGCTTAAAATTCCTTAATGATTAGAGCTCAGCTAAAAATGAGTAACAAAATATATTTAGTACATTTTACAAAAATAACAATTCCTAATTTAAGGAGCGCCCACACCGACGCGTAAAATACGGTTGCGTTGCGGAAACAAAAGAACCACCGTTAAGCTGCGATGTGGTTGCAGCCTAAAGCTCAGCTAGAAATGATTCACAATTAATAACAAAGCAAATAACAATTAGTAACAAAATAATTAACAATTAATAAAAATCATGACACTCGGCAAGTGGTTACCTAATTCTTATATAGAACTTGTTTTAACCAACATTAAGTACCAATTTCACCAAACGATGTTAAATTTAATCAATGTTAATCGACTGTTAGTTCATACATTTTGACAGCTGTTAACGCTCTAATCGTCTGTTAAGTGGTTAACATCGTATGGTGAAATTGGTACTTAACATCAAAAGCAATGATTGTCAACTATTTGTAATTAATAATATTTTAACGCAATTTATTACTTGAAGAGGTATATTAGTATAATGCATAACTCTATTTACATAGTTAGGCATAAGTCTTTTGAAAAGTCAAGTTCAATGTCATTGCCACTGTCACTGTCATAGTTACTGCCATCACTATTATGCAGTTCGAGACTTTTAATGTGCATCCATGGTCGAACCCTATCCGCTGCGATCACAGTTGTGTAAGGTTTGCCCTTTTTGTTAAAACCAGGGACGTCTCCTATTTTATATCTATCGTTACCCATAACTTCAGTGATCTTATATTTTATTTTATTTTATTTTATTTTATTCGGAAAGCTTACTGCCTAATACAAATTGATCGACAATACTTATATCTAAAAGCAAATTACAAGCTTCCACACGTTCACTTAAAGAATAACATGCAAAGTCTCGAATCAAATATGTAAACAATAGCAAATTTAATTCTAAAGAGTCAGAACAAGCCATAACTAAAACAGTCATGATTTCAAAAAACAAGCAAATATGAAAACAAAGAATACAATCATGCAAAAACAAAGATGCGACAACACTATTATTACGATGTATTATTATACAGATACTATTTTAATATTATAATATTTTTGACAGAGAGAGTGCTATTATAAAAGAGATCTATTCTCGAGTCAGTATTCAATTCATTGAACTATGAATTTCGATAGAAGTTTCGTAATTTTTCCTTCATTGTCAAAATTGTTACGAGAATTTATTACCAGGTCACCAACGTTGTCACTAGCTGCTAGGATTTTACCTTTGTCATGTCTAAGTTTCATTTTTGTTTGTGCCTTTTCTAAATTAGCGTGTACATTGTGTCTTTCCGTATCTAAACTTAGATTACTTTCGTTGTTTGGCGTATCAAGTTTATTTAACAATATGTCACGCATTTTAGACCAAACAAAGCCTCTGCCGCAGATTTTTGGGTTGAAGCATTAATAGTGTTGTTAATCCCCCACTGAACTTTACCGTCGCACTTGTCTTAGTGCACTTGTATGAGTTGAACCCTTAGATGCATACGGTATCAAAAATGATACCATATAATTTTCTTCGTTCAAAAATACATCACGTACTTTTAATCTCGCTATTAAGGTTGAATAACGTTACTTTTGCTCAAATATATGCAAAAAAATATCACCAGGCAACAATCAGAGCGGCTGTCATTTCATGAAACGTCAATACTTTGAATCAGGCGGTAGTTTTTTTGCGACAGTAAAAATCCAAGTTTGAATTGTCAAGTATCTGACGAATCTTGAGATATTTTCACCCGAAAAAATCTGCATAGCAAAGGATAGTACTTATGTTTATCGAATATTATGTGCGTTTTTGTGAGTTATGCATTTGCGATAACGCCGTTTTTCATGGTATCAAAAATGATACTCCATGCACTAAGCTTGTTTTGTTACTAACAAGTTTTATAACAGTTTTTTGAGTTTACTCGTTGTTTACTCATGTTTTGCATGCGAATGGCGTTACAAATAAGGTTTGTAATTTTGATACAGGATGGTTAGTCATAAACATTTAAAAGATAGGGACATAGAAGACTTGCATTGAAGATGATGCCGAGTCTGATGGAGATGACCTGGAATTTTATCCGTCACTTCACGAACTGCAAACAGCTCTTGAGGAAGACGAGATTGAAGAAGAAAATTCAGATATAAATGAAGAAGAAAGTTCAGGCATGAATGAAGAAGAAAATTCAAGTATGAATGAAGAAGAAAATTTTGTAGAAGATCCCTGGTTCACTGGCGTTTTTTCAGATCCTCCTTTGATAAACGAGGAAAGGGCATCAGCAAGTTTCCAGGGTCCTTGCGTACCAAAAATTACCCAAAACCTTCACTGGAGTAAGCGGTCCTTGCCGTTTTGTCAAAGTGAAATCGGATTGTTTTAATACTTCTCATTTGTAGCCTTTTCCTTTGATACGTAATTTTTGAAACGTTTTTTTTATAGGTACTTACTGCATGGAGTATCAAAAATGATACCAGAATTTTTTGTAAAAAAACAATATAAAAAACTGATTGCGATTTTTTTCATTATTTTTCCCATTATTAAAGTGTATTTTTCCAAATAAATCATGCATCTAAGGGTGATGGTTTGGTGAAACCTTTCGGCTTGACCATTTGCCCTGGGACAAGAGACTGCACGGTAAGTATGTGGGTACTCTTTAAGAATGAAGAATGATCCTAGGTGGTCCATATGAACATACATACTATACTATTACGGTACATACTGGTACGGGGACCTTCTCTATCGGAAACAACTGACCGGACTTTTGTTTGGGTGCAAAGTCTTTGTAATACGCACATTCCGAACAAGCTGCAACGTACTTTTTTACAAATTTTTGTAATTGAGGGAACCAGTATGAATCCTTTTCTTTTCAAGAGTTTTACTAAAACCTAAGTGGCCGATGTCGTCGTGGTTGGCGCGACATATCAGCCATCTTGCATTCCGAGGGACAACAAGTAATAATCGATTATCTACTTTTCTATTTACAGCGTGATTTTTAACTACGAAGTTTTTACGAATGTCCTTGCATTGGTCTTCATCATTAGGTCGGAGTATTCGTCAGGGTCAGCTACTTGTAATAATAGAAGCCAATTCTCTTTTGTGATGTTATATATGTTAACTGAAGGATTGTCTTCCGGTTCCGCTAGAAGCTTAGTGTTGCTGCTTAAGGCATCTGCATGCGACATTTGAACCCCAGGGCGATACTCGATGTCGAAAGTGTACTCGCTTACTTGTAACCACCACCTCGATATTCGCGGAATAAGATCGCGTTTTGTCAATGTAGTTCTAACTGCTACGCAATCGGTGTATATTTTAAAAAGGATACCCAAAAGATATACCCTAATTTTTTTTAAGGAACATCCCACCGCCAGTGTCTCCAGTTCATAGGAGTGCAAATATTTCTCCTCTTGCGTAGTCGACAGTTGACTCGAGAAACAAAAAAACTGCATTTAGACAACTTAAGTGTAAGGCCATTTTGCCTGAAAAGTTCAAGGATGTCACCCAAACGGTGAAACATACCCTCCATACTTTTTGCTGTTATAAGCTGTAACAATGCAGTTGTTACGCTCCTTACCTGTGTGCATTTTATAGACAAAATAGCCTTAATATCACTTCATTTTCACTTAAATTCACTTTAATACAACAGATCTTATATTTGTTGTTTACTAATAACTGATAACTGTCAAACAGACAGGTTAAAGACGTTTTTCATAAATCGACTTTTGTCAAATGTTAGCGGCAGTAAGCCGACAGATGGCGTTACTAGTCATTCTTTATTAGCTTCACTAATGTTTACATATTTTAATAATTAACAGTCAACTTTAATGTAAATAATCTTCTAATAATTAATTCATTGTAATTGTAAATAAATATCGTATTTAATTATTTTCATTCAGCGCATGAGGAAATAATTGAGGGTATGTTGGTGTCTCACGTACACGACTCCAGTTATTTTCCACTCGTTACGCGAGTTGCTATCTAGCATTTCTTTGTTCGCCCTACTCATATTCAAAATTAACAGAAAGGTGTGAAAGCTTATAAATAGGCCACGCACCCTTCATTCGGCTCTTTGCCGCCTCAACTACTACTGTGAAACAACTTGACGTGTTAACGTAAAAGGTACTAAATACCTAAGTACTTATTAAAATCGGTGCATTTCCACAAATCGGGTAAGTTCAGTGCAACGAACTAATTATCTATCCTATTTCTATTTTGCTGTGTATTGTATTTATGTTGTACACTTTCTTATTGTGTGTTCTTCTAGATTCTTCTAAATTGTTCTTTTAACCTTTTTATTTCGAATAATCGACCGTTACTTCATAACGGTCGTTAGTAACTTTTAAATTGTTCTTTTGATTTAGCTTCTTTCTTATAATTGTAACTCTGTTCCGATAGTTCTTGCCACTGACAATAATTAATTCTATGCGCTATTCCCTCGGGACTTCACCCCTCAACGGCGGCTGGCATGGACTATCCCAATGCTGGACACCAGGCTCACACAGCCAATACTTGGGTTTTCCAGGGTCCACCGCTAGGAGCATTCCACCGCTAGGAGCACTCCACAGCTTGGAGCATTTCACCGCACCGCTAGGAGCACTGCACCGCTAGGAGCACTACCGCTTGGACAACACTTTTTGCTTCGTGGGATCGGGCTCTAAACCCTGTCCACTTCTCTTCTTGGCCGGAGCGGCCTCTAACCACGGTGACCAGGATCGTCGAGTGGGTTCCGGTGCTACACACCGGGTGCTACCCCCGGCGCCAGGATCCTGTCATCGAAAACCGTCGGGCTGCCGACGGTTTCTTCACTGCCGCTCCACGTCACCAACTGCGAGGGTAGTGCAAGCTCGCTTCGCAGAACCAGACCACACCCTACGAACCTACCTACCCTGTTCTGATCACACTACCGGCGTTCTTTTTTATTAAACTATTTAAACTTCTCTTGAGTTTTTACTTGCCACCCGGTAGGACGTGACAAAGCACATCATCGAGGTAAGCCAAAGTATATTCAAACCGTCTGTTCCCTAAAACCTCATTTATTATCCTCTGAAAAACAGCAAGTGCATTGACCAGGCCAAACGGCATCCTTTTGAACTCATAGTGCCCGTCCGGCGTGACGAAACCGGTGAGATGATGACTATCGTTAGCCATTGGGACCTGGTAATAGCCGGAAGCTAAGTCTAGAGTTTTGAAAAATCTATTACCGCTAAAGTTGGATATCTGGTCATCTATGATAGGTAACGGGAAACGATCTTTGATTGTCTTATTGTTCAGGGCCCTAAAATCAACGCAAAGTCTCTGCTCTCAGTTTTTTTTTACCATTAATGTAGGGCTGGCGTAGTAAACTTTGCCTCCTGAATACTGTCATTCTGTAACAGGCCATCTATTGTCTCCCGAACTTTTTCACGTTCTGAGTGAGATAGGCGGTATGGCCGATAAACTATTGGTTTATTATCCGTCAGCTCGACTTTCATTTCAATACCAGTGGCACAGCTGATCTCACTCAGGTTCGTAGCGAAGCAATCGCGATAATTTTGCAACAGATAATAAAGTCTGGTCATCTGAGTTTCGTCGAGCCCTGATCCTACCTTGATCATGACTTATCAAGTGGTTCTAGCGTAGTTGTATACCTAACGATTCGGTTTAGGTACTTGAAAAGTTTTATGTTCAGTAAAGAGGATTGGCCTGGCTATTACAGTGTTCATTATCTTATCTCACCTTTCAAGAGGAGAACTTACATCAAATAACTTCCACTGGATTTTAAATGGTGGAACAAAACCACAGGAAAAAAGAGGAGTGGCCATACTTATTAACAAACACATAGAGCACGAACTGATTAGAACATACCGCAAGAACACTAACATCGTAGCGATTCATCTTAAGGTAATGCTAGCTAATGGCTCCAACTTTCCTGCTGAACTTCTAATAATCAATGTGCACATGCCTGCCGGAGCATCTACCTGTCTAGCACACTTGGGACGCTCCCTCGTCAATCCCCAAAAAAGGCATATCCCATTGTCTTAGGCAATTTCAATGCGCATGTAGGTTTACGAGAAGCGAAAAAAGCCGACCCGCATGTTTCTAAAAGGAATCTGTTTCACGAGGAATCTAATATCAACGGAAGCTTACTTATTAGTTTCTTGTTAGAACATAACTTAAAATTAAGTAGCTCTTGGGGACGCCCATCCTGTAAAGTAACCTGGACTTCGGGAAACAGGCGCTCACAAATTGACCACATCCTGACAAGCCGAGATAGACCCATTTTTTTCCATAGCTTAAGAGGGGAATACCCTAAATCTATTAGCTCGGATCACAAAATTGTATGGCGCACAATCCAAAACACGAGTTTTCAATATAAGAAAAAACATGGTAAGGTGCGCCCCAATAACTCCACGGTTACCACGACGTTCAATTATAAAACTATCAACTACAAGTCCTTACAAAGCAAGGAAGTGGAAAATGATTTTAAAAATGAAGTTCGGCGCCTACTTGCAGCCCGACTGGAGGCCATCATCCGAGACGAACAAAGCACTGATCTGAATCCCACTTGGAAAGACCTGAATGAGATTCTTATACAAGCTGCAAGAAAGCTCCCACCTAAAGCGATCCCACGGTCTCGAGCAGGCCGACTTGCCCTAGCTAATCTCCAGAAAGCATTATTTTTCACAAATAAGTATCCCGGGAGTAGTTCGCATATCAACAACATGAAGCACGCACGCAAGATTTGGCGCAAAGTCCAGGAAGAAGATTTCAACACTGAATGCGAGCAGTTTTTCAACAACCTGAGCAGCGCACACAGGGCTGTACGAATGCATATTACCTACAAGTACTTACGCAGCTTTAAAAACAAACCTGCGAACAGAACGAGCACGAGCCGATTTATGTCCAACTGGATCTCCGAACTCAAGCAAAGCGAAGGAGAACTAATTAGGACAATTGAACACAGCTCTAACACGGTACCGGAAGACAGCGGCCCAGACGCCTCCATTATTATCAAAATAATAAGCAGAATGAAATCGGGGACAGTTCCAGGTACAGATCAAATTGTGGTGGAACTGTACAAAGCAGCGCCAATCGAATTCATACAACACGTCTCTCGCATTATGCAAGAAGCATGGTTGAAAAACGTGATACCAGAGGAATGGTTAGTGACAAAACAGGTTCCAATTCCCAAAAAACCCCGTCCACAACAAGTAAATGATTTTAGAAGGATATCTATCTGTAATGTAGGTTATAGAATATACGCCAACTTCCTGCTAAGTAAACTGGATGATGAAATTGAAACTCTCGGCAACTACCAAGCAGCTTTCCTTAACAATAGGTCTATAGACGATCATCTGTTTACTCTACGTAGAACTTTAGACGTAAACTGGAGAGCGGGAAAAAAGATATACGTAGTAGCTCTCGACATTGAGAAGGCGTTTGATAGCGTCGACCTCAACGCACTTAGAGACGTACTAGTCACACGTACTAATATACCGCTAACAAACAGAATTATCCAAGCATGTATGCGCGAACGAACTTTTATCACATGGTTCGGCCAGAACTCTGAGATTATCGACAAGGGCAAAGGCGTCAAGCAAGGGTGCCCTTTGTCCCCCAGATTATTTACGGTGTTAATGGATGATGTCTTGCGAACCCTTGAGGAAGAAGAGGACACGGTAAGACTCGACCAGGATACTGAAATTACACTTCCATTAATCCTATCTTTCGCAGATGACCTAGTCATCGTAGGCGACTGTTGTTCGGTACTCGACCGCATAGTTCAAAAAATGAAAGCACTACTTCAATCGATTGGACTTGTCATCAACGAAACTAAGACCAAGCTCGTGATAAGGGATCCATTTGGTCCCCCACCGAGAGAACAACAACCGATAAGTATTGCAGGTGTCTCGCTGAAACCCGTCCAGGAAATTCGATAATTAGGCTCATACATCACAGGTGCTCATGACAGAAAAGCCTCAATCAAATCAAGATGTGGAAAGGCTACCCGAAATGCAAAAATCCTCATTAAATTTGTTAAAGACAGCTTGAATGGAAGATTGCCCGACTTATATATAAAATGGTAATTGCTCCTTCGATGACGTACGGCCTAAACGTCCTGGCTCTTACCAAGGCTAATAGATCCCGCCTTAGGAAATACGAACGGCACATTTTGAAGGAAATGATTGGAGCGGCCAGAGATTCCCCAAAGCAAAAAATTCATCAACTACTGGAAGGAAAAACCATTACCAAAACTATCAAAGTACGTAGAATATCATACTACAGCCATATACTGAGACACCCAAAACCACACCTACTGCATGCCGCGCTGGATCTTAGAGAGGTAAGGAAGAAAATTGGACGACCTATATTTACCTGGGAGGACTCCCTGTCACACGACATTCATAATTATACTGACAAGAGCCGGGCCTATTGGATATCTACAGCCCCGAATAGGAGCCTCACGAAAAAGAACGCCGAGAAAATATACAAGAATCCCGAAACAGATACGGAAAGCGAACCGGACGAAAACGAGGCATAGCACGCCAGTGAAGGCATTTTCAAGACGCAGCCATAACTCCTACCTTTTATTTATCACTCACCAAGTATAATATCTATCTTATCCTTCATACGGGCAACGATGCTGGTATTCGGGTCTGTTTAATCCTTCCCACACCTATCCTTAGCTGCAAACGCCCCTACACTCCCTGCCTGTAACTCTCGGCTCCCCGGTGTCTCGGGCAGGTCTCAGCTGACCGCGCATCTAGCGGCAGATGACGGCGAGGAGCACGAGGGGGTGCGGGTGGTCGCGGTGTCTCGACACGGGCAGCTCCCTGGCCGGATGATGTTAAGGTTCCTAAACACTTCCGTCCGACTGCTCGTGTGGTGCCAATGCGCCAACTCGCTGAGCCTCTTCGTCCCTCCCTCTCAGATGTCGGATGTCGTTTCCGCGTCCTTGCAGCAGAACTGCTGGCTGGGTGTAGTCATCGGAACGGAACGGAACGGAACGGTATCACATTTGGCGACAAGTTTGAAATGACGACTTCACCTTTAACATCTTCGAGATGGTAAGCCCCTTGAACAAGGCGATACTCATTACCAGGTTCCATCGTGGTGTAACCTTCAATGAGTATATCCCCCGAATATTTGGACTCTTCATGTACAGGAATCGTGGAGGTTTTAGAAACCTCAACGGAATAAGTCACGAACAATTTGATACTATTGTTCGCTAAAAAAAGCGTTGTCACCTGGACTTTTATAAAACACTAGAGGACGCCCGCGACTTCGTACGCGTAGAATTAGTTTCCCGCTACTCCCCCCATTTCTTCCTGTTGGGGGCCGATTTTCGGAAAATCCTTTCTTAGTGCTCACTTACATCATGAAAGGAACCCCTGTACCAAATTTCAAGTTTCTAGGTACAGTAGTTTGGGCTGTGCGTTGATATGTCAGTCAGTCAGTTTAGCCTCTTATATATATAGATTAGTTTTTGGTTATCCTTAAGTACCGTAATAAACGTAAGTTCAGTAAAAGTCTGGCCAATGATCAAGGGAGTTTGTATAAATTCATCAGGTACAACAAGGACCTAGTTTGCTGAATCAACTTCGTCTACTTCTAGGTAGACTCCTGACGTGTAAAAGTGCCCGTGCGGCCTACTTACTAAATAAATGTCTTTTATCTTTTATCTTTATCTTTTTTACTTCTAGATTAACATGTGATTTATACAGAGGAGCAACGGTTGACAGGCCAAATCTCTTTATAATTGGAACGTCTTCTAAATTTTCTGTCAGTCTTAATTTGTCTGCGTCAGTCTTACGCATGAGGGAACACTCACTGCCAAAGTCTACGTAACCTACAAAGTCATGATCATCGACCGTAACTGTCTTGTAGAACTTATCTTTGCCGTTTGAAGATATGTCAATTTTTAATGTCTTCTTTTCAAGGTTGTCACTGTCAGTACGCGTATGACTAGGCATAGGGTCTAATCTACAGGAGTCGTTGTCATGTTCTATTCTGATACAGCGTTTACATTTCACAATAGGCTTCGTGCATTTGTAGTACGGGTGGCCCTTAGACCGACAGTTATAACAGGATATTGAACAAGACTTAGAGGTGGAACAAGGTTATATTATCCTTTTGAACATTATGATCGCGAGACTTATTTACCACAAATGGTTGAGGTCTTTATGACCCTAGAACATGAAGTAAATCCTCGGGTTCATTACAGTTATCACCTAAGCTCCGTTCCGTACGGATTTGTCGGTAATACCATACATGATGCAATCAACCGCTTTTTTGCCTTGGATCTCACATCGGGTAAGTAAACTCAGTTTATCGTAAAAATATTCCCACAAAACTTCATCACAACGGGACGTGCGATTTAACATTTCCTCTAATAGGCGGCCATAGTTTTCCTCGCTCGGAAATGCCTTCCTCAGTTTCGCTTGCCATTCCTCCCAACTATAAATTACTGTCGGCAAGGCCTCAAACCACCTTTTTGCTAAGCCAGCGAGTTTTCGAAGTGAAAAGTGTATCGTTTGTTTTTCATCCCAACCGTAAATTACCGCGCATTCATTTACTTTACGTAGCCAGCAATTGACGGTTTGAGTCCTATTAGACGAGTCGTATTGGGGAACTACATTGTTCATTATTACTTAAACAGGAATGCTTTCTATGTTCTCCTTTCCAGTTTAGCAAAAGATTCAATATTTCTTTTGTAGACAACCTGCTCGATGTCTTGCGATGTTTCCGCGGCACGCTTTCATGATAAGAGGTCGACAGGATGGACTCCTCTGCCTAGCTCTCTTTTTAGAATAGAATAGAATATAATAGAATAGAATAACTTTATTTCAGGCTACAAGGCCCTTATTTACAAATACCTTACAGACTAACTACATAACAATTGTAATATTATAATATTTATAAAAAATGGTATTGAAGTGAAAGGCCATTGATAATAAATAAATTTTGAAAATATTAAATGTTATGCTTTAGAAAAGTTGTTTTAATTCGATAACTACTTAGTGTCCAAATTTATAAAAGGGAAAAATAAATATCGGGCACCAGGACACTACCTAATTGAAAGACAAATTATAAGTGTATAAAAAGGTACCTCGGATCCTCAGTGAAGGATTGTCCTTTTAATCTCAAAGGAGGGAGTGAATTAAATAAAAAGATGGTTTTTCTCAAAGTCTTGTTTCTATTTGAAATCCTTTTTTAAATAAACAAGTGTAAACATCAGGTTTTAGGTCTACTTATATTGAGTTAAAGTTACCTTATTCTACTCAAATACCTAAATAGATATCAACCATAACATTAAGCATCAAAACAAAAGAAGTCCGTATCAAGGTAAGCTTGTACGGATCCAAGAAACAACAAATATTCCTTATATAGAACCTTGACAATTAAGTTGGAAAAGAACTTGCAGTAAACTGAATGAAAATTACAGTATGATAGATAGTTCTATACAGGATAAGCCTGTTGAAATCTAAGAAATTAATTAAAAAAGAAGTCAAGAAATTAATTTAAGTTAACTTGGCTAAACCAGTTTTGATAAAATTCAAGTTAAAGTTTTTGAATCCCTTAAGCAAGGGAAAAATAAATGAATTTAAAGTTTTAAAGAAAACAAATAGGTCATTGCATGTAGCGACAGATCCTTTGTTAAATTAGTAACCTAATAGCACATCTAAGAATCTAGAATTCAACTATTAGTTTACTAAAAAGACACAATTTAACGTCTGGTCAAAATGGACGATGAAATTTGGAAGCTACAATAAAAAATCTAGGCCTCTGAAAACACTAGGAGGTCCTAGGTAAAGTTATTAACCCAATGGCCCAACTAAGAGTCAGGTATCGAACCATTGGCTTAATAATCTGACACAGTTTAACGTCTGGTCAAAAGGACGGTGAAATTTGGAGTCATCACCAAAACCTCATGGGAAAGGGGTGCTATTAGTAAGGCAAAACTCTAAAGCCAAAGTGCAAAGCGAAGTTGGAATAGTAATAAATCCACCCATGAGCATTCAGGAATAATCCAGCAAAATAAGAGTAAAAAACTCTGTTAAGAAAAATAACACATATTAAAGCTCTCTTAGAAAGAGGCGAAAAAAATTAAGTTAAGCAGTTAAAAATTTAAATACATCCTAGACGTGAAGAATCCAGCCAAAAAACATGGTCGCACGTGAACGTAGAGATGAAACGCAACCCTCGGAGAAGCCTATTGGTAGACGCTGTCAAAGCGAGTAGAACCGCATGGAAAAAGCGCTCAGAGAGCTGTGAAAGAAACAAAAGATAGGTTTAGACTTTGTCTCTAGATTGGTCTAGACCTACCACCATCAGAGCGAACCCAAAATTCAAAGAGAAAAACTTACCCCTTTTTCCTTGAAAAATCCCGGCACATATTGGAGAAAACTCGCCGGTCTTTTCTTTAAAAATAATCAGACACACATCGTGGAAATCCCGAAGGGTCTAACGTCGTATCGAAGTTACCAAAATAACAGCGAACACAACCGCTGCTATTAAAATAAGAGTGAATTACGCCCAAAGATGTATTAATAACATCATAAATTCAGGCGATTTCGCTTGATAGAAAAATATAGGCCTAGCTCAATGCTAGCCTTAGACGGAGAAAAAGAAGCTAACAAAACGGAAATCCTCAACTCGTCGACCTATTGACAATGTTACCAGTTTATTCTATCGTCTTTATTCGAAACGGAAAAAAACGTCAAATCCAAAGCAGGTGACCAACATACAACGAGATGAAAAGATCTGTAAAAAAATCGAAAATACATCGATCAAACCTCGAACGGTTTGATTCCTTACCTTGTTTAATCTGTGACCTTACGAGCTGTCACAACAAATGCTGTCAAAGAAACCATAATAAAGAAATATGTAAAATATTTTAATGTTTTCAGGTCTAAAAGCAAGAAGACACATGTAAACGTGACGAACACGTTAGGTACACAATATATAACATAAAATTATCACCACTACTAATACACTTTCGCGGTATCCACTAGCCGGCGGCCACGAAAACGCCGAAAGATGACACCCCTCGGCCAGAATTCCTCCTTTAAAAAGGTCAACAGATCTTTGGTCGGTACTCTCACCACAAATGACTTAAAATTAACCTTTTGGCGGGGCTCCAACCACTCGACCTTAAGGGTAACTCCGGTCTTAACTCGTACATACTCTACGAGATCCTTCGCCCGCTTCCATCTAGGAGGCGTAAATACTAGGTGGTGTGCCGCCATCTCCATCATTCGCCATAACAACTCTTCCTGCAATAGCAATTAATCCCTTGAAAATATCACGTTCAATTTTATCGAGTACCCTTTTGCTATATTTATTGATCTATCAAGGGAGATATAAATGCCATTAAGGAATTAAAAAGAATATTAATTGGTAATGTGTTTCATTCAAATTCAAATTCAAATCATTTATTCTGTAAGTAGGCCCTGTAGGCACTTTTATAAGTCTGAGTCTACCAGCGCTTCCAAAGAGACCACTGTTGAGAAGAAGCGCCGCAAGAAACTCAACAGTAAGCCGTTTTTTCCAAATAAATCACTACAATACTAAACTTAAGCTACATAATTTAAATGTCATAGGGATGTACAGGTCCCAGTAGTAATAAAAATTAAATATATCAAAATGTCGGATTAAAATAAATAATACAATTTCGGAGATGTAAACAGTCTCCAAATGTCAAATTAAAATTAAGAATTAAATATAATTAAAAAAAAAACACAAAACAAGGGAGATGTAGAAAGTCTCCACGGTCAATTTTGGAGATGTAAAGAGTCTCCAGATGCCAAATTAAAATTAAATACAATTATTAAAAAAAAAAACACACACACACACAAAAAATAAAATAAAGGAGATGTAGAAAGTCTCCACGGTCAATTTTGGAGATGTAAAGAGTCTGCAGATGTCATATTAAAATAATAGGTAATCATACAGGGAGATGTATTTATAGTCTCCACGGTCATTAATAATTGTAATACAAAAAAATATATATATCAGTCCCAAGCATTGTCATCATTCATATAATCTTTAATACTATAATAAGCTTTAGAAATTAGTTTACGTTTAACGTAACTCTTAAATTTATTTACTGATAAATGAGTAACACTACTTGGGAGCTTATTATAGAACCTTATACAATTACCCTTGAAAGAGTTTTTTATTTTGTGAAGCCGTGTAAAGGGCACCGCGAGCTTATGTTTATTTCTGGTATTAACATTATGTATGTCACAGTTCTTTCTAAAATTACTGATGTTCTTATGAACATGCATAATGTTTTCATAAATTTATTGACTGTATACGGTTAATATATTCGTTTCTTTGAACTTATCTCTAAGCGAGTCTCTATGACCCATCTTGTAAACAGCACGAATAGCCCTCTTCTGTAGAACAAAGATGCTGTTTACGTCAGCACCACTACCCCATAGTAAAATACCATATGACATAATGCCATGGAAGTAACTAAAATAAACTAATCGAGCGGTTTTCAAGTCTATTAGATTCCGAATTTTATTATAGCTCATGCAATTCACGATGGCGAGTGGGCTTTATTAGTGGTTGAACGTGTACATGCACATTGCGGTAGTGTGCGTGTCTGACGGAGCGATCAGTCGCGAGCGCGCCGTCGCTCGAGATACTTGTGCATATTGTTTCCACGACGCTTACTGCCACTAACTACCGTCAGCATGTCCAATATCCGGAAAAAACGCAAAGTTATTCATAGCGAGGTATAACGGATTTTTATTTTGAAGTATCCTAAAATAAAAATAGTAAATTTATTTAGAACTGTGGGCCTATCCGTGTTTATCGCTTGACAAAACGGTAATAAAACATTCGACACTTTCTGACAAGTACATACATATAAGTGTGAGAGTGACGGATGTTTGATCCACGTTTAGTCACCCAAGAAACACGGCAATAATAAGCCCTCTAAAATAAAGACAAACCTACAGATAGGTTTTAATTTAAAGTAACATAAAATTGTACGTAATTTTAAGACAGAAAATACGGAGACATTTGAAATGTCATCTTCGCGACAAGATAGAGTTAGGTACATCAATTTCGTAGAAGATGCAACCAAGAAGGTCGCTAGTGTCGCTACTACATCTAGTATGACTAAGTAGTTCGCATATCACATCAAGAACATAAATAAGTAGTTTGTAGTTTTATAATATTTAAGGTCAAAAAAAAAAAGAATTTTTGAAATCGGACCATAATTGATGGAGAAATCAAATCGGTCAAACTGAGAACCTCCTTTTTTGAAGTCGGTTTAAAATACTTAATTGCATTATTTCTTATCATTATTTGCTAGAGGGTTTGCGACAGTATAATAAGTATAATGTGTCCAATACTTCTCTTTATTTTTTATGCTTACCATACCCGCTCTCGCTGTCACGCACACTTTGACACGTATACAGATATGTGTTTACCACAAGTAAAGCCCACTCGCCATCATAAATTGCATGAGCTATAACCGCAAAAGCTGCAGAACTTAGTCTATTCGCTAATTTAGCCAGATGAGGACCCCATTGGAGTTTTGAGTCTAACGTTATACCAAGAAATACTGTATCATTAACTAAGTCTAATTTGTCATTTTTAATAGTTACAGTAGTTTGTCTATTTTTCACATTGGTAGTCATACATTTTATACATTTAGTCTTTTTCTCATTTAGTAATAAATTATTAACACTAAACCAATCTACTACTTTTGATATAGCATTGTTTACATCCACATTAAACTCCTGTTGTCGTTTGACTTTAAATACAAGTGAGGTATCATCAGCAAACAATACTATATCATGGTTGTCCTTTATAAGGTATGGTAAATCATTTATGTAAATGAGGAATAGAAATGGACCCAAAATTGAGCCCTGTGGCACGCCCATTGAGACCAAAGACCCAGGTGATCGTTTTCCATTCACGTCTACCCTTTGTATTCTCCCGAATAAGTACGTTTTAATTAAGTTTAGCGCAGTACTTCTAACTCCATAATGGTGTAGCTTCCTGACCAATGTGTCATGGTTAACGCAATCGAAGGCCTTGGACAAATCACAGAAAATACCTAAAGCATCATGTGACCCCTCCCAGGCATCAAAAATATGTTTAATTAGCTCAACACCAGCTTCGGTTGTCGAGCGACCCCGAGTAAAACCAAATTGTTTATTATGTAATAAATTATTATCTTGAAAATGTTGCATTAACTGTGATAAAATTAATTTCTCAAAGATTTTACTGAAAGTGGGTAGTATCGATATCGGTCTAAAGTTAGTGGGGTCAGAAGTACTACCCGTTTTAAATAATGGAATTATCTTGCTATGTTTCATAAGATCAGGAAACTCACCACAATCAACACAGTGATTAAATGATCAACACAATGATCATTAAGTCAGATGCTATGACTTCCATTAAGGATTTAAGGACGTGAACCGAAACCCCCCAAAGATCATTGGTTTTCTTAATGTTAATTGATTTGAATGCTTTGATTACATCCAAGGCAGTAACGTGCTTGAATTCAAAGTGTATACTGCATTCAGACACGTTATCTTCTAATAATAAAATGGCAGACGCCGGCGAAGAGTTCAGACACTTAGTCGTGGACACTGGTATGTTGGTAAAATAATTTTCAAATTCAATTGCAACATCTAAATTAGACTCTAGGATTTTACCATCTACTTTTAAACGAAAGTCATTAAATTCCTTTTTCCGGCGACCTGTTTCTTCATTAATTATTTTCCAAGTCGTTTTAATGACATCAGAGCTATTCAAGATTTTATCACTTAAAAAGTTTCGCTTAGCTATACGGCAGTCTGACTTGAAATTCTTAGAATACTCTTTGACATGTTCCTTAAACTCTTCACTAGCGTTAAACCGTTGTTCTTCATATAGTTGATACAGTATTGCTCTTCGTTTATGTAAGTCCGCAGTAGCCCAGTCACTGAAAACCCTTGCGCCACCGACCATGACCGATTTAGATGTAAATATCATGTCAAATTGTTTCATGAATGTGTGAAAGAATGAGTTCATTAGGGCCCTTATCAGTTGTTAAAAAGGGCAGATTATGCACTAGGTTATGTCGCATTCTCTCCACACGACCTGCAGTAAGCGGCACAAAAGTTATTTCCTTATTCACAACATTATGCGATACAAACTCCAATTTAATTAATTGACCTAGATGATCCGATTCCAGGTTACTGATCAAACTCTTACTAATAGGAATTATATCAGTACAAATGTTATCAATACACGTGGTGCTAGTGTCAGTCACTCTAGTCGGCTCCATAAGAGTATGAGCCAGTCCGAAATATTTGAAAAGATTTATTAATCTGGAGCTTAGTGAACTATTTTCCAAAATATTAACATTAAAATCTCCACATATAATAACTTTTTTACTCAAATGAGATAAATTGATTAAGATAGTTTCCATGTTCTTTTCAAAAATTTCGAAATTTCCTAAGGGTGGCCTATATACACAAACTACTATGAATTGCTGTAATTCTATTGCAGCGAGTTCTAATGTACGTTCAACAGATAAGGACACAATGTCCTTACGTTCTTTAAATTTAAATCTATTGTTATATAAATTAAAACTGTAGTAATTAATTAATTTATTAAGGATCATTCTTATTATTCCATTTATTATTTTGTATATTGAAGCTGACACGCGAACCGATTTTGTTATGAGATAAGATGCGCACGGGCCGCGCTTCGTCGCCCTGCCCCGCGCGCCCGGCCGTGAGGCTACCGCCCCGCCCGAGCGCCCGCGCCAGTCAGCTACGTTCCCGCTGCGAAGCGCACGTCATTTTTGCCCGCTTATGCTTTAGCACCATTTAGTCGCGTTAGTTGTTTTCACCGCTTTCTGCTTATAGCCTTCTATCTCTTCCTTCTGTGTGCGTATACTTTCTTCTATTGTGAACTCTCGTTGCATGTGTGCCTTAGAAATAAACACAGTGAAAAGTGCTTGGGACTTTTAATTGCTAATCAGCTGATAACCCCAGTGAGTAACGAGCTTGTTTACAACTACTACATTGGTGACCCCGTTTTTACACGTTGATAGATATGGCCGACGGTGGCAAAAATATCACGCCGATAGCGCAGAAAGACGACTCCGAGCGACAAAGTGCCGAAACGTACAAAGTGAGCATTAAAATACCCCCGTTTTATCCGGAGAAACCAGCGCTGTGGTTTGCGCAAGTAGAGAGCCAGTTTTCGCTGTCAAACATTACAGCGGATGCTACAAAGTTCTTTTACACGATAGCCCATCTGGATCCTCAATATGCGGCAGAGGTAGAGGAAATTATTTTGACTCCTCCGGCTCAGAATAAGTATGAAAAACTCAAGACTGAGCTAATTAAACGACTTTCTGCATCACGCGAAAAGAAGGTTAAGCAGCTGCTGAGCCATGAGGAGTTGGCAGATCGAAGACCTTCACAATTTCTCCGCCACCTACAAGATTTAGCTGGGCCCAGAGTGCCAGAAGATTTCCTGCGTCGACTCTATAGGCGAGCACATTGCCAGCAGCCACACAAACTATTATTGCCTCGCAGATGAAATGCAGTTTAGAAGAATTGGCGGAGCTCGCAGACCGAATTCACGACGTAGTCACTCCAACCCCTCACGTCGCAGCAGTTTCGACAGCCGCCGTTGCCTCAGTGGACCCCGTGACTGCCCAGATCGCGGCATTAAGCAGACAGGTGGAAGCTCTTACGTCCAAATTTGACAGGATGTCCCGATCAAGAGAACGTTCAACCAGCAGGAACCGTCAGCGATCTGGTTCCACAAGATCACACTCCAACTACCGGAAATTCCCACCTGCTGGTACCATCATAAGTTCGGAAGTCAAGCGAAGAGGTGCATACAGCCTTGCGACTACGAGGCGGGAAATGCGTCGGGCAGTCGATGATTGCGACTAGCGATTGCCCAAACACCGGTCGCTTATTCGTAGTGGATTCAAAATCAAAAGTACAATTTTTGGTCGACACGGGAAGTGATCTTTGTGTGTTCCTGCGTAATAAAATAGGAGATCACCGCAAACCTACAGATTTTACACTATGTGCAGCCAACGGTACATCAATAAATACTTATGGTTATGCACATTTAGTACTTAATATAGGTTTGCGCCGTGACTTTACCTGGCGATTTGTTGTCGCGGACGTAACAAGGGCGATAATAGGCGTTGATTTTCTTTCTTTATAATCTTGTAGTTGATTGCAGAAACCAACGCCTAGTTGACTGCAATACAACGCTTGCGACCGCGGCTTTGCCCGCCCATCCCGCCGATGTCATTTCCTCGGTGAAGGTAGTAGGGGAGACCGGGTATGGTTGTCACACGGGTTGGTTGTCACAGCGGCCATCCTCCGGCCATCCAGAATTTCTGGAGCGGACTGAGGTGAAGTAGGGAGGGAGATATAGCGCTCGCGGTCTTTCGACACCAGTCGATTAACTCATTCGTTTGTTCAGTTTTCTGCTATGGCCGCTCTGTGACAACCAACCCGTGTGACAACCATACCCGGTCTCCCCTAACTGGTGAGTCTGTTTATCACACTATACTAAAGAACTATCCTGACATCACCCGCCCATCAGGCACACAACGTACTCCAAAACACTCAACAGTACATCACATCCGCATGACTTCAGGTCCACCTGTTTCATTTACGCCACGCAGACTTGCCCCCGATAAGTTAAAGATTGCCAAAGAGGAGTTTGAGTATATGCTGCTTAACGGTATAGCCAGACCTTCTGAGTCACCTTGGGCGTCCCCTCTGCATTTGGCCCCTAAAAAAGATAATGGTTGGAGGCCATGCGGCTACTACAGGATGTTGAATGCCAGAACAGTACCTGATAAATATCCCATCCGCCATATTCAGGACTTTTCACATAGTATAACAGGATGTAATATTTTTTCCACAATAGACTTGGTTAAAGCATACAATCAGATCCCCGTGAACACTGAAGACATCCCAAAAACAGCCATCACAACGCCGTTTGGCATGTACGAATTTCCCTACATGACGTTTGGCCTCCGAAATGCAGGTCAAACGTTCCAGCGTTTTGTGGATGAGATGTTACGGGGGCTTGATTTTTTCTACAGATACTTGGACGATTTTTTAATTTTCTCACAAGATCAAGATACTCACGAAGCGCATTTGCGGCAACTGTTTACCCGATTACAGGAATATCGAATGGTTATCAACACATCCAAATGCGTATTTGGTGTAGAGGAAGTAACTTTTTTAGGCTATCGCATTTCTGCAGCGGGAACAAAACCATTACCCGCCAAAGTTGCGGCCATTAAGGATTTCCCCGCACCGAAGAATGTAAAAGAACTTCGGAGGTTTCTGGGTTTGCTTAATTTCTACCGAAGGTTTATTCCCGGAACAGCACAGCATCAGGCTCCCCTAAACGCGCTGCTAATAGGTTCAAATAAGGGCTCCCACCCGGTCCACTTCACTCAAGAGGAACAGGGCGCATTTGATCGCTGCAAGGACGGTTTGTGTCAAGCAGCTTTATTAGCGCACCCAGACGCTCATGCCAAGCTCTGTGTGGTGACTGACGCGTCTGATACGGCAATCGGTGCTGCCTTACAGCAGAGCAAAAAAGATAGAGGATGGGAACCCTTAGCTTTCTTTTCCAGAAAACTCAACGCTGCCCAGCGAAAGTATTCCCCTTATGATAGGGAACTTTGAGCCATATATGAGGCCATTAAATATTTCAGACACATAGTAGAGGCAAGGGATTTCAGCATTTATACAGACCACAAGCCTTTGTGCTTCGCGTTTCATTCGCGGAAAGACAATTGCTCACCGAGGCAATTTCGACACTTAGATTTAATCTCACAATTTACAACCGATATTAGGCACATCTCCGGTAAAGATAATGTCGTAGCGGATACGCTCTCAAGGGTAGACGAGATCACTCATCTAGTTAACTAAGAGAAGTTAGCGTTGTCCCAACGTACCGACCCAGGACTTAAACTGCTTTTGAACGGCAGCAACTCATTGTGCCTGACTAAAGCCAATGTACTAGGAAGTAGTTTAGAATTGTATTGTGACCGGAAAAATAATTTGAACCGACCGTATGTACCAAAGGAGCATCGCCGACAGGTATTCGAAAGTTTACACTCCTTTAGTCACCCAGGAGCAAATGCTTCCGCCAAGTTAATAGCTGACAGGTACGTTTGGCCAGGAGTACGAAAAGACTGCCGGAAATGGACTCAAGCCTGCTTGGCATGCCAACGGTCGAAGGTCACCCGACACGTCTCATCACCGTTATCAGCATTCCAGCTACCACGTTGTAAGTTTTTAAACATACATATAGACCTTGTCGGCCCACTACCGCTGTGTCAAGGGTTCAGGTACTGTCTCACTGCAGTGGATCGTTTCTCACGTTGGCCAGAGGCAATTCCACTAAAGGACATATCCGCCGAAACTGTTGCTAAGGCCCTGTTGTTAGGATGGATAGCTCGATTCGGATGTCCAATAGACATAGTAACCGACAGAGGCGGACAGTTCGAATCAACCTTATTTAAACTCCTCTCGGAGTTAGTAGGGTTTCAACACAAGCGCACTACTGCCTATCATCCTGCGTGCAACGGGATGGTGGAGCGCTTTTATAGACAACTGAAGGCTGCCATTACCTGCCACGCTGATAGCAGCTGGGTTGAATCACTCCCGCTAGTCTTGCTAGGAGTAAGGAGCGCTTTTAAAGAGGATCTTCAAGCATCATCGGCAGAACTGATCTATGGTGAGACCCTCAGGTTACCTGGCGATTTCCTTAACCCAGATGATAAGCCACCTGTTGACGTGACGGACTACCTATCCCGGTTTCGCACTTTTGTCAATAACTTGCACCCGGTGCCGGCATCTCGCCACCTAGGCAAAAGGAAAATTTTCGTTTTTAAAGACCTTGCAGAGTCGTCTCATGTATTCCTTAGGGATGACACTTTAACCAAGCCACTTAAGGCGGCATATTCTGGGCCGTATAAGGTGCTCGAACGCGATCCCAAGGTGTTCAAGTTGTTATTGAATGGTAAACCCGTGACAGTATCGGTAGACCGCATTAAGCCGGCTTACATATTGCACGACGCTCCCCACACTTCACAAACACACAAAAACGGTGACAATAACACACACGTGAATATCTCACCGACTTCGGAACAGACCACCTGTTCCTCGCCTAAAACCGACGCTGACAGCGGCAGGAGAACGCGGTCAGGCCGCGTAGTTAGGTTCCCCGACTATTATCGCCCTTAGGCCGGTCTCTGGAGGGGGGTGATGTAGCGACGCTTATTTATTTAATGTTATGTGATAGTAATAAGCATTAACTAGTAATTATATATTAGTATTAAAATAAGTCATAATAATCATTCTACATGTTTATATATTAATTATAAATTAAAACTGCAGTAATTAATTTATTTATTAAGGATCATTCTTATTATTTCATTTATTATTTTGTATATTGAAGCGGACACGCGAACCAATTTTGTTATGAGATAAGATGCGCACGGGCCGCGCTTAGTCGCCCTGCCCCGCGCGCCCGGCCGTGAGGCTACCGCCCCGCCCGAGCGCCCGCGCCAGTCAGCTACGTTCCCGCTGCGAAGCGCACGTCATTTTTGCCCGCTTATGCTTTAGCACCATTTAGTCGCGTTAGTTGTTTTCACCGCTTTCTGCTTATAGCCTTCTATCTCTTCCTTCTGTGTGCGTATACTTTCTTCTATTGTGAACTCTCGTTGCATGTGTGCCTTGGAAATAAACACAGTGAAAAGTGCTTGGGACTTTTAATTGCTAACCAGCTGATAACCCCAGTGAGTAAAGAGCTTGTTTACAACTACTACACTATTAGATACTTTGCTGCCAGATTTGGCCTTACATTTATTGCGATTTAGATTGCTAGAGTTGACGCCCTCTGTTGTCGTTTCATTTAATTTAAATTATTGATGGTATTTGGAACGTTTTCCAGGTGCATTTTTGGTTGCTCAAAAGAAGCAGGAGCCAAATTATTGGCTGAAATATCAAATAAATAAGATAGCGACATAGCTATCTGTCTTTTAAGATAATTGGGAAGGTAAAATTTCCCTTTATTCAAAATGTAATTATTACTAATATAATTATTAGAATCAATAATGTCAATCTTATCATTATAATTATGTACACATGTTATAAAATGTCATATTTAGATTATGTCTTATATCATTTTCTTTCTGTGACAACTGTTTACAATAAGGGAATGTAAACAATATGTTTTTTTTTTACTACAAGACTATTCAGTGTTTGAAAAAATGAAATTAATTTATTTTTGTTTACATTCCCTCTATTTCCTATAAGAATAAGCAAAGTTGTGTCAATATTAATATTTCTGTCCTTAATAATTTGATTTTGGATATTTTCCAAGCTGCTTAAAGGTAAACAATTGCTGATCACACTATGTCCCTCAGTGTATGAATTCAATATTGAGCCCATATTACTACCAATTTCATCGCAGTACATAATTATGTCAGGTTTATGTTTATATGTCAATGTGTTAGTACTGTCATTATTTACTGTAGGAAGTGTAGGAACACTATGCGCAGGAATACTCAGTGTAGGAACACTGAGTGCACTGAGTGCAGGAACACTAACACACAGGCTCTGCCTCAGTCCGCTGGTGGCCGGACAGACACTCATGGTTTGGCAGACACATGTGTGATTGTCCGCCAGTGAGTGAAACAGCTCTAAATTATAGTTGAGCTGCCCTATTAGGTCATCCATACCTAAAGAATACTCAGCTACAATTTTTTTTGAGTTCTCTTGCAAATTATTTAACGTTTGTATCGACTCCTCCAAATTCTGTATTTTTAATTGTAACATTTGTGTGTCAGTGTCATACTTTAACTTATTATTTCTTAACATATTGGCATATTCATTAAGTTTATCAACTAGTTTTACATTTATTTTATTTAATATCAATTTTGTTGTATACCGTTTATTTTGTGTTAACAACCTTTGAGATTTTCTTATATATCTATTTAATTTAATGTGTTTTTTTAGTTTATTCCTGCTACAACTACTTAACCTTGTTGTGGTGGAAATGTCATTAGTTAAATCTATGGTAACCACAGGATTGTCGGTTGAAGCAGGAATCAACTGAGGGTCACTCGCTACCAATTCCTCAAATAATGATTGAGTGTGTACCTCTGCAGTGTTTTGGTTGGCCTCTTGAAGCTCGTAGATCTGTTCGTGGGCATCATGCAGCGCTCTCTCCAGGGAGTCGACGTCCTTCAAGGCCTGCTCGTACAGTTCGGTACACTCAGAGAACTTTTCCACTGTTTCTTGGAGCTTGACCCGTTCCATGTTTATATCATTATACTCACTTTCTAGTAAAGAGAGTTCCTATTTTAACTTATCCCTACTTTCTAGAATTGGTAGTAGTTCCCTCTCACTGTCCTCTCTCTCACTGAGTAATTGGGCACACAATTCCTTGGATTTTTTCAACTCTAACAACGTTATTTGAAGCTTGTCATTTTGTTGCTGACGCGCAGCGACAGCAGCTGCCCTTCGGGTCATCATTATTACAAGGCTTTGATTAATTAAGATCGTAAAAAACAAGAAATTGTTTGTCCAAGGAATGCAAGTTTACTTACGTGAATATAGTAACGTTACTAGTGTCTACACTGCACTATAATTATGTAATTTCATCTAGCGGCTACCACAGGCAGTATTATAATAAATAGTGCCTAAACCAAGCCGACAAGTATAAGATGCAGACACCGAATTCAAATTTATAACCTATAACGATTACAAATTTAATATGTTTCGGAACACTATTAGACGTCACTAAAACACTAGAAATATATCACTAAGATAATATTTGACTTGTAAACTGTCTATTTAATAGCAGTTAAGCTTAAATATACAATCAATATAATTAAAATAAGAATATTTTATATGGACATAGCGAGATCAGCTGCTTATTCTTTGAGAGCCAGTGTTGCCATCAATCATCATCATCAATTAAATTATCCGATGAACCCTTCGATTCAATCAATATCCAGCAGGCTCAGCCCGCTCAATCTGGAGACTAAGTTCTCTTAATAACAATAAATCCGGGAAAGAGTTATGGTTCACTCAGCAATCAGTAGGACACATACCCACTCAACAATCCAGTGAACACACAAATCCTGCCCAATAAACTAATAAATAACCCACATAAATAATTATATGCATTTTTTGTTTGGCTATTCAAAAAATAATATCCGGCTTAGATTCGCCGCTAAATGTTTGGTATCTTGATGATGGGAATATAGGTGGTAGTCCACAAGTGGTCCTTGGGGATTTGAGGAAGTTGACATTCGCTTTACAAGATGTTGGGTTGGAGATCAATCCAAGTAAATGTGAGATTTTTTCCTGTGGGTCATCATCTTGGACCTTTAAGGGATTTCGAATCCATATTGTCGGGAATTGTGCAGGGGTTAAGGCCTCGCTGAGCTTATTAGGTGCTCCGATTTTTCCTGAGGGTATCAGCTCTGCCTTGCGAATAAAAAAACAGGCCCTTATTTCAACTTGGGATCATTTCTCGCATTTGTCAGCCCATGTGTCCCTGACGTTGCTTCGCAATTGTTTCACAATACCTCGATTTATTTACATTCTGCGAACATCACCAACCTCGTTGTTTGAACAAGATATCGCTTTGATAGATGATACACTCAAGCAAATTATGTAGGGAGGACTTAACGTGAGTTTAAATCACACGCAGTGGTGTCAGGCTTCTCTCCCCGTTCGTCACGGTGGGATTGGGGTACGTCGCGCTCAGGATGTGGGTCTTGTTTCTTTTCTGTCCTCTGCTCATGGCTCCTCTGATCTTGTCACTCATATTTTAAATGCTCATGGTGTCGGGATTTGGGTGCCGTTTAAGGCTGAGGCTTTGGCAAGATTGTCCATCCTTCGTCCTAGTGATGAGCGGCCAGACAAGCTTAATGTTCAGAGGTTGTGGGACGACATACTCTGCAAACAAAGGTATCAGTATTTGTTGAGCGGCGCTTTGGGAGCTGACGTGGCCCGTCTTAAGGCTGTAGCAAGGCCGGAATCGGGAGCGTGGTTGCATGCTTTGCCATCTCCTCAATTGGGAACGTTGCTGGATAATGACTCCTTGAGAATTGCTGTAGCGTTACGGGTGGGTGTCAAGGTTTTTAAGGCGCACCGATGCATTTGTGGGACTATGGTTAAGGAGAATGGTCATCACGGGCTGAGCTGCTGAGAGGTGTGCGGGGCGGTTCCCCAGACACCATTCTATTAATGACATCGTTCGACGGGCCATGGTTTCTGCTAAAATTCCTTGTGTATTGGAACCTCTAGGTCTGTCTCGAACGGATGGAAAGAGACCGGACGGTCTTACATTGGTTCCATGGCAGAGAGGGCGCTGTCTTTTATGGGATGCGATTTGCATGATTACTTTCGCCGCTTCTCATTTGAAGAATACCTTTAGGGTGGCCGGGTCTGCGGCGGAGACCGCCGCGAAGATGAAGCACTCTAAGTACTCCGCCTTGGAGCCGATGTACGATTTTGTCCCTGTCGCGGAGGAGAAATCGGGACCTTGGGGTTTGGAAGCCAAGGGGCTTTTAAAGGAGTTAGGTCGTCGTCTGCGTGACAGAATGGGGATCCGCGGTCTGGGTCGTGGCTGATTCAGCAGGTTTCCATTGCAATCCAGCGGGACAATGCGGCCGGTGTAATGGGAACGTTTGAGCTAGCCACGGTGCAGGGTTGGGGGTAATTAGGGTTAAGTGTTAGGTGAATTTGACGAAGCGTGTTGCCGATGATCATTTCTATGTAAAACGTTCTGACGAAGCCTGTTGCTGATAATATGTTAATGTTTCATTTGCGTGTTATTCTGTAATAAATGATTTATTATGTGCATATCAAGCAAACTAAATATTTGTGGAAACCACCAATAGTAATATAAAACTTATCACAACATTATTATTAACTAATAAATATCATTAGTAAACAAAAAGTACCACCAAAGTGTAGCCTCAGCCGCGTACCCTACGCATTTATCGCATGAGGACGGCAACGTTATCAGAGAGTAGCTCTGACCAAACGCCAGTCCAAAGACAATACATGTATAACCAAGATCATTAACCGTTAGCAAAGGGTACCGCGAAAGTGTAGACTCGGTCGTGCACCCCACACCATCACGCATGTAACGCATGAGGACGGCAACGTTATCAGAGAGTAGCTCTGACCAAACGCCCGTCTAAAGAGAACACATGCATAACCAAAATCATTAACCGTTAGCAAAAGGTACCGCCAAAGTGTAGCCTTGGCCGTGTACCCTAAACCATCACGCGTGTATCACATTAGAGCGGTGATGTTATCGGAGGGTAGCTCCGACCAAACGACCGTTCAAATAAAATACATGCGTAACCAAAAAAAAAACTGTACGGTAGATATTTATAGCAAAGGATACCTAGGAAGAGTAGCTTCGGCCACGTATCTTTCACCATCACGCATGTACCACACTAGGACGGTGACGTTATCGGAGAGTAGCTCCAACTCAAAGGCCGTTCAAATATAATACATGTGTGACTTAAAAGTATTCATCTAATAAAAATAGCGTAGGCGTGAACATTATAATGCATTTACCTTTGTGTTTGTTTCTTTAAACAGCAATGCAAATTTTCAAGTAAACGTACCTTGTTAAATTGTATCCTCTTTGGTTCACTCCCGCTTTCTGAAGTATAATAAACCTGCGATAATTGTAGTTACAGGAACTATATTGAAAATAATAATTATAATTAACACTTAACAATATTTTGTGAGGTCTGGACACTTCGAAGAACTAACCACCCAAAGACTAAGACTAGTATATACACTATATATACCCAAAGACTAGTATATACACTAGGAAACCACCAACTAACTTATTCCTAAAAGAACACCTGCTTTTATAAACTAGTTTCTTTTGCAAGGGTAGGTTGGGCGGAAGCACGATACCGGTGTTGCCATAAATTAAAGTAAAATTACCCTGAAAAATTAAATTAATAATTTAAATCATGACAAATGGTACTCATTTTTTGGCATCAGTGTGCTTTTGTGTTCTAGTGTTGAGAGTAAGACAACTAGCAAAATTACTGGCACTAGAGGTATTCGATCTTAGTCCTCTTGGTTGGCGACCCATCTGCAATTTGCATGGTCTATGAGCGGTGGTGATTACTTACCATCAGGTGACCCACTTGCTTGTTTGTTTGTTACAACTTATTTTTTATTGCTAAATCAATTTAAAAAAAAAACATTATATTTTTGTGTTAGTAAAGTTATAGCTCATGCAATTTATGATGGCGAGTGGGCTTTACTTGTGGTAAACACATATCTGTATACGTGTCAAAGTGTGCGTGACAGCGAGAGCGGGTATGGTAAGCATAAAAAATAAAGAGAAGTATTGGACACATTACACTTATTATACTGTCGCAAACCCTCTAGCAAATAATGATAAGAAATAATGCAATTAAGTATTTTAAACCGACTTCAAAAAAGGAGGTTCTCAGTTTGACCGATTTGATTTCTCCATCAATTATGGTCCGATTTCAAAAATTCTTTTTTTGTTTTGTTTGACTGAGTTTACTTTATAACGTTGAATTGAATTCCCTTAACAAAATTAAGTGACGGGTCTACCCCTTTGTCGGGATAGCCCCGCTTGACCTTAAATATTATAAAACAACAAACTACTTATTTATGTTCTTGATGTGATATGCGAACTACTTAGTCATACTACATGTAGTAGCGACACTAGCGACCTTCTTGGTTGCATCTTCTACGAAATTGATGTACCTAACTCTATCTTGTCGCCAAGATGACATTTCAAATGTCTCCGTATTTTCTGTCTTAAAATTACGTACAATTTTATGTTACTTAAAATTAAAACCTATCTGTAGGTTTGTCTTTATTTTAGAGGGCTTATTATTGCCGTGGTTCTTGGGTGACTAAACGTGGATCAAACATCTGTCACTCTCACACTTATATGTATGTACTTGTCAGAAAGTGTCGAATGTTTTATTACCGTTTTGTCAAGCGATAAACACGGATAGGCCCACAGTTCTAAATAAATTTACTATTTTTATTTTAGGATACTTCAAAATAAAAATCCGTTATACCTCGCTATGAATAACTTTGCGTTTTTTCCGGATATTGGACATGCTGACGGTAGTTCGTGGCAGTAAGCGTCGTGGAAACAATATGCACAAGTAACTCGAGCGACGGCGCGCTCGCGACTGATCGCTCCGTCAGACACGCACACTACCGCAATGTGCATGTACACGTTCAACCACTAATAAAGCCCACTCGCCATCGTGAATTGCATGAGCTATACGCCCTTAAACCTCGAGACATTTTCACAATTAAAATTCTTATCTTTACTTGCGCAATTACACATTGGCATAAGTTAACTCACACGTTTTTTCTGCGCGGAACTTAGAAGATTTATCCGTCGTAAATTCGCATAAGCTTTTTTTCAAATAAAATATGAATTTATTTTGAATTCGTACATAGTCAAACGTCGTTTTGATGTGTATCGGTTGTTTAATAACAATTACATAATTATACATAAAAAATCATTTATCGAACGTATTAAATTGTTCCTAAATATACGCAATTTTGCCGCTCGGTAAGTAACAACAAATAGAGTGGGATGGCGCTATACTCTCGTATCGCTCGCGATATAAAGGCAAGCCGCCGCCACCCGAGCGGACACCCAGATGGACGGAAAGTATCGCGGTGAGCTTCGAGAAGTAATGTCCAACTATAATTGATCGTGCGTTCGCGCAGAGTTTTACGTCGCGTTGTGTGTTGAACGTTATATTATTAGTATACTCAAATTAGCAAAAAGTATGGAAGCAAATCTTGGTTTTTTAGGAATCATCAGAGGGCCCAACTAGATGGTTTCCTCGGGTTTGCACCGTTTCTGTTATGTACGGAAGACCTTTAAATGTTAGGTATAAACTTTAAAGTGCCGTAGTTTTGAAGTGTGTTAAAAAATATCGGGCGCAAGTTTAGCCACGTGTAAAGGCCCCTTTGGTACACGTATCTTGATTAAAAAAGTGTGCGATGAATGAAACTTAAGTTATTTCTTTTTCTTAGATTACGGCTCGAAGATATTTCAGTCAGTTGGTTTTGATGTATTATAAACGCCTAGTTTATTTTGCACTTTTGGGGCAAATTATGGAACATGTATTTTTCATTATTTTATAGACTTTACTTCGGGGTAAATTAAAGTAGTCGTTATGATTCGCACTTTATATATAAAAACGGGAAGTTTGTCAAATGTAATCGCAGCAAACGCCAGCTGACCGCGGGTGGTAGCATGCATGATCCCGATGAGAATGCCAATTTTATATGGTGTGTGAATTTAAATCAAATCATATGAATACGATTATGTTTTTTTTCAATAGTTTTAAAATTTCCCGTTTAGTATTTTTTTCATTCCTTTCCTCAATTTGCCCCGCGTTTTATATGTTCCTCAGAGCCGCAATGGCCCAAAGTGAGTTTTTACTTACATATCCCTTCAGCCCGCAGCCGCAATATTGCCTTTTTTCCGTCAAGCGGCGATCGCCGGGGACCCGGCGCTTGTCAGAAGCCGTTAAGCGGAAAGCGCCGGGGACCCGGCGATGGCGTAGTTTCATATATTTATATTTAAAAAAGCCGCTAAATCTACACCTGTCTTGCTCTTACTTGCAAAATGCGTTCGTGAATAGATAAGGATGGCATACAAGAAGGTCGCGACAACACTTTCAAACAAGTTTTGTTAGAAATTCCCTCATTCCGTAACAGCCGCCGCGCCGCGTGTGTTCAAACTAATTTTTGAAAACCTCGTAGTGTAAAAATATTCTAATACCTACGAGGAATAATAAAAATAAATCAAGGTGTTAATAAATGTATAAACTTAAATTAACTGGTATTTTCTACAATTAAATGTTTCATTTCATAGTTATAGCTTTTTTATACAAGAAAATTTAAAAATTTGGTCATCTGAGATTTGATGAAGACTAGTAAAATTCGCATAAATGTAACTGCCTTCATTATTATATAATCAGATAGGTCATTTTATGCTGAATCCAACGATATAAGATTATAATATAACGTCCATAATGTTTTTTTGAATGATGGTAATTTTTCTAACATGCGCCGAGTTCGCAATGACCACCCGTGGGGCCCCTGCCGGTTGACGGAGATTCGTGCAAAATGGCCGCGCCGCTTGGCGGAAAATGACAACCGCCGGTTACCCGGCGATTGCCGCTCGAAGGGACATATAGTTTGGATTAAACTAAATAACACGTGCAAATGCAGATTGAGATGGATTAAAACGTACCTATGTTTAATTGCACCGAGTACTTACACCTTTTTTCTCTCATTAATTATGACCATTGCAGGGTTTTGAACCAATTGCACCCCTTTCCGGGGGGGGTGAATTTATTGAGGGATGTATCAACTTCGATTTTTTATATATACAAAGCAACCAGAAATGCTTTTATCAGTACTTAGAATTACTTCCAGAGGGCAATTTCATCTAATTGGACTACACATAGTAGTGTAGTGAGTGAATGTCAAAATGGATTACAGTGGGTCTTCGCCTACACGTTAGCGGCTAACTACAAATAATGACCTTTAAAAACGCAAGAGTCAGGCGTATGCTTGACATGTCTTTATTAAATGACCAAAATAAAAACGGTGAGTCGAACTTAACTTATTGTTTTTAAAAAAACCTACGTTTTATTGGTAGGTAGATAGGTGTACCAAGTTAATTACCGTTAAAATTAGAGCTAACCTTGCATGTGTTTGTCTTGTAACTCAAAACTAATACAGTCGACAATCGAGTGTTAGCCTACAAGTTGCTCGCTCCTTTTATATACCGCGAGGTAGGTAAGTATACGTAGGTATCTATTGCTATATGGTAAATGATTTTGGATAGGTATATATATATATATACCTCCTTATATCTATTATTTACTACGAAGGGGGTGCGGGGAGATCGTATGACGAAACCTGTATACAAAACCATTTAATTTAGTACTTACTTTTATACTTATCTGTCAAGTCTGGTAATAGTAAGGGTGACCCATACTTAGGTACCCACTTGCAGATTAACTTGCAGTAAAAGCGGAGGTACCTACTTAATTCTATTTTCTTTAGTCATTTCTGGAAATGCCTATTTTGTTAGTTTAAGTATACTTACTTGCGCTTAAAGTTTATCGCTCTCCTCTTGTCAAACGCATGCTTTTAAACCCACTAGGACGTTGGAGCTTTATTTTAAGAGAATATTTGACCTAATTAGGTAAGTACCTACATATTTAAAAACCATTAATGCACAAAATTAAGTAGGTACCTATTGTTTTAATAACATGTAAGTGGTGTAGGTAACTAAAATCTATTTCATAAACTAAAAAGGCATCGCTTTTGATGGCTCGATACCAGGGATTCCAGGGAACTTCCTATGACACTTAAGTCGTCTGTGTCTTCAGATTAAAACGCCTCATAAGAAATTGTACTTATTAACTTTAAAACAGAAACTTTTACAAGAGACGCATCCAGCGCGTCGATCTACTGCCAGAGACAAACATAAAGCCACAGATAATATTAAAGGTATTACACTAAAGACTGTAATAAATGTAAGCACTCAACAGTGCTACCAATTACAAGTATTCAATTATTACTATCGACTCATAAAAACAATACTACGATATAATGGTTATATTAAAATATAGGATTTATATGAAATTGCTAACATTCGGCTAATCCTGACATTAAACGCGTCCCCGCGTTTCAGGTTCTAATAACCTCAACAGCAAAAAATATATATTAACAAAATGCTCTCATGAAACTACATTATTACAATTATTTAATCGTAACTACTTCCTTAAAAACTACATTGTCACAGGTATTTACCTGCAACAACTGACTCTTATAAACTACATCATCACAAGCATTCACCTGCAATGACTCACTCTTATAAACTACATCATCACAAGCATTCGCCTGCAATGACTCACTCTTATAAACTACATCATCACAAGCATTCGCTTGCAATGACTCACTCTTATAAACTACATCATCCCAAGCATTCGCCTGCAATGACTCACTCAAGAAAGGGCATCATCACTAATGTCGACTTTATCACTTATTTCTCTCTTATATATTATTTTGCCAAAATTAATTTTTCTCTCTTCTGCTGTATTATAATATTCGCTAATGTATCAAAGCTATTTCCTCACATCTCCTTTTACATAAGAATTATCTCAATAATATTACTTAATAATCACTGGTAGTCATTCTAATTATCACTTGTTACATAACTTTTCTTTAATTATATCAACTTCTATCACAACATAGTACCGCTTTACAATGCACAATTACATAAACAACAGTAACATTTATTTTAAAATATAAAGTCATATTATCAAGTCGCTACAAATAATCTTCTTATAATGTTTTATCAAGTAGCTACAAATAATCTTCTGGTATGTCTCCTTTTTAAACATATAATATCATTACTTTTCCAGTGTCATTGACACATTGTTATTCCGAATCACTAGAGATAACGTCATTATTAAATACAAGCCAAGGATGCAATTTATCTACAGCGTAAACGCTCTTATACATCTTTCGTCCGTCCATACGTGTGATGGGTGTATCCTCCACTTCATAGCGGTCGTTTCCTAATACCTTTGATACTCTATACGGTCCACTGCACTTTTGTACCAATTTTCTGCTTGTACCTGGTTCAGTACGTACCTCTCTTTCTACGCGGACTAAATCACCAACATTGTATTCCCTAGCCTGTTTACGGGTCCTATCAAAACGTTCTTTCTGATGTTGTTGACTATTTTCTATTTTCTGTGCCACATCTATTCTAATTCTATCAAGATCCTGAGGTGGTTCTCCTTCACCAACCACTTCATTCATAAAACCATCCGAAGAACCAGTAGTTCTAACTCCAAACAGAGTCTCAGCCGGTGTACGTCCAGTTGTCTTGTTTACGGTATTATTCAATGACCATTGAACTTGCGGAACAGCTAAATCCCATAAATTATCGGGCTTTTCATGATTAATAGTTGTTAACGCGTCAACAATCGTACGAGTGTACCTTTCCACCTGACCGTTTGCCCTAGGTGTGGCAACCGCGTTTAATACGTGCTTTACCCCTTTTTCACTAAGGAATTTCGCAAATTCTTTACTAGTAAAACTGGTCCCTCGATAAGACACGATGCGCCGCGGAACTCCAAAGATTGCGAAATATTCAGTAAATACTTTGATCGTCGTACTAGTTTTAACATTTTTTACGGCTTTAATAAAAATGAATTTAGTGAAAGAGTCTATTATGCACAGGATATGACAATTCTTGGTCTTACTCATGGGGAATGGGCCACAATGATCAGTGTGTAACGTATCGAACGGTTTATTTATCTTTGGAATTGGATGAAGTAAACCTTCTTTGGGTCCGGAGGGCAGCTTATTGTGAGCGCAATTGAGACATGCCTGACAGTACTTTTTAATAAATCGCCTCATTCTACTGAACCAATACACGCGACTAACTCTTTCATAAGTTTTATCAAATCCAACATGCGAACAATTTGCCATCTCACTGATTTCGGAACTACCCATATAAGATTTACTTCATCATTTTTATTTATTACGCGATATAAAAGACCATTTTTAACAATATAGTTTTTATGAATTTCAACAACGTCCTTTGTAGTAGAGTCATTTAGGATATTTATAATACGTTGTAGTTCAGAGTCTTACTCCTGAACTGTTTGAAGCCATGCATCATCATCAATTTTATCATGTCCATTGGTCGATTCAGATCTAACGGTTCAGCCTGTACCGGGTTGCGCGACAAAGCATCTACGTGCAGCATTTTCGTCATCGTACTACGTGTAGCAATATAGTCTGTTACAACTTTAAAGGATTTGCCCAACACGTATACCCGGAAACGGTCCAAAGCGCTAACGACAGCCAGCGTCTCCAGCTCATACGAGTGTAATTTACTCTCATCTGAAGTCGTTTGACGGCTGTAATACGACAATGGTTGCAATCCGAGCGATGAATGACGTTGCATGAGTATGGCGGCAATTCCGAGTTTGCTGGCGTCCTTATGAATTTCAACTTCCGCATTCGGGTCATACAAAGCCAGAACTGGACGACTTATTAATTTTTATTTGAGTTCATTAAAAGCAGCTAATTCAGCTTCACCAAAATCCCACGTCCTATTTTGTTTTGTAAGAGCTGTCAAAGGTCGAGCTATCAAAGAGAAGTTTTTTATGAATCGTCTAAAATAACTCGCAAGACCAATGAATTGGCGTATTTCATGGACATTGGACGGTACTGGAAATTCCTTGACTGCTTTAATTTTTCCTAGACCTGGCCGTATTCCTTCAGAACTAATCTCATATCCTAAATAATCTATACGAGTCTGAAAGAAATGACACTTTTTCAGGTTCAAGGTTAGTTTAGCAGATCGGATAAGCTGGAATATTTTTTCCAATTTTTGTAACCCTTCTTTTACCGTCTTAGATGTTACTAACAAATCGTCCATATAGGCGAGGGCTAAATTGCGTCCGAAACCCCTTAACATGGCATTGATAGTTCGTTGAAACACGCTGGGAGCGTTTGCCAGTCCAAACGGCATTCGGTTGTATTCAAACAGCCCGTCTGGCGTAACGAATGCCGTGAGTTGTTTGCTATCGTCATCCATCAGTATTTGATAGTACCCCGAAGCTAAGTCAAGGCTACTAAAAAAATGATTACCTCCCAAACTATCCAATTGATCCTCAATGCGGGGCAAAGGGTATTTGTCCTTGAGCGTCTTCCTATTCAGAGCTCTGTAATCAACACATAAGCGCTTTTCTCCGTTTTTCTTTTTAACTAAAATCACAGGGCTCGAATAAGGAGACGTGCTCTCTCTTATGATATCATTCGATAACAGATCATCGATTATTTTCGATAATTGTTCACGTTCAACCTGCGACATTCTGTAAGGGTTATGAACAATAGGTATACTATCTGTAAGCATAATATGCATTTTGGTTAAGTCAGTCTTTCCCAGTTCCCTTAAATTTAATGCAAAACAATCCCTACATTCCTTTAATAAACTGAAAAACGCTGTTTTATCTAATTCATCTATTTCAAGTCCTAATTGTACATCATGAAATGGAAACTCTACATATTCAGATGTTTGGGTAGTTACACCCACATATTCATTATTAATTTCTTTGTATTTATACCCCCTTGCTACCAATTACTTATTTTCAAATTCTATAGAGTTGCTTGACAAATTTGTAACCAGTATATACCCAAATCCTTGTTCAAAGTTGTATACACCAGGCAACACAATGTGTTCACAGCCATTTACCACCCTATGACTATACTGGATAAACAGTCCTCCAGTATATTTGTCACCTGCAGTCACATTAATTGGTACTGTAGTGTGTGGCGATATACTTACATTGTTTTCCACAACTAACTGTACTTAATTATCCTCTTCCATAACTTCTGGTTTCTGCATCAATATTAGCTGGTCGTTAGTTTTATATACAATGACATTTGGTTGTTCAGTAAACGACTGCCCAACTAACACTGGTGTGCTTAAATATTGATCAGATATACTATCAACATGTCAACTTCAGCCCTAACATTATTTATTTCTACCATTGCCTTTTTTTTGCCTATAGGCTTAACTAATGAGTTGCCAAATCCTTGCAACAATGGTGAATCACAAGTTTCCCATTCCTTAAAAATCGTTTTAGCTTCAACCTCTCTTATAAGGGTACACCTGCTGCCGAAATCTATGTACGCCTGTAGTGCTTTACCGTTAACAAAAACAAATTTATAGTATTTATTATTTTCATTCACCCCATTATTAATACATAAAACTGGTTTGTTTACATCTTGATTAGGTTCAGTCAATTTTCTGGTCTCTGAACTAAAGTAAGTTTTTTTACGACACTCCTTTGTTTTATGACCCAACTTAAAACAAAAATTGCATTTCTTTAAAGGTTTACTACATTTGATACTTATGTGACCAACTTCATTGCAATTAAAACAACGAGGTTGGTAAGATTCATTGCCTTTAATTGGAGGAAGTTTGTTGAAAGTTGTATTTTTATTCCTCATATTATTAATGTTTACTTCACTCGGAGACACTGTACGCAAGTAGTTAAGGAGATGTTCCGGTTCCTTAAACATACATGCGCCAGCACTCATTCGCACAAATTTATCATCAATGTCATGGATTAAGCATCCCACAGCTTTTTGACCAGTTATCTCACATTTTGTTTATGAAAGCCATTTTATCATAGTAATAATTTTCTAACGGCTGACCTAGCCTACAACGCACCTTCAACATGTTTGTTAAGAGATCGCCATAATTCTCATTAGACAAAAATGCAGTTTTAAGTTTGTCAGTCCATTCTGAACATGTAAACAAAACTGAAGGCAGACCCTGATACCATTTCTGGGCTAAACCTGCTAATTTAGGTATTGCATAGTGACAAATTTGGCGATCATTCCAACAATAAATTTGTGCGCACTCATTTACTTTATTAATCCAATTTTCTATGGTTTGACTATTATTGCTTGGGTCGAACTCTGGAACCACACTATGTGAAACCGCAAAGTTGTTATGTCCCCAAGTATTTGAATAGGGTAGGAGAGGTGATGTACCAGTTTGTGGTGTCGGAATCGGTGGCGTTCGGGTCACTTCACAATGTACATTACAAGTAGAATGTTCATTAACATGTGACTTATGATGATGTTTCTTTGAGTGTCTCGAACGCTCCCGATGGTGTCGCCTACTTTTTCGCTTACGCTCCGTATATCTAGACCGACTACGACTATATCGCTTAGTTTCGACGCTTTTAACACTACTGCTGCTGCTTGTACTCTTACTCCGCGCCTTACTCCTTTTACGACGCCTACCACGACTGTGCGTCCTCGGCATAATGAAACTTCGTAACTTACTGACTTTCTAAAGCAAATTGTTGTTATTAAGCAGAATTAAAATAATCACACGAAATCTCTTAGTGCTTCAGTCACAATCACAGCATTATTCAAAATAACACAAGTACCATTAAAATTAGGCAAATAACGCAAACATTTTATACAACAGCACTAAACAACCAAAATATGAAGTAAAATATAAAAACGAAAGCAAAAGAAACATTATTAAGTCTGTTATTAGTTAACGTAGGACAGAATTTCACACGCTCGTAGCACTCAAAACGGCATCACCAAAAGTTTACAAACACAACCTTCAAACTTTTCGCAACAGTAAAGCATTCCCAACCAATGTATTTGTTAGTTTATAGTAATTTATAACCAGTAGCGGAAAAAAAATTGTTAGGTTAGTTAGATAGACCGAAAAACTTCACTTTCTCACTTTCCTTATCACTGAGTAAGCCCCAAAACACCAATGGGCAACAGTAAATCACATTTTCGATGGTAAAACAGCATTCATAGGTAAAAAAAAAGGAATTCTCTGACCTTTAGCGTCCAATGAAAACTCAAAATTTCGACTCGTAGGGCGTCGGTTTAGGCCAGACGGCCTATGTCACATCCCTTCTTCTGAAATGATGGCTCGATACCAGGGATTCCAGGGAACTTCCTCTGACACTGAAGTCGTCTGTGTCTTCAGATTAAAACGCCTTGTTAACTCATAAGAAATTGTACTTATTAACTTTAAAACAGAAACTTTTACAAGAGACGCATCCAGCGCGTCGATCTACTGCCAGAGACAAACATAAAGCCACAGATAATATTAAAGGTATTACACTAAAGACTGTAATAAATGTAAGCACTCAACAGTGCTACCAATCACAAGTATTCAATTATTACTATCGACTCATAAAAACAATACTACGATATAATGGTTATATTAAAATACTTATAGGATTTATATGAAATTGCTAACATTTTGTATGAATGCACTCACAAACTTTTACCTATCTAGGTAGGAACTTACCATGTTACCTACCTAATGCCTTTTGTTTTTTTTTCAAATTCATGTTATCTATTTTATTTCTGGACACTAGGTACCTACCTACATATTCAGCATGCTCAATGTCATCGGTGGTCAAGGGTATAGGTACAGAGTCAAGTGTAAAAATATGGGAGAACGCAACATCTCAAAAATGTGTCCCAATACACCATATTCCAGTGTAATAAGAATTTCGTATACATATTTTTGCAATTGACTGTACATCAGTTATTAAGTTATGCGCAAAAGTAAGACAGATTTATTTACAAAATTAAAACAATCTTACACTTACGTATAATTAAGACCTTCAAAATAGGTACCTACTAAGCTTAAACGATTTCACATGTTACTATGACTCTGGCGATCATATCTTTTAGATCTCAGCCATCTGGAAGCTAGAGTAGGTACCCATTCTCTTATATACCTACCTCCCTACCTAACACTGTCAGCTAGCTCACATCAATCCTAATTTGACACAATAATGATTTTATTTAACCCTTCGACTGGCGATCGACCTCGCCGAGGTTTGTATGACGCCCCATTGCCGATCTCTCTTAATTTACACAAAGATCTGATGAGTTTATGTAATGATAACTTTATACCACCTCACTATTTATTTAATTATTTAATACGGGACTCTAACAGAGCACGTTATTGACTTTAAAGTGGGCTTATTAATTAAAGTTATAGCTCATGCAATTCACGATGGCGAGTGGGCTTTATTAGTGGTTGAACGTGTACATGCACATTGCGGTAGTGTGCGTGTCTGACGGAGCGATCAGTCGCGAGCGCGCCGTCGCTCGAGTTACTTGTGCATATTGTTTCCACGACGCTTACTGCCACGAACTACCGTCAGCATGTCCAATATCCGGAAAAAACGCAAAGTTATTCATAGCGAGGTATAACGAATTTTTATTTTGAAGTATCCTAAAATAAAAATAGTAAATTTATTTAGAACTGTGGGCCTATCCGTGTTTATCGCTTGACAAAACGGTAATAAAACATTCGACACTTTCTGACAAGTACATACATATAAGTGTGAGAGTGACGGATGTTTGATCCACGTTTAGTCACCCAAGAAACACGGCAATAATAAGCCCTCTAAAATAAAGACAAACCTACAGATAGGTTTTAATTTAAAGTAACATAAAATTGTACGTAATTTTAAGACAGAAAATACGGAGACATTTGAAATGTCATCTTCGCGACAAGATAGAGTTAGGTACATCAATTTCGTAGAAGATGCAACCAAGAAGGTCGCTAGTGTCGCTACTACATCTAGTATGACTAAGTAGTTCGCATATCACATCAAGAACATAAATAAGTAGTTTGTAGTTTTATAATATTTAAGGTAAAAAAAAAAAGAATTTTTGAAATCGGACCATAATTGATGGAGAAATCAAATCGGTCAAACTGAGAACCTCCTTTTTTGAAGTCGGTTTAAAATACTTAATTGCATTATTTCTTATCATTATTTGCTAGAGGGTTTGCGACAGTATAATAAGTATAATGTGTCCAATACTTCTCTTTATTTTTTATGCTTACCATACCCGCTCTCGCTGTCACGCACACTTTGACACGTATACAGATATGTGTTTACCACAAGTAAAGCCCACTCGCCATCATAAATTGCATGAGCTATAACTAGAATAGACATAAACCCCAATTGCAGGTGAACACATCTTTACAAAAAAACATTTTTCCTTAACACAATAAGATTTAAAATTATAATACCTATATTTTCAAAACATATATTATAATAATACAAAACTAACAGTCATTTTTTTTTCCACAATCTGCGTCCAACGACAACTTCAGTTTAAGACGTCAACGATCTCGATTAACTTTTTTTTTGTTGTGTTTCAGTTACTGATTGTGTTTTTCTGATGATTATCATTGATTTTATTTGAATAAAATCTTATAACAATAAATAATACGTAGTTTCGTTATTTTATTGTAGTTCTCCGGCACATTGCCCTTTTTACACATTATTTGGATTTACACTCTTACAAATCTTTATTTTACTTTCGTAGTAGTTTGTGTATCGACGGGCATAAGTTTGGAAGTCTTTCGAACAAAATTTCGTTATTGTTGGTAAGTTTTGTTAACATTAAAAATTTAATTATATTTTTAGTATGTAATACACTATTACGTTATAAGATAATAATTATGGAAAAAAGAAATTATTAGTCTTACTTCTACGATTTTATTTTTTTCCTACCTCATATTAAACGCGTGACTAGACTTGCGATTCGTTATAGATCGCAAATTCTCAAGGAAGAAGTGCGTAAGTCCTACTTATAACTTCAACTAATGTAGAAAATGGAAGCTCATAAATAGATAAGAATAGTTAAGAATGGAGATTTTTGTTGCAAAAATGAGTTATAATTAAGTAAATAAAATTACACACACGAATACGTTTAGCGAAAAACGTAAAGTGCAAATTTAAGATTTGCTCCCAAAGTAAACAATTATTCGTAAAGCGAAGCAAAAAAAAACGTCGAGTGATTTTTTTGCTATCCAATGATATATGATACATGTACATACGACACTTAACAAAGTTGTAAATCAGTTTTTTCCCTCCTCTGAAAAGTAGCTATTTTTCACTTACGTCTTTCTTCCACGAATGGTGCGATATATTGTACAATGAGTCGTACAATAGAATTACTGGTGGGTGACACACTTACCTTACACTGAATTATTCCAATGCCTCCCGTTGGAAGCTGCCTATTCCATTCGATTGCTTATTCTTTGTTTGAGTATAGTGATATACAACAAACCAATAGTTGGCGTGAGACTATGGGTGCTATAGTAGAGTATGTATGTCGTAACTGGGAAGATTTAAGTGTCTACATTAGCGCTCAAAACGGGTATCCAATATAATAATATATTAATTTTATTATGAATAAGTACCTTCTAATAATTTCTGTACAAAAAGTAATGATATCCCATTAAAAACTTAAATGTAAAATGATATGAGAACTAGCCAAATCAGACCTTAGGCTTCAATACATTATCCTAAGTTATAGGAAGAAATTATATTTTAAGTTGGTATACAATATTTTATGTTTTTATAAATATATCCGTACAGTGTGGTGCCGGGTTTTAGAATGTTGCCACTCCATGTCTTCCTGTGGATGTCGTAAGAGACGACTAAGGGACTAAAGGCTGTGTAGTGCTGTTAGGCGATGGGTTTGCAACCTGTCACTAATACGCTGGATAACATCTTAGCCTGGTTGTGCAAAATGTGGTCACAGAATTATCAACAAGTTTTTGAAGTTGTTGGTGAGTCTGTGGCTCTGCCTACCCCACTCTGGGAATGAAGGCGTGAGTTTATGTATGTATGTATAAATATATTTCAGGACTAACCATTTAACTTAGCACCCATTTAGATCTCACTTCTTTTGTCGTTGAAGTCAATATCCAAGGCTAAATATCAAACTTGGCTCTCATTTTACATTTATGTTTTGATGGGAATGAAAGTTACATTATCGAACGTCTAAAACATCTACAATAATAATATTTTTTTAGGCCTGAAATGCCTACGATTAAAATGCCACCCGCTCACAACGCGCATTCGCATATCGAAAGTTACAAAATAGAACGTTCAACATATGTACAATCGTAATGTCTACGTCTGTAATGCCACATGATTAAAATATGGAATGCTCAAAATATTTAAATTTATATGACCTAAGTTTATCTGTAAAATGTTAGGTCGTTAATTATAAAACTGTAGGTACCTATGTATCGCTGCTTAAATACAAAAGAAAAACAAATAAACCAATATAGTTTTACTAATGTAAAAAGGTAAGTTTAACGGATTACAAGAGTTAATGCGTAAAAAAATACTAAGCCAAAAAAAAAAACAAAATACCCATTAATATCATATTTATACATTACCCCGTTTGTTGGATAAAATGCATTTTAAATGGATGGCAACACAAAATTAATATTATACGACTAAATTTAAATGTGAGCAATCACACGGATTACCGTGTACTATCGTTATCAATATAAATCGGACGGTTAGCGGAAGAAAAATACGATATAATTGAACACAAAACCGATCCTTTTTTATGGTTAAATCTAACTAGGAGACGTTATTTCAATTAAATAGTTGTTTATATTGTCAATCAGGATTTAAAAGACCACAACAATAGTATAATGTACCCATTTACGAAAGAAAGATTATGAGCACATATTTCCGCTCATTCCGGCTTCTACAGCTTAAAATACTACAGTTCACCATCACGAAATTGTTCTTTAGCACATTAAACGTAAACTTCACCCTTGTATTTTGCGAAAAAACTCCGAAAATAGCTAAAAACCACTAGAAACTCATACGACTCGCATCCGCTGTCAGGGTTTGTTTGCCACTATTTTTTGAGGCAAACAAGTCGAAAACGTATACGCGCGAGAGGGACAGGTAAAAAAAAGTAAGTTCATCTCGTTTATTCATACGTAATTGTGTATAAACGCATCTCAGACTTCCCACCCGTCACTAGTCCAATGCCTACTCTATTCTATTCTCCCTCTACGAGTAGGAGTTAATGGACAGACCATGGACTTGTACCTATACTGGACTGATTACTGCGATAAAAAAGTGTGACCGACAAGGAAACCATACTAGAGAATTGCATCTCGTTTTAATTAGGGTGACCAAGTACATCTGCGGAAGTGCGGATACCAGTGGCCCGTTTCACGAAGCTACAAGTTACAAATTACAAGCGGAAGTCTCTTTCTAATTTGTACTGCTAGAAAGAGGGTTCAGCTTGTAATTTGTAACTTGTAGCTTCGTGAAACGAGCCACAGAGGCCCGTTTCACGAAGCTACAAGTTACAAATTACAAGCGGAAGTCTCTTTCTATTTTGTACTGCTAGAAAGAGGGTTCCGCTTGTAATTTGTAACTTGTAGCTTCGTGAAACGGGCCACAGGATTTTTTTAAAAGTTATAAATGTGTAAATTTACATAAGTAAGAAATAATCTAAATTGTTAAATAAAATAAGAATATTTATTTAAGAAATATTTATTCATTGCAAATTATTATACATCTATCTATATATATAAAAGGCAAAACTGACTGACTGACATATCAACGCACAGCCGAAACTACTGTACCTAGAAACTTGAAATTTGGTACATGGGTTCCTTTCATGATGTAAGTGAGCACTAAGAAAGGATTTTCCGAAAATCGAACCTCAACGGGAAGAAATGGGGGGGAGTAGCGGGAATTCTACGCGTACGAAGTCGCGGGCGTCCTCTAGTGTATCATATATTGTTAAACAATATAGTTTTGTGTAGTTTTTGCCTGAGTCCTACTTTATTTCCCAAATCTCTCACGCGCGTCTCGGTGTGCCGGGGTTCCATTTGTTTTGTTGTTTTACAACTCCCTGACGCCACGCGACGCTACGCGCTGCTGCTGCCACGCGTTTGGTTTGCCGGAGCCTTAAGGGTGGGCAATGTTACCCCCTAGGGTTAAAGTATCCCGAGTTTACGGTTACATTTTTCAAATTAATACTACCAGTACACAAAACTTAAATATCGAGAATTTGTATAGTGTTTAAGTACCAAATATAACTGCTCTGCCAACTTATCTATGAAATTGCATTCGTATCCATACTCACACCGGCCCAAATCATAGCCACCCTAATAAGTTAGGCATGGTTTTCTCGTTTTATCGTAAAATAGATCCAAATGTTCCTTACCTGTGAAATGATATTCCACAGTCACCAAAGCTTTCACTTCTACAACCCTTTACACAACATATTTTCACCATTTTTAGCTTGTTTTGTTAGTTGACAAACATTAAAACAAATATTTGAAATATGTCTACGTTGGGGATACCAGCCAAAATTTACAATTACTACTTGATTACCACAGTATTTTATTCATTAACGTGTTTTAATCAGTAAATAATGTTAAAAACTTAAACATTTACAAATTAGGTAAAACGTAAAATCTCTTATATAAATGTAGCTATTTAGTATAATATGCAGGTAATGATTTACAGTATTCTTGAATACCACTATGTCATTACCTGTTTTACATTGGCAACTTGTGTGAGTGGTACACCGTCCTCAGGTTGGTTGCTCTCACTCGTCCTCATCTCCTATCATCACATAATTGTAACTGTCTTGCTTTGTAATATGGTTCAATTTTGATTGGCTAGGAAAAGTTAGTCCTCAGTCCAGTGTAGGTACAAGTCCATGGGACAGACTGACAGAAGTCGAAAGCGACAAAAGCGAAATACCCCCATGTTTTGGTTAAGAGTTAGAAATAAGATTATGTTAAAAATAGACCAAGCATAAATAACTGAATTTCAATCATAAATAGTTTAGCGTATGTGTCTTCTCAAAATCTAGAAATTTTAGTAGGATTTGAATTAAAGATTAAATTATTGTTTTCCATAATTTTTTTGGTTATGATATGTTTTTTTTTGGGTTGGTTTGGTTTGGTTGTGATTGTTGACATAATTTTTCATCCTGAAAAAGTAGCTAACAGTTTCTTAAAAAACCGGTTAAGTGCGAGTCGGACTCGCGCACCGAGGGTTCCGTATTAATTTGTTACTCGTAATAGGAATCGAGACTTGAAGGTTTTTCTGAGTAGGTATATTTTGAGTTTCCTTCAAAATCAAACCCTAAGGCCGCTTGTAGACGTCCGTTGTTTTCACCGGACAACGGAACGTTTTTTTTGCCGGACTTGCGGTAGTGTATGGCTTACAATGGATGTGTGTAGACGCACCGTAGGCGGACCGTCATCCGGTGTGTCTACACACATCCATTGTAAGCCATACACTACCGCAAGTCCGGCAAAAAAAACGGTCCGTTGTCCGGTGAAAACAACGGACGTCTACAAGCGGCCTAAGGCCTGGTTCCCACTATGCCGGATCCGGCAATTTTGCCGGATCCGGTAAGGGTAGTGGCTGTACAATTTATATGAAGCTGTTCACATTATGCCGTGTGAACAGCGTCATAAGCCACTAGCCTTACCGGCATCCGGCAAATTCCCCGGTCCGGCATAGTGGGAACGGGGCCTAAAACGTATAATACATTTCAGCAGCATTTCATACTAAAATTGAAAGGTTGGGAGTTATTTTATTAGTTAGTAATAAACTTCTCGCGCTCATCATACAAATTTGCTCTGACCAGGAATGGAACTCGGTACCACTAGCTTCGCAGGCAGATTCACTACCAACTAGGCCAACTACATCGTCTTTTTTTTGCCTACTACAACATGACTACAACTTGCATTAATTAATTCAAATCGATGACAAATGACGTAAATTATAAATTATGTATAACAGTGTCAATAGTTAGGTAATTGGACTTTCATTTTTATTAACGAAAAGATAAACTGGATTGAGACAATCTTTAATTTTCTGTTAGAAAACTGTTGATTCCATTTATCAACATGGTTCGCAGTAAATTTACTAACACTCCGAATAAGTTTGTAATCGCATTTTTTTTTTTTGAGTTGTATCTACAATAATCAAACACGATTTTCAAACACACTTGAACTTTTTCAAGTATTTATGTATCTACAAATTGACGTTTTTCGGATTTCCTTTACTTGTGACCAAATTTCATGATCAAGCAGCATAAACGGCCGTATCTTTTTATTGCGTTGACCAAAAATTTGATTTTTTCACAGCCCCAAGAGATTGCAGACCTGAGTATTTGACATTAATTTTAACCTGATCCTTCACGCGTTCCTGAAAAAAGGGTCTTGACAGACAGACAGACAGACAGACAGACAGACAGACAGACAGACAGACAGACAGACAGACAGACAGACAGACAGACAACGAAGTGGTTCTACAAGGGTTCCTTTTTTCTTTTTGAGGTACGGACCCCTAAAAATAACTTAAATATGACCGAAAACATAATTGTTATGACTAAAAATAATTATGGCAGACGATGAAGACCCGTATTTATTTTTCATAGATAGCAAAACCTTACCTATAACGTGTAGCTTGACTGTAAGAACTTTACTGGTAGAAAAAGCAAAATTGGAATGTTTGTGGAAATCCATGAAGAAAAATCGAGTGGGACGTCAGAAAAATGGGTATAATAATTATTAAAAAAAAAAACACCTTCAAAAACGCAAAAATTACTTCTTGCAAAATCGTATTATTAATATCCAACTGAAGTCAGTTTTGGTTAAAAATATTTTGAGTCGAAAGAAGTTATTTTTTGCGTATGTGAAGTTATCTTAGCCTGTTTGTGCAAAACGTGGTTATAAAACTAACAACAAGTTGTTAGAGTTGTTGATAATTCTGTAGCTCCGCCTATCCCACTCTGGAATGAAGGCGTGACGGTATGTTTATGTATATTAATGTATGTGTTATTTTTTGCGTTTTTGAAGGCAATTTTTTTTTTTACATTTAACTATTTGTTGTTTTTTACTTTTTAGTGATCATAATAAACTGTTATGTAGTCCCACTTCTCGTCGCGTCCCACAAGGAACGCCGCGGGAAAGTCATTGTCATATTTAAACATTTAAATGTTCCTCGTTTATAGTCGCTTAACTATCTTAATAGAGATAACTTATCGCCACCCTTGAAATAGGTAGGTAGCGATTTTCTACTGTTCCAAAATTATTTAAGTTTTCGTAATATTTTAATATCACCCTCTGCTACCACCCTACGTTGCTAGTATGTTCTACAGTTGTGATTTTTGTTTAAAATGGGTAGATGAATAAATGGTCTTGAGTCTCTAATAAACTTCACGATCAAAAGTATTACCAATTTTTAAGAAAATTATTCGTTTTTGAACTATCGCTCTGTAAACCCATCTTTAACTCCGACTTTCGGGCCCATTAGCCAATAAAATTCACACTTTTTTACAAACTATTTCATAAACTGCTCCGGTTTATGATAAATCTTCGGCAAATATTTTATTGGATTAAAATTATAGGATCAAATGATCCTGATGATAGCGGAATTGGTTTAATTACGTCACCAAGTGTGAAATTAACAATTATCCCTTAAGTAAAAACTTTCAAAAGCATAGACAGCAGGCAAAATTAGCAGAAGACAATATACGGATGTTATATATTTTTTTAACAAACATGTAATGGGGCCCTTCAGTCAACTATTAATATGTCCTTCTAAGTCAACAGATCTGATACCCATCCTTTTTCCTGCACAGTCTTCACCTGTTTATCAAGAATAATCTAACAAGAAAAACTTATTGACTCGACGTTAAGTACAGCAGCAATCCTATGACTATCTTCAAATTCCATCATCAGAGGGGCTAGACAAGACGCATTACGCTAACCAATGTTTCTATTTGTTAAGGTTATAAACGAATCGCGTCCCTTGTAGATGACGTGATACGAAAAGTCACGTGATCTACCAGTGACGTGATTGGTTTAAAAACGAAACGAATAGAAACGATAGTTAGCGTAGTGCATCTTGTCTAGCCCCTCAGATCAGTTCTTAGACATTATAATATTGCCTTGTTACCGGATTTATAAGTATTTTCTAACTTAATTTCGACTAATAACAAAAACTGACTACAAGTAAAATTTGAAGACTAACTTTTACAGTTAAGTAAAACCTTTTGTTTACGACTTAAATGAATAGATAGTATAGTAACTGACGTCATTTTGACTAATTAATACACTTTGACTTAGGTGGTTACATTCACAAGTTTTCAGTTAAGGGGGTTCGTTAATGTCTCTCTTGTAGTACTTAATTTAGCTTTTTACATTTTCCTGTAAACCAAACACAATAAATTTTGTACGGGAGATTTATCATTAATTAGCAAAGCAATAATTTCTAGAATAAAATGCTATGTGAATTTTGTTCACTAACAGCCTCGAAAGTTCGAGTTAAAGTTAAGTTTATGGAAAAATCCAAGTACACGTACAATTGTCTAAATATTGGTAATTTTTATAATCACGTTATTAATTGGATACTCAAAACCAACTTTTCCACTACCTACAAAACAAAAATCATAGCTGTTAATTTAATTGTATACATTAAGTTAACATTAACATTAAGATAGGTGGTAACATAGGGTGTTAGTGAAATTTTACGGAAACTTAAATAACTTTAGAACAGTAGAATATCGCTGAACATACAATACATGGGGGTGAAATCGATAGGTTTTGACGTCCTCTATCTACCTGCTCCGTTTGATCCACTCCTTCTGTCACAAGTTGTGTCTCTCAAATGTCTCTGAGTCCGGCGGCGGTAAGTCAGTTAAAATATTAAAGGTTTTAAAGTCGACGATGGAACGAACGTGGCTCAGATATGGAAGTTGGCTTTGCTATAAAGATGGTACAGGTACCTATTTGGAATACCCTATTTGAAATATTTGCATCATCTCGGTAAGTTTCCTTCGAGCTCAAGTTATTCTGTAGATAGAATGTTGTTTTTGAAAACACTGTGTTATGTAATAAAACTAAACAAAGCTTTCATTAACTTTCATTACTAACCTTTTCCCTGACATATGCTGTTTCAAATCATCTGTTTTACTTATTTTGCATTAGATTTTAAATATGATCAATATAATAATAATAATAATAATCAATACGGAATACCACAATACGGAGAGATTATTTCAAATCTAATTATAGAAAAGTATAAAATAACCCACTCTCCATTGGTGATTCCTCTTTGTCCATTGCTTACTGTTACTTACTCAACTACGATGACATAGAGACAATCATTCTTTTGCAATCATTTTAGAAGCAGAACTTTGCTGAGGGACTGCCCAATCTGGGACGAGGTCCGCAATCCTTGAGGGTACTCAAAATCATATAGCAGCGATTTGGGCGGAAGGAGCGAGCCCGGGATCTTAGGCAAACTAAAATTGCTAATATTTTGGTCATCTGTCTTAAATCATTTACTTAACATCATTAAAGAGCTTGAGTTACTTCTCGGTTTCTAACGTGGGCATAGGTTCCTTCGTTTTTATCCAAAATAGGAGATCACTTGGCCAATTTCAATCCGTTTCACTAAAAACTGGAACAATTTTCAAAAGTTATTCAGATAATAGTACTTCGGGGTAGGATAAACGGGTTGGATTGGTGGTGTTGATACACAATGTAACTAGGTGTTTTTTACGCTCCTAGTAAAATTAAATTTAAAAATACCTACATAGTGTAACAACGCTAGCAACCCAAACGGTTTAACCTACCCCGAAGCGCTATTATCTGAAAACCTTTTGAAACTTCATCCAGTTTTAATAAAACAAATGTGCTCAAATTTCTGCAGTTTTCAGGAGAATGAATAAATGCCGTCTACAAAGAAAAAAAAACCGGTCAAGTGCGAGTCGGACTCGCGCACCGAGGGTTCCGTATGTATGATAATATGGTTGGAAAACGCAATAGTACTTTCTTCATTTTGTTATGTACTTTATAATCTATGCAATAAGGTCCATTTTGATTAGCCTAAATTTCAACACAGATTTTTAACTCTCTGCGACTGACGTAACGTCTATCAGACACCGCCAAAAAAAAAACTCCGTATAGCGTGTTATAGCTCTGTATCGCTCAGTACCTTGAATAACACAAATATGTACATACATACATACATACATTAAATCACGCCTGTTTCCCAGAGGGGTAGGCAGAGACCACTTCGTTCCACCTACTACGATCTTGACAAATCTCTTTCGCTTCTTCCACATTCATGCATCGAGTCATGCACGCACGTCGGTTTCGGGTACTTAAAATTCGGCCCTTTTCCAGTATTTTTCCGATTTGATTCGAAAAAGTACGCCTAGGGCGGCCCCTTCCGACCCTTCCACTCACTTTAGCTCTGTATATCTCTTTCGTCAATCTTCTTTCATCCATCCTTTCCAAATGACCGAACCATCAAAGCATGCCCTTACACAAATATGTATGTTATATTAATCGTAGAAGTAACATTCAAAAGTCGGGTCGGCGCGCCGCCGCCAGCTCATTGTTGCTCGGCGCGCATGTACCCAGCCTGTATTTTTTTTCAATGATAGCTTCATTAATATGCTTTATATTAATTTAATTAGAAACCTCGTGCAGATTCGTGTTTTTGACTTTTTTGAAGAAAACGAAGCGTTGATACCGAGGAGGAAGTTTTATGAAGAATGGTTAAAGTACAGCAAAAAGATAAATGAAGGGCTTTATTTGACTACTTTTCATGATTATCGCTCGGACTTCCAAAAACATTTTATGAAAAATGTGCTGAATGTCGAAAAATACAGAACCATTTCGGGACATTATCGCAAAAGGTATTAATTGGCTGAATGGTGAAGGCCTTAAATTTTCTATACAACTTAAAATAATATAAATTTGAAAATTAGAGCAAATAACGCCCTTTTTACAACGTCATACAAAAACCAGTTTAAGCTGACCTCACATTTTAGGCGAAATCAGCGTACAGGGAGATCAAATTATACTGGATATTTAAGTTTTTTCGTTAAAAATAGCTTGTTTTTCAAATTTTTATAAATATTGATATTTCTAGCTTCAATGTGTTGAGTTTTGATCTTATATTTAGCGTCAAATAATATTATCCACCTAGATCGGGCTCTTGTCGCACTGTACGCCGTTCCTTGCATAAAGACCCTGTGTTTTTGTGATTTGATTAAAAATGTACAGATTTCAGATATTTTCCTATACTTACAGTAAAAGACGGTGTTACTTGCCAAATTTCATAGTTCTAGGTCAACGGGAAATAACCTATACATTTTGATTCCCTCGAGAGTGTCGAAATACACGTTTTTTGCGACATAAACGGCCGTATCTTTTTTTTACGTAAGTGTAGAAGTTTGTTTTTTTCGCAGCTTCAAGGGACTGTAGATTTGAGTATATGGTTTAAATTTCAACTCGATACCTCCACGCGTTCCCGAGATAAAGGGTCTTGACAGACGGACAGACGGACGGACGGACGGACAGACGGACAACAAAGTGATCTTATAAGGGTTCCGTTTTTCCCTTTTGAGGTACGGAACCCTAAAAACCGGTCAAGTGCGAGTCGGACTCGCGCACCGAGGGTTCCGTATTGAATGCTTGGTAACCGCAAAAGAAAATACTCATTTTGTCATAAGCTTAATTTTCCAGGCAATAAGGTCGATTTTGACTAGCCTAAATTTTAAGACAGATTTTCTTAGTTTTTTTGTTATTTCTCAAAAACTGTAAATAATGAACACTTTATTTTATTTTTCCCAGAAAATATAAGTAATTATCTATACGTCAGGATTTTTTTCAGAATTTTTGATTAATAAACTTCGGAGATAAGGGGGGGGAACGGTCATTTTTTGTACATTTTTGGCTATAAATCAAAAAGTACATCACAGAAATTAAAAAAAAAAATAGTTTTGAAATGTGCAGCTTAAGACTAAGACCTTTCATATGACACCCCATTTGCTATAATCGAACCACTTTCATGTTTGAACCCCCCATTCTAGACCCCTTTTCAATTATTAATAAAATTAATTTCATATTTTTTTTACTACAAATAGATGCGGGCAAGCAAGTTGTACAACTATGCCAAATTTCAAGTTGATAGCATTTGTAGTTGCTGAGAAAACCTGCTGTGACATACAGACAGACAGACAGACAGACAGACAACGAAGTCTCACCATAAGGGTTCCTTGTGTACCATTTTGGTATGGAACCCTAAAAAGAAGCACATTAACTCGATGCAACTCGCCAGTTTGAAGTTACGTTGTGTTGATGTGAAGGTGTAGGGGCTTACAGACATTGCTATGTTAGCTCATATCCAAGTGCATGTGCACCGAGATATGAGCTGACGGCGCGGTTTAAACGGTTAGCGGGAATCCAGCCAGTCTGTTCCCGCACTCCCTATTAACACGTACATGTGTCAACTCTTCTAAATAAACTATATCTTAAAATATAAATTGGTTTAACTGAAGGTCCCAACAGTGGTGACCCGCGACGTGATTGAACACTTAAAGGATTGTAATTATGGACAAGGAAGCCAGTGCGCAAGCAAAGAATAACATGGAATCAACAGGGGAGGTGGCAGCAGTCTCACTAGCCTCTAGATTACCCGATTTTTGGATGGATCATCCTAGGGTGTGGTTTGCCAGGGTCGACGCAATATTAACGCCGCAAAAATTAGGGGATGAGGTCAAATTTGATCTAATGCTGTCGAAATTAAGCAAGGAAACAATAGCTGAAATAACGGACATTATATTGGAACCTCCAGCCTCGGATAAATGCAGCGCTCTTAAAACTAAATTAAAAGATGTTTATGAGGGCAGCAAACATTCAAGAATTAAGAAAGTTTTAAGGGAAATGGAACTGGGTGACCAAAAACCGAGTCAACTGCTAAGGTAAATGAGAGAACTGGCGAAGCAGAGTTTTCCAGACTACGATACTGAGAGTCATATGGGAAGAACAATTACCGTCGCAAGTTCGAGCCGTTTTAATAATTTCCAAATCGGAAAACCTGACAGAATTGGCAGCGGTAGCCGACAACGTCTATGAAGTCACCCGACCTGGCCATCTAGTTGCAGTAACTCAGAAACCATTGACGGAGAGTGTTTCGCAGAGCTCAGACATCGCAATGATCATGGCAGAGATAGCGAAGATCAACGCAAAGTTCGACGAGTTGAGGAATCCCAGGGAACGATCCCGCGGTTTCCAACGAGGCCGTTCGAACTCTCGGAGGCGCAGCCCATCAGTAAGACGAACTAAACCACAAGATTGGCTTTGCTTTTACCATTTCCGTTACCAAGAAATGGCTCGCAAATGCCTTAAGCCATGTGCGTGGGACAAGACTAACGCTTCGACCGCAACCCAGCCGGAAAACTATTAGGTAAGGCATAGGTATTTGGGAACGTCTGTGCCATACACCCCTGTTCCCGACTTTGTATCACAGATAATAATAGTGGTTTTCATTTTTTAGTGGACACCGGAGCGAACGTATCTGTGCTTCCCGTGACGAATAAAACTGGTATTAAAGAGGACATGAAGTATAAGTTGTACGCGGCCAATGGAATAGAAATAAAAACGTACGGAACAACACTTTAGTGTTGGATCTGAAATTGCGACGTCCGTACAGATGGGATTTCATTATAGCGGACATTAAGCAACCGATTCTAGGTATTTACTTTCTCAGTTATCATAAGTTACTTGTGGACGTAGGTGCCCGCAAGCTGGTTGACAAGGTAACAGATTTGAATGTATATGCATGCCTTAGTAATATTGTACAACCATCGATCAACACAATTGGCGACAGCCATCCTTATCATAAATTGTTAACAAAATACCAGGAAATAACTAAACCGGTATCTTATAACCAGACGACAACTCAACACAATGTTATGCACTATATTGAAACTTCTGGCCCACCCGTGTTTGCACGTGCGCGACGTTTGCCTCCTGATAGATATAAGAAAGTTAAAAACGAATTTAAAATCATGCAGGAATTGGGTATATGTCGACCGTCAAAAAGTCCTTGGGCTAGTCCACTGCATGTTGTCCCAAAGAAAAACGGAGAGTTAAGACCATGTGGTTATTATCAGCATTTAAATGCTATAATATAACTAAGCCTGACCGATACCCCATTCCTAGACTACACGACTTTACGTTTGTTTTAGCAAAAAAAACGGTTTTTTCCAAGCTTGATATAAATAGGGCATACCATTGCATTCCCGTAACCCCGGATGATATAGAAAAAACGGCAATAATAACGCCATTCGGCTTGTATGAATTTCCAAGAATGACCTTTGGGCTTCGAAACGCAGCTCAAACATTCCAACGCTTCATGAATAATACTGTTTTGCAGGGGCTAGATTTTTTGTTTTGTTATCTAGACGACATTATCATTACCAGTGATAACGAAACACAACACGCTGAGCACTTAGAGGCAATATTTAAAAGATTCAGTCGGTTTGGAATAACAATCAATTTAGCCAAATGTATGTTCGGTCAAGAGAAAATCGATTTTATAGGACATGAGGTAACAAAAAAGGGTTTAAAACCATTGAAGGCGAAGGTAGAGGCCATTGTTAAATTCCCAAAACCTAACACTGTAGAAGATCTACGACGTTTCCTAGGGATGGTTAATTTTTATCGTCTTCACTTGCCTTTTTCGTCAGAATATCAATTGGAATTAAATACATATTTGGTTAATTCTAAAAAACATGACAAAACGGAAATTAACTGGATGGATAAGGCAAATGAAGCTTTTGAGCGATGTAAGGTAGCTTTGCAAGACGCAGCGATGTTGGCACACCCTAGGACTGATGGGGCAATGGCGTTGATGACCGATGCGAGTGAACGCTGCGTGGGGGCAGTCCTTTAACAGAGGGTAGGAGACATGTCGATGCCTTTAGGTTATTTTTCCCGGAAGTTTAACACAGCTCAGCAAAAATATTCCACTTACGACCGTGAATTAGTGGCATGTTATTTAGCCGTTTTTTTTTTTCGAAATATGATTGAAGGCCAACAGTTAATAATATATACGCACCATAAACCACTAACACACGCGTTTAGTAAACTAAACAAAAACGAATCAGAATTACCTAGACGTACTCGACAGCTTATAAGTGAATTCACGTCAGAGATACGGCATATTAGTGGCGCAAGCAATGTGGTAGCAGATACTTTATCGCGAATAGAAACTATAATATGTTCAAAAAGTCTCGATTTCGATCAACTAGCTGACTATCAGTCTACAGATGAATACATAAGGCAGGCGACGCAATACAATAATAACGATATCAAGGTACAAGAAATGTATGTGCCTTACTGCGACAAACCAATTTATTGTACCAATAAAGATGGAATAATTAGACCATACCTTACAGAAAAGTTTAGGAAGCAAGCATTTCATAATTTGCATGATCTCAGTCATCCGGGTATACGCGTGACACGAAAAATGGTGTGTAACAAATATTTTTGGCCTGGTATGAGTCGGGACATTAACAGCTGGGCACGGTCGTGCACCAAGTGCCAACGTGCAATAATAGGCAAACACACATTAGCAGAGTTTGGGGAATATCCTGCGGCTAATAGGTTTGAGCACATCCATGTGGACATAGTCGGATCGCTTCCGACATCTCCACAAGGATACCGATACCTGCTCACTATCATAGATAGATGCACGAGATGGCCAGAGGCCATTCCGATTCATGAGATGACAGCTGAAACGGAGCTTAAGTAGTTTTTAACGAGTGGATAGTACGTTACGGTTGCCCAATTAAGCTGACCACAGACCAAGGTCGTCAGATTGAGAGTTGTCTGTTCACGAAGCTTATGAAAATGTTAGGAATAAATAAGATCCGGACCACAGCTTATCATCCACAGAGTAATGGAAAGGTTGAGCGATGACACCGGACCCTTAAGGCGTCGTTGTCAGCACGCATAACTGATAAATCGTGGGTTGAAGAATTGCCTACGGTTATGTTAGGTCTACGAGCCGCATGGGCCGCAGTGATAACAAAGTAAGCGCCGCGCGGTTAGCATTCGGTAAAACTATTCGTTTTCCGGGCGATTTTTATGACAATTCTACTGAACGAGATCAAAATGACCCCTATAGCCTAGTAAATACGATACGTGAAACTATCAACAGTTTTAAGCCGACTGAAAACGCAAATAGGACCAAACGATCATTTTTTGTGCATCTAGACTTGTCTAAATGTAAATTTGTGTTTTTGCGAGATGATACAGTTAAAAGACCTTTAAAACCTCCATATGACGGCCCGTACCGTGTTTTAGAAAGGGGTAGCAAGGTTTTCATTATTCAAACGGACACTAGAAAAATCAATGTTTCCATTGACCGTTTGAAACCGGCATATTTAATCGTTGAAAACGAGTCAGTTAATAATACAGATAACTCGCCTGTATTATCAGAACAAACTCAGTCACTTGATACATCTACAACCGGTGAGAATCGAACGCCGGAACAGCCGTTGCGTAAAACTTGTAGTGGGCGTACAGTAATTCCACCCGTAAGGTTTAGGTAACTAGATATATAATTATAGAAAAAATATGATGCGCTATAAATAGGCAACGTATACTTATATTTAACTGTGTAAGTAATAAGGTGTCGATGTAATTAACACAGTGTTGAGTTGTCGTCACAAATTGCGGTGTAAGCAATCAACATACTTGCAATAAACATGTAGGTATGATAGTTTTGTTTAGTGGCATGTTGTTTTAGGCCATCTAAATTAAATGCTTATGTATTACAATAGAAATAAAGAATATCAAATAGGAGTATGTAGAATGGACCTATTTAATTGCAAAAGAACAACTATAGCGACTAGTCGTACTTTAACACCGCTACGACATTACAGTACCAAAACAATTATAATGGGTTGGGGTCAAAGTAAACAAGACAAAGAAGAGACTAACATTGCTATTGCCCAAGTGCAAGTAGCGTCCAATCAAGTGGAAAGTAAATTAAATATGGTGGGAATAGCAATGATAGCAATTGGCGCCATACTCGCTATTGTACTGTGTTACGCCATAAGATCAAAGTGTCGTAGACAGGCCAAACATTGGCTCAAGAAAGCTGCTGCGGACTTACCGCCTACGGCGGTTAAGGTGTGTCATGTACCAGCAGCAGCAACTTCACAACAGCAAGTGTATTAGAGATAAGAAAGTGCATGTGCACCGAGATATGAGCTGACGGCGCGGTTTAAACGGTTAGCGGGAATCCAGCCAGTCTGTTCCCGCACTCCCTATTAACATGTACATGTGTCAACTCTTCTAAATAAACTATATCTAAAAATATAAATTAGTTTAACTGAAAATCCCAACAGTTACTTACCTAGATTAACATGGCGTTGAGTTAGGGTAATATTTTGTACCTATTCAGTTGTAATTTTTGTGGAATAGACTCAATAAATAAACAAGCGTCTCGTCATTTCAACCGAAAGACGTGCACTGCTGGACATAGGCCTCCCCCAAGGTTTGTCACAGGGACCGGTCCCCTGCATACCGACGACGCTGCCTCTTCCTTACTCTTCAACAAGTGACTAAAAAGTAATAACATGAAAACTCATTAAATTTTATTGTTTTATAATTTTTCTAATAACATAATAACTATGTGTTCCGCTTGAGTTACCGCCGAATCTGCAATTACGCTTGTTCAATTTTATTAACTCGAAGACCAAATTAGCCGGTTTTTTTAATCTTTATTTTACGACTATCCGTTTTGCATAGTCCTCTTATTTCTGTAAGGATAATATAGTTATTTATGTAACTGATACATAATGCAGTTTATTAAGCAGGAGTGCCGAGGTTAGAGCATAACACACATTGGAAAAAGTCGCGAGTGACGCCGATTCCTAAGTCAGGGTCGACGAACAAGGTGGAGAATTATCGTCCCATTGCTATATTGAACGTCCTGGCGAAAGTCTTTGAATCGGCACTGCATAGCGAGCTGCTCTCCCAGTGTCTACCTCACATCACCAGTGCACAGCACGCGTTCCTACCAAGGAGGTCAGTGACCACTAACCTTCTTAATTTAACTCAGGTAGTGTCCCGAGAACTAGATAAAAAGGCTCAGGTCGATGTCGTCTACCTGGATTTTCAAAAAGCTTTTGACCGAGTAGATAATGATGTTCTTCTTTTAAAACTAGGTGCGATGGGATTTACACCCCGGCTTCTAAAGCTGTTTGCGAGCTACCTGTCTGATCGAAAGCAGTACGTCAAGTATGGCCCCTATGTGTCAGATTGTTACCACACGCGCTCCGGTATTAGCCAGGGATCTAACCTTGCGCCTCTTCTTTTCGTACTGCTCATTAATGATCTACCGGTAGAGGTGCACGATTCCTCATTGCTGCTGTTTGCTGACGATGTAAAATTAATAAAGCCCGTCCAAAGCCAAACCGATTGTGAGGGATTGCAAAGGGACATAGAAGCAGTGTACCGCTGGAGTCTCGCTAATAAACTCCATTTTAACGCCGCTAAGTGTGAGATGATCAGCTTCACACGGTCACACGCTGCTATCGAGTTTGAGTACACCATCGGGGGAGTTGCCATTACCCGTTCAGCGCAGGTACGCGACTTAGGTGTGCTCTTTGATGCCGGACTCGCCTTCCGTGACCACGTTAAAGCTGTGGCCGAAGCCGCGTATAGGAGAATAGGGTTCGTTCTGCGCAATTCTGCACCCCTAACCGTGTACGCCACTCGCGTGCTTTAAGCTGCCTTTGTGCGCAGCATTCTTGAAACGAATGCAGCGGTTTGGAGTCCACATGAGAGTAAATATATTCTTATGTTGGAACAAATCCAAAAGAAATTTCTAAGAGTTTTATATAAGAGGCTACATTCATATTACCCCTATATGTATCCGACCTTATTTCTGCAGGGGCACTTAGGATACGATTCTCTTAAACTGCGTAGGTCACTCCTCTTGGCAAAGTTTACTATAGGCATAGTTAGAAACAAAATTGATTGTGTGGCCCTCGTGGAGGCGTTTGTGCGTCTTTTTGTGCCCTGTCGGTACATTCGCGCTCGAAAGCACCCGCTGCTGGCGGTGCCGGTGGCACGAACGCTTACACACGCGCAGGCGCCTATCGCGCGCGCTCTTGCGCTGCTCAACTCCGTGCTCGAGGCGGCGCCACAGTGTGATCTGTTTGCGAGTCCGATTGGGCGACTGACGATAGAGTGCAAGAGAGTGATAGACGAAGAAATGCCCAAGAGCACGATATAATGATGTACGTATGTTAAATAAATAAATATTTAGTTAGACTAAGTAGTTGTAAGTTTGTGCTGTTTTGGCTTTAGCTGTTAAGGTACAAATTTGTTTTTAAATAAATAAATAAATAAATAACCCGTGTTAGTGTAAATAGCGCGTTAAATTTCATTCATTCTAATTCTTGTGGTTTTTAATGACGGCTGGTACAAAGAGTTTTTTATTTTCTTATTAGTTTTATTAGCCCATAATGGTTACACGTTATCCTGGTATCATGGTAGTTCAAGAACTACTAATTTAGCTGCAACATGCTTTACTGTACCCGTTACTGTCCAGTAACAGTGCTACTGCATTACAGACGTATGCTGCAACATGCTTTACTGTGCCTGTTACTGTCCAGTACCAGTGCTACCGCATTACAGACGTAGGCTGCAACATACTTTACTGTGCCTGTTACTGTCCAGTATCATTGCTACCGCATTACAGACGTATGCTGCAACATGCTTTACTGTGCCCGTTACTGTCCAGTACCAGTGCTACTACATTACAGACGTATGCTGCAACATGCTTTACTGTGCCCGTTACTGTCCAGTACCAGTGCTACCGCATTGCAGACGTAGGCTGCAACATACTTTACTGTGCCCGTTACTGTCCAGTATCATTGCTACCGCATTACAGACGTATGTTGCAACATGCTTTACTGTGCCCGTTACTGTACAATACCAGTGCTACCTCATTACATACATATGCTGCAACATGCTTTACTGTGCCCGCTACTGTCCAGTAACAGTGGTACCGCATTACAGACGTATGCTGCAACATGCTTTACTGTGCCCGTTACTGTCCAGTACCAGTGCTACCGCATTACAGACGTATGCTGCAACATGCTTTACTGTGCCCGCACCTGTATAGTACCAGTGCTACCGCATTATATACTTATTCTGCAACATGCATTACTGTGCCCGCTACTGTCCAGTAACAGTGGTACCACATTACAGACGTATGCTGCAACATGTTTTACTGTGCCCGCACCTGTATAGTACCAGTGCTACCACATTTTATAAGTATGCTGCAACATGCTTTACTGTGCCCGCACTTGTATAGTACCAGTGCTACCGCATTACATACGTATGCTGCAACATGCTTTACTGTGCCCGCACCTGTATAGTACCAGTGCTATCGCATTACATACGTATGCTGCAACATGCTTTACTGTGCCCGTTGCTGTACAATACCAGTGCTACCTCATTACATAACTATGTTGCAACATGCTTTACTGTGCCCGTTACTGTAAAGTACCAGTGCTATCGCATTACAGACGTATACTGCAACATGTTTTACTGTGCCCGCACCTGTATAGTACCAGTGCTACCGTATTTTATAAGTATGCTGCAACATGCTTTACTGTGCCCGCACTTGTATAGTACCAGTGCTACCGCATTACATACGTATGCTGCAACATGCTTTACTGTGCCCGCACCTGTATAGTACCAGTGCTATCGCATTACAGACGTATACTGCAACATGCTTTACTGTGCCCGTTGCTGTACAATACCAGTGCTACCGCATTACATACGTATGCTGCAACATGCTTAATGTGCCCGCCTGTGCAGGCGGATACGAACTACGTACATAAGTAGCTAGGAAAGCCACTCGTAAGTAATGGACCCAATACATGACGCGCGTAATGGGGCCGACTACGTATGACAACTACATTATGCGGCATGTAGCGGGCACAAAGCGTAATAGTGGAATCCTAGCTACGTACTGCACTGTTGAAAGCTACGTAATACGTAGCCCGTTTTTTTCAGTGTAAAGTAGTGTTAACCGGTTGAAAGTAGCGCTGCCGTCCTCAAACTAAAAGGCGGCAAAATACAAAAGTAGTATTTTGAGAAAAAAATAAAAATGATGCGAAAGCTTATTTCTAGAAATTGGTAAGAGATATGGTAAATTGGTTTGAAGTTTTTGTTGACAATATATTTTTACTGTTACATGTGTAAATAAGACATTTTTTGATCACTTTTTTGAATAAAAATCTTCGTATTTCCTTTTCTTATCATGCATATTTAGTACATTACTGTATACTCCTGAATAACTAAAAGGTGGCTAAAGTATGCTTAGCCGCATAAAGTACGCTTTAAGTAATCTGTAATGTGTTGTAAAATACATCAGAAATTACGTATAAAAACAAAACATAAGACATAAAGGAAGTTAAATGGTGAATGATGAATGATGTTACTTGATCCAAGACTTAAAAGCCGTTAAAGTAATTTAATTGACTTTTAGATGAGTATGAATAAAATTTGAAATTATAAATATTTATAAGCATCAAACATAATAAAAAGCCGGTTTTTTACAGAACCTTTTAAAAAAACTACTTTTTAACTATGCATTAACAGCTGAAGTAACTGAAACTTCAAACTCAAGAAGAATCGTTAAATTAAGGGATTAAAAAAGGGTAAAAATTAAAACCTCTTTTAAAGAAATGAACTCGAATTTATTCTTAATTTAAACTAAAATGCAACCTGACATTAAAAAAATATTGATTATTTCTTAAACATTAAAAACACTTAAAACTGCTTATGAGATCTTGTTGGTTTTTTATGAATACAGTATACAGTGTGGGATTTTTGTAAGTACCTTCGTTTTATAATTTGACTTTAGCTTTATATTATTTTTAGGGTTCCGTACCAAAATGGTACAAAAGGAACCCTTATGGTGAGACTTCGTTGTCTGTCTGTCTGTCTGTCTGTCTGTATGTCACAGCAGGTTTTCTCAGCAACTACAAATGCTATCAACTTGAAATTTGGCATAGTTGTACAACTTGCTTGCCCGCATCTATTTGTAATAAAAAAAATATGAAATTAATTTTATTAATAATTGAAAAGGGGTCTAGAATGGGGGGTTCAAAAATGAAAGTGGTTCGATTATAGCAAATGGGATGTCATATGAAAGGTCTTAATCTGCACATTTCAAAACTATTTTTTTGAAAATTTTCTTTCATGTACTTTTTGATTTATAGCCAAAGATGTACAAAAAATGACCGTTCCCCCCCCTTATCTCCGAAGTTTATTAATTAAAAATTCTGAAAAAAATCCTGACGTACAGATAATTACTTACATTTTCTGGGAAAAATAAACTAAAGTGTTCATTATTTACAGTTTTTGAGAAATAACAAAAAAACTAAGAAAATCTATATTAAAATTTAGGCTAGTCAAAATCGACCTTATTGCTTGGAAAATAAAGCTTATAACAAAATCAGTATTTTCTTTTGCGGTTACCAAGCATATTATCTTCAATACGGAACCCTCGGTGCGCGAGTCCGACTCCCACTTGACCGGTTTTTTATTATTTTAAAGCCTAGGGTCAAAATCTCACTTGCCTATAGTGTTTATTTTTCGATGTATATTTTTTTAAAAGAACGGGTCTATGACCTTTAGAAATCGTATCTATTATATAAAATTGAAAAACCAGAACGGGATAAAAAACGAAGGAAGAAGCGAGATGGCGCCTTACAAATTTTAAGAACTTTGTTATCACGTTTCTCGAAAACAACGCACGTTACCTAAGAATAAACTATTGAAATCCATTCTCTAGACATGAGAATAGAACAAGAGCATAAAATTTACCGGTTTCGCTGCGTATTTTTTCTACAATCACGATATGAAATCTCGATAACATTGACAATTTGAACCGTCGGCCATTGTTCGGAAATGTTCGGAAACGTTCGGATCGGTCTCGCCACAGAGTCTCGCTTAATACCTTACGTTTAAGTAGACGCTTTTGGTCACTAATAATACCTTAAGCCCTTTAAGGCCGGCCGCATACATACGTTTTCCGTATACACGAAAACGTATACAGAAAACGTATGTATGCGGCTGGCCTAAAAAATGAATTAAAGGAGTGCTCCGTCTTTTCCTCACAAGTGCAATACGGAGCTATAAGTTCCGATTTGCTATGGAAGGACTGCATGCAGGTTAATTGGTTCGTCTGGGACAGGTTTTATAGCTTCGGCAGTCCGACGAGAGTTAGGTGCTCTACTTTGAAATCCGTAATTCGAACTTCGTCTATTGCTTTCGCTCTCGACGCGCAACTAATTCGCAATAAAGTGACGGGGCGATCCGAAGTTCGAATTACGGATTTCAAAGTAAAGCCCTAGGTACGTTCTCTTCTCTGTGAACGCATCGTTTTGAAAGACATTAATACTCATAAACCTATTACAAATTCACAACAAAAAACACGGTGAAATCTATTTAAGAAAATGAAGTGACAAAAACTGTGAAGTAAAATTTAATATTACCCAATAAAGACGTGGCTTAAAGGTCCCGCAACCAGGCCAAAAAATATAAAAAAAAAACATAGTTTGCTGTGATGCCTAGAATTGTAAGTATAACAACAATCAATATTATTCTTAATTTGTCTTTTGATTGATGAATTTTAATTGAGTTTTATTATTGTTTAGATCGAGAGTCAGGGATTTGGCAAACATTGCCAAGGTTGCGGGGAGTGGATAGTAAAAACGTTTGAGTATCGGTAACAGAAAAGGAACTCTCCAGACAAATATTTTCGGACACATTAGAATAGTATTTAATTATCGCATAGTTTGATGTTCTCTACCTACCTACCTGCCAATTTTTTTTTATTTCTTGAGATGTCACTAAATGTGGCAATTTGAGAAATGCTCATCATACCTACCAAGAAATGTCACTGTCACAAAAACATTTGTCAATGTCAGTATGACGGTCCAGAGGCACTACTTTGAAATCCGTAATTCGAACTTCGTCTATTGCTATCCCTTTTGCTCTCGATGCGTCACTAATTCGCAAGAAAGTGACGGGGCGATCTGACGTTCGAATGACTGATTTCAAAGTAGAGCCCCAGGGGCCCCATCGGATCGCCCCGTCACTTTCTTGCGAATTAGTGACGCGTCGAGAGCAAAAGGGATAGAAATAGACGAAGTTCGAAGTACGGATTTCAAAATAGAGCCCCAGATGGCACCAATCCGTTTTTAATAATTAATTAATAATATAATTATCTTACTGAAGGTGGAAAAAATAACGAAAGTCTTTGTAGTGGTGTAGATAATTAAGAGAAGATACGTCCAAATTCAAATATAGTCTCCATTTTCTGTACACAGACACTATACAATTACATAAACGTAGGGGTTCCGTTAATTTTGTCGCCTATAATGTCGCCGACTTTGATTCTTAGATGTTTGTTACATATCGAAATAAACATTTATATTGTTACATAATTATGTTGTTGTTGTTTTTAAAAAGGATTATAATTTTTTCGCTCTAATTAGTGAGATGGTTTAACGCCCCTTCTCCAGTAAGATGCTACAGTCAGGATAATGTAATACGCCTTAAAAATAGCCAACACAACTATGTTGGGGTTATTTTTTTTCGAATTTACTTATTTTAGTTATAATAATTAATTAATAATATACGCACATCTTTAAACGATAATATTGTATCAAAACGGATACCAAATGTTATCGAGACCAGAGGGCTTATTGTCTAACGCACTCGCAATAGCAACCGGCTTCAAAGTGGAGCAATTGTTTTCATTTTGTATGCAGACAAGCCTTCGATTTTCAAAATGAAAACGATCGTGATTGCGAGTGCGTTAGACAATAAGCCCTCTGAAGTTTGCCATTGCAATATGAATATTTCTACCCAGAAATTGCAAAAAAAAATAATTGCTGAGTTTCATGTGTAAATTTAAGCTATGATTGAGTGTTGACATTTTAATAAATGTATATAAACAATTTATATAATCTGAAAATATGTCATTTCGTTGCTAATCAGGGCTCATGAACATAATACAATTGTGACAAATACGTTCATATAATACATTCACGCGGGCGGAGCCGCGGGCACGTCTAGTATATAATAATGAATGTATAAGTAGTTCGTTAATCGTGTATCTTTTATAGTTTTATTTCTTAAGCTAGTAGCAGTAATACTCAGATATTGTTGGCAATGCTTTCTCTTATTTGTGCAAATCTCATCACTGTTTCGTTGGTAAAATTTGTTTTATTTTAAAAATTAGTTTAGTAAAAAAAGTCTTACATTTTTAGCGTTTTTTATGTCTTTATTACTTACGTTTATATTAAGGATGTTGAAAATGATTCAAAATTTCAATCATTAACCTTAAAGGATTGTGGATTTATAGCATTTCTATGTTTTGGTCCCATTTCTATGGAAATAGGGTTGTTAACAAGATTCTAAAATAATCATCGTCATATAAATAAAAAAATTGGGCAAGGTCTCATAAACGTAATGGAATGGGCTGTGATCGTCTCATTTGCCTATTGCAGGTTGGGAATTACAAGCCAAGCATCTGGTTCATTTCTTAATCTTGCTCCACATACACCTCTTTTGGAATGTTATTATCGGTCAATTGATCCTGCTCCATAATTACCCTTTCTGAATGGGAACTTCGGTTAATTGATGTGAGAATACAGTTTCAAAGGGGTGTGAAAGCCAGGCATGATACTTTTTACAAAAGTAAGGCATGTTTCGGCGGCAGTGTAAGTAAAGCTTTTCCATTTGTGGATGAATTTAATAACATTTTCTCAGACAAAACCTATTAGCAACCCCTTTCGGGTATAGGAAATTGAAAATGACACCAATCCATTGTGGAATGTTTAAATCCGTGGGCCTAGTTTTCATACCATATGATTTTGCAGCTCTAACTAAAAGTTTGTGAATGCCGAGTTGCATCGCGCTCTTTTGTTCAACACTTCCTTATATTAATGAAGATACTCCCGCACGTTGGAGAGTCTCTGCCGTTCTCAAACTAAAAGGCGGCTAAACAACAAACTGGCGATTTTGAGTTAGCAGTATAGCGTGATAGAGTAGACAATTCTCTATCGAAGTGTTTAGGTTTCATTTAGATATCTATTAAAACAGCAGAGATACAGCCTTGATCAAAGCGGATAATTACATGTTTTTGAGACCAATGCTAGTATGAAAGCCGTTAATTAACTCTTACCTAAGTAAAAAGCAGCTAAATATCATTTACTACTTCGATTAGATAATATATAATGTTCGATCATCCAAAACATAAGAGCAGCCACTTAACCACCACAACCTAGGAAGCGGCTAAAGCGCGTTAGCTTCCTCTAAGTTTACAAAACTCTTAATATTTTTCCTTGACCGGCCTAAAGTAAAAAGCAGTTTTTTAACTTGGTACTAATCTGAAAAGTCGTTAAAGTTGTATAACTGTCTTTACTCTTGTAATTATTCTCATAAAAATGTTAACAAACATGCTATAAAAGCAGTCACTGCTCTATTAGGTAGCAGTTATATTTCCAAAAACTATTGACTGCTTATCTTAATGGCGGTTAAGTGACATAACAAGTCTTAAAGGCGGTCAATTTCCCTTTTATTTGATCACCACTGTTTGTCTTTCCATTGTGTCTATCTTTTCAAATTATAGTCTTTAGTCAAACTGCATAGTTATGGAGATATAAAGAAAATCGAGAAACAAACATAGAACCCTTCAAAAACACATTTCTCATTCAATATGCCCTTTTCCTAGTACGAATGGAATATTCACGTTCCAATAGCTTTTAACTACCAAAACCAATTATTAAAACATAAAATTGACAATTCTAAGCGACAGAATATGAAATTTTCTTAAAAGTATTTATTTATTGATAATCTTAAGATATTAGCGTTTTCTTTTTTATCGAAACACTTATTTCTAATTAGAATTAGTACCAAAAAACGTTTGGGACGAAAATAACGCAGGATTCTCGAGATAAAGAGTTTTGAATTTTTTGGTTAAATTTCCTTTTTAGGTTGAAACTAACATGCGGACGATGAGGTGAAGTTCTACGGGCTTCTTTGCGTTTGTTATCAAATCGAAAGTCGTTACTATCTCCCTTCCTGAAGTTATGTCTTCTGAACTTCTCAGTGACATATAACGTTCCAGTTGTATAATCTTCTTTCTTGTGCTCTCTTCTTTGGGTAAGTCTATTAGCGTCTTCTTTGGCAGATATCAACTTTTCCAACTCCGTTCGGATTTCTAATACTGAGTCTTCCTTAGTACCTAATCTTGTTTAATTCGTAAACTAACTCTTCTGGGAACTTCTCCAGTATTAGAAATCGAAGGTAGCCGTGGGAAGTGCTCTCGCCAAGAGAGCTAAGCACCCTCAGATGTCTGTCTATGTCATTCAAGACTCTGCGACAGTCAGAAATAGAACCTTGTGCAGGTGTTATTTTATTTAAGGCGGAATAATGTGCATCCTTGATTTAATTTTGATCATTTTGCCATATCTCGACTTGAGAGTGATGATAGCAATACTGTAGTTCTTATTAGTTGTTTCCAACCCTTTAATTAATCTTCTAGCTTCTCCTTTCAAGGCTGAAGTCAAATAAAGGAGCTTGTCTACATCGCTCAAGCTTCGATTGTGCACTTAAGATGCGAATTGATCCCGAAATTGATGCCATTGTAGCATATCTCCATCAAATTCCGGTAGAATCAGCTTAGGTAATTTGCCAGTGACCCATACTTACATGTGTGACCCATTCTACATACTTGATGTAGAAGGCTTGGCTCGCTTAATCTTGACTTGAAGTTCACACAAACTTTCCTCCGCATCTAATTGAAATGTTGCTATTTGAAAAATCTCATCGACTTGTGGTTCGTTCACAAATCGAAAATCATTGTTTAAATCGTTTCTCAATTTATTTAAACCGCTTTCTAATTTAGAGGCATGCACTTCCGCTTCTAATAATGATGCATCATTCGGGGAATCAGAATTAAGAGTTTCATTCAACCCTTTCACTTTGAATGTAAGTTCTTTAATTCAAATGGTACTCATATCTAAAATCCTCATCAAGCTTTCTTCCATCTTGATAGGATAATACTACTGGCCTGTAATTAGATACGCATACTTTCTAACTAAATGTTCAAAATAACCTTCGCCTAAAGTATCATACATACAGTTAATAACAGGAATAATTTTATCTTTTTTAAAATTTTGTTTTATTTATTTATTTATTTTTATTTATTTTATTTTATTTTAGGTATTTTCAAATTTTTGCGCAACTATAATGTTATTTAACCATCTCAAACTCATTGCTTTCCTTGTACTAAGAACCATTTAAATAAACAAGCAGGATAAAACATAAGTGTAAATACACCATTATGTTTACACCTCCTCATACAATAGTAAGTATAAAATATATTAATTAATTCAATTGCATGTAAGTCTTCATTTACTTCAATTATTTTAACACATTTCCCTAAATTAAAAAATGTAACGTCATTGCGCACTAGAATTAATTAAAAACCAATAAAATATTACCAAAAATTACGGCAAATACAGTATAAATGTGCTCTGGTTTTTTGTCAAAAAATCACACACAAGCAACAACGTACGATCGGGTGCGTTATCGTGGTGCATTTGTAAAGATTGTTTTTCCACAATTCTTGTCTTTTTCTACGGATGGCCTCAAGCAAACGGCGTAAAAGTTCCAAATTATACTCTATGTTAACCGTGCAACCTGGTGGTAGAAGATCATGATGTGCAATCCACAATTATTTTAACTGTTTGGATGTGGTCATCAGTGGTCGATGTTTTTGGGTGCCCATGCCTCTCGTCATCTTCAACGTCTTCTCGATCCTCGTTGAAACATTTATACCAATCGTTAAGGCACTGCATTTCATTTTGTTTTTAACACGAAAATTAATGAAAATTAATGAAAGTTGCACCAGTTTCACATGTAAACTTACTGTAAGCTTCAGATGCTTAGTGCTGAAAGTTGCATCTGTTAAGTTACTAAAAGTTTCAGTTGATTAGTGCAGAAAGTAGGACCTGTAAAATACCGTAACTTTGTTATAATAAGATAATGAAATTTGATGTTGAAATATTAACAGGCACCAGGAGAGCCAACAAAACTCGCCTCTCCATACAAACGCACAGACGTTTTTTAAGAAATCACCCAGTTGTTAATATTCCAAGATCAAGCTTAGTTTAATTATCCCATTATAAAAAAGTTACGTTAAGATAATATAACTGGTGCAGCTACTTAATGTACAGTTGAGTTCACTAATATTTATACACTTCACGACCTTATTACAATGGAATAGAGATCAAAAGTGTACACATTAATGAACTCTACTGCTCTAAACATTTTGACTTTGCACTGCGTTGCGACGTCGCATCGCAAAAAAACGCGCAATAATTTACTTTAACCCTTAAATGCATAGCATGTCGAAAGTGAAACGCGTTTTTATAGTCCATTTCCAAATTTGAATTTGACAAAACTACAAACCTTACTGCATAAATTCTAAGTTTGAAATATACTTAAAATGTATGTTTGAAATTTAACTTTAATATAATATGATGTATATCTACATCATCATGCATTTAAGGGTTAACGTGAACCACCAGGTACAGTTGTCAACATTTTGATGGCTCCCTAACAACATCAAGTATGGCTGGACGGGCTGTTTTCTTTTAAGTGCATTATCTTTTTGTTTGGTTACAATCTCACTTATATCTGCCGGGTTCTAAAACAAAAGAAAATACATTAAATGGAATACTTTCTTTAGCCAAGTTTGTATTGCTTGATTTTGATAATAGTTTTTGATTCCCAAGACGCGACACAGAATCAAGTTTTTCCGACTAATAGCAATTTCTAAATAGTAGTAGTGATACAAAACAAAAGTCAAACAAAAATAATTTCAAACAAAAAATTCATAAATCCAAAAAACCGTGGTTACCCTACTCTTTTTAACAGTACATTAAGGAAATTTGACATATAAGTACAGTATAGAGGAGGACGACCGAGCCGCATGAAAAAAATCCACGTCAATTTTGAAAAACTAAAGTATATATAATTTCATTATGTATCACGTCTCCAGAGTCCAGTCACCCTGTATTTAAGAGATGCAGATAAATAACCCACGAGTTCTTTATCCATAATGTGACCCCCCCATCAGAATAAAATATTTATATGAATATACTTCAGATATTTACCTGAACAATTATCGATCGATTATCGATTCCTGAACGGAAATTTTATCATTTTTGTTGTATCTTCCTTTAGGTGGGACTAACTGCACTGTTGATTTGCGTTGCGATGGGATTTTTTCGTCAAAAAAAATAAAATAATAATAACGCATCATATTTTTATAATAAACAAAACACAAACACACATAACCCTGCACACAGGATACCTTACCTTCCAAGCTCAAGTAGTTTAATGACGCAAATAAGTTTTCTTTGTAGACGTCAGCACTTATCTCAGTTTTCTTGAGGGTCGTCAGTTTATAAAGAATGTATGCCAAGTTTTAGAAAAAACAATCTGTCTTCTCCTGGTACAAAAATTTGAAATCCTCTTCAATCTAAAAAAAAAAACTATTATCAGCATACCGTCTAATTTCGGTGTATTAATTTGACAGTTGTAATTTCCATCAATCATTAACAATTTAGTTCCTACACATCAAATCCTATAGGGTATAGGGTGCATCTTATATTTAACAACGAGCATGAAATGTGACAAAAAGTTGTGAAGTCCCACGGTATTAGTAAAGGACAAAAATCATGCCAAGACATAAGATAACATAACACAGAATTCATTCATGCGAAACACCCAATCCTTAAAGACATCATGTCTCTCCCACACTTGCCTTCCTATTTCTTAATCTATATGACGAGCTCGCCTTTGAAGTTGTTACGATTATAAAATTGATCCTCAATTTATTTAGGCACGAAGCAACTGCTCAATATCAGAGACCATACTTACGCTGGTTCACCTTAATTTCGATAAGTTTGACAAACCAGTATAGACACCTCCGAATACGAATAGTTGCTTCAAGTTTTGAGGTCATATACCGCAGCGCAGACATATCGGTATCATTAACAACCCTGATTTAAAATGCTGCAACAAAACCGGGCTACATACCATCAGTTTTAACTGCACAGTTTGAAGTCCCTACACACATACGTTTTAACTGAATAGTTCGATTGTGCAGTTGAAACTGTGCAGTTAAAACTGATGGTATGTAGCCCGCCAAAGTATTCAGAAAAAATAATGATCAAAATTTATACTCTCCTAAATAACTTCTTATATACGAGTAGAAATCCAATATGGGTCACGGAGGCTAGAGGATCACCGTACAACGTCAACTTTGATATGCATGTCACTCCCAACCTTAACACTGGCAGAATGAAGAATGGCAGTAGGTACGCCAAATCGCTTGAAACTTTGTAACAGTAATGTTTATAAATAAACCAACATACTACTTTTTATTTCATTCAAATAGACCCAGTAGTTTTGATTCTACAAACGTTTGAAATTTGGGTCAATAATTAAAGCGCGTCGGGGCCATCTTGCTGGAGTGACGTCATCGTTTAACAGCGGTATAGTAGGAACTATTTAAAATCACGATTCCCACTTGAGAGCTTAACTGCCCGAACAATGGCATTGTTATCCTTTGTAAACCCAACCGCTAATTACCTGTGCAAAATAAATACCATAAACAACAAAAGATGTCGTATGAATAACAATAGTATTCCTTCAAGAATAAGGTTCAAATTGTCATAGCATGCACTCAAAGTATGACATTTTGAAATAAAGAACGATGGTCACGCAGGTGTCCGTCTATGTTTGTTACAGGGTGATATTTTAATTGTAAGATTTTGTTAGTTTTCGCAACCTACAGATAAGGATAGAGGGGATAGAGATTTCTTATCAGCTTCAGTCGCTACCAAGTATCGGCATCGTTAGCTTCACTGGCTTCACTGTGTTCTATTCTCGATATTTCTTACATTTGACAACTGGCTTACGTTTTGGATTTTGTTTGCTTACCGATTGGGACTTTTTGTGAGAAAGTGTAGTAAACTCGATAACGACCCCGGCTTTGTATATGGACTTTGATTAAACGAAATAGTGTGTGAGACTATGTTTCGCCCTTGGGAGAGTAGTGAGGCTGTAGCTTCATCGGAAGCCCCATCAAATAACCCCATCATCACACCAGATGAAGGACATCTATCCTGCCCTCATGCGACAGTTTCATCCCACTACGATCCTGTCTGTGTCGATAAACAGACACCATTACGGAAAAAGCATTTGCACCCTGCTGCTCAAGAAGTAGTTTTACATGTCTATAATGTGATTATAAAAGAAATAGGTTCTTATGGATCTATTAGACGAACATCACAACTGACCAACGCTTCGGAAAATACTGTCAGAAGACTTGTGAAAAAAGGACGACCAACAGAACTGACACGTAATAAAAAAAAGTTTGCACGAATCGACAATTTCACGGAGGATTTTATTGCCAGAACGGTTGATAACTTCTATAGCCAAAACGTATCACCTACCGTCGGCTTAATATACAAGGAATTGACAAAGGACGGTGCCGTTTTCCCATACAGCTTGTCGTACTTCGTACATATACTCAAAGATATGGGATTTGAGTACAAAACATTAAACCACAGAAAAGTGATCATGGATTCGCAGAGATTGATTAATCTTCGTGATAATTATTTAAAGCAAATTGAAAAACATCGTGAGAATGGAAAAAATATCATCTACTTAGATGAAACTTGGTACGACTCTCACGACGTCTCCAAAAAAGGCTGGCAAAAAGACGGCATCACGTGTGCACTCAATGTACCTGCATCACGAGGAAAAAGAATAATAATATTACACGCAGGATCTGAAAATGGATGGGTGAACGGAGCGTTAATGCTGTCTGCAAAAAATGTCGCCAACTGCAGTGCTGATTATCATCAGGACATGAACGCAAAACTTTTTGAAACGTGGTTCAAAGATCAACTGTTACCAAATATACCGGAAGGAAGTATTATCGTTATGGATAATGCTTCCTATCATTCACGCCAGACAGAATTAATACCTTGCACACAATCGAGAAAAGGAGTAATACAGGAATTTCTAAACAAGAACAATATTAATTATCCTGCAAAATCAAAAAAAGAGGATCTGTTGAAGATATTAAAAAAACATTCTTTTGCCAAAAACTATTACATTGATGAAACAGCAAAACTCAAAAATTGCGAAGTTCTAAGATTGCCGCCTTACTACTGCAATTTAAACCCCATCGAATTGATGTGGAGTACTTTAAAAAGAAACGTACGAAAGTATAACAACAATCCAAAGTTTAGTGAAGGCGTGCTTTAAATTATAAGGAGTTCAATAGATTTAACAGGTGAACACTGGAAAAACTGTTGTCTGCATGTTCACAAATTAGAAAAATCAATGGCCCGAAACTACAGCCATCCTGCTGTTATAATCGAACTCACAGGCAGCGACGATGAAACAGACATAAGTTGTTCAGATGAAGGTTAACTGTTAGAAGACTAAGCTATATTTTATAAAATTGTATGTAAATATATTAATTGTTTTTTTTTATTTGTTATTACTTTATTTATTACTTCAGTGTTTATAATATTTGAACTTTATACAGGCAAATAAATCATTTACAAAATTAACAGTGTTGTTTATTTTAACGCATGCTTCTGCATATACTACTGAACTACGAACAAAAATATAATAAAAATAAAAACCACCCTGTAACTAACACTTGCTAAATGCTCGACCCGGTGGTCTTTATTACATGTAATTTTCAAAAGGATCTATGTGAAATGTGTCCTATTCCAATTTGAACCTTATTCTCAAGACGGTAAAGTTGTAATTCATATTCATTTTTTGGTTATTGATGCATTTCATGTTGTACAGGTAGTTAGCGGTTGGGTGCAACAAAAGATAACAATACCATTCATCGCAGATAAGTTCTCAAGTGGGAATCGTGATTTTAAATAGTTCCTACTATACACGCCCTTATAATATGAAAGAGTCAGTTTACAGGGCTATATATTTTTAACCGTAAGAAGTAGCCAGTTGAAACAATGGTGACCGCCTAAACGATAAAATCGGTTTTGTCACATATTTGTAGAAGTTTTACTTAAGATTGCTATTTAGTCGTAAACAATGAAAATTAGACTACAATTTAATCTTAAAATAGCATCAAAATAAGAAGTCATTATAAAAATACAATCCGTATAAAAATGCTAAAAAAAATTTTTTTTTTCATGTTTCTTGTTCATTTTATCATTTTAAACGATAGATTTTATAATAACACGTAAGTATTCTCAACTGGCTATTTATTACACTTAAAAAGATATAGCCCTGTAAACTTACTCGTTCATATAAGGGCGCGTAGCCGCGTACCGCTGTTAAACGATGACGTCATCATCCGTGAGCGCTAGCTGCCGAGTTTCGAGCGCCGCATACGAAGTTTAAAATTCAATATCTCGAAAACTATTTGACGTATCGAAATGATTTTTTTACAGCTATTGTATTGTTTTTAATGAAGAATATGGTTAGTCAAAAATCTAAACTGGCTGACATTCTCTATTGTCCCACTGGACTGAAGCCATTTTAATAAAGAATTGAATTGATAATTCAGACCAGACAGCTTTTTTTTTTTTTGGTTCCTCAAAGTCTTACAATGCAATATTTTATTTCTTAAATTATATACATACCAGTCCCACTGCCCTTGGGTTATTGTAGATGCTACAATGGGCAATCATATCCTCTATGTTTTTATACTCCTGAGCATGGCATGCCTCAGCAGTTGCTTTCCACTTTTCTATAACCTCTGGCCATGGTTCATTGTGGGTGCATAGCCATTCTCGGTCTTCTCTGTGTAATTCTAAAAAAAAGTTGATTTATTCAATATTGCCTTTTTTTTTCATACAAACCTTATGAAATATACTTTACGTCCTATTCTCAGACCTACTGAATATACACACAAAATTTCATAAGAATCGGTCGAGCCACTTCGGAGGAGTTTTGTTAAAAACACTGTGACACAAGAATTTTATACATTAGAACATTAAGTCGAAGTGACCTAGTCTCAAATTAGCTTAGTATACAATTAAGTTGTGTTTTAGATAACAATTTACAATATACTTAATAAACATCAACTAAACTCAGTTACAGTCAGTGTAGTTATTTAGGTGCAGGGTAATGAAAATATGTACTTAGATTTTAAATCAATGAATGTATAATTAACTTTAAAAGAACACAACTGACACTGGTCTGGCTTGACAAAATACACAAACATATGAAATAAAGCAAAAATAAAAGCAGCGGCGCGGCGGCCTTGCGCAAACAGACTGGTCGTAACTCGCAGCTGCAAGTAGGTCTACCGCTGTCAGCTGCAGGCCATACCACCGCAGCACAGCAACGCTGGACAGTGTCTTTAATTTGGCAAGCCACTGAAACCATGTAACAGTTTCAGGCTCCTTGATGCACTCGTCCCAGCCTATGCCTGACTGCCAGACCCGTTGCATCAGGACTCGCGATTGTATAACACACGGATACACCAACCCCAGTGGATCAAATATGCTCATGATGAATTTCAAGAATTCACGCTTGGTAGGTTTGATCTGACCCTCAACTAACTCGGTCGGTAACCGCTTAAACGACAGATCAAATTTCAAACAGTCACTTGAGGGACACCAGATCATACCTAACGTGCGCTCGTTGTCAGATTTATCCAGTTTAACGCGACCTGGCACAACAGATGGTAGCTTTTCACTTAATTCTTGTGAATTCGTCACCCACCCCCTGATATTAAAACCTCCCGCTCGGTGAATGTGGGTGACATCAGCGATCAGCTGTTGGGCCGTGTCTACCGAATCTACGCTATCTGTGTAGTCGTCGACATAGTGCTTGTGTTTAATAGCGTCTACAGCCGCGGCATGCGTGTTGGTGAACCGTTCGGCGTTTTTGTTCAAGATATAGATTGCCGAAGTGGGAGAGGATGCGGCACCAAAAATCATGACATTCATAACATACATCGCGGGTTCATTGATTCTATCTTGACCGCGCCACAAAAACAGCTGCGCCCCCTGGTCGGCCTCACGAATCTTTACACGCATTATTATTAAAGGCTATTTTACCTGATCTAAATTTAATTAACCCCCCTAGCAAAGAATTCATTACATCGGGCCCGCTTCAACGACGCACCCTCGTAGGTCGCGGCGGCATCGAATACAAGTAGCAGTTTGCCGGGCTTGTTTGGGTTAGTGACACCAAAGTGCGGCAGATACCAAAATCTGGACTTGCTTTGATACCGCTTTCAAGTTTACGCGCGTAATTCTAGTCTATTAATCTATCTGTCTGTTTCGTATAGTCGTTAGCGAAATTAGAATCGCGGTCCATTTTTCGTTCGATACCGGCTAAGCGCCGACGCGCGTATTCGTAATTGTCGGGCATTTCTACATAATCACGGGCCCACAATAAGCCCACTTCCCAATGTTGGGCGTTGTCCGACACGCGGCGAATAGTGTTATTTATTATTTCTAAAGCACGTTCGGAATTAGTGTTTTTACGTAACACCTGAGAAATACCTATTGCCTCTAGTTCAAATTGAGCCCTCACTAACGTATGTAAATCGACAAGCGGCGTGGACATGCAGTTGACGGAGTCGTGATCGCGCCCGCGGACCCCCCCACCTAACGGGCCGTGAACGACCCAACCTAACCGAGTAAGAGAAGCGACTGGGCCACCAGATTTACCTTGGCGAATCTCCCTGCCGACGATCTGCCTCCAGTTGTCCTGCCGCCCCAACAGCGGCATGGGTTTCGCCTCCCTCATCTCGCTGCAATCCAGGTCCCGCAGGTGCACATTGTCCTCGAGCACACGCGCCCGGCGGCGATCGTTTCAACTTGCCTGTGCACGCGGTGACTGGCTCGCACTGGGGCCGCGCCCTTATTGCGCCGACCGGCGGCGGTTATCGTCGTCGTTCGCTCACGCACGCTCAACGCTTGTCGTCGCGCCGACAGCGCTTATATTTATCGGCGCGAAATACGACGAATGACGACGCGCGCGTTAGTTGACTAAGAAAGTCCACTAAAACATTGAGATTTGGAGAAACTCGTAAATCCACACCACTATCATTGTCCAAACGCATCGCAAATTCTCCGTACTGCGCGCGTTGATAAGGCGTTAATTTATTTAATAGTTCGTTCAGTAGTTGCGGATTGTTTATGTAGCCATCGGCGCGCACATTCTTTAACACAGATATACAATTACGCACCGTAGTCGCAAACTTACGTAATTCGTGTCCATTTTCACTCACTTTAGGTAAATTGAGTACTTTCCGTATGGCACATTCTAGAAGGCGATTTGGATGCCCGAACTCGTCTTCTAGCGCTTCGAGTACTTCCTCCGGATCGGAAGACGTCCTTAGTAGGTCCTCGACGGCGGTTTTCGCTTCCCCGACGAGTGCCATCCGGAGGCGCGCCATGTTCTCAAAAAGCTGGAAGTTGTGCATCTCGGTCGTACTTCGGTACGCCTTCTTAAAACCGATCCAATCCGCAGCGTTACCGTCATAAGCTGGTATTTCATGTACCTGCTGGGGCACTCTCCTGCCTTGGCCTAGCTTTTGGATTGCTTCTGCCAATCGGTCAATGTCTGTCCGGCTGTTGGGCGACGGCGCCGGCGCGTGTTGCCAGCGCTCAACGTGCGAGGCGGCTCTGCTCGCGAGGTTGCGCGGCGGCTCGTCCTGTTCTTCCTTTTGCGCCTCTAAATCTGCTAGTTCTAAAGCCAGCTTCTTCTTTATTACGCTTTCCTTTTGTTTCGCTACTTCCAGCTCCGCTTCATACTCCGCGCGGATGCGGAGCGCCTCGCGCCCTCCGCGGCTCAGTCTCGACGAGTGGCTTCCATCGCTACGCCCTGCGCGGACGGTCCTCACAGTAGCCGGCGTGCTCTCGACCAGCGGCGGTACTTCTTCTGGGCGGCCGATGCGACCGCCCACCGCTGGACCACGCGCGAGCTGCTGCGCCGTCACAGGCGTCTGCTCTTCGGAGACTGACGGAGTCGGGTCGGTAGTCCCAAATCTGAGTCTGCATTTATTGTCACGTTCGTTCGCATTGAATTGCGTGTCTGCCGTTTTCCACTCATACCTAGTGCATCTGGCGAACTCGATGGACCAAAATTGTAGTTATTTAGGTGCGGGGTAATGAAAATATGTAGGTTTTAAATCACTGAATGTATAATTAACTTTAAAAGAACACAACTGACACTGGTCTGGCTTGACAAAATACACAAACATATGAAATAAAGCAAAAACAATTAAGAAGCGGCGCCGGCGCGGCGGCCTTGCGCAAACAGACTGGTCGTAACTCGCAGCGCAGCGCGCCGCGCCCGCGCGGCTCGCCCGACGCGTGGCCCGCCCGCTCCCCGCGCCCCGCGCTCCCCGCGCCCCGCGCTCGCCGTTGCCAAGCGTTGCAGGTACTTAGCAACAGCGCGCGCGGGTAATTTGAATTAACGAATTAAATGTACTAAGATAGTCGCGCTACTTAACAGTCAGCATAGTAATATATGTATACTCGAAAATCTAATTAAAGACCAAAAACTGACAGATCTCATCTTGATTATTTAATTATTTTAACATTATTTCATAAAAACATGAATGAGAACTCGTGTAACCAGTACGTTTACGCCTTGGGAACGTATATATTATATTTATGACTTTGACTTTACAATAACATTAGCAGGTGCATATTCAGATACTTTTGAGCACCTTGAAGTGTACAGATATATCTGATTGCGACTGTAAGTACTTAGCATTTATGCTCATCACATAGTTTTCCCCTAACAGGTCTTAAACCCAACCAGAGAGTAGGGAATTGTAAATAATGTAATAGAAGTTTACCGTTGAACAAAAAATTGTGACCTAAGATAGTGAACAGTGTTCAAAAAATTCGAATTACTTACCAAGCTGTGAAGAACTTGACAACGGTTTTTTGCAACTATTAGGGTCGCCTGCAGTATATTCACCATTTTTCCTTTTGCTCTCCCCAGATTCGAAGAGAATATTTCTTACTTTATCTATTAGTTTCCCCCGGGCAGCCACAGATTTACCAGAATGGGACTCACATTTTTTCATCGGTTTTGTAAATTAATATGATGCTGCTGTTTCCTTAGGAAACAGTGTTATAATTTTTCCAGCGATTATATTGTAATCTTCGTATGTCAACCTGCTACAAAAGAGAAACAATATTAACACGTTGCCTGCCAACTACGAGTATACTCGTAATCGGTAGTCTTGTTCCCACTGCCGACTACGAGTATTTTCGTAGATGTTTGTTCTAAACCTCATGGATTATTTAAAATGCTGGCAAGGAAAAGAGGGCACGAATGAAATCTTTGGCATTGGAAATAAAATATAGTTTATTAAGTACAAAAAGTTCCATACATGTTTTTTTAGCAAGACGTCATGTTAAATTTTTCTTCGTGATACAATTTAAAACAGTTTTCAACGCATAAAGCTGGCTTTTCTGGACAAACAGGGCAGTAGTAGCTTGTTTCTTTGCGTTTCTTTTCCTTTGTGCATACGCGGCAAGGCTTGGTGGGTTTTTGCTTTTTCTGCGTAGGTGGTATACGCTCCAAATAATGAAAATTATTTGATTGGGAACCGGTCTGAGGTGGGCCAGCAGAGTTGTATTTTTCCCCCAGTAAATACTTTACAGCTTCGTCTTTGAAAGCCAAAGCGTTGAGTTTTTTGTTATTAGTGAGAGAAACTTGAGTGTTATAAATTATATGTGCGTTATGTATGTAAATCTCAAAAATGTGTATTGCCAATTTTTTGTACCAAAACAGTGTCTTTCTCAGGGCAGAGTAATAAGATAACATCTGATCAGATAAGTCAATACCGGACATGCCATCATTATAATCGCTTATTATATTTGGTTTCATAGACACACGCCCGTTTCTATTAGAGACCGGAATCAGTGCCGGTTTATACATATTTGATATACATAAAACCTCTCGTTTGTCTTTCCAGTTGCACACATACACTTTTTCTTTTTTCATTGCGACCATTTCTCCTTTTTTTAACTTTCGAGTCAACAGAGGCTTCGGGTTCCCCTTACGGTTTTTTCTTAAGGTTCCGCACACATACGTAGATCTCTCAGTAAGTAATTTTGTTAGTAAAAAGGAGTTATAAAAATTGTCTGTGTACAATTTGTATCCTTTATTAAAGTAGTCATGCATTAAGTCCATAACAACTTTAGTCGAGTGATTGTACGCCGATGTGTCGTGAGTTTCGTTCACTTTGCCAGTATATACACGAATTCTCAATACTATGCCATTCGATTCGCATAACTCGTATAGTTTAATGTACTGTCGAAATACTAAGCGGCCTCTCCACAACATGATAGATTCATCGATACATATATTTACAGATGGGGTATAAATTTCTGACATCAAGGAGTTAAAATGACTTAATACAGTGTTAAGTTTGTACAACGGGGTTTGATCGTCAAGGTCGTTGTCCGTGAAATGTAAATATCGCAATAATAATTGGAATCTGTTTCGGCTCATTGCGGACCTAAAAATAGGTAAATTATACAGATATCCTTTTTTCCAGTAATGTTCAATACTTGGTAAATTTAGTGTGCCCATGTGTAGCAGTAATCCCAAAAACAATCTCATCTCAGTCACATCAGTATCTGTCCATGCCTTCAACCTAGAACTACGTTGAATACGTCGAGCATTAATACATTGGTGAGCGTATCTATTTGTTTCTGTGACTAATACGCTAACAAAGTGGTCAGAAAAAAATAAGTCTATTAGCTCACCAGGAGTAAGGGGTTGGTCCGATCGAACTTTAAATCCGGGGTCCGCAGTGAACTCAAAGTTTGGAGGCGTTTCTTCATCATCACTATCGACGAATACCCATTGGTCATCTGCGTCTGCTTCCTCGTTCAAAACAGACAAATCAGAGCGGTCAATTACCGGCTCCTCTAAGTTAGCTGATTCACTGCAGGTCGGGCTTGGCTCCGTCGCTTGGTGACCAGATTCACCATCAATAATCGCCCTGTCTTCTTCTTGCACATTAGGTGGCGAACACGGGGCTTCATTAACCGCATCGGGAGATTCGTGACGGCGCGCGGGAACAATAACCGAGTCACAGTCACTATCACTAGTACTATTTTCGTAGTCCACAGAATTTTCCCTTCTATTAGTAAATAGAAGTGGTGGGGATCGACGCCGAGGAAATATTTCTAGTGAGGAATCACTATCATCGAACTGTCCTAGATCGACAGCTGAACGAGGACGAACAGATTCAATATTTTCCGATGATGATTTGGAGTCACTATTGTCCTGTTCCATTGACATGCGGTTAGACTGCTGACATGGTTGTTGCTGCTGCTGCTCTCGAGGCGCGGACTTCGTAGACTCACTACTGGAAGGTACATAGTCGTCATCTTCATCGTCCGGAGAAAAATCACCTTGACGACTACCTTCCGACGAAAAAAATGAGCTGATTCTACGTTTCCGCATAATAATAACTATTACACACCCAGTTGTAATTAATTAAACCGCACACTATTGTTTACGACAACAGAATTGTAAACGAACTGCGAAAATATCAAAATATTGTCTTGTCGGTACGCGCCCGCACACCCGAGTAGTCACGAGCGCCGCGCGAAGGTTTACGAACGGTCGGAAAGCAATTCTCGCTCGCGCCTCAGTCGCAAACGTGCAGAGCAGGGGTGTACACGCTCGCTGTACAAAAAATGGCGCGTAAATATACACGAGTATATCCGTAGGTTGGCAATAGACAACGAAAAATGCAATTATGTGCCAAGCTACGAATATACTCGTAGTGTGTATCAGGATCTACTGCCAACTACGAGTACTCTCGTATGGACTGTTTTGTATGGGTGGCATTAGGTATGCAATAATTGTACTACGAGTATATTCGTAATGGCAGGCAACGTGTTAAAAACCACCACTAAAATCAAAATCTAAGCTTAAAATGTAACATGGATATAAAACCAAAACCATTACGATAAATAAATAAGTTGCATAATACATTACTTATTCTGTGATAAGACACAATATTTAGCTGGCAGGGTCGAAGGACGATATTTTAAGCACTGGAAACGTATGCGTGAGACATCGTGTCCGGTTTTTAAATAGTTTGTTTTTATTTTTATCTCTGTTTCTATAATGTTATGTTACTAACATTGTTTCAAGCGGGACTAGAATCCATTGAAAGGGTTTTCAGCCGGATTTTTGAACGACTTGTTTTTAGATACTACAACATTTTGGTAAACCTTTCGATGGCTTTGATTTGGCAATTGATTTAAACGAGTAGGTTAGCCATTCACTTGAACTCAATAAACTCAACAATTCGACTTACTCCCAAACCATAACCCATTAAAGGGATTTTAAAATTAAGAGGTTCTGATGGCGTTTCAACTAAATTGGTCTGTAACCTAATATTATACCTACTTTCGATTTATTATTGAACGTGTGATGGATGACGGATGACCCGCACGCCTTGCGTCTTGGCGTTGTTGGGGAGTTTGCAACTAGAATCTGTCGCCGCGCCGCTAGGTTCGATGCCGCTAAAGTTAATACAGAAAAGTAACTAAATTTCGCCCATTTAGGAACCATTTCATTGTTCATCTAGTAACATCTTAAAAGGTACCAAGTCAGCCACTAAATTGTTAACAGTTAAATAAATTTATTGCCGCTTAATTAATTTTGAGCCTTAACTTAAAACTGGCAACACTGATGTCAGATTTCATATAATTGTAACTTGTATCTTTATAAAATACGCCCTTGCTTCGGATGCGGAATAATATCACATGATGTGATATAACATATAACTGGTATCGACTTCGGTCGATAGTGATGTGATTCACATCCCTATCGAATGATTTGCGAAGCAACTTATTTTCTGTTCGTTTCTGTGACTGATAAAAATTTAATCGAAAATATTAAGAAATTATTGCTTTATATTAACAAAATATTTTTTGTGTTAAAAAATCGAACTCTTGCGTAAAAAATAACAATACTCTTGAGCAGAGAAAGTACAGGCTATAAATGTTCTTTCCATTACATAATAAATCTATTGATTTAAAAATTCGGATAGGTAGGTATTTGATGGATATTTGCATGATATTTTGACATCAAAAATGAGAAGTTCTTTAACAATTAACTAAGACACTTGCCCGGTTTTGATCAAGAATTTGAATCAATTATACCTATGTATCAATTGATATCAAGCAAAATTATCTTAAACTGAAATAGAGATTCAATTAATACCCAGGATTCAAATTCTTAAATGAAATGTACGAGTCTTCGTTCAAAAAGATATTGTTTGGTTCTAAAACGATATAAACAACTGAAATCAAGAGCTTCAAAAAATTACAAATACCTATTTACCCAAGGAAATATTTTTTGAGTCAAGAATTCAATGATTTTGTATCAAGAATTCAATAATTGTATATTAAGAATTAAAAGTGCTATTATGATTGGATATTGTTATCATTATCACTATAAACACTTTTTCGGTAGGTAGGTAGGTAGGTAGATAGGTACCTACTACGTGTTCTGTTTACGAAAAAAGGCTCAAAAATGCTCATCGTTACACAATACCCCTACGTTCATAAACGCATGTCTTATTCTTATCATCTCATTTACTGAGGTACTATTTTAAAGCCGTAAAGTAAAAGTAGGTACCTACCTGTAAAGCGGCGTTGTAGCCAAAATTATCAAACACAACAGATAGGTACAACTTAGTGCCTGTTGTTAGGTACTTAAGTACTTACCTAATGTGGCCATGGTAGGGTGTTTTTTTGGTCAGCAACTTCCACAATAGGGGTTACTATATTCATGATTCTGAGCTCAAAAAAAATATAAAAAAAAAATTTTTTTTTCATGAAATGTCGAAAGAATAACCTCGCTACTTTATAAATCATGGTCTCTCGTTTCTGTAGCTACGAAGGGGGTAGGCCGCTTATCGTCACGATTGTTATTGTTTGATACTACCCTCACAAAACTATGCGCAAGTGACGTCAGTACCGTGTTTGTTTTGAAGCGAGTGCTTGTTAAGTGAAGTGTTAAATCACTTAATTGTTACAAAAAATGTCTCGGCAAGAAAATTTACTTCTTGACAATCGGGACATGTTTGATTTGACTTTGTGAGTGGTCAAAACATCAAAACATTGCTGACACCGTTAGAATTTGGACTTAACGATTTCCTAATCGGAATGCCATTACGTGTTACACTGTATGGTCTATCGCTAGCAACCTTTACGTGTGGGGCACTTTTACGCCACGCCATGCTCAAGGAAGAGGCCAAAGTGGGCTTGCAGTGGACGTTAAGCAGGCTATTCTCGATTACTTCGAAGAACATCCACGGGCTAGTACTCTCTTAATCTTAAGCAGTTTAAATACTAATTTGCGACGACGAGCTACATTGTGCATTAATGTGCATCTTGGAAGGCGGCCGTCACTTCGAACATTTATTAAAAGTGACCTAATGTAAAAATTTAAATTTCGTAAATTTTTAACAATCGTTGTACAAAACTGATTACCCTTTTTAAATACGCCATAGACAACTTGCGGTTTTGTAATCCATACCGTTATTCTGTAGTTAAATGCTATTTCAGAACGATTTTGCAACAATAATCTACATTTTGTAATCTTTGACTGTCCTAAGCCTGTAACAAGTATGAAGGGAAAGATGAATAATAACATTGTGCACGGTGATTATGTCATTAGTCTTCGGTAAACAAACACGTCGCATGGTAACCACAATTAAGTGAAATAATGGGAAAAATTGAAAATGCGATTTTTCTGACCTCCTAAGGCATTTTAATTTTTTAATGTGATATTCGGATTCAGCATTAATTAAACTATCTTTCCTGTTTTGGAAGTTGTCGACCAAAAAAACACCCTGTATACTTATAAAAGCGGGGTTGTTGCCAAAAAAAAAACACAGCAGATAGGTACAACTTAGTAGGTACCTGTTGTTAGGTACTTACTTAATTACCCAACCTACCTAGTTTTCATATTTGGAGAAGAGAAAAAATATAATTAAGTACATGCCAATAAGTTGCAACCTATGCCTATTCAAAATGACGGAATATTATTGAGTAGGTACCTAGGTATTTACTTTCTTAAAACTATGACGTCTATAACATATAAGAATCAATAGGTATTGCAAATTTACGTTTAACGACTGCGGCACAGGAACATGATGGTTCTCCGTCTCTTTCGCATTCTATAGATCATTCTATGTAACCTAGGAGACTTAGACAATCTAGGTAGGTAACTATATTAGTCCAGAGGGCTTATTGTCTAACGCACTCGCAATCGAAACCGGCTTCAAAGTGGAGCAATTGTTTTCATTTTGAATGCAGTCAAGCCTTCTGTAACGGAACTAACTTCATCTTAAGCCAATTCCTCACTTCACAAAATAAAGTTACAAACGGTAAGAGCAAATAATAATTAAAAATAAGCGATTTATAACTTTGGAAACAAAATAATCGATATATATATAGGTATATATAAATATATTAGGGCAGAATAAAGTACTGTAAGGTAATCTAATTCAATTATGTTTTAAATTGAATTATATTTAATAGAAGGAATTTAGATCCAATATCATATAAAATAAATATTTAAACAATTGTCATTATTGTAGGAGAATGAGAAATTAATTAGATAATAAATACCTAAAACAATCAACAAAATCTGTTAAAATTAAATTTATTAAGGAAAGTCGAGAGGCAAGCATAGCTTAGGAATAAATAATGTGACTTATCAATTAGGCAAATAAAAATAGTCTTTATTTGTTGGTCATTATGATGGGTTTGACAAGAACAGCTGGGAAGCGAGCGCCATTTTGTTACGGCAACAAGGAGGGAAAACTCTTATAGATAGGAAATGAACTTTCAATCAAAAGTCGTAAAGTTGAGATTTGAAGGGACGTAATATCTGTAAAACATGTGTAATAAAATGAGGAACGTAAGAAGGGAAAACTCTTATAGGTAGGAAATGAACTTTAAACCAAAAGTCGTAAAGGTGGGATTTGACGGGACGAAGTATCTGTAAAATATGTGTAATAAAAATGGCAAACGAAAAGAGGAAATCTTTTGTAGATTGATAATGAACCTTATGTTAAAAGCCGTAACGGGGAAATTAGGAGGGATGTAAAGACTGTAGTTTTAGTAATTAAATGGTGACTGTAGAGAGGGAAAACTTTGATAAATAAAGAAAATAAACTTTAAACCAAAAGCTACAAGGATAGATTTAGCAGAGATGTAAAAGTTGTCGCAGCAAAAAGTTATAAATATAGGTGGTTAAGTAGTTCGGGGCTTCTTTTGCTTTGCATCGTTGAGGGGTAAGTTGTTGCCGTTGTCCGGAGATAGAGGTTATCTTTTTCATTATCGTGTACTTATTTATTGTTGGTTTTATTTATGTAAGGGATTCCGGAGGACCTGTGAGCTGCACTTCGTGATTGCGATAAACTAAATAATTCATTTTACTTACAATATAGGATTTTAACTTAATAATTTCGTGTAACTATGTGATATCTTGTGTATTTTCTTGGTACTAATATTTTCTGTTTTCCAGATCTTTGCTGTGATGGTTATATGTAAACCGTCTAATAAAGATCCGAGGCAGACGTTGATCACATACAAAAACCGCATTTACAGTTTGACTATGTTTGTAAATCTGAAAGAGTTTCACAATCAGAAAACGGATGATTTACCTTCATTAGTCAAGTAAATTATGGGTTTTCGCGTACAAGGACTGATGCCTTAACTCGGTACATCAGGCGTTACCGCCATATATCTCATTTATTCCTCTCAAAGGACCACAAGTTGGACCGTTTTTCGGTAGAAATTGAGTCGGATACGTGGAATATTTTTGGTGACGATCCCCAAAATCTTTATATATGTATATATCTGACCAAAGTAGGTATGATCCCGGCCTGTCTTTCATCTGAAGGTTTTTCATTAAACCGAAGGACAGGTAGTAGGCTACTCATAGAGGGCTTTTGCCTTCGAAAAACTCTTATGCTAGGTTAGCTGGTCTAGATAGTTATTTCTTACACCGGAGATAACTAACACTACACACACGATTAACGTAATAATAAAAGTCGTTTTGGACTTTTAGTTGCATTAAAACAGTCGTCTGGTAGGAATCTAGGGTTTAGTTAGCTAGAAACTCATCCTTTACACCGAGGCGGAGTTTATAAACAAAGCACATATCTATTGTGACTATAGCTAGGCATAGACATTGGAGTCATTTGTTGCCATGTAAAACAAAAGAAAAACAGTGGTAGCTTTGAGTCTGATGAATATAATAAAATCACGCTTAGGTATAAAACCTTGGGTAAATTAGGTAATTAAAACTAAATTTTATTTGTACGAAACTAAATATATAATAAAAAGAAATTCACTTAAAATATATTTAATTTTGGCAAATTCCAAATGTATAGAGAACTAACAATTTGATAATCTATGGTATTAGGGTTTCTAAAACGTCAAAGATTGATTAGGTAGGTAGTTAATTCATTGATAGCTAACTAATATAATATATTTATTAGTGAGAATTGTAGGCAAAATTGTATTTTATGGATCAGCTGAGTTTGGATGAATTTAAAAGTGATAAGTTCCGAATTTTAGTCTGAGTCAAACTAAATCTTTGCTTAGAGAAACATAAGAAAGATACGAATTTCATATTCTAGTAAATTACATTGTTTATGCATAGATCAGTGACAGTAAAAGACCTAGATCTAAGAAAGTAACGGAAACCCTCTGGCTAGATTGATTTTTAAGATAATAATAATAATAATATAATAATAAAGCTTTATTTATCCATGCAAAATTTACAATATTGAGTATACAATTTATTAAAAAATTCATTTAACATAATTAAAATTTTAAACAATAGAAATTAGTATTATTCGGTAACTTAAGAATTATTTTTGGATGGACCCCTTATGGGTAAAAGCCTCCTCCAAGGTATACCACTCCTTTCTGTCCTTGGCTGTGTTTAGCCAATCTCGGCCTGCTATTGTCGCTATTTCGTCTGCCCATCTGGCGTGCGGGCGGCCTCTCGCTCTTTTTCCTGGCGGTCCGGACCATTCTACCGCTCTCCGAGTCCATCGCTTATCTTCGTATCTAGCGACGTGGCCTGCCCACTTCCATTTACTCTTTAGCACGAAAGTTAAGGCGTCAGTAACTTTGGTTTTCTTGCGGATGACATCGTTTCTCACCTTATCTTTGAGTTTCAGTCCCATACTACTTCTCTCCATTCGTCTTTGTGTGGTCTGGATTTTATTTCTAGTTTTGGTGTCGATCGTCCATGTTTGGCACCCATAAGTTAGGCTTGGGAGTATAGTTGTGTCCATAACTATTTTCTTTGCTGATAGTGGCAACTGTGACTTAAAGATTTCTTTATGAGCCCAATATTTCTTCCACGTGATTGCAACCCTCCGCTCCACCTCTTCTAAGTTATTATCTTTATTAAATGATATTTGTTTGCCCAGATATATATATTTTTCTACAAATTCAAGAGGTACGTTGTTGATCAAAATTGGTGCCTTATGATGGTTAGTCATCACTTTTGTTTTTTCAAGGTTCATTTCTAGGCCGACTTTTGAACTAGCCTGGTTTAATTCGTTTATCATTTTGTTTAGTTGTTGTGGACATTCTGAGAACAGGATAATGTCGTCAGCGAATCTAAGATGACTCAAGAAGTTTCCATTTATGTTAATGCCTCTCTTAGACCATGGCAGGTTTCCCATTACGTGTTGTAGAACGGCTATAAACAATTTTGGAGAAACTGGGTCGCCTTGTCTGACTCCTCTCCTTATGTTAATTGCTGTGCCAATTCTATCTAGTTTGACTCTACTTGTACTGTTTATGTAAATGTTCTTCAAGATATTGATATACTTTCGTTTTATGTTTAGTGATTCCAAAGCTTCCCAGATACTTTCATGTGATATTGAGTCAAAAGCTTTTTTGTAATCTATAAAAGCCATGTATAGTGGTCTGTGGAATTCTAAATATTTTTCTTTCACCTGGTCTACGACTTGGATGTGGTCCACTGTACTAAAACCGCTTCTAAAACCGGCTTGCTCTATCGGCTGATGTGCATCGATAATTGGTGATATTCTATCTAGTAGACAGGAGGCGAACAGTTTATACAGGCAGGACATGAGGCTAATGGGGCGGTAGTTCCCTATGTCTGCGGCGTCGCAGATTTTTAAGATACGAAATCAAAATCAAAAGATTCTAGAATGAATCTCACTAATCCAGTTTTGACATAAGTATTATAGAGCAGATGTCTCTGAAGATGAGCTAGTATCGCAGATTGTTACATAGTTCTACCTACACCCAAATAAAGTGATAAGTTCCTAGTTTTAGTCTGAGTCAAACTAAATCTTTGCTTAGAGAAACATAAGAAAGATACGAATTTCATGTTCTAGTAAATTATATGGTTTATGCATAGATCAGTGACGGTAAAATACCTAGATCTAAGAAAGTAACGGAAACACTCTGGCTAGATTGGTTTTTTTAAGATACGAAATCAAGACTAAAAGGTTCTAGAATGAATCTCACTAAACCAGTTTTGACATATTATAGAGCAGATGTCTCTGTAGAATGTGCTAGTATCGCAGATAGATACATAGTTTCACCTACACCCAAAATAGTGTTGGATTTGGTTTGGACCTAAGATTGGGGTTGAGATAAAATTCATACCATCCTTATTGTTATAAAAAAATCAATCAGGCTAGAGACTATTCATTACTATATAGAGTTAAAGGGCAGAGAACCTACTTAACAATATTCTTAATTATGTTTCTTGAGGTTGAGATTGACCTTTACTTAACTTAGATGTTACTACATATAGAGTCAAAACTAGCTAGAAGGCGAAGTGACTTTCATAGTTTACTACTTATTATCTAGATAAACATAGATAATTACCTATTTACTTAGTCAAGAATTAAGATAAAATTCATACCATCCTTATTGTTATAAAATAATAGATTGACTTTTATTTAACTTAGATGATACCTACATATAGAGTCAAAACTAGCTAGAAGGCGAAGTGACTTTCATAGTTTATTATTTATTATCTAGATAAACATACATAATTACCTATTTACTTAGTCAAGAATTGAGATATAATCCATACCAAATATTTTGAATTTTGAAATTTGAACAGAGTAATAATTTCTCATATTATAGATTACCCAAATTTGTCCTTTACTAGACAACTGACTGACTAATCGAACATATTGGTAAGGAGGCTACCCTAGTCGCTGGAAGATGCCTAATGAAGAAGACTAAGGTCTTGGGATAGCAATCCCAGAGCGTAGGAGGAGCTCTCTTCCCCTATGGGGCCACTAAAACCTATAAATTCCTAGATTGCTGCATTCTACACTCCAATATCCTAAGCTACACTTTAGATGCTTAATATTGACTTTATCTCAAATAATTTCTCACTTTTTAGAACAGTTTTAATAGGTAGGAGTCACTAAATAAATTAGGATAATAAATAGTTATAAATAATAGGTTGTTTGTAAATGTGTAGTTATATTATTAGGTAGTATTAGGTAAAACTAGGTCATAAAACAAAGACTTAAAAATTCTATGGTTATAAAAATATAATTAGGGTGGTCTTATAAAGTGGTTGGTAAACACAATGTCCATCTATTCTATATTGTTATAAGTAAATAGAGTTAGAATTAAGTCAAGCATAACTATCTGAACTTTAAAGCTTGAAACGGAAAGTTAGTATGGGAAGGGATAGGGCCTGCTTACAATTAGAAGTAGGATAGACAGCCTAACTGCGGTATTAACTTGATCAGTTACTATTTAGTGTCTGCCACAAAATAAATTAAGTTAACAAACAATTTAGTTGAAATACCATTACCTCAGCAATAGTAATTAGTACTAAGGAGAAAGTATTATACTTAAATTAGTTAGTATTTTTGTTACTCGAAAACTAGACCTTTATAGAATTTTAAATCTAAATACTAATATAGTATAAATTTATAGGTATATTGAGTAATCGATTCATAGTATAATACAATTCTAAATAAAAAAATAAATTATTCAGATAGTAATTAACTAAACAAAGGAACCTAACATTTTGAATCTATAAATCTTAAACAAATACTACTAAGTCCTATATATCAGAACTAATTTTAATTCTTCATATTTTGTGGTATGGTTGGTAGTAAATTAAAGTAGGGAAATATATTATTAAAAATTAGAATTGTACCAATCTCATTTTCATTAAAGATCTTAGGTTACTATTTCAGGTTCACAAAGTAGGTTCCTAAACACTAAATGATCACTTGGCCAAATAAAATAATTTTTAATAAGTACTATAGGAATTCTAGGGCATTATAATTAACTATTAAAAGAAACTTACCTAAGGGAAGTTCAATAGTAATTATACGAGCTGGTTTCTTCCGAGAGATTATTATTAATTACTTGTATGTAATGAACTCATACTGCCGTTGTCACAAGATTTTAAAGACTCCCTTTGGAATCCATATTTATATAAGTACGTAAAAAGGAACGCAATTTCTATCCCTCCCACTTCCGACAACCCCGGCGGCAACTAGCATCCCGCCATCTTTTCATCAAGTTTAAAGAATCTTACCCCTCATCCTCTATTTATTTTATTTCGAAGGGGTTAGCACCATCTGGGTTGGGAGGGACTTTACTGTCAATCTCTCGGAAGAAACCAGCTCGTATAATTACTATTGAACTTCCCTTAGGTAAGTTTCTTTTAATAGTTAATTATACTTCGCTGGTTTCTTCCGAGAGATTATTATTAATTACTTGTATGATGTTTAGAGTTAGAAATAAAATAAATATTTGAACTAAATTAGTTTCATTTATTTACTAGAAACTTAATAATTCTAATTCGACCATAATTACATTTAACATTATTCAATCAGTAGTATCTAAATACTTAGATGATTAGATTACATTGTAACTTATAATAACAACCATAATATATTATAATTATAATCACTGACACATTTTAAATAACCTCTGCCTGCGATAAAATCGACCTGGCATAATTTTCTTCCATCAGAGTATCATCTAAAACCGGTCTATTATAAAACATACCGAAGACTTTGGAGGCTCCACTCCAGCCGGCTGTTTTTCTTATTAGTTGGAGATTGACTCCTGATCTCTGAGCGGCTGACGTGGAAGCGTGTCTGGTACTGTAAGCGGAGTAAATGGATGTGTTGACACCACTCTCCTCGAGAGTACATTTAATCCACTTACTTAGTGTTTGGGATGATACTCGAGCGTGTGGTTTTTTAAAACTCACAAACAAATTATCAACCTGTTTATCTCTTATGGTTTTTGTTTTGTCCAAGTAGGACAAAAGAGTTTTTGCTGGACATAATTCGGGGCGATCCAAGAAAAAAGGCAAAATCAGAATAGGCTGCACCTTATTCAAGCCGGATGTTTTTATCACGTCCGGTATTTTTATACATATTTTAGTGTCATATTTTTCAATGTTACATATTTTTATATTGGATAAAGTCTGCATCCTATGAGCCGTGACCAAAGCTAACAATGTAATCAATTTCTTAGATAGTACTTCTAATGATAAATTTTCATTTGGGTGTAACTTTCCTAAATTATTGAGTACAATGGACGTATCCCACGTTAAATTGTATCTAGGCATATTTGGGTTTCGTCTAAAAACTCCTTTTTAAAAATCGAGAGATCAAATCATCATTTACCTGACTTCCTAGTATTAGACTAAGGGCAGACTTATGCGTATTTAAAGTACCATATTTTACGCCTTTGTTATAAATCGAGGTGAGAAAACTCAGAGTAATTTGAGTAGTTGTATTAAAGTAATCGTATCCGTGATTATTACAATAATTGTACCATTCCTTCAGACAGGACTGGTACTGTTTGAATGTATTTGGGGAAACAGAGTCCAACAATACCTCTACCGCTTTGACCGGGGCTCCTCTTCTTATAAACGCTTCCCGCACAAAACACCGGCCATTAAAGACAGAGATTTGTGCAGAGGATGTTGATCTCTGGAAGGAGAGGAAAGTAATTCTTGATTAGCCTCTAAGATTATTAGTTTTGAAATTAATAAGCGTTTATAAAAAGGGAACCAGGGCTGGTTAGGCCATTTTGGCACTACTACAATACCACATGATTTTTCTGTGACTATTTTTGACAAAACTTTTAGTATCAAACAGAATGGGGGGAAAGCATAAAAGAAAAATTTATTCCAATTTACAGTAAACGCATCAATAGCAAATGAATTCGGATCACCATGCCAAGAGATATATTTGGGACATTTATTGTTCAATCTACTTGCGAATAAATCTATTTGCGGAGTTCCCAGGTGTTTTGATATTTTTTGAAAAGCTATATCATTTAATTGCCATTCTGTATCAGTATAACATCGTCGTGATTCAAAATCAGCGATATAGTTATCAGCTGATGTAATGTATGAAGCGAAAACAAAATTATTTCTTGATTCGCACCAGTCCCATATATCTCTAGCTACTTGATTTAAATGTGGGAATTGGATTCCCCCCATTCTATTAATATACGCTATCGCAGTTTTATTGTCAATGCGAATAAGTAGTTCTGAGTCGTAAGTGTCCTTTCCAAAAATTTTCAATGCGAAGAAAGCTGCAAGAAGTTCTAATTCGTTAATGTGTTTCTTGGCTTCGTCGACTGACCAAAAACCACTAGCCCTTTGACTTCCACAGGCTGCACCCCAGCCTGTTTTTGAAGAATCCGAATAAATTTCTTTAACATAATTATTTCTCCGTATAGAATTAACTGAAGTGTCAATATGGTTTAACCACCAAATCACATCGCTTTTTAAACTTATTGGTATTTCTATATATTTATCGTAATCATCGTCATCTTTTAAGTGTAAAAACTTAACTCGTTCAAATAACTTTGTGTGAACCCAGCCATAAGTTATTGCCGGACACGCAGATATAAGGAGACCAATAACACGTGCAAACGATCTAACAGAGCAACTTGAAGTTTCTTTTAAGCGTAACAGTTCTGATTTAATTAAAAAACGCTTAGAGTCCGGTAGGGAAATCGTCATGTTTGTAGAATTGAGTACGAAGCCAAGAAACTTACAAGATTGTTTTGGAATTAGTACACTTTTCTTGTAGTTTATTACAAAACCCAAGGATTCATAAATTTGTATCGTAGACCACAAATTACTTTCACATGTTTCATATGTATCACCTAAAAGAAAAGTGTCGTCTAAATAAATTACTGACAAATTGCCTTGACGTCGCAAAAATTGTATAACCGGTTTCATAATTTTGGTGAAAACATACGGCGCAACATTCAATCCGAAAGGCAGAACGGCGAATTCATAAAGTTGAGATTTGTATTGAAACCTAAGATATTTTCGATATTTTTTATGTATGCTAATAGCAAAATAAGCATCTTTTAAATCTACGCAGCACATGTAACAATCCTGTGATATTAATTTAATTGCCGTCCTAAAATCTTCAATTTTAAAATGAGAAGTGTCTATGAACGTATTTAAATCTTTTAAATTTAGAATTAGTCTTTTATCTCCATTTGGTTTATCTAACAAAAAAATCTTAGACACAAACTGATTATTACATGGGAAACATTTTATAATTGCTTTCATTGAAATCAGTTTATTTATTTCCCTTGCAAATTGTTTATCTTCCTCTAAATTATGAGGTCGTGTAATGAGAGGTTCAACTTGATACGCTCTACGAGAAAAAGGGATTTTAAAACCTTTAACCCACGACAAAATAGTCGCGTCATCAGTTATGTTCCGCCAATGAGAATAGAAATGTTTTATTCTACCGGTGGTAGGTTGAATTACCTGGTCGTCCGCTAATAACGTTTCGTTGGCGGCGGAGGTGCGCGCTGGCTGCGGTTCGGCTGCGGCCGCCGAGGCGCTGGAATCTGCGGCTGGCGCCGCTCTCGATACCCGCCCGCCGTCATCGCAGAATAAGTTGTCCGACGCGACGGGCCCCGCCAGTTTAAAGTATTCGGCGTAAACCGCTGTCCTCTCGGGCCGGCAACGCTTTCATATGTGTTTCGACGTGTTGTCGGTTTGTTAGTTACTTTCAGATCTATAGCTGACTTCGAACAAGCTTTAACAGCTTTTAGTTTGTCAGGCAAAGCTCCTCCGAATAAAAGATTGTCTCTCGTCAAGTTTTTAACAGCGTCTTTAGTGTTTTTATTAAGACTTTGTGATAAAAGAGATCGTCTAGTCATCGAATCTAAATTGTGTAAATCACACAAGATTTGACCCCCGTCCCCGAGGTATTTTACAATTTTGTCACGAATTTCTTTATCGGGTATTGTTAAAGCGATCTCTAGAGCCTTACCAACGCAGGTTACGCCTGAACCAAGCTGTACCTGTTTTATTTCTAATTTTTCATCGCGTTTTAATGCCGATTCTGGTACTGCTGCTTTTATTTCTTCATTAAGTTTAGGCGCTCCTAAGAAAGTACAATTAGCGGGCGGCAAGTATTTATTAACTAATTCTGTTCGCCGTTCTTTTTTGACCCCATTTTGTAGTATATGGTTCCATCGTACCGCTACATGAGGGTGAATGTCTTCGCCATATTCCGTGTTTAACGTCGGGTCTTCTCCCAAAAGGGATATTACCTCATCCGAAACCGGATTTGTTTCCGATGGTAACGTCAATAGATTATTCTCTGCCTCGGTCACTGAACCGACTGTGGCAACTGAAATATATAACAAAAAGGATTGATATCCCGTACGACCAAATTTGTAGCATAAAAACATAATAATATAATATGTGGGTAGGCAAAGTACCCACGCTTATCGTTGCGCGAGACACTCGGTCGACGCTTGCAACGTACATTAATAAGGCAAATTAGCCACAGAAAACTCGAAGCTACGCACAGAGTTCACTTAATAATATAATCGTTTTTAAATATGCGGTTAAAATTCTCGCGTGCAGGTACCTGCCTGCCGGCCATTGCGTGGCACATTCAGTGCGCACTTGCAATGCCAATATTTTTTATGATTGCGTATGCCATCCAGACAATACTTGCAACCTAATTCGATCGAAAAAATTGTTTGAACAACATAACATACCGTCGTTATTTTCGTTGACTGGTTCAGATTCCGCCGATCCCGATGAAATAATCCGACGACGCCTTTTAGGCGGAGGTGACTCATGTATAGAAGATGAATCCGAAGAAGATAGTGTTCGAGTCCGTTTTAATTTTTTCTTAAGGTGTTTTATTTTCCGTCTTATTTCTGACCTATCCATACTCGTAGTATCCATGGTGCGTGTGAGCAACGGCGCACAAGAAAATATAATGAAAAGATGGCGGGATGCTAGTTGCCGCCGGGGTTGTCGGAAGTGGGAGGGATAGAAATTGCGTTCCTTTTTACGTACTTATATAAATATGGATTCCAAAGGGAGTCTTTAAAATCTTGTGACAACGGCAGTATGAGTTCATTACATACAAGTAATTAATAATAATCTCTCGGAAGAAACCAGCGAAGTATAATTATTAACCATATAATAATCCTTCAGTAGTGTCATAATAGGAGTATTGGCCCGGACCATTCTAGGGATTGGTTTCAATTTGGTGCCATCATGCTCAGGATTTAGGTTTTGTTAGGAAAGCTTAAGCTAGTTAAATATAGAGATAACTTAAGTTAGATATTGATACTTAGATATTAGATGTAGTTAGGTTAGAATTAGAATTAAAAATAAAAAATAATTTATAGATATAAATAAAACAAGGGGGGGGGGGGGGGGTTACAACTAGATGCCCCGTGACCAGGATGTTGAACCTTTGAGTTGTTATATTTACCTTGTAATAGTAATTAGAATTAGATAATGAGCAATACTGGAGCCAGTCATTACAACTATGTATTGAGTGACTAGGACATTGAATTTGAGTTGGGTTGGTTTAGGTAGTTTAATTTGGGTGCTTTAAGTTGGAATATGGAAGTTGGGCTAGTTTAAATTTTATCTGTGACATTATGTCACATTTCGATTTTCAAAATGAAAATGATCGTGATTGCGAGTGCGTTAGACAATAAGCCCTCCTGTATCGCAGGCGAACCGTATAACTATGCGAAAAAAAAAATGCGTTCCTATTCCAAGGGTCCCCTTTGGGAACACGTCCCTAAAATACATATTTATAAGACGGGTTTATAAGCGATCAGGTAAACAGGGTCGTTTTTCGGAGTCAAATTAGGTACGTCGAGTTTAGGACATTGTTGAACTCAAAACAATAATATTAGGTACTCATCACGGAAACTAGGACTGGGGATAGGTACTACTTACTGAATAAATTTCTTTTATCTTAAGCCTGCTGAGTTTCTTGCGGTGGCTGCTGAGTTTCTTGCGGCGTTTCTTCTCGGCAGTGGTCTCCTCTTGGGAAGCGCTGGTAGACTCCTGACGTGTAAAAGTGCCCGTGCGGCCTACTTACTGAATAAATTTCTTTTATCTTACCTTATCTTTTATATAGAAAGGTAAACGGTTGAAAACGAGGGGGCGTCGTCACGTGATTTGGGTGGCCAATAAGTAAATAAATATCAGGGGACAATGACACACCAATTTGAACTAGTCCCAAACTAAGCTCTAGCCTTGTAGGTACTTAGATAAATATATACTTAAATAAGTACATAGAAAACGTCCATGACTCAGGAACAAAATATTCGCGCTCATCACACAAATATCTGCCATTACCGGGATTTGAACCCGGGACCGCTAGCTTCGTACCTAGGCAGGGCACTACCAACTAGGCCAATGAATCGTCCCAATGTGAAGGATATTTGATTTTCAGTTTTTAGGCTATAACTTAAGAACGGAAGTGAGTAGGAAGATAAACGATATACCAATAAAAAAGGCTCGTTACAGCGGATCTTTCAATATATCACACGACATCCAGAGGTAACTCCTTACAAAGCGTTTGGCTCGAGCGGTTTTAAGTATTTACTGAATAACTAAGGAAATTACAACGGGAAAATTACAAAATTTGTGGACCACAAGGGAAATCAAAATACGCAATTTTTGGTGACAAAAAAAGTGTAGGTCATCGATCTTGCGACAAGTAAACTTTACGGGTACCTACATAGGTACTTACCAGGTAAGTAGTCCCAAACCTTAAAATCCCAAACCTTAAAACGCAGACTAAGTTGTCGTAGCCACCCTTAGTTTTTCTTTGTATTAGTTATTTTGAACTTTTTATAGTAACGTATACCTATTACTTATGTACACATAAGTTCCATTAAACTCAGTAGTGCGGACCTGGGATCGAACCTCACACAGAACCTCTGCTTGAGAGGCGCGCGTCTGACTACAAGGCTACGTACCACAGCTTCTATAGGCTACCACAGCTGTACTAATAGGTATTTAAATTCCGACTTTTCTATAACATATTGCAACAGGATATGAAATTCTGTGCTATTTTAAGTAAGGCATCTTCACAAAAAGCTGTAAAATATATAGTTATAAGAATGTGTTTGTATTTTATTTATTATCACTGGTTTCAAATGTTGAATTAATGGCAGAATTGTAAATTACGGGAATTTCATCATTGTAGCTTTCAAAATTTTGCAATTGAAAGTTTACCTAACTTAACCGGCATACCTATGTAGTATAAACCAAGTTCTCAAATTCAACCTAGAGTCTGGCTAATGAAAGTTGAGACTAGAAAATAGCGGCAAATTTAAAAAATCGACGTATTGCAACACCGTGTATAGTGCGAAAAATCGATAAAGATACTTGAACAAAAATTATAATTTTCTTACTACTTAGTATAGCCACGTATATACAGATATGTCGCTGTAAGTTTTCAAAATTGCCCAAATTGTTGGTAAGACAATATCCCAGTATAATGTAATGTAATGATCTAAACTAAACTTGATCCTATTCAAGTTGTGGTTGTAGTAACCGTCTAACGGTAAAAAAACATCTTTAGACAGATTATAGATTAAGTAATTAAATTCTCATTCGTAATTAATCTATAATGTGTCTAAGGTGTTTTTTATATCAGATAGTGTGGCTAACTTCATGGATCTCGCTTTATGTAATGCAATTTGCACCTTTTTGTGAGGTAAAAGGCGTTAAAGCGGAACAAGTACAGGTTATATGAAATAAAACTCTTTAACTTCGTTTTATAAGATAAGATAAGTTTATTATTAAGCTCGAATGGTTTACAACTTATACATCATTTCTTAATTTTTTTTTTTTTTGGTAATCGCCTGAAGGGCCAAAGACAAAAGTCCTTGCTTTTATTTACTGTTTTTAAAACATTACTTTAGAGAAAAAGAAAAAGGGCAGAGGTGAAAATCCCTTCCGGAGACCTGGGAATGGAGGGCCCAGGTACTGCCGGGGTCGCACCGGCTAAAAACACCAATGCCCCTATTACCAACAAGAATTTAGACTCCGGCGGATACTACCCCAGCCAGTGCTGAAAGGCCGGAGGAGAAAGTCCTTCCTCCGTTTACTTATCCGCGGGGTTTTTCCAAAAAGGGGGGATAGGAGTGGGGGTTGGGATGGGGGGGAGACTATATCTATGTGAGTCGCGGAGTGGGAATCCTGACGCATGCATGCTTACGGACTACGGGCTTCCTTTCTTTTGCCCGACAATGGAAGGGTTGGGTCGGAGATCTTTTCAGGACCGCTTGTGTGGCTGTGGACACCATCTTTATGGGTGGGGCTACCCTTTTTTGAGGCTTGGTCTTTTGCCTGGAGATACTATTTTTGCGCGTGTCTCCTTGCGCTGCCCTCTTTTGTGACCTCTTCCATTGCAATTTAGCCTAAACATCTGCTATAATTAAGGGGGGAGGGGCAGGTGTCAGTTTGACGAGGGACCAGTGAATCGCGAGCGGAGCCTTACCCCAGCCAGTGCTGAAGGGCCGGGAAAGAAAATCATTCTCCCGTTTAGGAGGCCGCAGGATTCCCCATCCCCCGTCCTACCAACACCCCTTAGGTGTTCGGGTGGTGCGTGCGTCAGGAGGTTGCTTATGTTAACATAGGTACACTTAAGGTCAGAGTTAGCTAGGGTTTAAACAAAGAGATTGTACAGAGGTGCTTAGGGAATGGGGTGTATTTTATATTATTGCATCATCCTACAAGATTTTCTTGGAAGGGGGGGGACAGAATTGGGGGGATACGGGGAAGGTTGGGGGAGGTCTGTGGGGGTTGTTTCGGCGTGGAATCCTGCCCGGGTCCTGTGCCCGAGGGGTTTGCGTGGTGTCAAATTTCAGCGTAGCGTTTTCCAGAATAGTCCGGGTACCGAACTATTTGTTCCTTAAACACGCTACGCGTACCACTTTTTCTATAAAACCCTTCGTGCTTTCGCGGTTGGCTTCTGTTCCCAGCAGGGCTTTCCAGCTTGAGCTATCTGGAGAAACTTTGACCCCGGTCTTTTGCTCAAGGTCGAGCCTTTCCATGCCGAAACGCGGGCAATCGCAGACAACGTGCCAGATGTCCTCATCAAGGGTCGGGTCGCAGACACACGAGGGTGTGTCTTTGATCTTAAAACGGTGGAGATAGGCGGCGAAGCCTCCGTGACCAGTAAACGCTTGAACCAAGAAGTTTGTGAGTTTGAGTTTCTTTAATATGCTGTTCGCATCTCTCACAGTTGTAAAAAACTTCTTGGTTGTCGCACCTGTCCCGGATGCCCCGTAGCGAACCTGCCACTGTTCGACCGTGTTTTGTCTTATCGACCTCTTGGCGTAGGACACCGGCACCATGTCGTATTGAGGGGCGGTCTTCTTCCTAAGGGCTGCTTGCTTTGCCAGTTCGTCTGCTCTCTCATTTCCTGGCGTTCCAACGTGAGCTCGCAGCCAATAGAACCTTAGGTCGGTCCCCATTGCTCTTGTTTGGGTTGCGGCGTTTTTGATCTCTTGGACCAAGGGGTGTGTCGTGTCCGGTGATTTGAGGAGCTCCAGTGAGGATCTTGAGTCACTGAGGATGCTGACGCTCCGCGCCTTGTGCTTCCCTGCGATCTGTACGGCCCTGAGTAGGGCGTACAGTTCAGTTTGAAACACAGTGTTATAGGGCGCTAGCTTGAAGGTTGAGTGGCGGATTTCTCTTCCATTCTCCCACCATGTGAGTGCCGCTCCCGTCTGGCCCTCAATTTTACTCCCATCGCTGTAAATTTGAGGGCCTTCGAGGTCGTATCTATCGACCACGTCTTGGTTGAATTCCTCCAAGCAGACGTAGTCGATGGACACAACCCTTGACGGGTGCGGTCTCTTCAGGGCGTCAGTTTGTAATGAAACGTACTCTACCCCACCCAAAAATAAGCGGAAAAGAGATAAATAAATATATAAATAGAACATATAAACAAATAATTGGCCAGCGTGATCATCTAGTTTTAATAAAGTTAGGACCCTAAGTTGTACCCGTTCGTAACTGATTCTTTTAAGGAATACTCGAGTGTGCTGGATAGGTACTTTATAGAACATTAACTACATAGATTTAATGATTAATAAACATTTTGGGGTCTTTATTTATGAACCTATTATCTAATTAGCTTAAATAATATTTAACTTAATATAATTCTCATAACATAACCTTCCTAACTATATCTTACCGCGAGGAGTTACCTATAGCGCCCTTATAGTATTAATTTCATCATTCGGTGTTAAATGTTAATCGATTGTAAATTCACACATTTAGTCAGCTATTAACGTTCTAATCATCAGTCAAGTTATTGGCAACTTTCGACATTAGTGTTGTAAATCCATATCTAAATACCTAAGCCAGACATTCAATTGACGTTGTCTAACCAAAACCTCTAGATAGTTTAATCCAAGTTTCACTCAACGAAAGCACTAATTTCAACCAGCTTTCTAGTTTGTATAATAAACAGTTTCATGTGCAACTAGGTTTCAACAGTTAAAACTTAATATACCTATCTAAATTTATAACCCTAAGCTATCTAAATTCACTAATACTCCTAATTTCGATTATAATGAAAGATATAATGCAAATTTATTAGTAACTACTATATCAGAATCCCTACTGGTCCCTCTTCAAAAAGATTGAAGAGAGAGAGACGTGCCCCTCCACGCCTCAACTTAGGCATCCGCACGTCTCTGTGCGACTCGTCACCAGACCTGGGCATCGCTCCACCAAAAGCAAAAGTTGCTATTCCCCAATTAAACTGTCTTTATTGTCAGTGTTTGTCGGTTGGGTCAACCCAAGGAAGATTTTACCCAAAATACCCCAATAAAAGTCGCATTAGACTAAATTTACTTAATCTCCACTTAAAAGCCACCTTAAGGAGAGACTTTCGGTATTCCCGCACCGGGAATCGAACCCGAGTCTCCAAGGTGAAACCCTGGTATCCTTGCCACTAGAAGATACGGGAATCTCTACTCAAGGCTACCTTAAAGGAGAGATTTTCCATTATTTAACAAACAAGCGACTTGTAAATGATGCTTCAATAGCACATTACAATAATTTATCCTACCCCGGGATAAGCAATCTAAAACTAGTGTTTCCTAAATGGCATGTTAGGTCTCAAACCAAACAGTAATTAACCCTTTTGATTCCTATTACTTTCTGTGTCTAAGTGTCATATTGACACGGCATATCCTTTTTCCCATACTACAATAAAAGTCGCATTTGACTAAATTTAATTAATCTCCACTTAAAAGCCACCTTAAGGAGAGACTTTCGGTATTCCCGCACCGGGAATCGAACCCGAGTCTCCAAGGTGAAACCCTGGTATCCTTGCCACTAGAAGATACGGGAATCTCTACTCAAGGCTACCTTCAAGGAGAGATTTTCCATTATTTAAACAAACAAGCGACTTGTAAATGATGCTTCAATAGCACATTACAATAATTTATCCTACCCCGGGATAAGCAATCTAAAACTAGTGTTTCCTAAATGGCATATCAGGTCTCGAACCAAACAGTAATTAACCCTTTTGTTCCTAATACTTTCTGTGTCTAAGTCTCATATTGACACGGCATATCCTTTTCCCCTTACTACAATAAAAGTCGCGCTAAACTAAATTTACTTAATCTCCACTTAAAAGCCACCTTAAGTAGAGACTTTCGGTATTCCCGCACCGGGAATCGAACCCGAGTCTCCAAGGTGAAACCCTGGTATCCTTGCCACTAGAAGATACGGGAATCTCTACTCAAGGCTACCTTCAAGGAGAGATTTTCATGGAACCCACGTTCACAGCAAAACGACCTAGTCCAATCACTCGGAATAACCCGTGCTATCACCCATGCACGCATGGGCACCTAGAATCAAGCCAAGAGCCGACACATTGCCACTAAATCGTCACACCGCTTTAACGGGTGAATTATTAATCCAATTACATTTGCTTTTCTCAATTAAATAAACTCAAAAGTATCTGCAAATATTTTAGTAAATTGAACAAATAATTCATTTGATCAAACAAGCGACTAGTCAAATTGCATCAGATGGCATAATTTTACAAACAAAATTAACCCTACCCCAGGATATGCATCCTAATCCTAGTGTTACCTAAAATGTCATGTTAATTCTCCAACCAAATTTAACATGCGTCTATAGTTCTTCCTATTCTAAGAATTAACAATCTTGTCCGTATCTAAATCTCATATTGACATGGCATATCCTTTTTCCCTTACTATACTATAAAAGTCGCACTAAACTAAATTTACTTAATCTCCCCTTAAAGTTTCTAAATTCAGAAGCATAATACAAGGACAAGGTTTTCTGAAGACATAAAGGTAGCCATCTCGAGCCTCATTTCCACAGCCCTGGTATGATGTATCGTCTCATCTCCACAACGAACTACATGTGAGAGTGCCTCCAAGAGTCTCCAGTCCACCAGGTAAGCATTCCTACTCGATCTAGCACTTCAAGTAGAGATTTTCATGGAACCCACGTTCACAGCAAAACGACCTAGTCCAATCACTCGGAATAGCCCGTGCTATCACCCATGCACGCATGGGCACCTAGAATCAAGCCAAGAGCCGACACATTGCCACTAAATCGTCACACCGCTTTAACGGGTGAATTATTAATCCAATTACATTTGCTTTTCTCAATTAAATAAAGTCAAAAGTATCTGCAAATATTTTAGTAAATTGAACAAATAATTCATTTTATCAAACAAGCGACTAGTCAAATTGCATCAAATGGCATAATATTACAAACAAAATTAACCCTACCCCAGGATATGCATCCTAATCCTAGTGTTTCCTAAATAATATGTCAACTCGAACTATCTTATTGATAATTAGTCATGACTTGAACTAACAGTTAAATCGTCTTAATTCCTAATACTGTATTGCGTCTAAAACTCTCTCTATTCTAAGATTGTTAAATGTCTATCTCTTTCTTAATCAGTAAAACAGCGTGAAACAAACTATGTCGTGGTGTCTAAGATCGCAAAACCAATGTTGCTAGACTATTGGGTCAAATTCAGACGCTATTAAATGTATGAATTCACTCCAAATAGGTACTTGATTTAAATGGTTATAAAACTATGTCCTTAATATATTGCAGGATTTATTGAATCCTAAAGGTGTGCTTTTATTTTAACTGTCCTTTATTTTTAATTTATTATAGTAAGTAACAAAATAAACAAATAGTAGGTTTTAGCGATTTTATAAGTAAATAGTTATGGTACCTGTGCGTCAAAAGTCACATGGATAATATTCACAAAATATTCTTTATCTTATTTTGATTGGAAAAGGATAAAATAGAAGCTTCAGTTAAGTTTTACCTCCAATATCTCTTTGTACCTATAACAAACCACAAATACCTCTCCGCTGATACTTCAACAATAAAATTTGACCTAGATTGTAAGGCTAAGTATAGATAAAATTTAAAAGTCCTAACTTAATTGAGGTACCGTTTAAGATAAAGAATGCTTATAAAGGGTTTTATATAAGATAAAGTTTATTAATCCCGAACGGGATTATTAAATCAAAATAGACACTTACCTGCCTGCCTGCTACACAAGTAAAATTTCCTGAAAAGTTATAGGATTTATACACGAATTTCAATTTAACAATTTACAAGTTAACAGAGTAAATTTTAAGGAACAAATTAGTTTTGAATTCTTTTAATACCTATCCTGACTACATAGGTTTGAATATTTTAAGCAAGTTGGATAGTATGACTTAACTTGCATTGCAGGTCCTAACTTATTCAACCTCATCAAAACATCTCAAAATTTATGAATTTTAAAAACATATTGAAGAATTTATATCAATTTTTACAATGTGAATTCGTGCATAATTACCCTTTAACTACAAAGTACAAAAAATAAGACACATCCTGAATTTTATTTTTATTTATTTATTTGAATAAATAGTAAAACAGAGGAAAACAAACATGAAATAAATAGCAAAATTCAGCAAATAAACACATCATGAAATAAATAGCAAAACACAGCAAATAAACACATCATGAAATAAATAGCAAAACACAACAAATAAACACATCATGAAACAAAATAGTTTCAACAAATAAACAAATAAATTAAGTACAATATTTCCAGATTCTCAATAGCACTTGGCAATCAAATATATATTCAATTGCAAACGTTAATGTGATTTTTATTATAAGCCGAGCACTATTAAGAACTGAACGTACTGTAATAAGTTTCATGCACATCCTATTTTTCCATTTATCACTGGATGTTGAAATAAACACATTCTACCTACCCGTGCCTAAAGAAACCCTATCAGTCTGAAGCAGACTCCTACAATCGGTGTTAAAATACAATTATAAAGCTGCATGCACACCCTGCCTACCCGTGCCTAATGATTCCCTATGTGCCTGAAGCAGAATCCTACAATCGAGTGTTAAAATACAATTATAAAGCTGCATGCACATCCTGCCTACCCGTGCCTAATGACTCCCTATCTGCCTGAACCAGGTTCCTACAGTCGGTGCCGGTTCAAGAATAGGATAAAGGATTTGGAAAGGGGGACCCTCCCGGCATTGAGGTACACGCTTCCGTTCTTGGACAGAGGTCTGTTGGAATCCCCATGACAGGACAGCCTTGTCGCCTGTGCCAACCTGTGGCCCCTTCCACGTGTACCGTACCGGCGAAAGGACAAGCATTTCAACAACCCGAAGGTCACTGGTGGATCCGCTTGAAGATCACACACCGCCTTTCGGCGTTAGCCAAACATGTAGACTACCACATTGCTGCAATAGCCACACGCTTGTATGTAGGTGTTGGGATCAAATTACATGCATTAATATAGGATAACCCCGTCGCCTGCGAACCGGACTCAGCCCGCAGCCTGGTAAACCAGGTGTTAAAGGTGTCCTGACCACGACAGGGGGGAGACGAGAATACGCTGATGTATTCTTAAAGTCACGTTAAATAAATTTAACGTCCTACGGGTTAGGATTTATACTCACCAATTGGATTCCGATTCTCCATCCAAACACTAAATTACTAAATTAATCTTTGGACTACTCTTGGGCAGCGCTCCGTCCCTCGTTCAGTCTCGTTCAGAAAAAGCCCAGAGTCATCCCCGTTTCCCTATTTATACCCCTGCCATTTCTTCTTCCAAAGCCCCGACCAGTAATCTTGACCCTCCCGCAATAACGGATTTTCATATAAGCAATAAGGCTCCTTATGCGCAATAACGAATTTAACACCCGCAATAACGAGTTTTCATATAAGTAATAACGAGGTATTTCGCAATAACGACTCGATAATTCTTTATAAAATGGTCGCTCTAAACCAACAACGAAAACACAGTATGGACTAGCCCAAACAAATTCTCCATACAAATTTATTAATTAAAACAGTTATTTTGATCTTTTAAATATCCTCTTCCATTACCTCTTAAAACAACCCAAGTCTAAACCAAAATTCTTCCTCTTATTGTGTTGATCTTCCATTTACCTAGTTTAAATTTGTAGTTCAATCTGATCCTAATAGACAGACAAATGAAAATCAAATAATCTTAAAAAGAAAGAGGTGAAATAAGTTTATATGTAGGTAATTTATCTATTTTAATATTATCTCTGATTATATTATCTCTGATTATATCTCTGGTTATGCAGCAAAACATCCAAAATCAAATGCTACAAGTTCAAAATTTCTACAATTTAAATATATAGCATTTATAATCCATACTGTTCACTATGTATAACTTTTAAACTCATAAAGTCAAACTATATAACGTATGAAATTCAAAGAAAATAGTGTCATATTTATTATGAGATAGATTTAGGTCATTCTAGTTCTTTAGCCGGCCCGAAAGGACTAAACACTCAGAAATAGGAGCTTCGCGGTAGCGGAGTTCCGTCGACTCTGTTAATTTTGATATTAAAACAGCAATTAACTAAAATTCATAAACGTATTTATGTTTCGAATGCTATAGATTAACAACATTATTCATTTAGGCTTTCTACATTATAGATGTTTGTGTGTCAACTTTATAACAATTGACCCCAGATGCTCCGTTACGCATCCAAAATTGCACATTCGTATTGAATGTTTCTCCCTTAAGTAGTTACTCGACTTTTCATACTTTTAAAATGATATAAATTAATTCAATCCAAACCATAGTAATAAACAACTATAAAAGAAATAAATGTCGAAGCATATCCATGTTACCAACGCTATTCGAACAAGTACCCTCACTAATCAATCTACCCTACATGTTCTGACTAAAATTAATTAGCATTAACTGCGGTAATGATATGATTCATACTGTTAGCTTCTTTATACACCATAATATCCTTTTAGTTATTCATATTGGTATTTGATCTCCCCAAAACTATCTATATATCTCAAACTCGGTCATGAACTTCAAACATCAACCCACATAGAACCCTTTCATACAATACCAACAAATAATTCCTATGTAATTTCCTATCTCATCATGTGACGTTGTCATTATGCCAAGGTTCCACAGCGAACCAAAATTTAAACTCCTGATAATACGAAAATGATAATTCGTTTATACCTTCTATTTGCTATTTGTTTTGTTGTAGGCGTTTTAAATTATGCATAGATAATTTCCCAGTTTGAGTTTATATAGGTACAAATTCGTACTCGAATTAAGTTATCTACTAAGAACCTAGAAAATCCAGTGTTAGCTTAGACGAACAACGTACCTACTGTTAATTCAACGGGACTAAACTCCCTACTCATAATGATGTATGAGTAGATATAAATTGCAATTATGACTAGAGGGGAAAGAAATACCGAAAAAAATTAATACACATATATACTTGCATATATACATATGCCAGCTGAGTGGGGATCAGTACAAGTTTTTTCTTCAATTTCTCTTCCTGGTGGAATGTGGTCCTCACTGTAGCCCTTTTTGACCTCGTAGAGGCTTGCCGCTTCGTGAATGCGCAAATCCAGTGGGAGGGTTCCCGACAGGATCAGCGCCGATGTCAGAGAGACCGTCCTGTACGCTTTGCAAATCTTCTGGGCGAAACCACGCTGTATTGAATCTAGCTGGTTTCGCACCATCAACTTGTTGGCAGACTCGTGCCATGCGCTTGCTGCGTACAGGACGATCGGCTCTATCACCGGCCACCGCCACGTAGATGGTTTTCACTATCTCGCTATTGAGACCCCATGACACCCTTGCCGCACGTGACAGCTGTCTGTAGATATTCGTTACCTTTCGGCACGTTTTTTCTACGTGTGCGTTGAAGGTCAACTTACGGTCTATGGTAAGTCCCAATAGTTTGATTTCGTCGACAAACTCCACTGCGGTCCCAGCCATTGAGATTCGGATGGGGTCCCATTTCAGCTTCCTCGTTATCACCATGGCTCCCGTTTTGTGAGCGGCGAAGTTTAGCTTATTTTGGGTACCCCATTCAACCACTTTTTGGAGAGTCCGTTCGGATTTTGCTTTTACTGCACCTGAGTCGTTGCCAGAGAACACCAGAGTGACGTCGTCAGCGCTTAAATTATATTACATAGGATTCACTGTCCAAGAGTCTTTCGCTGATACTTAAATTAGGTATAAACCTGTGCCATAAGTACCAGTTTTATTGTATATTTAAGAAGAATAATTAAAATCACTCTCCAAAATCTCAACTTCCATCGAATCCTCCGAAGTGGTCGAGCTGCTACTTCCTACTCTAATAATAAATTTATCTGTCATGTCTTCTTTGATGTTGTCCCTGTCTTTGTATTGATTTTCAACATTAATGACGTGATTGTTCATTTTTTTCCAATCATCTGCTGTTATGCTTGCAAAAGAATGATAGATCAGTTTTTCTGTATCTTGTGCAGATAACCCTATGTTCTTCTTGGCAATTTTCCTTTTTGCTAGACTCCATATAAGCTCGATAGGATTCAAATCACAGTGGTATGGAGGCAGCCGTAAAACTTCATGGCCATGTTGCTGAAGTATGTGATCGGCTACATACACTGGCTCTGGCTTGCATTTATCAACAAGTACTAACAATTCATCTTTTTTGTGATATTCTTCAAAGTGAATATTATTATCTGTGAGCCACTTTTTGATTTCGGGCTTATTTGTTTGAGTTGTTGGGGCCTTATTTTTTACAACACTGTGGTAACTGGCATTATCCATAACTACCAAACTAGGTTTGTCTAAATTTGGTATAAGTTTTTCTTCTAACCATTTATTGAAGTTGCCGGCGTTCATATCATGGTGGTAATCAGCCAGTTTGGATTTTGTGCTGTAAACTAGCAGAGCATTTGGGACAAATCCGTTTTCATGCCCAGCATGCACAATAATGTGTCTTTTCCCAGACGAGATGCTTTCAACTGCACCACTTGTTCCCGGCCCTCGCCAGGATTTTTTAGGTTTGTAGTTTTTGTGCACATAGGTTTCATCCAAATACACAATTTGTGTTCCTGCTGCACGTTTCTCTGAAATCTCCCGAAGAAATCTATGCCTCCATGCAGCAATGTCGTAGCGTTCCATTAGAACATACCGTTCATTCTGTTTTTTTTGAAAATCATACCCATTTGCTTTTAAAATCCGCCTTAGTGTTTCTTTGCAGCCAAGAAAATTTAAGCTTGTCCGCAACTCTGCCAGAAGGCTCCACAGTGTTGTTACTTCCTTTTTGACAGTATAAAATTCAGTAATCTTATTTCTAATAGCGTTTATGTCAAAGCTATCTAAATTTGACACAGTGGGCTTATGGGGCCGCTTTTTGCCTGGAGTATTCCACACATTATTGTTGATACCACCTTCGTATTTTATGCTCTTGAGGGTAGAGACACTAACTTCTGCAAAACAAAATAAAAGTATTTGGTTACATGGTCTCATTTGTTAGATATTAGATAGTTAATAGATATTAGATGACTTGTTTAGACTAGCAGGTTGTGCCCCTCGCTATAAAAAGCTGGAAGTCACAGGTTTAAATCTCCATAAGGGCATTTATTTATGCGATGAGCATTTGTTCTTAAGTGTTAAATGTTTTCTATGTAATTAAATATGCACTTGTGTATAACTTTGTTTAATAGTCACAGTAAAGACTTTGCTTTGATTGAGATTAAGTCGAATTGTCCAAGATTGTTCATGGAAATAACTACCAGTAAGAGACGACAATTCTTCAAGGTATTGATTTAATAACATATACTCGTAGTTTAAAGAAAAAATATTTTATGTATTGTAACCTAGACATTAATTAGTTATTATATAAATATAGCTAGCCCTCTCGTGTTGCTGCGCCCTTACAGGGTGTCACATGTATACCTATTTCTGTTTGTTCCATCTTGGATTGTGATGTGATATGCAATAAACTATTGAATTTGAATTTGAATTTGATTTTGATTTCTTATACACGACTCTTGCTCCAGGTCTTTCAAGCTTTCAACGGTATTCTGTATTTCCTCTACGCCTTCTACAAGCTCCATATTAGCCACTGAAAGAAAAAAACAGTAACAATCCATAAGTATTTTGAAAACAGTTGCTTTTTTAGATATGTTGCAAATAAAGTATCAAAAATGTCCGTGGCATACTAACCTAAGAAATCTGATATCGTTCGTAAGTACGCTGTTTTCGCATCCGATATCGCTTCCCGCTCGTCTCGTTTTTCTTTGTATTTACCAATCATGGTAAAAAGTAACTGACGCGTATTACTTTTAATAGTTTTGTTCATAATTAACACCAAAACTGTTCAAGAAAACCGCAATATTTATCCCAACCGCCACGAGTGACACGACAGTAAAGTGACGTTTGACGCAATTGGCATTGTTGCCATTTAAAAAGTTTTTATTAAATCTCAGTCTCAACTTTCATTAGCCAGACTCTAGCAGAAAAGTGACAAATTTATTTTTCAGCAACTATCTTGTGTAAGGTTACTGCAAAGTTTTTTTTGTAATGTTATAGTTAGAAGGTTTCTGTATAATTACGTTTGAAACTTTTAAAATATTGAGGTTGCAAAGTTACAACAATATTTGGCAAGTAACTTGAAGATTCGCATTTTGTCATGCTACTTTTCATCAACATTGCATAAGTCATGTTCAAACACATTGAAATTTTGAGGTGTGGTAGTTTTCTTGAAAGTTTCTTTGGCAATGTTGAATTAATGGCAGAATTGTAAGTTGCGGGAATTTCATCATTGTAGCTTTTAAAATGTTGCAATTGAAAGCTTAAAATAACCTAACAGGAATAATGTTACAATACTAACCAAATTTGCATTATAATGTTTTATTTAAAAGGTTGCTGAATGATTGCGTTTGAAAGTTTCAAAATGTTAAGCATGCAAAGTTGCAACAATATTACACAAATAACTTACATGAACATTTGTAACGCTACTTTGCACCAAATATTTTTATTATATAACTTTACATTTAAAAGATTCCTGTAACACTGAATTTGAAACTTTCAAAATATGACGGACGCAAAGTAACAACAATGTTATAAAAATAAGTTGCAGTAACTTTGATATTACACGTTTAGGCAACATTTATTGTGCCACGTTTTATCTGCAATGTTGCTACAAGTTACGGCGACATTGCATATGCCTCATTCGAATACCTGAACTACATCAACATTGTAGACAAGTTAAGTTTGAAACTTTCAAAACATTACGAATGCAAAGTAACAACAATGTAATAAAAATAAGTTGCAGTAACTTTGCTATGGCACTTTTAGGCAACATTTATTGTGCCACGTTTTATCTGCAATGTTGCTGCAAGTTACGGCGACATTGCATATGCCACATTCAAATACCGCAAAAATGTAAATTATTTAAAAATTGCGTTGGCAACGTTAATAATGTGAACTACATCAACATTGTAGACAAGTTGAGTTTGAAACTTTCAAAACATTACGAATGCAAAGTAACAACAATGTAATAAAAATAAGTTGCAATAACTTTGATATGGCACGTTTAGGCAACATTTATTGTGCCACGTTTTATCTGCAATGTTGCTGCAAGTTACGGCGACATTGCATATGCCACATTCAAATACCGCAAAAATGTAAATTATTTAAAAATTGCGTTAGCAACGTTAATAATGTGAACTGCATCAACATTGTAGAAAGGTTGAGTTTGAAACTTTCAAAACATTACGAATGCAAAGTAACAACAATGTAATAAAAGTAAGTTACAATAACTTTGATATGGCACGTTTAGGCAACATTTATTGTTCCACGTTTTATCTGCAATGTTGCTGCAAGTTACGGCGACATTGCAAATGCATCGTTTGAATACCGCGAAAATGTAAATTATTTGAAAGTTGTGTTGGCAACGTTAATAATGTGAACTACATCAACCTTGTAGAAAGGTTGAGCTTGAAACTTTCAAAACATTACGAATGCAAAGTAACAACAATGTAATAAAAATAAGTAGCAGTAACTTTGATTTGGCACGTTTAGGCAACATTTATTGTGCCATGTTTTATCTGCAATGTTGCTGCAAGTTATGGCGACATTGCATATGCCACATTCGAATATCGCGAAAATGTAAATTGCGGTAACTTTCTAGAAAGTTGCGTTGGCAACGTTGATAATGTGAACTACATCAACATTGTAGAAAGGTTTCTGCAAGGTTCTTGCTCAGTGGGTATATTTGTGAAATTAATTGAATGTGAAACGTTGTTTGTGAAATGAACATTTGTGAATCAATTTCCGGTAAAACATTAGTGAACTTAAAATTACACAATATTAGGGATGGTTTTTTTCTCTAGTCTACCCCATGGTGTGGGGTGTTTTAGATAGGTCTTTTAAAAATATTGTGTTTGTGAAAACAATTTTTCGATTAAGGGATCCGTTTGTGTAATATTAAGCTCTAGTGCTAATTTTGTTAAGAGTCAAGTGTCTTCCCACCTACAGCCAAAAATACATTTACTAAATATCTGAAAAATATCTTAAAAGCACATATAATGATATAATTTTTTTTTCAACTGTGCGGCGATACGGAACCCTCGCTGCGCGAGTTTGACTCACACATAACCGGTTTTATTTAAGCCCTACTATCGTCCTACATACTAATATTAAGTTTAAACGTGTCTGTCTGATTGTAGGTCTTCGGTAACGGAAGGTAACGCAGAATAAGCGCATGCACGTAGCAATCCTCTAAAACAGCTCCTAAATGGAAATGTTCGCCTCAAATCACTGCTAACTTGCAAACGTCTTACTAAAGCGGAAAGATGTTCTTTAGCTAGATGCCTCGTATCTCATCTTATAGACACAACTCCAGGAACGATATTAAAGCCGGCACAGCTTGAACAGTGGGCTCAATATATAAAAGAACTGCTTCCAGAGGAGGACAAGAAATTTTACTATTTTTCAGTGGGGACTGATTTATTTCCATACCGACCATACCATACCATATTTGGTAGTCGCCAGCTACCTTCAAAAGGCAGGCGTTACTAAGGTTGCCTTTAGGATAATTGGAATAATGAACGCAAGAAGCTACTTCCAAAAGCATAATCCCATTTGCAAAGAAGAGCTCACTGCAAAAGGGATGCAGTAGCTCTGATTCATCAGAAATAACTGCATTAGGTTTGTATGTTTTATGTTGTTATCATTCAAGGATTTCCAAATATTAACAATAACATAAACATGATATGTTGTTGAACTTTTCACGAGCGAGACACGATTCTCAATAAAATTGTTTGTTATTCCTTTGTCATTACTTTAAGTATAATTCTTTACAGACGCAGACCAAGTAAGCAACCGTGAACAATGTCTAAAGATTGTCGAAGACTTCTAAGGCAATGAAATCACAGACTATCTACGAGACGCTTGGAAGAAGAAGGCGTATCGCTCTCTTAGCAAAACTTGAGTTTACAGATAAATATTTGAAGAAATTCCCGGTGTTGAAAAATCAACAAATAGCATCACACTTAATCGATATAGATTTCGGAGAATGTTCACCATCTATAGATATCGGTCTGACAGAAGAATTACAGAAACATTAATAAGCAATTATATGTAAAGCAAAAGAGAAATATTTAAAGTTGCGAGATAAGACTCAGAGGACCATACTAGATAATATATTGAAAGGTATAGATTCAGGTCCATATATTGACATTATTATAAATATAATGCACCTTAATTAAAAATTACATAAACTAAAATCATCATGATAGGTCTATAAAAAAAAAGTCCTGACTGTCAATCATTCATTCATTCACTCACTTGACTGACTCGTCAGCCCCCAGCCCAAAACCCTTGCTAGAAAGCTGAAATTTTGCAACGAGGTTAGCTTTTTGATATAGATAAGGAATGAGAAATGTTTTTTTTTAATTTCCAAGGGATTTGTTATTACATGCGGGTGAAGCCTTAAGCAAAAACTACTTAAAAATACATAAGGATTTACTATTATTATTAGGTAACCATTGATTATTGTTTCAGGTGGTGACACTCTAGCGTGTCAATGATGAAATACCTCCTGTATTTCATCATTGACACTCATTCTATTGATAACAATTTAATGTCTTACACACTTTAATTAGATACTAAACTATTAACTACTTTATAATTGTCTTAATTGTCTTTGTGTATCACTATTTACTACCAGCTACTGAATCATGAATTTAATGGACACAACCATGAATTTAATGGACACTACGAAACGTGGGACAGTTCCTCGGCACGCGCCTAGCTTGGGCTCGGTCTAGATTTAAACTGTGACTCCCTCCGTGGCCGCCCGAGACTCTGCCGAAGCAATACATAGCTAGATGTATGTGATGCTTGCGCGTTTGTAGCACCATCAAGTACCATCACCTCTCCGACACTGCCATCCTGCGAGACACACGTCCTCGTGTGTTTTTTTTAATTCTGCATTTTAAACATAAGTCGCCACCGGGTGTCATCTTGGTCGTCTTCTTTGTCTGGTTGATATCCCACTTCTGATGACGGAGGAGGAGGTATTTCATCATTGACACTCATTTTATTGATAACAATTTAATGTCTTACACACTTTAATTAGATACTAAACTATTAACTACTTTATAATTGTCTTAATTGTCTTTGTTTATCACTATTTACTACCAGCTACTGAATCATGAATTTAATGGAGACAACCATGAATTTAATGGACACTACGAAACGTGGGACAATTCCTCGGCACGCGCCTAGCTTGAGCTCGGTCCAGATTTGAACTGTGACTCCCTCCGTGGCCGCCCGAGACTCTGCCGAAGCAATACATAGCTAGATGTATGTGATGCTTGCGCGTTTGTAGCACCATCAAGTACCATCACTTCTCCGACACTGCCATCCTGCGAGACACACGTCCTCGTGTGTTTTTTTTTAATTCTGCATGTTAAACATAAGTCGCCACCGGGTGTCATCTTGGTCGTCTTCTTTGTCTGGTTGATATCCCACTTCTGATGACGGAGGAGGAGGTATTTCATCATTGACACTCATTTTATTGATAACAATTTAATGTCTTACACACTTTAATTAGATACTAAACTATTAACTACTTTATAATTGTCTTAATTGTCTTTGTTTATCACTATTTACTACCAGCTACTGAATCATGAATTTAATGGACACAACCATGAATTTAATGGAGACTACGAAACGTGGGACAGTTCCTCGGCACGCACCTAGCTTGGGCTCGGTCCAGATTTGAACTGTGACTCCGTCCGTGGCCACCCGAGACTCTGCCGAAGCAATACATAGCTAGATGTATGTGATGCTTGCGCGCACCATCAAGTACCATGACCTCTCCGACATATATAAAAGATGAGCCCATGTGACGGTAGCGAAACGGCCAAGCCCATATTTTTAATAAGGTGTAGAGTTTGTGAAGTTAGAGCTTGTAGAGTTAGGGCGTATAGATTTAGTAGCTTGGCTCTACATGACATCTGATAACTTTTTGACAGTGCGAGCCATATGGTCGTCTTGGCAACATTTTACATGAAAATGTTTTTGGTGGTATTTCACTTCTTTTGTAAGTTTGTAACACCCCAAAAGTGTGATGTCACCTTTTCTTGCTTGGTTTACATGAAGACGGGGGAGGCGTCAGCCCTGGCTCGCTTAGAGCGCCGTTTTGACGCCTACCATTGTCTACTTACAGCTAGTATTCGACAGAGACTGTCGGTACAATACCTGATCATTTAGTTCATCCTTTCTTTTGCTTGGAGGCTTTCCTCACTGGTTCCTGGCTGAGTGTCGTGGCGGCTATTTAGCGAGCGAACGAGCTTCACGCCCATACCTGAAGGAGCCGGTGTACTTGTAATAACTTGTAAATTACTCTCTCGTCTTGGATAACAAACCGTCGACATTGAACCGGCTTGATTTACACTTAGGTACTCACTTTATCTCACGCATATCGACACGGAGCGTTTATATCCTAGATCTAGGTTCCTCTATCCACATTCTGAACTCATATTTAACCCGTTTTACAACAGTAATTCCTTGTTATTTTCAATGCAAAACCCGGGCTTCTCTTTACTTACCCATTGGTATCTATTTTTGTAACCTCTAACTGTGCGGGCCTAAAGGCATGGTTGATTAGTATTTAAGTACCAAGTAGGGGGGACGTCCTCTATTCTTACCACTCTTGTTTGGATTGAACCTAATTATAGTTGATTTATTGGGGATGTGAACCTAACCTATACTTAATAAATTACAACGAATGAACTAACGGTTTATTAATTAACTCCACCATCGATCCTGTTTGTGGCCGGTCGCTCTTTCTACGGCGCCCAACCCTCTAGCGATTGGCCCTCGAGCCAAGTGACCACACGACCCCAGTCTCATGCCACGGGCAAAAATCTAGTGTTACAGTGGCGTACCCAACGTATGGCTCGAAGGATCGTTGGTGTGGTTCTAGGTAGACGTGGGTCGTTACGTCAATTTCAAGAAACGTAACGAAACCAGTGACTTGGTCGGCGTCACCTGTTTCAAAAGTAGTGATTTTTGTAACTAGTTATTTTTATTCAGCTACTGTGATTGTTTGCATAAATACCTCCACCAATTATGCAGTTACACACGAAACGAAAATAAGTTAAATCACTATCTAACAGTTTATGAACTTTATGTCTATCAAAAAATTAACTTCCCTTCATACTTTATTCAGGCTTAGGACTGACTGCATTAAATGTATTTATGATTGATTAGTGTTTACTATGAAACTATGATTTTAATAAAATTATTAATGCAGGCGTATTTAAAAGTAAATTTGATTGTATATACAATGATGAGTATATTTACAGTTTATTTACACTTTTGATATATTTACAGTTTATTTACACTTTTTTAACGTTTTCTTTCACTGTCATTTGTTTTTGCACTTTTATTTACACGGTACAATTATTTTGTTTGTTTGGCTATACACACAGTTTTTATTTTTTATAATATACACATTTACATTTTTTAAACACATTTTTTAGTTTTATGTCTTTTATTTTACTCTATCAAAAATCTTTTTGGATTTAAATTAACATTTAAATAACTCAATTGGGCAACTTTGTGTGTCTTCAGTTGTGTGCGGCGGTTATTAATCGTCAGCCCAGTCTTGCTGAAAATTCTCTCGCACGGAACTGAAGTTGCCATTATGTTGCCATACTTACGTAGAAGTATGGCAAGGTTGGGATATATGTGGCGGTTAAGTTGCCACCATTGCAACGGACAATTAAATTTCCCACTGTCGTTAAACATAGGAAGGATGTTGTCTTTTAGATATGAGTCCACTTCCTTGATGGCACACGACAAAGTTGTACCTACTTGCTGATGCTGCGTGCCGACAATACTGTTTAAAATTGTCCACGGTGAAAATTTATCTCGTACCTGTAATGTAGCTGAGGTTGAAGGGGCTTGTTGCGGTTGGTTTTCCCCATGTCGTCGCCGTCTAATATCAGTTGCAAGTATCTCTTCCAGCATTTTCTTTGCTTTTGCTGCCTCATTTGTATCAGAGAATACATTTATTTTGTATCTTGGGTCTAAAATTGTACATATCGAGAACGTGCCACTTCTCTCAACACCTTCGAGTCTTTTGTCTAAGCCTGTCCGAAGTGCTGTAATTATATTATTTGTAATACCATTAAAGCCTTCCAGGATCAGTTGGTCACAAGATTCCCTAAGACAGCGTGTCATGACTATGATGGTACTGGCTGTCATATAATCTTCACCACTCATAGCTTTCGTAGCTTCGTCGAAAGGTTTTAAAACCTTACACAGTTCGTGAAACATTGTCCATTCCTCGACAGTTAAGATTGGTAAATCTTTTTTAAGAATTGCAACTGTGGCACATATTTGATTTTCTAGTTCAACAAATCGCTGTAACATAGCAAACGTAGAGTTCCACCTGGTTGGTACTTCCTGTATCAAGCGCTTTGGTGTCACGTCCGGCTTTTCCTGTGATTGCGCTTTTAATAATTTTTCTAGCGCTACTGTACTTGTCTTAAAATGTCGGACGATAGTTTTAACTTTATCCAAAGAAGCTTGGACTAACTTCAGGGCATCTTGCACTATTAAGTTCAACGTATGGCCATAGCATCCGTAATGCTTCCACCCTATATCAGCTATAGCTTTTCTGACGTTGGCTGCGTTGTCACTAACAATAAAATTTATTTTATTTGTTACATTCCACTCGTCGGTCGTTACGAGCAATGCAGCTTGAATATTCGCACTGCTGTGCGTATCTTTAAACTCTGCACATTTTAGTAAAAATGTTTTAAGAAAGAGATCTTTCGTTATGTAGTGCCCCGTAACAGCAATGTATGCATCATTGACCCGAGACGTCCATAAGTCTGTTGTTAGGGATAGAAATTCAATGTCCTTTATTTCTTCTTTTTTTCGCAGAACTGTTTGGTCGTATAACGCGGGAATCAGGATGTTAGATACGGTTTTTCGCGATGGTAACTCGTAACCAGGTATGTGCCGCGCAAATTTTTTAAAAGCCCGTTCTTCCACTAACGAGAAAGGGTGATAACTATCTATAAACAGATCGGCCAGGTCATTATCGATTTGTCTTTTTTTTGTTACTGTAACTTTTTTACCAATTCCGTAGCTCTCAATGCGCTGTTGAGCAGCACGGTATATGGGTATGGTCGTTGCAGCAGCGGACGTAGAAATTGAGGCAGCATCGGAGCTGGACGACGAGGGCTGAGGTTGGACATCACCTGGGGGTTCCTGCCCATGACTTTGTCCTAGGGTCCTTGCCGTTGATTGCGCGGTACAAATGGATGTATACGCATGGAGATGTTTTCGCTTCAAATGTGTTTTCAAATTCGCAGTTGAAGTTTTGAAGCTATAAACTTCACCACAACTGTTGCATTTCGCTTTTTTTTCATTATCCAGTTTATGAAAAAACTCCCATAAAGCACTAGAATTTAATCGAGACATTTTTACAAGTTTTTTATTTACACTTCACTATATTTACACTTATACAATCTACATTCTACACTAATTATATTTACATATGTAATAACAAAGAAACGTTGCATTAAATTTACATAAAACACCAAAATAATAGATAAACGTTAATTTTGCGAAGAAAGTACTCAAAATTATACACAAGTACAACGACAATAACTAAAACAAACTGAACTATTTTTTAAATTCAATCAAAGTGACGCTCGCTTCCCGGAATCGCGAGATTCGCGAGATTCACGAGCCATTGAAATTATTTACAAAAAGAGATCACTCTATTTTATTATCTATGTGTATATAATTACGTATGAAAATTAAACGTTTACTAATACTTTTACGCTGTTTTGTATTCGGTTGTATGACACGGCATGTGAGCGTTCGGATTACTTCGGATTTGTTCGTGTCCAGTCCACCCGCTCTCGCTTACTCGGAAATTTTCGATCTGCCATCTCTCTCGCTCGCTAGCCCGGCCGGTAGGCGCGATGCGAAAGAAACATAACGCTGTGCGCTCGACCGACCGACAGTCGACTCTCGCTCGCTCTGTCGCTCGACTACTCACACCACTCACCCAACAATCGTCAATCACAGATAACAGTAATAAATAACGCATTTACAAAAATCACTACTTGTTATTTGACCCGAAACTAGTGATTCGGTTACATGCTGCGTAGCTAGTTATTGTATCTAGTGACGTGAAATAACGCCCACGTCTAGTTCTAGGTACTATGATTATAGTGAGGTAGGTCTAAGAATTGGCATATATATTGGTGGTTTCTCTTTAAACAAAATAATATGACAACGTATGTTCTTATGTGTTAAATGACTTTCTTTGCTATTTTAACTAGCAACTGCTTACTTTATTAAGCATTTATTATTAACTTCCACTCTGGGTGTATTAACTGTTATAATAAGTGTGTACTTTAATTTACTGTGTAAGAAAGGCTGCTTGGCCTCAGTATTGCTTGCTGGCACTTACGCTCTTCGGTCATTTACTACTTTTTAAGGAATACCTATATATAAACTTCTATTTTTTGTTAAAATGGATTTGTCAATTAAAATATAATGGTTGACAAAAGAGGAGCTTGCGCACGAACTGACAAAATTACAGATACCTTTTAAAACTTCTGACACATGCGACATCCTACGAAAGTTGTCCCGTCAAACGCGGTCTCTCATCCAACGTGGCAGCCTCAAACCGGGCACCAGCGCTCCTGTTGATCTCGCTGGCGAACTAGCACTTTGTCGCACTGCGATTAAAGGCCTGCAGAAGGAGGTGGCTGAAGGAACAACACTGTCGGAGGCTCGTAGAGAACGGTTAACAGGTCGAGTCGAATATTACCTAGGTCGTTTGGAGGGAGTCTCGGATCAGGGAGATGAGGTTCAAACCCTCAAAGGTGTTCTGGTCAGTTGCCTATCTTCTCTTAATCCCGCAGGGGACTCTTCAGATTCGGATGTTGAAGTTTTCCGCTCTCCGATGAAGCCGCAGTCTACGGTGACGTGTCGAGCCGAGCCGCGCTACAACCTTGCTAGCTTAAACCTTAAATACAAAGGGGATACGTGCGTGCGTGCTTTTCTTACGCGCCTGGAGGAACTCCGGGTGGCGCGCGCGATCCCCGAACGGGTTATTTTTACCGGTTTTCCGGATATTCTGGATGGACCAGCTCTCTTTTGGTTCCGTTCCCGTAAGGGTGACTTTTCCCGCTACGCGGACCTTTTAACTGCTCGTAAAGCAGACTTCGATATTCCGGATTACGATTTCAGATTACTAGGCGAGATAAGGGCCCGCACCCAAGCTAAACACGAGTCTATCGTCGTGTACCTGTCCATCATGGGTGCGCTGTTTTCTCGGTTGACCGTACCGCTGGCGGAAGCCGAACAATTGGACATCTTACTACGCAACATAAGGCCTGGATATAGCCGTGAGCTGGCCTTGATTGACGTGACCTCTATACAGCAGCTGAAGGACCTGTGCATGCGTCTCGAACTTGCAGGTTCGCGCTCAAGTAATTTTACCGAACCTTCTTCATCCGGTTACACGGTAGGGCCGGACGTGCAAGTGCGAACACGCAATGCCCCTGCGTTTCGTAGGCAGGAGGTTGACTCTGTAGACAAGCCCGCGGGTCCGTATTGTTTCAGGTGTAAGCAGGCGGGCCACAAAACTGGTCGCTGTCAGCGATCTCGCGACTTGGTGTGCTGCGAGTGCGGTCACCCGGGCGTGCGTACACCGGAGTGTCCTAGGTGTAGGGAGATTGTCTCTTCTCCAAAAAACTAAATTACCAGGTCTCGCATAAAACCCGCAATGCGCGACCTGTCAAAGCTTCTTTTCTACCTTCTCCTGACGACTATCGTCCCTACTTGACTGTGCAGGTTCTCAACGTGAACGTGTGCGGCCTTCATGATTGCGGCGCAGCGTGCTCTGTGCTTGGAGCGAATGCACATGTCAAGTTCTTAAATTTAAATATAAAAATGATATCTTTCGACCGTCCGCGCGTCTTACGTGTCGCTGACGGCGTTGACTACGTTTGTCGGTTTTACATGAACTTACCGATCCAATACAAGGAGGAAGTTCAACTAGTTATGTTTCACGTCCAGCCGGAGATTAAGCTGCCGATACATTTCGGGATTAATTTTTGGAAGGCCTTCAATCTCGCGCCTGACGTCCTTGCGTGTCTGCCGACTTCTATTTCTTCGGTCGAAACCATTGTAGGTAGCGTGGAGGAGGATGGCTTGCGAAACTACGAGGAACTCACGCCTGCGCAAAAACGTGAACTCGACTCGATCCAAAATTTATTCGACGAAATCAACACCGATAGGATAGGACTAGGTTGCACGTCTTTAATCCAACACGTGATTAACATCGGTGATGCGAGACCGATTAAGCAAAAATACTACAGGCTTAGTCCGGAAAAGCTAAAATACTTAAATGCGGAGTTGGACCGCATGTTAAAAAATAAGGTCGTGGAACGGTCTTTCGGCGAATGGAACTCTCCTCTTACTATGGTCCCTAAGGCCAACGGGGAGGTTCGTCTCTGCTTGGACAGCCGTCGACGTAATGCGGTGTCAAAGACTGACGCCTACCCTTTGCCCTACATCAACTATATTATAGATAACTTACGCGATGCTAAGTATCTCACTTCCCTCGATTTGAGTGCGGCGTACCACCAAATTCCTTTGCATCCTGACTCGAAGGAAAAAACTGCTTTCACGGTGCCAGGCCGGGGCCTATTCCATTATAATCGTATGTGTTTCGGTTTGGTGGGAGCCAGTGCTACGATGCAACGGCTCATGGACAGCTTGTTCGCCGCGGAATTTGATAACAAGGTGTTCGCGTACATAGACGATATCGTCGTTTGCACCTCCACCTTTGAGGAGCATGTGGATATTCTCCGTCGCGTCCACAAAAAATTAAAAGACGCTAACTTAACTACTCCACATTTCTTTAGGGTTATTCTTACATTTTTGAAAAGAGTCATAATAGTATTTGTTCTTTGTCTTATTCATTAGTATCGTAGTTTCGTTTCTTTCTTTCTTGAACGTTGCCAATAAGTCGGCACTTTCTGGATTCCTTTTTAATTGTTGCCACAGTTCATTCCTTTTGTTTATTTTTATCATTATGTCTTTGTTGATCCAGTCTTGTCTCAGCGGGTTATTAATTTTAGTTTTTAAAACAGTACTACTAATTATTAAGTTTTTAATAGAATCGTGTAAACAATCGAAGTTACCATCATATATTCTAAAACGCTCTTCCGTTAGTTTACGTAATTCTTCGTAGTTAATCGCCTCATACTGTGTTTTAATGCGAGTTTTTATCTTACTATTTTTCATTTCTAGAATTATTTGCTTATGATCCGAAATCGAGGAGTCAGCAAGAGCTATGTGAATATTTTTATCGTTAATGTTTGTTTCAATATGGTCCAAAATACTGTTTGTTGTGGCTGTTGTACGTGTTGAATATTTTTTGTCTATCTTATTAATGATATTATACCCGTTTTCCTTGAGCATATCTGTGTATATTTTTGTACTGCTGTCCTTTACCAGTAAATTAATATTAAAATCGCCGAAAACCATTGTTCGTTTTCCCTTCGGCAATTGTCTTTCAAAATCTTCTATAAATGTGCCTATATGCATATCTCCTGGTTTGTAGATCAAGCCAATGTTCAGGTCAAATTTTTGAGTGTGTAACCATAAGAAGTTACTACCATTTACATATTTCCCTTCAATTAGATTATGCTTTATACTCTTGTGCATGTAAATAGATACTCCTCCTCCCCTTTTGTCCGTCCTGTAATTGCAATAATGTAAATAATTAGGAATTTCCAAATAAGTCGCCTCTTCTTCGGATTTGATCCACGTTTCAGTAAGAAGTATTACATGGAACTGTCTACTTATTAGCTTTATAATGCATTTTAGTTCGTCCAGTTTTCCATGTCTTACGAGACCTCTGATATTGGTGTAGAAGAAATTAAAAGAACCATCGATGGTTTCCAGGTCATCATATTTGTCTATTACTTGGTAGGTAAAAAGTTGTTTGCTGTCTGCATTTGTTTCGTTAGTGGTGCTTAATGGTTGTTGCTCGAGCTGCTGTCGTTTTTTGGAAGTGATATTATTTTTGGACATCCCTTTATATATTTGATGGTGAGGCCAGTTTCTCCGTTTCCTAGCCTATTTGCTAGTTGCTCACGTAAAATCTTCATATACGCCTGTTGAGACGGAGTTTGATCGGAAAAAAGCTTAATTGAGTCGTGGTGATAATTTTCTCTGCTTCGTAAAATTTCTTTTGCGATCACACCCGAGTCGAAACATACTTTAAGAGGACGATTCGTTCCTGGCCTGTGTTTTCCAATACGTATGACTTTCCAAGGTTGCGGTGCTTCGTTCGTTTTTAGGACAGATTTGAGAATGTTTTCAACTTCGCGCTTTTCTTCGAACTTTCCTATCCCCTGCGAGGTAAAAGAACTCAAGCGTTTCCTAGGCATGGCTGGTTGGTATCGTAGGTTCATTAAAAATTTCTCTCAGGTAGCTCGCCCTCTGACTCGGTTGACGAGTAAGAAATGTAAGTTCGAGTGGACACCGGAGGCTAACGCGGCGTTCAACACTCTGAAGTCTGCTCTCATCACTGCTCCTATTCTGAAGTGCCCCGACGTTAGCCTTCCTTTCTACCTCCATACGGATGGGAGCTCTTTCGCGATTGGCGGGATGCTGGCCCAAAGGACAGATGACGTGGACCACCCAGTTGCCTACTGCAGCCGTACCTTGAATGCGCAGGAGGTTAACTACACGGCCACTGAGCGTGAACTTCTGGCGGTCATCTATGCTTTGGAGCAGTATCGCCCATATGTCGAGGGTTCCAAATGTTACATCGTTACGGACCACGCCACTCTTCAATGGTTTTATAAATTAAAGAACCCTTCGGGTAGACTCAATAGGTGGGCCTGTCGCTTGAGTCAGTTCGACTTTGAGATCATCCACCGCAAGGGCAAGGAACACGTGATTCCCGATACTCTCTCGCGAATTAAGGTAGACTCTATAACTTTTGACCCTGGTACTGTACAAGATCCCTGGTATTCTAAGGTATTCAAAGGCTGTAGTGACACTCCTAGGATGTACCCTAACTTTACGGTTACTGATGGTAAACTTTTCCGCCTCTCAAAAAATAAATATAGCCTCACCTCTAGATTCGAGTGGAAACTGGTGGTGCCTAGTGAGCATCGTGAGGAAATCTTACGGCAGTATCACGATGAGCCGACTTCGGGTCACTTTGGTGTCGCCAAGACCCATAAGCGGATAAGTGCAGATTACTTTTGGCCGAACTCGTACCGCGATGTGGAGAAGTACGTCGCCTCCTGCGAAGTGTGTAAGTGCTACAAGCCTGCCAACACGGCTCGTGCTGGTCTCATGGGCAATCCTCGCGTGGTTACTAAGCCTTGGGAAGCGATCTCCTGTGACATCCTGGGTCCTTTTCCTCCATCCTACGCTCAGAACCAATACCTCTTCGTCTGTGTCGACTATTTTAGTAAGTTTTCACACTTGTTTCCGTTGCGTAATGTCACGGCTAAGTCGATCGTTAAGTGTTTGGAGAAAGGGGTGTTCTTGCGTGACGGGGTTTGTAAATATATCTATGTCGATAACGGCCCACAGTTCATTTCCCGGGATTTCCGGGATTTGATGACTAAATACAATGTGCCTAACATATTCTACAATCCCCGTTACCACCCCCAGACAAATCAAACGGAACGCTTGAACCGCGATATCGTGCGTGCCATAGCATCTTACGTGCGTTCTGATCATCGTAAGTGGGATCAGAACATACCCGAGATCCAATGTGCGCTTAACACGGTGGTTCATGAAAGTACCAAGTTCACTCCGTTTTACTTGAACCATGGTAGGGAAATGGTGTTGGATGGAGCTCTGCTCAATCTCGATGTTCCTGTCGACCCGGTGTCGGTAGTTTTGGAGCGCGAGCCATTTTCCTCGAACCTGTCTCATCTGCGAAGTATTTTTTTTACTGTACAAGGCCATATACGAAAGGCCTACACTCGGAACGTAAAGTACTACAATCTGCGGAAACGTCCCGTCCAATATGAGGAGGGTCAGATCATTTACAAGAGGTGTTTTCCCTTGTCTAACGCAGATAAATACTTCAGTGCAAAACTCTCACCTAAGTATGAGAAGTGCGTGATCAGCGCGAAGCATGGCCCTTTGGTTTATTCCTTAAAGTCTATGGAAGGTAAACCTGTAACACCCCAAAAGTGTGATGTCACCTTTTCTTGCTTGGTTTACATGAAGACGGGGGAGGCGTCAGCCCTGGCTCGCTCAGAGCGCCGTTTTGACGCCTACCATTGACTACTTACAGCTAGTATTTGAAAAGGACTGTCGGTACAATACCTGATCATTTAGTTCATCCTTTCTTTTGTTTGGAGGCTTTCCTCGCTGGTTCCTGGCCGAGTCTCGTGGCGGCTATTTAACGAGCGGACGAGCTTCACGCCCATACTTGAAGGAGCCGGTGTACTTCTAATAACTTGTAAATTACTCTCTCGTCTTGAATAACAAACCGTCGACATTGAACCGGCTTGATTTACACTTAGGAACTCACTTTATCTCACGCATTTCGACACCGAGCGTTTATATCCTAGATCTAGGTTCCTCTATCCACATTCTGAACTCATATTTAACCCGTTTTACAACAGTAATTCCTTGTTATTTTCAATGCAAAACCCGGACAGCGGTATTGTTTGGTTAGTTGTTTTGTCATAGTATAAAACGTCACTTTGACGTTTGACATTAGACTAAGGCATCGTCTAGTCGGCGGGTGAGCAGATTGATTTACCGGTTTCCATCTTACATTCTTATTTACTAGTTCCAGATGTTTTATTCACTTAATTTCAGCTAAGCAAAAGTCCTTCTTTACTGGGAAGGATCGGAAGTGTTAGTGCTTTTCTCTTCGATTTGAATCGGTTAGGTTGGCAGCGACCGGAGATCCATTGGAATGCGGCAGGAACATCACTACGGCGTCACTTACGTTTGCAGGCCGGTCATCGAGAGATGATTCAGATCTTCTGCTGTGATTCCGTGTGAATAAAAGCCGATAAATGCCGTGGCCGAGTAAATCATATCGTTGCTAATCATGTCTAGACGTTTACTTTGCCCTTGAGGCCGGGTTTCACAGTGAGTATGCTGTAACTTTCGCGTATATTATTCACGGTGCCGCGCCGATGCCGGCTTTTAAAGACTCACTTCGATTCCTTTCAGGTCAGGATGCCTCTTGTTCATCACGAATAACTGCTGTGCTCGTGTCTTACGTCTTAACGTGCGCTGTCGCGCGTCTTAAAGGTAAATTTTCATGTTGAAAGTGTACGTCGCAATAGCGTCACGTAATCGCCACGTTCTGTTTCTAAAGTACGCCCGGTCTGTTTCAGATGGTCAATACGGTGTTATTGCTAACCCAACTCTGCGGTCTCTGAGTATAAAAGCCAATTGCTTCTAGTTTACTGCCCGAAAAGGTAAACTTTATTCATTAAAAGTGATGAGTTGTCTGTCGGGTGAGGTGTCTGTGTTTGTTTCTTTTCTGAAATGTTATATTGTACATTCAAGGGCTCCAAGGCTACCCTGGAAGCTCCAAGGCTATTCTGGAAGCTTCAAGGCGGAGGTTATCGTCTTGCATGCTGCGTGCCCGTGAGTGCTGCGACGTGGCTGTGCATGAGGGAGTAACCGAGCGGTGATGCGCACACCTCTCGTGGGATCCTGCAGCCCCGCGTACATGGATGCCGCGTGACGTTAACCTTATTTTCCTTACTTTCTATTTTTCACATTAACCTATTATGCTACCTGAGCCATCCTGAGACTGCGTAGGTAACAAGCGCCTCTTTTGTCCTCGATAATTATTCTAGTAGGGGATAAGTTGTGGCACGGGTTTACTGATGCTAATCTCGTAGGTGACCCGGGCTTCTCTTTACTTACCCATTGTTATCTATTTTTGTAACCTCTAACTGTGCAGGCCTAAAGGCATGGTTGATTAGTATCTAAGTACCAAGCAGAGGGGACGCCCTCTATTCTTACCACTCTTGTTTGGATTGAACCTAATTATAGTTGATTTATTGGGGATGTGAACCTAACCTATACTTATTAAATTACAACGAATGAACTAACGGTTTATTAATTAACTCCACCATCGATCCTGTTTGTGGCCGGTCGCTCTTTCTGCGGCGCCCAACCCTCTAGCGATTGGCCCTCGAGCCAAGTGACCACACGACCCCAGTCTCATGCCACGGGCAAAAAATCAAGTGTTACAAACCTTTGGGGAAGTTTCATATCAAGGACTTGCTCGAGCGGGGCGAGGATCGACTGGAGGCCGGTGCCTCCCAATAGATTAATCTTTTAATATGTAGGTCAGTTTGTTTATTTATTTATCTAGTTCCTAGCGAAATATGCTACGTGAACGATAAGTATACTACTGTCTTTATGTTCTACTGTGTTTATGTCCTTTGCACGCCTTACCCGTAAGCTGTTAGCCGTAGTTATGTGTTATATTTAACGTATATGTTGTCCGGACTTGCTGAGATTTTTGGCGTTGGTAGAAGATTTGTCCTGACCGTTGGCTCTTATAAAGGATTGTATTACTGGAATGAAAGCATGTTGAAGTAGAGTGGAGTAGGCTAAGTTTTTAATCTTAAGTAACCAAGGATGCGCATCCGTTTAATTTTAGTCGTGCTGTCGTGTTTAGTCTGTAGTAGGGTAAGACGTGCAGAGATTAGTAATAACAGTTTTGCCATTTAGTTGTAGGATTTCTTCCGTTTATGCCATAGGTGCAATCGGTTCGAGATAAAAGTATTTTAAAGGTTTTATCTTTTCTTTGTATAGTTTTTGTGAAAAGGACATTCTGGGTACAGAGTGCGTCCTATTTCCATTTCTTTTTAATTTCTGTATACTGGGCTCAGTTGAGATTTTCCTCTCCAGTTTAGGTTGAAATTAGTATGTTATAATTTCAACACTTGGTTCTAAATAGGGTCACTAAAGTATTCACTTAATTAATAGGGTTACTTCCACAGTCCTTATAAGTGGTTGTTCAATCATGGCACTTAAGCCACTTAAGAGGTGTCATACCCCTCATTATATTTGCAGCTTCTTTTGCAGAGCTGTAATTCCGCGGATGTTTCTTTCAGTTGAGATAGTTGTGTACTTAAACAGACACTAAGTTTGGTACATCTTTGATTTTTGAGCGTTTGGTTGGAGACAGAGTCAACCGACACTTAAACAATAGTTTATAAGTACACTTTAGCAAGTAGTAGACTTAGATTTCTTATTTTATCTTGGTCTTTTTGGAAGAATGTTATGTGTTTATGCGTAGTAGGTTCGAGACTGGCAACCACGTCTCGCGCTAGTGGACCAGGATCGGGCCTATGATTTAACGGATTTCCCCATTAAGGCGAAATCTATTGTAGGAGCAAGTAGTAGGGTTAGAATTTATTTTCTTATGATCTTTTTGGAAGAATGTTATGTGTTTATGCGTAGTAGGTGCGAGACTGGCAACCACGTTTCCCGCTAGTGGACCAGGATTGGGCCTATGATTTAATTGACTTTCCCATTATGGCAAAGTCCTTTGCAGTATGTGGTTTTTACACATGGGAGTGTGTATAATAATTTTATTTCAGAATCTTAGCGATTCTGAAATAAAATTATTTTTCCCAACTGGAACCCTACTGTAACACCCCAAAAGTGTGATGTCACCTTTTCTTGCTTGGTTTACATGAAGACGGGGGAGGCGTCAGCCCTGGCTCGCTTAGAGCGCCGTTTTGACGCCTACCATTGTCTACTTACAGCTAGTATTCGACAGAGACTGTCGGTACAATACCTGATCATTTAGTCATCCTTTCTTTTGCTTGGAGGCTTTCCTCGCTGGTTCCTGGCTGAGTGTCATGGCGGCTATTTAGCGAGCGAACGAGCTTCACGCCCATACCTGAAGGAGCCGGTGTACTTCTAATAACTTGTAAATTACTCTCTCGTCTTGGATAACAAACCGTCGACATTGAACCGGCTTGATTTACACTTAGGTACTCACTTTATCTCACGCATATCGACACGGAGCGTTTATATCCTAGATCTAGGTTCCACTATCCACATTCTGAACCCATATTTAACCCGTTTTACAACAGTAATTCCTTGTTATTTTCAATGCAAAACCCGGGCTTCTCTTTACTTACCCATTGGTATCTATTTTTGTAACCTCTAACTGTGCGGGCCTAAAGGCATGGTTGATTAGTATTTAAGTACCAAGCAGGGGGGACGCCCTCTATTCTTACCACTCTTGTTTGGATTGAACCTAATTATAGTTGATTTATTGGGGATGTGAACCTAACCTATACTTAATAAATTACAACGAATGAACTAACGGTTTATTAATTAACTCCACCATCGATCCTGTTTGTGGCCGGTCGCTCTTTCTACGGCGCCCAACCCTCTAGCGATTGGCCCTCGAGCCAAGTGACCACACGACCCCAGTCTCATGCCACGGGCAAAAATCTAGTGTTACAAGTTGCTTCTTTGTGTTCGCTTCATCTTGCATAATATCTTTTATCCGAAATACACTTGACATAACAGTTATCGCAGAACAACGTCAAACGTCATTTTATCCGGTGTTGCTAGAATTCTTACCTAATGAAAAACATAGATAGATAGATAGATAGATGGCGTCAGCATACCCTCCGAGTATGAAAAAGTAAGCGATCACTAATTTCGTAGATCTTAAGTAGGTCTTGGTGGCATAATTGGTAATGCGCCTGCATTGGCCCGGATTGCCAGAGGAGATGTAGGTTCGAATCCTGCCTAAGACCGACGAATTTTTTTCGCTTCAATATAATTTGAATTACGTACAGACGTTTCTGTTAAAATTTAAAAAAATGAAAAAAATCGTTCAAATCTGTCATGCAACTTGAAAGATAGAAACCCATAGAATAAGAATAGCATAGAAGCCGGACTATAAAATGAACTTTGCACCAACTATAATATTTCTACAGTATTTCGGCTGGCTATCGCTATCACGCTTGCACTCGCAACTGACAGTATATTTGTCACTCGTGTGTCATAGAAAAACGAAGATTGTCGATCGCTATTAAAAATTGTTTTACTGTACTAAGTTTTTAGATCGTACATTACGTAAGAGAAAATGAAAAAGGGGTAGTTTTGCTCAATCATCCAAAGGTTAGCTGGAAGAGAACCCTTAAAGGGATAAGCTCGTCTATGTCTATTAATATTCTGTAAAAAAGTGTTTACATACATACGTACACACGTTGGCGACATATCGAGATCTATTCAAATTTGACGTAACCTTGTGAAAATGCCATTTAAAGAAAAAATACCTTACTTTTTGCTTTATTATCCCTTATATACAGTCGAGGAAATTGATTCCTAGACCACTTTGGACTATGTCAAATTGACACTGTAAATAAAATCATTAGAAGTCTCTTACGTTTTGATTGATTACGTCACTTTGACATAGTCCAAAGTGGTCTAGGAATCAATTTCCTCAACTGTACTTAATAAGGAATCTAAAAAAGTATAGAGAAATAATATATGCGGTAGAGTCAGTCTTGTTTACTTTTAGCATAATGTGGTCTAAACTATTTTCTAATCTGGTTGGTTTACATAGACCTTGCAAAATACCATTGTTAATTGAAATTCAACATTGTTTTCATTTGTTTTATCTCATCGTGTATATCAATAAGTCGTGGTGTCTGTCGCCGTCTTTATGACCATAGACATAGACCTAACCATAGTATGTATGTATGTATGTATGTAAACTCTTTTTTGCACATAAACAATTACAGGACATGTTTGCATCAATATAGATAATGTACATAGGCGAACTTATCCCATATGGGATCTCTTCCAGTTAACCTTGGAGCAGAGTAAGCAAGGACAACGCAGAAGGATAAACAAATTAACAAAATTACAGGAAATAAAAAATAGTACATACAACAGAGAAACAGGAAGGAAATAAAATATCTTCTTTAATAAAATACATACATAGATAATAGAATATACTAATATATACTATCAGATACCTACATAAACAGCAGTTTAAACCTACAACATAAGTAAGGATCAACACTCAGACTCATCTTGTTGACTTAGCCATAACTTCTTTAACCTTTCCTTCAATGAACCGACAGATCTAGATTGCCTCGAGCACGGCGGAAGTCCATTCCATTAGTCATAGACTTATAGAGCTGTCAGTGCTTATAGGCTAGATCATTCCTATTGCTTCCCCTGTCAATTCACAGCGTGCCGGACGCAAATAATTTTTGTCTTTATTGTATTTCGTGTTTTACTTTAAGATTCATATTAAATAACAGTTATAAAGCACCAGTGGTAATATTCCACGTCAACCATCACCCACCCTGGAAGCCTGCATGATTCGAACCCGCGCCAGACTTCGGGGACAGGAGTCAACGTATTCACATCACCGAGTAGTATACGAGCCTGCCGGGATCAGGCGGCTATTATTATCGTTCAACCATGTGCACTCAACATGTTTAATAACTGTGTCTGTTGTTATATTCATAATGTTGCTCCTGAGGCCGTGGGATCAGATTTATATTTAAGTAAGGAATACGTGGAATGGATTTTGTTGGACTTTAACGACTTTCAGTTAAGATCAAAATATAAGGTTTGAAATCAAGTTTGAGACACTTATTTGAAGATAGTTAAAGTTGCAAGATATACTACGGATATTCTGCGATATAACTGAGAGGTTATGATTACAGTTAGGAATATATTTGCTGAGGTCCTGAATGTCATATTCGAGGGATTGGGCTATTTCCATACTATCTATTTAATCTATAACACTGAGTTGATTAGCCATTTTAAAAGAAGAGAGATAGGGTCTTAGATTTCGGCTGCTCTAGCAAAAAACAGAGTAACTACAATAAATCAAATTTTACAGGAGAGCATAAAAACTAAAAAGTTTAATGAGAAATTGTTAGTTTTTGATATTTAATGTAACACGCATTGTGGTATCTTTTGATTGTATGCATTTATATTGTAAAAAACTTTAAAGTTCAAGTTTAAAATGACTTTGTGTGTGTAAGCAAGTATAAAATAAAATATTGTGCCTTCGAATTTTCAAACAAAAAACAAAGTAATAAATAAATTTACTTTGTTTCTTCAATTAAATTTTAGTGTATAAATATGATGAAGTGCAATGGAAAAATAAAGTTAATGTAAAGGTAATTTCCTATTTTGATACAAAACCACAATACACATATTTCAAAAACCCGTAGCGGCTGCATTTTAATTACATTGCGGCTGCATTTTAATTACATAATACTAGGTAAGTGAGGATAGTTTTATGTTTTGGAGTTTATCGGTTTTTAAAGATATGTTTGTAGGGGATATTAAGATGATAGTACTGCCCCCGATAGTAAAAAGGGCGCATCTAACATGAAGTCGAAATCGAGAAATTAAATGTTTTAGTTGAAAATTACATAAATGTATGCTGTCTCTAAACAAATAGACTTAGACACTTTCCGTAAACGAAGTAATATAGATATGTACCATATTGTCAATTTAGTTAAAAAAAAAAATATAAATTATTCTTATTCATTTATTTATTTAAGATTTTCCTTTTCATCTAAGCAAAAAAATGTCTGGAAAATACTCGGTACTCCGTTTAAAAGACGCAAGTAACCAATTCCGCCTTTTCAACTAAGTACAATCACAAACTTCTTTTTAATATAAGTGCTGGACAGATATTTCCTGCTTTTTTCCTAAGATGAAAGGGCGCATTTGGACACAAGCGTCTTTTCAATAAAGTAATTGATATTTCAAAAAACTACCTGTACTCAAATTAAAAGTAATTATCTTCTCTTTTTTAACTACTTTCACATGTAAGTAGTTCAATTGCCTGTAAAATAAATGTTTTCAAATAATAGTTTGCACATTAACGACGTTTTAAGGTGCAATCAGGAAAAACAATAATAAAAACCGTATGAAAAAATAAAATTAATTTGACTTTGTCCAGTAAACTGGACGTTGTAAAAACAAAAATCTACACGTAAAAATAAAATTATTAGATGAATTTTAGGTAATACAGGGGAATCTCATATTAATATTATAATACAAAAACAATACTAAATAAAAAAAAACCAGTGCGAAGCGCGAACGGTAATTTTTCGTCAATTGCCGTCAGAATATAAATAGGAAAAGACGCTTCTCACTTACCCTAGGTAAATATTTTATTTTTATGATTTTTCTATAAATATATGACAACATTATGATTTATTTGCAAATATTAAAATTAAAAAAATTAAATTCTCCCATTTATTTATTACAAACTTGCAAAGTTAAAGTGTATCCAGTATACTTCCCATGGCCAATGCCGCAGTGTTCTAACTTGCATTTGCTACGGCCAGCATACTTCCTGTTGCCAATTAATATAAACTTTTTTTCAACTAATACTTTCTACTTAGTTTTATAATAAAGTATTTACATAAAAAATAACAATTGCTCGCTTAAGTTTTACTGCTTGTAAAACTATAACTTATTTCTCAGGTCACCCTGCCCCAAGCCACACTGTCTTTAATCGCTTCCATACTGCTTTGTTTTGTAATTTTGTATCCTATCTTGACTGTCAAAATAATGGTTAAACAAAACTATTTGATGCAAACCGATACGGTCCCCGAAAGATTGGAGTGAGAATCTAGAAATATTTTATAAACCAAGAATATTAGTGCAGTAATTTATTCAAACAATGCCTCTCGGATGTCAATGTGGTTATTTCCTTGTTAAAACCACGGTTTCTCTGTATTCATGAAATCTAAATTATGTTCAGCTCTTTCAATAAAATCCTGAAGTCAAAAAAAAATTGAATTGATCCTACAACTCAATGCCCCATCAGAATTCTCGCAATTCTCGACTCTGTCCCTCTTATCGCCATTTATTTATTTGTATTTATTAAGCCTGTTCTCCAACCATTATTGGGTAAAGACTTTCTCCTTTTTTCCTACGCTGCTCCTCACAAAGCGGTGACTGATCAATCTTTTCCAACGTAAACGTCTGCAACTAAACTTGTGTTTAAGAGCTTGGGAGAAGACTTCTATGCTCTGTTTGATGCAGTTGGAAATTATGTAGGTTGGTCTTTGACATGTTTATTAGTAGTCCAAACTCAAGGCTTACTTTGCTTTACTGTTTCTAAGTTCTGTAGCTGACGCCGGGAAAATAACGCTGCCATCAGCAAACTTGTTTTTTTATTTGTTTCTTCTTCACGGCTCAACCGCCGAATCGAAATGAACATAGCTTGAGTCCCGGGGATGGACATTTTGATTTTTTATCTCGGAAATATAATTTCTACAGGAAAACTCGATAAACGAGTTCCATGCGGACAGAGCCACCAGCAAACACTATATTATTATAAAATACTATCATGTTTCAGTTTTTATTCAATTAAACCTGTAAGCGGATTTTCATTAATGTTTTATTTCTTGAAAATAGAAGACATATCTTGCATATCTTTGGCAATGTCCATCATGCTGGACATTTAAACCGACTTTCTATTCTTATGATTTTTATGGTTTTTCCGGTAGATATAAAACAATAACTTAGTTTTATCTTTTTCTTCTTGCCAAATTAAGGGCTAATATTTGACTGACATAATTTAAATTTAAATGCACGCTTAACTGCATCTTTTCAATGTTGTAATTATCGCAAAAATAAAATATACTTACATCAAAATCAGACGCAAATGCCACGAGCGTCCTTGTGAATTAGCAAAATACACTATTGAAAAGGCGCAAGTGGTCATTTGCGTCTTTTCTACTTAGTATTAGGTGTAGATGCGTCCGCGTCCACATAACGTTGTCAAGCTCTGGCTAAGTTGAAAAGGCGCAAGTGGTCACTAGCGCCCTTTTCATTGAATATTTAAGTTAGATGCGTCTAAGTCAAAATAATTCTTTCAAGTCCTGGCTTAGTTGAAAAGGCACAAGTACTTAGATGCGCCTTTTTATTGAAGTATACGGTGATGGATTATGCCTTGCGTCTTTTCTTTTACTAAACTGTTGAAAGTTTGACAAAACAAAAGGGCGCATTATCCGTAGTTACGTCTTTTTTATGAAGACCCTTTACATATTTCTAAAATGCGTCTTTTTATTTAAGTTTTTGTGACAAAGTGAGTGAAGTTACGCCCTTTTTGCTTATGGTAACTTCTAATCTAGCCTACCTAGGAAAAAAGTAAAAATATCAGTAGGTAGGCCTTTTTCTGCTGATTACGCCAATATGATTAACTCATTTTTGGCAAAAATGCTAGATGCGCCCTTTTCACTATCGGGGGCAGAGTAGGTAATGTAATGCGTGCGGTTGTGTAAGTATTTTATAAAGTTGTATGTGAGCTGAGTAGGTGTGTAGGTATGTGTAGGTCGTATTTTGTTTGTACGGTTGGAACTTTTTGTATAACAGAGCCAATGTACCAGAACCACATAGTCCATGGTAGGTTCGCCCTGAGTGAGTGGTTTGAGTGAGTTTCATTAGTTTCAATTGTGGAAGTTTTAACTTACAATTATCAAGTAAATTGACAGTTACGTTATGTTTACAATTTAAAATTTTACTTAAGTTAAATACGTACTGTATGAGTTCAGCTATACTAGGGTAGCATGAGTTAAAAAAAAAAGGTCGCGAGCAGTTATTACTAAGGATAGTCACGCTTGCTGGGTCGGGGCCGGGGTGGACTGGGCACTCGTCGTTGCAGGAGTATAAGTTGCTGGTTTTTTTCCTTTGGCTATGAGGGTGGCGGTTCTCGTGTTCGCAGATGCAGCAGTACTGGGGTCCCACTTGCTCAGCTGTTTGATTTGATACTCATTTGTAATCTGAATGATTTCCGTGTTGTCGTTTTTCCGAAGGTACACTTTGCCGTAGCTGGTCCAGCAGTGTTTGAATATGTTTCTTCTTTTGAGATCTCTTGACAGGAAGTACAGTCTTGACGGTAAAAAAAAAAGATAAAAGACATTTATTCAGAAATTAGGCCGCACGGGCATTTTTACACGTCAGGAGTCTACCAGCGCTTCCCAAGAGGAGAACACTGCCGAGAAGAAACGCCGCAAGAAACTCAGCAGTCAGTCATTTTTTAACCATATTTCTTACTACAATGATACTACTTAGTCTAGTATTATATAAAGCTACAAATATTAAATTAAATATAATATCAAATATCATGCGTAGTTCAGCAGGAAAACATGACAAAAATATTAGAAGAGAGATAGAGGGAGAAAAAGGCAAAAAACAAAAAAAACAACAAGACGACCACATAAAAGTTTCGACATGTTTTCCTACATCAACGGTGTCCCCTAGACAAGATAAAGGTTTTACATTTGAACAAATTATTATTGACTAAGTTTCGAGTTTAGGCCATGCGTTTTTGTCTGTTAAATAATCCTCTACCCTATAATACGCTTTAGACATTAACGACTTTTTCAAGTAATTTTTAAGTGCTGAAAAGGGTAACTTTAAAACTACGTCAGGTAATTTATTATAGAAATGAATGCATTGACCAACAAATGATTTATATACTTTACGGACACGGAATTTTCGAATAGCGATTTTATTGTTATTTCTAGTATTTAAATTATGTATATCAGAATTTTGGTGAACAAATCTAAATTCTTAATAACATAAATAATATTGTAATAAATAAATTGAGACGCTACAGTTAAGATATTAATTTCTTTAAAAAGTTCTCTTAAGGAGTCACGGGAATTTAACTTGTAAATAAAACGAATGGCCCTTTTTTGTAACACAAATATTATAGTTCGTATGTCAGCTGCCTTACCCCAAACCAGAATACTGTACGACATAACACTTTGGAAAGACCTATAATAAACTAAGCGAGCTGTCTCAACATTAGTTAGTTGTCTAATTTTCCTAACGGCGTAAGCAGCGGAACTTAGTTTACCTGCCAGTACAGCTATATGGGGACTCCATTGCAATTTTTTATCTATTGTTATGCCTAGGAAAACTGCCTCATCTACCATTTGCAGACACTCGTCATTTAGAAAAATACTAGAATCTACCGGTTTAACATTAGGCAAAGCGAACCTAACACATTTAGTTTTGCATTCTACCTTGAAAACAAGTGAAGTATCATCAGCAAAAAGTACAATGTCACAAAGTTTGTCTACTGTTGGTGGTAAGTCATTTATATAAACCAAAAATAAAAAAGGACCTAAAATAGAGCCTTGAGGCACTCCTATTTTTACTGTAGCTCCAACAGATTGCGTTTTGTTTACAACAACTGTTTGAGTTCTATCATTTAGATAAGAAGACACAAGACTTAAAGTTTTATTGGACAATCCATAATGTTCTAATTTTAAAATAATAGAAGATTTCGCAAGATTTCTTCCAACTGTTATATATATATTTAATGAGTACAAATGCCGCATCAATTGTTGATCGACCTCTGGTAAAGCCGAACTGGTTATTGCTAAGTAGTTTATTTCTATTAAAGTGACCTAACATATCATTCAGCATTAGTTTCTCAAAGAATTTACTTAAAACTGGTAGTATGGAAATGGGACCGAAGTTCGTTAAATCACTCATCTCGCCCGATTTAAAAAGAGGTATGACTTTTCTATATTTCATGAGATCTGGAAAGATCTGATATGCAATTATTGTAAATTAATGCTAGGTGGGGTGCAATTACATCTGTGATATGAAAGACTACTTTAACTGATGTGCTCCACAAATCCTCAGTCTTTGTTAAACTACGTGATTTAAATACCTTGACTATTGAGTCTGAATCAACAGGGATGAATTCAAAGTTTATATTACATTTACTGACATTAGTGCAAAGTAATGATTTAGCTTCAACCGCGGATGATTTAAGACATTTCGTAGTATTAATGGCTATGTTGAAAAAATAATCTTCGGAAGCTAAGGCGACGTCTTTATTTGACGTGATTTGTTTGTCACCTGTGTTAGGCTGATTTGATTATCACGAGTTCTAGATTTTTCCGTTTTTCCATTTATAATATTCCATACAGTTTTTACCTTATTGGCGGATGATTTGAGTTTAAGACTAAGAAAATTTGCCTTAGCAGTTAAACAAACTTGCTTAAAGGTCCTCGAATAATTTTTAATATAATTTAGGAAGTCAGCGTTCTTATTGTCCTTCCTCTCTCTATATAGGTCATAAAGCCTAAATTGATGCAGAATTACGCCAAACAAGTCATTATAAATATTATTTCACTCATTCTGTAAGGAAGGTAACACTGAAAGTTTATGATTATTAGTTATAGGTCGGTATGTTATTGTCTGAGATTTTTGATAAAAATCATTGACGAAAGAAGCCTTCTGACCACTATGGTCAGAATTAAAACAATTAAATATTTCTTTACCCAAACATTCACAATTACAAAAAATATTATCTAAGCAGGTTGCACTACTAATACCTATCCGTGTAGGTTCAAGGAACAGATTACCTAAATTAAAAGATTTAAATAAACTCAGTGACCTAGTGGTATAATTTGACGTTTCAAGTACCTAAGTTAATATTATAAACTCAGTAACCTAGTGGTATTATTTGACATTTCAAGTAAGTTAATATTAAAATCTCCACAAACTATAATATGCTTCTGGCTATTACATGCTAATTTTAACACATATTCCATAGTAGATACAAATGTGCAAAAATCAGCCAATGGTGGTCTGTAAACACATATTATATATGATCAAACGAACTTAACAAGTGAAGTTCGATTGATATTATATGAGTACGCTTCATTCGAAGATATAAGAAACATGCAGTACTTTCAATGTACTGGCAACATCGCACTTAATAAAAAATAAAATAAAGAAAATATTTTTTGCTTCCTGTGCAGCTCCTCATTTTTTTAGATACATTCCTGGCAAAATTTTCCAGTTGGGTTTTGGGAGGGAGGGAACTTATATCTTCGAATGAAGCGTACTCATATAATATCGATCGAACTTCACTTGTTAAGTTCGTTTGATCATATATTATATTTCGTCGCTTCATTCTTTGATATAAGAAACATGTAGATGTTCAGAGGAGAAAATTTTGTTAAATAAACCACCATTTTAAGAAAAGAAATAACTTTTACTCAGGTAATTTTGCTTCATTAACACTTAGTTACATAGATCATTATGATTAGGTATTATATTCACATAATCAAAATCTTATAGGTAAGTAGGTATATTTATAACCAATTTACGGTAAATTAAATATCAATCACAATGAACTATTCGGTAATAGAGTCTGTCTAATGAAAGATAAACCTGAGAAAAAGCGGCAAATTCAAAAAATCTTCATAATTATGGTATTACCGATCAATGTAGGAATAAACGATTTTGATACTTTTCTTATTTTGTTTATTTTGGTGGGCACAAAGGAAGAGGAAACGCGTACTTTTTCACAATACTAAGGCCCGTATTAATAAACTATAGGTACTCAATTCTACTAATACCGCACTCAAGTGTCCGTTTATCCATATTAAGACCACACACGGTATCATATTTAAGTACAGTTTATTAGTAGAAGCCCGAGAGTCTTACTACTTAATACGTATGGGTGGATCAACTTTTTTGTTGTTGTTAGTGTCCCGTAAGCCAGGAGACAACAGTGATAGTGTCTTAGAAAAAATGTTATAATGTATACTTCTATCACACTCAGGAGAAAAGCCATAAAAGAATGGTAGTGGACTTATATCCTTTGAAATCATAGTTTTAATGAGTGACCCAGGAAACGTCACCCTGGCACCGAACTCCAAAAAGTTGATTGACCCGTATAGTCAGCATTAAATAAATAGATAGTGACACCCAAAGTCGCCAAACGTGTACCGAACTATTTAGCAACTTTGGGTATCACGAAGTATTTGATGCTTTGAAACTATCTATGAAAAAAAAATGCAGACCACCATAATAATGCTTGCATCAGCATGCTTTCTCATTTGTGAGCTCTTTTAGTAAATAAAATCACCAATAACAAGTCATTAAGTAAAAATATTTTATTTATTATTAGGGTAAAACCGATGCTTTCTCTCAACTGTGCTAATAGGCATCTGAGTGTAGGCACTTGCTTCTTTACAATATAAAATTCGTTCACTTTATATCTGATGGCGTGGATGTCAAAACTATCTAAATTGGATACTGTGGCCTTGTGAGTTCGCTTCTTTCCTGGAGTACTGAAGACACCATGGTTTACTTTGCCTTCATTCTCTTCAATGTCGAAACACTGATATCTGTAAGAAGAAAGAAGGAAGGAATGAATTAAACAGAACACCATTTACAAATATATTGTGACACGCAGTACAGCCCCATTTTACAGTCCGACAGCTCTAAGAACATTTGGGTTTAGGTGAAATCAAATTGCATCCGTGAGGTTCAAATCGCAACGGTTTAAGAACAAGGAAGACAGGTATAACCCGAACATCTTTTCCAAGAGCTCATGAAGTGTACGTAGGTACATATTAATATGTTTATGATATCTTTTAACTAAATGTATATAAACACCTCCTTAGTGTTTTACTGAAACTAGTTATGAGTGTCAGTTATATTAATCATCAGTCTATTTAATTAATTTAATAAAATTGCGATTGTTAAGAGATTCAACATGGTATAGGTACAGACAATACACCTGTGTATAGGGAAAGACAATGATTTAATTAATCTTAGTATTTACCGGTCATTGATGATAATTCTTCTAAATACTTCGTTTGACTCTGGCATAGTAAATCGTTTTGCCCCAACTCTTTCAACTGCTGAAGATTTTTCAAAACCGTTTGTTTTTCACCATCCACGTCCAGCTTATCTAAAAATAATACATCGTTTAATTTCTTAATGGAAAAGAAATACCAATTTCAAAAGATAGGTAGAACAGAAAAGGTATATATTCTATGAAACTTTGGATTGAAGATATAGAAATAATAAGTATCAAAATTAACATGCCATACTAACCTTGTTATAACCTATGAATTCGGTCACCGTATGTAAACACTCTATTTTTTGTTTCAACAATGCTTCCCTCTTCTCTTGTTTTTCTTTATATTTGTTTATAATGGTACAAAGGATCTGTTGCACACCACTTTTGATAGTTTTACGCATGTTTAGTCCGTAAATTTCGAGACGAAAACTTTAATTTGACAGACTCGAACCAACAACGACTTGTTTGTTAATGTCAAAACGTCATTTTAATAGTGTTGCCAGACCTGCCAGTCAAATAAAAGCCCGGTTCATCATTCATTAGACAGACTCTAATACAGATCTAGCGAAGCTGTCCTCATCTGATATTGGATGATTATAAAATCTAGCGAAGGTTTGCGATGAGCTTGTCCATCCAGCTGCCTTCCTTATTGCGTCTAGCGAGAGGCCGGCGGCGCGCGCCGCGGAGGTGGCGGCGTGTCGCGTGCTGTGTGCGCTGAACGTCGCCACATCCACGCCACTCGCGCTCAGCACCTGCTTAATCCATCTACTGATAGATTGAGCAGTTGCCGGTTTGTGAGGCTTCTGGTATGTCAAAATAAGCCTGTCAGACGCCCTACCTCTAAGACTATTTGTGACAAAAATATAGTCTTTCACTTCTGTCGCGGGACAAATTGCACTGTTTTCTTGAAAATAGAGTAAATACAGTAAGGGTTGGTCGCGCCCGGACGCAGATGTTTTGATGATGTCAGTAATGCCAATTTCGATGCCGGAGGGCCTCTCAATTATGTTTTCTAATTTAATCAAGGAAAGCGTTTGTACACGATGCGCAGTACATAACGCCAACAGCACAACCAATTTTTTGGTATTTTTTTCAATTGATAGGTCTCTATTTGGTATCCAATTGGCTACAAAATCTGTTTGTGGATCCCATGTATTCTTATATTTTGGAGCCGCGGGTCTCAATTTGTACACCCCTTTAAGCAGACGTTTAACTAGATCATTAGAAGTTTAATCGCTGCCTAATAATAACGACAAAGCAGAGCGGTGATTATTTAGGGAACCGTATGTATCCCCTTTATGGTACTGTTCAGTTAAGAAGACCATTATAGATGAGGGAGAGCCTATGTAAGGGTTTAAATCATTAGTGTTACAGAAACACCACTATAATTTGTAAGTCACGCTGTACTGTTGCAAAGTATTTTTAGAAAGTGACGCCATCATTATCTCCAGTGCAGCATTTGGCGTTCCTCTTTCTATGAACGCTGTCCTGAGAGCACTGCTGCACTCAGGGTAAACTGTCTCGGATGGCGTTGGGATGTCCTGTAAGAGGACGAACAATTCAAACTTAGGGAAAAATACAAAATGTCAGACCGAAGTACACTTTTCAGGAGTGGAAACCAGGGCTGGGACGGCCAATAAAGAAACACTAAAATTCCCTTCGCTTGATCAGTAATAACTTTTTGTATGCATTTCAATATGAGAAAACATGGAGGAAATGCATAAAAATAGAAAGGTTTCCAATCTAACGTAAACGCATCTATTGTAAAGGCGTCCGGATCCTGTTTCCAAGAGACGTAAGTTTGGCATTTGGCGTTGGCGTAAGTGGCGAAGAGATCGATAACGGGTTCGCCAAAAGTTGTTACTATTCTTTGAAAATCAGGGTCTGATAATTACCATCCAATATCCGGGTTAATTTTTCTGGACTCTTCATCGGCTTCCACATTATCTTTCGTGTTGATATATGATGCGAAAAGCCAGATACTTCGCTCCTCGCACCACTGCCAGATGGCTCTCGTTAAACTATTTAAATGAGGGAACTGAATTCCTCCCATTCTGTTTACGTAGCTGATGGCTGTCGTGTTATCGACTCGTAACAATATATTACAATTATGACTTTCGCGAGCAAAACTTTTAAGGCCAAGAAAAACTGCCAGTAGTTCAAGGTAGTTAATGTGAAAGTGACGTTCGCTGTTCTTCCATTCTCCATGAACACGGTTATTATTGCATACAGCTCCCCAGCCTGTTTTTGACGCGTCTGTAAAAATTTCTAGATCATAATTCGGTACCGCAAGAGGACATGATGTAGACAAGACGCTGTTAGCCCACCATTTTAAGTCCGGTAAAATATCGGAGGTTAGTCGTATTTTAGCATCATATCTCCCGTGTTCGGTAAGAGCAAGGTATTTTGTTCGTTCCAATAGCTTAGTGTAAAGCCAACCATATCTTACAGCTGGGCACGCTGATGTAAGAACTCCTATCAAATGAGCAAAGTCTCTAACCGAACAAACTGGTAACCGGAAAAACCTTTTCACTAATTGTATTATCTTGTTACGCTTATCGTAAGGAAGTGATAGTGACATATTAACTGAATTGTAAATGAACCCTAAAAACTTGCAGTTCTGTGATGGGTTCAGAAAACTTTTCTCGTAGTTGACAACAAAACCTAAACACCTGAGTAAGCTAAGCGTTTCTTTTACGTTTACTAGACATTCGTCGTAGGTATTTCCTATACATAATATGTCGTCGAGATATATAACGGACTTAAAACCACGACCACGAAGTGAGTAATTACTTCTCTCATGATTTTAGTAAAGGTTCGTGGAGCAAAGGACAAACCATAGGGCATGGCGGTAAACTCAAAAGTCTCGTTCTCAAAGTGAAATCTTAAATACCTACGATGAGAGACCGCAATACGAACAAGTAAATAGCATCGAAATATAATAAGTATGGAAGAGTAATCGACGCTCAAAATCTGCCCCACTGACTTAGTGCCGGCGGGGGTGGAGCTATTAATGAGTGCCGAACTGTCTATCAGTCGACTTTCTGACGTAGTGTCAAACAGTTGTTTACAATCACAAAAGAAAAAATCGATATTAATGATTACCGGATTTAAATGACGCTGCAACCATGCCAAGTTGCATTGTAAATTGGTGCAGTACCCACACAGATGCAAAACAAAGCGATATTTATTTTCATTAGTAAGTTATTTAATTTTTAATATTCCATACCAAAATGTCATGGCCGATGTTATGCAATATATCTTTGAAAAATGTGAATTACAAGCAACTACTTCGAATGAATAGGAAATTAAATTTTATGTCATCTTTACTATCGTTAGTTTATGTACATAATAAAAAAAACGAAATATGACCTTTTCCTTTCAAAGTGCGGAACCCTAAAAAGCAATAGGCTTAATATTAATTGATACTTGTACAATAACTGAGTTGGTAAAGCTAAGATTGTAAGGGCCTGTTTCACAATCGACAAGTAAATTTATCTGCCATTTAAAGTTGGCTCTCTCCTTGTCTATTTTCAAGTGTAAGAAAGAGAAAGGGCTAAATTTATCTGTCAAATACGCTTTACTTGTCGATTGTGAAACAGGCGGTTAATATAAATTATACTCTATTGTATATGATCTAACTTAAGAGTTGGCTTCACATCTCTAACTGTAGAATAGAAACAGTGCCAAATGGATTATTTGTGATGTTTTCGTCTTACTACTCGTATAAAGTTAATTTTTGTCATGTTTTTTCGGCAGCATCAAATAGGCTGTACCATCCAAAGCGACTATATACCTATATATAGGTATTATACTGTCACGTATCTTTATGCCTATAAGAATAAAAAAGGGGTTGCAATATATTTGGCACTTTAGATGCTAAAGACTATTTGACGCTGACTACTCTTACAACATAATATCTTCTGATATACTATTTTACAACTTTATAATAGTGTAACATAAGTAAGTATGTTAAATGATTCAAGGGGAACAATCATTCAATAATATAAAAAAATATTAATAAAATTCGTTATTCAATTACTGTGTTGTTTTTGTATTAAACCATCCACGTCAAATGTTGAAAGACATGGCCGCGTTCAAGTAACCCTTATGAAAAAAAATATTGACCAATGGAAATCTTGTGTCAGAGAGCTTGTAACCAATTGCAGATTTTTGTCTTTCAAACGGTATAAAACCTTACTGAAATTACTGTCTACTCAAACGTTATACCAGCATCTGACATAAATGACTTCATACCTTAACTCAATTAATATTTAGTTGATTATTGAAACCACTCGATACATAAGATCTTTTCATTTCAAAAAGTGGGCGTTTTGGAGCGGATTTGTCAGTCGTTTTTGTTAGACGTTACTCTTCCATACTTATTATATTTCGATGGTAAATAGGCTTCCTTCACGCTTTGAACGTTTAGGCGCCGGCTTAGGAATCTTTTGTTGGATAACCCAGTTTATTCGGTAAATGAGTATATGGAACTTGACTTATAAAATAAGATTGACTTTTTTTTTTTGTACTTTATATTTGTGTTGACTTTTACTATTTTTATTATTATAATTTAATTCTATTTCTGACGACCTCAATGTAACTGCATATAATTTGACATGTAATGTAATTTATACTGTGTTATATTGAGTAATAAAATCTGAATCTGAATCAGATCTATAAACGCCATAAAGCCATTTTTAGGTATCATTTTGGATGCAGTTCTATAATCCTCCATTTTGAAATGGACATCAGCAACAAATTTATTTAGACGCTTGAGGTTTAGTATAAATCTATGGCCGCCATTAGGTTTTTTCGCCAAAAAGATGTTAGATATGAACTGATCTTTTTGCTGCTTACACTTTTGAACGGCCCCAAAATTTAACAAGTTGTCAATAGCTAATGACATTTCCTGTTTCTCTTTAATAGAAAAGGAGCTACGAGGAGGATTATTTTGTACTACTTTCTGAACGAAAGGAATGCGATATCCGTTACATATCCAATCCAAAATAACATTATTTTTAGTAACACCTAACCAACATTTATAGTAATGCTGTAATTTACCAGCATGTACCTGTGTTACTGCCGGGTTTGGGCACGTTTGTTGGTGCCCGTCGACGACGCCGACTGAGTCGACCGCGGCTGCGGGCGAGGCGGCGCACGGTGGTACGGGTGACACCCAGCCGACCTGTAAGCTGCTGTGTGCCCCCCCCTGTTCGATGATGGGTAACGAGGAGGGCCCGACCAGTTTCCCTGCTGTCGAGATCGAAATCCTGAGAACGTAGTTGACGATGGGGACGGTTTCGGGTTAACAACCTTCTTAATTTGCTGTCCCTGTTTTGCAATCGCCTTCGAGGCTTTAATCTTTTCAGGTAGTGTACGACCATAAAGGGTCTCGTCTCTGTCCTGATCCTGTATAATAGACCAGAACGCTTTGTCTAGACCGGGTGTAATGAGCTTTGTTCTCACCTGCGTCTCAACGAAATGAAGGTCTGAGAGTATCCGACAACCGTCAGATATAGGTAAGTTTAACAGCTTGCACCTTGTCATTACCAGTCAGCAACAAATGCATACCTCTATTCTTAGCTGTTATGCCTAGGCCTAGCTGATCCTGTTTATGCTGTAATTTTTTGTCCCGGGTTCTCACTATTTCCGATACGGCGGCTGACATTTCCGCGTTTAACAATGGAGCTTTCAAAAGCCTGCAATTACCGGGAATGGCATAAGTATTCTTTTAAAAGATTTTCTTTTGTATCTTTTTCTAAGCCTTTTTTGAGAATAGGCAGCCAACGTTGAGCCAACTTCTCATGTATATCCATGCCATAAACTGAAACATCATCACAAGGTTCCCCAAGAGCCTGTAATAATTCTGGCTCGAGTTCAGGTATGGGTGGAGCTGGTATTTCCAATTCCGGTGGTGAAATTATATCAGTCGGGGACGTTTCCGTGCTCACATCGGGTATAAAAGTCATTGACGCCGCCGTGTCGTCGTGATTCTCGACGTTGGTCGCTCCGTTATCTAAATGTAAAAAGAGGTTAGTTGTAAGAAAACTAGCAAAGAAGAAAATATTCTTAACTTTATATATTTCACTACTCTTATGTAAGGATAATAAAGTTCTCGTCATGCTTAACCCTCGTGTTAACCCGCAGTTAACCTCTTAAAGACGTAGAACATGATTTGACCATGCAAATTTAACACCATCGTGTTGACTCTCGGTCAACCTCCAGGCTTATTTTTCATAGCATCATGCTTAACCGTCGTGTTAACCCGCATTTAACCTCCAGGAAAGCTTACAGATGCTGAACCTTTTAATTTTAATTTTACATAAGTGAGGGGCATTTTAATGATTTAATCTAGACACGCGGTAGCGTGTCAAGCCAAGTTCAAGTAACAGAACTGGCGAGCAGCACCGTGTGTAATATTCATCGAAATATAATAAGTATGGAAGAGTAATCGACGCTCAAAATCTGCCCCACTGACTTAGTGCCGGCGGGGGTGGAGCTATTAATGAGTGCCGAACTGTCTATCAGTCGACTTTCTGACGTAGTGTCAAACAGTTGTTTACAATCACAAAAGAAAAAATCGATATTAATGATTACCGGATTTAAATGACGCTGCAACCATGCCAAGTTGCATTGTAAATTGGTGCAGTACCCACACAGATGCAAAACAAAGCGATATTTATTTTCATTAGTAAGTTATTTAATTTTTAATATTCCATACCAAAATGTCATGGCCGATGTTATGCAATATATCTTTGAAAAATGTGAATTACAAGCAACTACTTCGAATGAATAGGAAATTAAATTTTATGTCATCTTTACTATCGTTAGTTTATGTACATAATAAAAAAAACGAAATATGACCTTTTCCTTTCAAAGTGCGGAACCCTAAAAAGCAATAGGCTTAATATTAATTGATACTTGTACAATAACTGAGTTGGTAAAGCTAAGATTGTAAGGGCCTGTTTCACAATCGACAAGTAAATTTATCTGCCATTTAAAGTTGGCTCTCTCCTTGTCTATTTTCAAGTGTAAGAAAGAGAAAGGGCTAAATTTATCTGTCAAATACGCTTTACTTGTCGATTGTGAAACAGGCGGTTAATATAAATTATACTCTATTGTATATGATCTAACTTAAGAGTTGGCTTCACATCTCTAACTGTAGAATAGAAACAGTGCCAAATGGATTATTTGTGATGTTTTCGTCTTACTACTCGTATAAAGTTAATTTTTGTCATGTTTTTTCGGCAGCATCAAATAGGCTGTACCATCCAAAGCGACTATATACCTATATATAGGTATTATACTGTCACGTATCTTTATGCCTATAAGAATAAAAAAGGGGTTGCAATATATTTGGCACTTTAGATGCTAAAGACTATTTGACGCTGACTACTCTTACAACATAATATCTTCTGATATACTATTTTACAACTTTATAATAGTGTAACATAAGTAAGTATGTTAAATGATTCAAGGGGAACAATCATTCAATAATATAAAAAAATATTAATAAAATTCGTTATTCAATTACTGTGTTGTTTTTGTATTAAACCATCCACGTCAAATGTTGAAAGACATGGCCGCGTTCAAGTAACCCTTATGAAAAAAAATATTGACCAATGGAAATCTTGTGTCAGAGAGCTTGTAACCAATTGCAGATTTTTGTCTTTCAAACGGTATAAAACCTTACTGAAATTACTGTCTACTCAAACGTTATACCAGCATCTGACATAAATGACTTCATACCTTAACTCAATTAATATTTAGTTGATTATTGAAACCACTCGATACATAAGATCTTTTCATTTCAAAAAGTGGGCGTTTTGGAGCGGATTTGTCAGTCGTTTTTGTTAGACGTTACTCTTCCATACTTATTATATTTCGATGGTAATATTACACGAACCATTTGGAGCCACTTTTGACCCCCTCATAACTCAAAAACTATTTCAGATAAACGTGTCAAATTTGGCTCATATATTAAGACTAGCGAGATACATAAGTGCTTCAAATTTCATAAACACATCTCAAACGGTTATTTAGATATTAACGTCCAAAAATTGTCATTTTTATTACTGACCTATAGATCAAAACTCTAACCCAGTTCCAGATGACCTAGAAAGTTCAAATTTGGCATGCAGATAGGTAATTAGGTGAATACAAAGGAATAAATCAGAAACTGGTAAATTTTTATCATTTTATAAAAAAAAACACTTAATCGATTCTATTAGGAACACTTAACTTATACTTAGTTGTAGGAAAATACAGTAGTTTAACAAAAACCATTTGGTATTAATTTTGTTATAAATAAGTACCTACTAATAATTTATGTACAAAAAGTAATGATATCCCATCAAAAACATAAATGTGAAATGAGAGCCAAGTTCAATATTATGATATATGCCTTGGTTGTTGACTTCAACGACAAAAGAAGTGAGATCTAAATGGGTGCCAAGTTCAATGGTCAGTCCTCAAATTTATTTATAACAACATATAATATCACTTCTTATTATAACTTAGGATAATATATTGTAGCCTAAGGTCTGACTTGGCTAGTTTTCATTATACGAATTATATTATAGCCTTCGCAAGTTCTAACCCTGTTACTTGTCGGTTCTTATTTTATTATTCCGAAAATATGGCTTGCAGGTAGAAACTAGCCATCGAACGTAATAATTCGTATGTTCACATTTCCGAATTATTAAAATCCTGAAAAATATTTTTCCGAATATCACAATTCCGATTATTCCTATTCCGAATCCCGAATATTCATTATTCCGAAATTTTAGCAGCCCGAATTATCTAAGATTATTTATTACACACGCTTAATGCTCAAAAACTGTAAGAAGTGTCCGACAAAGTCGACGGAGCTCCGCTACGCGGAGCTCCTGTTCCGCCTAGCTGAGGCGCTTCGCGCCTTGATGCAACTCTAACCTAACCTAACCTATCAAGGTAAGATGACCTTATTTTGTTATGTGCTCGTCATCTCACCTCACTTTTGTTTCAAGTAGAAGACTTCAATTCAATTCAAGTGGTTAGTTCCAAATTTTTCATTATCGATCTGATTTGTGAATTTTCGGAATTGTAATTTTTCGTAAAAAGAAAATTCGGAATTGTCAACGTTCGTAAATATAATATTCGGAAAAACGTTTTCGTGAATTCGGAATTATGAAATTCGGTTTTTTCAAATTCGGAATTAAATAATTCGAGATTTTAGGGTGTTCCCATAAAAGAGCCACCATGAACAGCACATTTTCTAGGAAAATAACTAACTAATTTAAAATTTACAAAATCAAAAATTAATTGGTCTTGTCTAAGCAATGCCGTCATCATCATCAACTCCAGTGCAGGAGCCCGCAAAGCCACCTTCGCAGCGTGTCAGGCCCCCCAAACGGACAGTGACTGTAACCAAGCCTAAGTAGTATTTTGTTGTTGCCCTCTTTCACTTTCTCATTATATTAAGGCACATCTATGGTTTTCTTGTTAGGTTCCTTTATCTATTCTTGTTACATGTTGGTAGTTATTTGTGCAGTGTCTACGTAACTTTACTTCTCTCTAACCTGGAATGTCAGATTTCTTTCCCTGATGTCGTTCTCAGTAATATCGACCGGCACCACCCTCCGTTTCAATTTAATATTATTACACAAATTGTAACACCGTTGACGACTAATCATTTACCGAAATATAACTTCTTTAAGGCCAATTATCCTAGGATTAATGACGAACTAAACAAAATTCTTTGGTCGGAGGAGCTCGATGGACTACCCGTTAACGAAGCTGTAGACAAATTTTATAAGCTGTCTTACGATTTAATAGATAGGCACGTACCAATTAACATCAATAGGAAAATAAAATACCCGAAATGGTTTTCAAAAGCACTCATAGCAACGTTAAAACGTAAGGAAAAAGTATGGATTAAGTGGAAAACTTACAATGCTCTTCGTGATTATAATGAATTTTCTCTTCTACGAGCAAGAAGCAGGTCACTGTTGGCCAAATGTTACGCCCACTTTACAGATAACGCGGAAAAGGCCATAAAAACTAACATTAAGGCTTTCTGGTCGTTTATTTCTTCATTAAAAAAGTCTAGGTCAAACTATCCGCATACAATGAATCTCGGTGACAAAATTGCCGACACCCCGAACGACATAAGTGAACTGTTCTCAACATTTCTCAACTCCGTGTTTGAAAAAGGCGGCAACAACGGCCCAAGTATTAACCTTGACGAATTGCCATGCTCATCAACGTCAGTAATTATTTCAGAAATATGTTTCACTGACAGTGATGTACTAAATTTAATCCTAAAACTGGATGCAAAAAAAAGTCCTGGCCCTGACAAAATCAGCCCTCTATTTATAAAGAACACATCTCATGCTATAATTACCCCACTTCGTATACTCTTTAATAAATGTATGGCTGAGAGTACATTCGCCGACCGTTGGAAGCTGTCATTTGTCATTCCTATACACAAATCTGGATCGAAATCCTCTGTCAGCAACTACAGACCCATTTCCACCCAGTCGTGTATACCTAAACTGTTGGAATCCCTGATCCATGGCGTTATCTACCCATTGTTACAAAATCAAATAGTACCTCAACAACATGGTTTTATGAAGCGTAAATCAGTAACTACCAATCTTCTCGTCTACACAAACTTCCTCTTCTCATCCATGGATAAAAGAACCCAAGTAGATGCCATTTACACAGATTTTTAGAAGGCTTTTGACAAAGTCGACCACGTCTTACTCTTACTTCTTTAACGGCATCAAGGGGAACTTGCTCAGGTGGTTCGCATCCTACTTAGAGAGACGCTCACAAAAGGTGATATTAATGGTTATGAGTCGCGGACATCTCCTGTGTCCTCAGGAGTGATCCAGGGTTCTATCTTGGGACCGCTCCTGTATACGGTATTCATCAACGACATTGGCCAGTGTTTCCAAAATTGTAATTTCGCTATGTTTGCTGACGACTTACAAATTTACAGAACTATTACATCCGCGAACGATTGTACACTTATTCAAGAAGATCTCGATCGTTTCCATCATTACTGTTGTACTAATAAACTGTTTCTAGCTTATAACAAATGCGTCCAAATTTCATTTACAAAAAACAAAAAGAAAACTATTAATACTTACAACATAGGCAACGTAGCAGTGCAAAGGTTGACATCTGTAAAGGACCTCGGGGTAACACTAGACGAAAAACTTACTCTCGACCTGCATGTAAACAATGTCACCTCTAAAGCTTACCGAATGTTGGGATTCATCCTAAGATCGGCAAAGCCACTAAAAAAGTGTTCATCCTACATTAAATTATATACGTCATTGGTCGCGAATAGGCGTCTGAAATATGGAATCCTCATTTTGCAATATATATTAATACAATAGAATGTATCCAAAAAAAAATCTTAAGAGCTCTCAACTTTAGGCTTCATAGTAACTCTTTATCATATGACAAACATCTTGAGCGATATAATTTAACTGCACTGACTGTCAGGCGTACAGTGCAGGATGCTTTTACCCTGTATGTGGAGGTATATATAATTGCCCAGAACTGTTAGAAAACATAAGTTTTCGAGCCCCTGCGTTCAGGACCAGATCAACAGCCCTGTTCGCTGTCCCGATGAGCTCAACCAAAGCAGGCGTGCGCGCACCGCTGCGCAGAATGTGCACGACTCATAACAAGCAGCTCTCCTCAGTCGACATGTTCAGTAGCTCGCGCGCCCAATTCAAGAAACAAGTCAATCTCTTATTTAACAAAATATAAGATATTTTTTAATGTTTATATTTAATGTTAATATTGTCGTGTGTGTTGTATGAATTAAGTGCCTAACCAGCCTATGTTTCATTCCGTCACTAATCAATGTGTTTTGTATTGTAATTTAGAATATTTAGCCTATCTCTCTGTCCTGTTGCCAATTTGTGTTCGTAGTCTAATTATGTAACAGCCGTAACCGCTACCTTTACTTCTAGCTATTAATTCTTAGTGAGAATTTTATTAAGATTTAGACATTTTTTAACTACTTCTTTTTAGCATATTATTCTAAATTCTGTATGTTGTCTATATCTGTTTTTTCTCCAATAAATAAAATAAAAATAAAATAAAAAAACTTCCCGTCCGCCATTCTGTATTTCTGTGTATCCCTACCTTCACTTTCACTTACTTTTTTACTTTAATTTAACTCCTATTATTTTTAATTTTTTTACTCGCACTGTATGACGTTTGACGTTGACAGTTGGTTGTTAATGCAGAGGCTCTACTTTGAAATCCGTAATTCGAACTTCGTCTATTGCTATCCCTTTTGCTCTCGACGCGTCACTAATTCGCAAGAAAGTGACGAGGCGATCCGAAGTTCGAATTACTGATTTCAAAGTAGAGCCCCTGCCTGGTACAGATGGGCCGATCGCGGTTTGTGGTTTTGCGTTTTGTTTGGTGTCTTGGTCGATGTTTGAGGTTTAGCGGAGAAAATTATATTTTTATGAAATATATTTAAAATTCATAAATACTTTTTCTTGAAAGCGTATGCTGTAATTAAAACTTTTTATGTGTTATTCTATCTTGATATGATTTACCGACTAACAGCCAAACTTGTTTTGTATCCATAACAGCTGATGGCGACTGATTGAGTTGAAAGTTTGTTCGTTGCTGTTTTTTTTTTAAATCTTAAAATTGTAAAATTTTGATCGTATTATACATATAATTATATTTATATTATTTATTTAAATTGTTATATATTTATGTATGCTTACATGTCTGACGTTTTCGGCGCTAGTCATGATAGCGAATTATTTTCTTTGTCTTTGTCAAGCCTTTACGACTCGCTAAGTGATTTATCTGATATGCCAGATCTCGGTGACCGATTGCATACCATTTTTCCCACTTCTTCAAAACACTTTAACACTGTCCACATCAATGCTCACTTTCCTGACCTACTTTCAACCTTTTCTGATAAGAACATTCACGCCATACTCATTTCTGAGACATGGCTTAAGCCATCCCTCTCATCTACCCTCTATGGGTAAAGGATTTTACCCGGTTACCAATTAATTCACAACGACAGGACTGGGTTCAAAGATGGCGGCTTGAGTACCGTTCGCCGGGGTGGTGTTGCCATTTATTTAAAAAATGATATCGTTTGCGAAATTGTGGCTGAGTCCCCATCCGTGTACTCAAAGTCACCGGAATACTTATTTTTCAGCGTTTCTTTAAGCCACACTAAACTACTTCTCGGGGTTTATTACAGTCCATCGTCCAACATAAGCTATTTCGATGCATTTGAGAATACGTTATCTGATCTCTGTCCCCAGTTTGAACATAGCGTAATCATGGGCGATTTTAATATATGCCTCATTAAAAACGACCTTCGCTCTTCTTAACTTCAGTCTCTAGTAAATTCACTGAATCTTAGTATTCTCTCTCTCGGTCCCACTGATTTCCCTCATAATGGGCCCCTTTCTCTTTTAGATCTTATTATAACCTCATCCCCTGACTTTGTCTCATTTCACGGCCAGTTTAATGCTGCTGCCTTTTCAAACCATGACCTTATTTACGCCTCTTTCAAAATTCGCCCCCCGAAACGTAGACACAAATTCGTCCTTCGCCGTAATCTTGACGACATCAATCTGCGGGCCCTGCTCTCCGATGTTCACAACACTGATTGGCAGTCTATCGAAACTTGCACTGACATCGACCTTAAACTTGAGATTTTCAACAGCACATTGCTTGCGATTTACGGCCGAAACGCCCCTCTGAAGCCGATGCGCGTCAAGCATTACCCTGCGCCGTGGCTGACCGAGGATATCAAAGCCCTGATGGCGAGGAGGAACCGCGCCTGCGTGAGGTTGCGCCACGATCCGTCCGAGAACAGTCATCATAAGTACGTTATGCTGCGAAATCATTGCAACAAGAAGTGCCGGGAAACAAGACGTTGTTATATCCATGAGTCTATTCAGAATTGTCCCCCCCATAAATTATGGAAATTTTTGAAGTCACTAGGGGTAGGCAAATCTCAAACTCACTCTTCTAGTCATAAAATGAATCTCAACGCTAGGGTGTCCCTTATTTTTCAATGTTTTTATTTTTTAACGCATAGGGCCTAATTTTGTTCATTAGACCCTAAAATACTCGAAAATAAATTTTTAGCTTATTTGGAGCACTGCAACCCGTGCCGACTTGCGCGGGAAACGCGTTCATACAAGTTACGTAGAAGGAGCGGCGAGTACGCGCTCCATTTGTCAGTTGATTTCGGAGTGTCGGGAAATTAACGCGCTAATTGTATATTTTTAAGATGTCAATGGAACTGAGAAGCAATAAAAAAGGTATTTTCTTGGTTGGTGATGTTAATCATCAAATAACGGGTGCTAAACTACCATCGAACCGCCAAGTTCTCGCAGTTTTGTTTTTCAATATTCGCGGTGTTAAATTGACAGTTGGTGAAAGCGCAAATCTTGTCATCCGGGAGTGCATTATCTTTTAGGAGAAGGCTAGAATACCCACAAAGGCTTTACCTAAATGTGTGAAGAAACTTACGGATCCATATCAAAACTGGAGAGAGCTGCAAAAAAAAAGGAAAAGAATACAGGATGTTTACAAACGCCGCGAGGTGGATTTTCAAAAAGATTTGGATAATTTATTCGACATCGCACACGCCGACGCTTTAGAAAGAATGAAAATAGAGGAAGATAAAATATTTTTACAAAAACAAAGAAACACAGGGCGTTCAGGTTGCTTAGCCGGTGTAGACAAAAAGTTAGCCGAAAAGGAAGAGAGGGTAAGGCAGAGAAAACTAGAAGAGGAAAAAAGACTCAGGCATATGTCTTCGGGGACCTTTTCAACTACTTCCACTTCACAAGGCTTTATACCACGTGAAGAATTGCATGAACAATCTATCAGCTCTGATGAAAGCATGGAGGAAAGTTTGACAGCCACCTCTCAATCTGTAAGTTCTTTAACTATTACAAAAAGAGGAAGGAAGTCTTTTATCACCCCTAAGTTAGTTGCTGCTTTAGATAGATGTCAACTAAGTATTAGGCATTCTTTTTATATTCTTCAGGCTGTAGTAGAAGCTTTAGGTCTCAGTTGTGACGATTTTCCTATCAACAAATCTTCTATTCAACGTATTCGAACACAGATAAGAAAAGATAGAGCAGAATCGATAAAATCCGATTTTCAAAATAACGTGCCCGAAGTAGTAACCGTTCATTGGGATGGAAAATTGTTACCTGGCCTGGATGTGAGAAGTTCAAAAGAAGAACGCTTGCCGATCGTTGTTTCATTTGGAGAGAAGGAGCAACTTCTTGCAGTGCCAAAATTGGACAGCTCTACTGGCAAAGATCAAGCCAAAGGCGTTTTACACGCTCTTTACGACTGGAACCTCAATGACAACGTTCAAATAATGTGCTGTGATACGACAGCCTCTACTACAGGCCGCTTCAATGGCGCTTGTGTTCTTTTGGAGCAAAAACTAGAAACAAAATTGTTACTTTTCGCTTGCCGCCACCATGTTTATGAGCTGGTTCTTAAAAGTGTATTTGAAACAAAGATCCGCCAAGTCACTAAAAGTCCCGATATTCCGTTATTCAAAAAGTTTAGAGACAAGTGGAAAAACATAAATCCTAACGCTATCGAGTTACTCAATGATTTTGTAAAACAGCATGTTACTGAAGCGACTATAACTGAATTGGTAACATTTTATAACAACGAACTGCAAAAATCAATTATACGTGATGATTATCGGGAATTGATTGAGTTATCTATCATTTTTTTAGGAAGAGACGATGAGGGAAAATTTAAAATACAACCTCCTGGCGCAATGCATCAAGCACGATGAATGGCCAGAGCAATTTACTCCCTAAAAATATGTTTGCTGCAGTCTCAGTTTAAAATGAGTGCTAAACACAAAACATCACTGCAAGACGTTTGTTTATTTATTGCGACAGTTTATGTGAAACCGTGGCTTGGGTGCAGCTTAGCAGTGAAGGCACCGAATCAGGATCTGTGTTTCTTAAAGTCGCTGAAAGAATTTGAAGCAGTTGACAAATTGATTTCCATGGCAGCCCTTAGCAAATTCAGCCAACACCTGTGGTATTTATCAGAAGAAATAGCTTTATTATCGCTGTTTGATGAAGAAGTTGACACAGAAACCAAACAGAATATTGTATCAAACTTACAAAAAGAAAGTCTGTATGACTTTGGGAAGAGATTATGTTCCATCGAAGGAAGAGTTATCTGGCTCTTTATACGGAAAAGCTTTGAGTGATTTCGTGACCATCAAGAGCAAAATCTTGTTGTCGCGTTTAAAAATTGATAACAGTTTTCTGCAAGAAAACGTTTCTTTCTGGGAAGAAAATGCTCCCTTTGTGGAAGGTAAAAAAAAGGTTACTTGTTTAAAGCAGTCAATGATACAGCGGAAAGGGCTGTTAAATTAACGCAAGACTTTCACGGTTTGACCTCTGCAGACGAAGAACAAAAGCAGTTCTTGTTAGGCTGTGTACAAGAACATAGAAAATTGTATCCAGATTGTAAAAAGGAGACTTTAAAAGTAAAATATCCTGAATAATTATGTTGTTAAATAAATGTTTCTAATAAATAAACGTATGCCTCAAATCAGTCTTAGTGTTTTACTTAAGTATGTATTTTTGGTAGCTAAGTTATCGTAAATTTATATAGGCTGTTTCCCTACATTGTGGAAACTTGCTCATGTACTCCCTCTTCCAAAAGTGTCAAAACCTGCGTCCTTGTCCGATTATCGTCCTATTTCTATTCTCCCTGTACTTTCCAAAATAACAGAGCACTTTGTTAATAAAAGACGATCTCGTTTCCTAAATATGCACAATCTTTTTAACCCCTTTCAATCTGGTTTCCGCCCCGGGCATAGCACTGTCACTGTTTTGGTCAAGGTCACCGACGACATTCGTTTAAACATAGAAAATAAACATCTGACTGTCCTGGTTTTGTTAGATTTCAGTAGTGCCTTCAAAACAGTTGATTTAAATATTCTTCTCGGCATCCTCAAGACCCTAAATTTCTCTTTTTCGGCCATTACGTGGTTTGAATCATACCTACTTGGAAGGCGTCAGCGTGTTAAGATGGATGAAACTCATTCTGATTGGAATACTCTCACTGCTGGTGTCCCTCAGGGGGCTGTGCTCTCTCCTCCTCTTTTTTCAATTTTCATAAATGGTATAACAACCTCCCTTCTTTCTTCTTACCACTTATACGCTGACGATTTGCAGATTTATGCGGGGGCTAGTTTTGACGACTTCCCTTCCCTGATTGACCTTATCAATGACGATCTTGCCACGATCCAGAAATGTCGTGTACCAAAGTGGCTGGTGTTTTTTGCTACTTGTCCAAGGCTTTTGATGTAATTAATCACAAACTGCTTCTGGATAAGTTGCAACACTACATACAGGATACCAGCCACCAACTACTCTCGTCGTTTTTGTCTGATCGGAAAAAGGTAGTGAAGCTGTCTGCAAATGACAAAAGACTGGCATCTGGGACTGGTGGCGTTATCACGTCCTACCGGGTGGCAAGTAAAAAAAACTTGATAGAAGTTTAAATAGTATATTAGAAAAGAACGCCGGTAGTGTGAGTAGAAGAGGGTAGGTAGGTTCGTAGGGTGTGGTCTGGTTCTGCGAAGCGAGCTAGCACTTCCCTCGCAGTTGGTGACGTGGAACGGCAGTGAAGAAACCGTCGGCAGCCCGACGGTGTTCGATGACAGGATCCTGGCGCCGGGGGTAGCACCGGAACCCACTCGACGATCCTGGTCACCGTGGTTAGAGGCCGCTCCGGCCAAGAAGACACAAGAGAAGTGGACAGGGTTTAGAGCCCGGTCCCATGAAGCAAGTAGTGTTGTCCAAGCGGTAGTGCTCCTAGCGGTGCAGTGCTCCTAGCGGTGCGGTGAAATGCTCCAAGCCCTAGAGTGCTCCTAGCGGTGGAGTGCTCCTAGCGGTGCGGAGAAATGCTCCAAGCCGTCGAGTGCTCCTAGTGATGGACCCCGATTTGGGGAATTGCACCGATTTTAATAAGTAGGTATTTAGTACCTATTACGTTAAATAAGATGTTTCACAGTAGTAGTTGAGGCGGCAAAGAGGCCGAATGAAAGGTGCGTGGCCTATTTATAATCTTTCGCCCCTTTCGGCCAATTTCGAATCTGAGTAGGGCGAACAAAAAAATGCTAGAAAGCAACTCGCGTCACGAGTGGAAAATAACCGAGTCGTGTACGTGAGACACGATCATACCCTAAATTATTATCTCATGCGCCGAATGAAAAGAATTTAATACAATATTTATTTACAATTAGAATTATGTAACTATTAAAAGATTATTTACATTAAAGTTGACTGTTAATTATTAAAATATTTAAACATTAGTGAAGCTAACAAAGAATGGCTAGTAACGCCATCTGTCGGCTTAGTGCCGCTAACATTTGACAAAGTCAATTTATGACAATCGTCTTCGACAATCTACTTATATGGTTGTCTGTTTGACAGTTCTCAGTTATTAGTAAACAACAAATATAAGATCTGTTGTATTATAGTGAATTTAAGTGAAAATGAAATGATATTAAAGCTAGTTTGTCTATAAAATGCACACAGGTAAGGAGAGTAACAACTGCATTGTTACAGCGTGCACTTAGGGGGTCGGCATTAGGAAATACCTCATTTTTAATTTTTATTAACGACCTTCCAACCACCATCACAGCTGGCCATTCAGTGCTGTTTGCAGATGAAACAACCGTCGTGATTAGTGCGCGCACGTATGAGCAGCAAGACGAAAAAATACTTAACGCTTGCGAGCAGCTGCAGGGGTGGTTCACGACAAATGGATTGCTTTTGAATGTTGCAAAATCGAACGTTATGCTATTTTCGGGCCGTAGTCTGGCTGTTCCTCCGAGCGTGCCTAACAATCCGATGCCTATATGCGACAAGTGTAGGTTTCTTGGTTTCACTCTGGGCTCGAACCTTAACTGGAAGTGCCATGTCGATGAACTGTGTGGTAAACTGAGTAATGCAATCTTTGCGTTGCAAAAGCTAAAGGTCCTCATCTCTGATGACGCACTCATTTTGCACATTTTCACTCCCTTATGTCGTACGGTACTCTCATATGGGGAAACTCCACGGATGCCAACAGAGTTATGCTAATGCAGAAACGTGCTGTTCGTACATTAGTTGAAGTGAAAAACAGTCGTGCAGGGATCTCTTTGTGAAGCACCGCATCATGACGCACTACTCGGTTTATATATACGAAATTGAAATGTTCGTCAGAAAAAATATGAACATGTTCGCCCGCGTGCATGCAGTCGGCATGCGGCATTCTGTTGCGGATATGCAGGAAAATGAGAAAAGGTGATGTATTTAGCAATTTTGAATCTATGTGCAATCTATAAAAAACACGTATGGTCGCTTTGGTGTATGAAAAAGAAGTAACAGGGCAAGGGGCAGCACGCACACATGTATATTACCGCTCACACATAGACACAACTATTTATGGATTATAAAGTAGTTTAGCGTTATATGACAACATACAGCGTTACAGGTAAGTGATTTTAATCTACTGTTAGCTATAGTATAATGTTAAGGTAGTACAATCTAAGATTTTAGGTTAGTTTTCCTAGATTAAGTTTATTTTACTGGTAAGACCGCGACGACGACATCTAGCGTCAACATTCTCCCCCACAGTGCTGCTTCAGCAGCACTCATCTGTAATGGGAATGCGTGCAACACGAGCAGCGGAGCGTGTCAGTACACCTGTCTTGGTCTTTACCATGACGACTCTGACCTGGCCATCTTTGCCTGCGTACGTCTCAAGAATGACACCTCGGGGCCAGGTATTTCTAGGGCCATCAGGGTCTAAAACAAACACTAAGTAACCGACCTTTAACGGGGTACAATTTTGATGCCATTTACCTCTGGGCAACATTTCAGGCAGTACTTCTTGGACCCATCGCTTCCAGTAAATGTCCGCAAATCGCTGTGCTATGCGCCACTGTTTGCGTAAAAACAAATCTGTGTCATCAAATACTCCTGGTATCGGTAAAGGCGACGGCGTTCCAAGCAAAAAATTATTTGGCGTTATGCTCTCGTCAGTACCTGGCTCAACTGAGACATGCGTAAGGGGCCGATTATTGACGATGCCCTCAACTTCGGCGATCAGGGTAGCCAGAGTTTCATCGCGCGGGGCTCGCTCCTTTAACACTACTCTTAAGGCCGTCTTAACGCTTCGAATAAGGTGTTCCCATGCGCCTCCCCAATGTGGACTTGCCGGTGGTATGAAGGTCCAATCAATTCCTTGTACTACCCCAAATCCCTTTAAGGATATTTCATCGATTTCCTGAACGGCACGTCTTAACTCGACATCTGCTCCCCTTAGGTTAGTACCATTGTCCGAGTATAGATACGCAGGCCATTTGCGCCTTGCGGCCATTCTACGAAGAGCCATAATCAACGAGTCATAGGTGAGTGAGTTGACTAACTCTATATGAATGCCGCGTACAGTACGACAGGTGAAGAGTACCCCATCTCTTTTAGTGTTGCCTCCCGACAGTGACATCCATTGGGCCAAACAAATCTAGGCCACAGTGAGAAAATGGACGCTGGTGGTGAGCCATTCGACCTGCTGGTAAGTCTCCCATTTTAGGCATCTGTGGCTTTGCCTTTGGAATTCTACAAGTCATACATTGAGCAGCAATGGTTTTAACCGTCGGAAGCATTCTAATAAGCCAGTACTTCTGCTTTAACTGGTTTACAACCATTTCCTGATTTGCGTGTGCGGCCATTAGGTATATGATAGTGCCTTACAATCAATCGCGACACCTGGTGACGGCTATACAAGATCACGGGATGCTTGACGAAGTCAGAAATCCCCGCAGCAGCGCCGATCCGCCCCCCGACGCGCATTACGCCGTTCTCGTCGAGAAAGGGTGATAGCGAATTTAATCTGCTGCTGCGTTCTATATTGTTATTATCTCTAATTGCAGCTATCTCTTTTGCAAATGTATCCATCTGGGCTTTGCAAGTCAAGAGGCATTCAGCTTTTCTCATAATTGTACAATCCGTGTCTCTGGGCCTGCCGCGGCGGGCACCGCATATGTTAATAAATCTCAGGAAAGCAGTTGCAGCGAATAGCAGACGTAGCCATGGTGCAAATCTCATGGGATCCGGCACAGGTAAGTCAGAATTAAAAATTGTTATCGTATGTATTCTTTCTAAGTTCTGTTCATTCACTTGTTAATTTGTTTCAGGTTCAGCAGGCCAGCGGTCGGCGCTTAAGTAAAAAAATGCAGGACCCTGGTACCATTCACTGTCAGCGCGTAAATTACACGAATGATTTTTCGTAGCTGCATCTGCTGTATCTAGACACGCGGTAGCGTGTCAAGCCAAGTTCAAGTAACAGAACTGGCGAGCAGCACCGTGTGTAATATTACACGAACCATTTGGAGCCACTTTTGACCCCCTCATAACTCAAAAACTATTTCAGATAAACGTGTCAAATTTGGCTCATATATTGAGACTTGCGAATTGTAACCTAAGGTCTGACTTGGCTAGTTTTCAATATACGAATTATATTATAGCCTTCGCAAGTTCTAACCCTGTTACTTGTCAGTTCTTATTTTATTATTCCAAAAATTTGGCTTGCAGGTAGAAACTAGCCATCGAACATAATAATTCGTACATGAGAACTAGCCAAGTCAGACCTTAGGCTACAATATATTATCCTAAGTTATAAGAAGAAATGATATTATATGTTGTTATAAATAAATTTGAGGACTGACCATTGAACTTGGCACCCATTTAGATCTCACTTCTTTTGTCGTTGAAGTCAACCAAGGCATACATCATAATATTGAACTTGGCTCTCATTTCACATTTATGTTTTTGATGGGATTCATTGTAACACCCCAAAAGTGTGATGTCACTTTTTCTTGCTTGGTTTACATGAAGACGGGGCAGCCCTGGCTCACTCAGAGCACCGTTTTGACGCCTACCATTGACTACTTACAGCTAGTATTCGACAGAGACTGTCGGTACAATACCTGATCATTTAGTTCATCTTTTCTTTTGTTTGGAGGCTTTCCTCGCTGGTTCCTGGCTGAGTGTCGTGGCGGCTATTTAACGAGCGAACGAGCTTCACGCCCATATTTACTTGAAGGAGCCGGTGTACTTCTAATAACTTGTAAATTACTCTCTCATCTTAGATAACAAACCGTCGACATTGAACCGGCTCGATTTACACAAAGGTACTCACTTTATATCACGCATTTCGACACGGAGCGTTTATATCCTTGATCTTGGTTCCTCTATCCACATTCTAAACTCATATTTAACCCGTTCTACATCAGTAATTCCTTTTTATTTTCAATGCAAAACCCGGAAAGCGGTATTGTTTGGTTAGTCGTTTTGTCATAGTATAAAACGTCACCTTGACGTTTGACAAGAGGCTAAGGCGTCGCCCCGTCAGCGTGTGAGCAGATTCATTTACCGGTTTCCATCTTACATTCTTATTTACTAGTTCCAGATGTTTTATTTACTTAATTTCAGCTAAGCAAAAGTACTTCTTTACTGGGAAGGATCGGAAGTGTTAGTGCTTTTCTCTTCGATTTGAATCGGCTAGTTTGGCAGCGACCGGAGATGCATTGGAATGCGGCACCGGCAGTAACATCACTACGGCGTCACTTACGTTTGCAGGCCAGTCATTGAGAGATGATTCAGATTTTCAGCTGTGATTTCGTGTGAATAAAAGCCGATGAATGCCGTGGCCGAGTGAATTATATCAGTGCTAATCATGTCTAGACGTTTACTTTGCCCTTGGGGCCGGGTTTCACAGTGAGTATGTTGTAACTTTCGCGTATATTGTTCACACTGTCGCGCCGATGCCGGCTTTTAAGTAAAGACTCACTTCGATTCCTTTCAGGTCAGGATGCCTCTTGTTCATCACGAATAACTGCTGTGCTCGTGTCTAAGTCTTAACGTGCGCTGTCGCGCGTCTTAAAGGTAAATTTTCATGTTGAAAGTGTACGTCACAATAGCGTCACGTAATCGCCACGTTCTGTTTCTAAAGTACGCCCGGTCTGTTTCAGATGGTCAATACGGTGTTATTGCTAACCCAACTCTGCGGTCTCTGAGCATAAAAGCCAATTGCTTCTAATTTACTGCCCGAAAAGGTAAACTTTATTCATTAAAAGTGATGAGTTGTCGGGTGAGGTGTCTGTGTTTGTTTCTTTTCTGAAATGTTATATTGTACGTTTAAGGGCTCCAAGGCTACCCTGGAAGCTCCAAGGCTATTCTGGAAGTTCCAAGGCTACTCTGGAAACTTCAAGGCGGAGGTTATCATCTTGCATGCTGCGTGCCCGTGAGTGCTGCGACGTGGCTGTGCATGAGGGAGTAACCGAGCGGTGATGCGCACACCTCTCGTGGGTTCCTGAAGCCCCGCGAACATGGATGCCGCGTGACGTTAACCTTATTTTCCTTACTTTCTATTTTTCACTTTAACCTATTATGCTACCTTGGCCATCCTTAGACTGCATAGATAACAAGCGCCTCTTTTGTCCTCGATAATAATACTAATAGGGGATAAGTGTGGCACGGGTTTACTGATGCTAATCTCGTAGGTAACCCGGGCTTCTCTTTACTTACCCATTGGTATCTATTTTTGTAACCTCTAGCTGTGTGGGCCTAAAGGCATGGTTGATTAGTATTTAAGTACCAAGCAGGGGGGACGCCCTCTATTCTAACCACTCTTGTTTGTACTGAACCTAATTATTGGGGAGATGAACCTTGAACTATATTTAATAAATTTTAACGAATGAACGAACGCTTTATTAATTAATTCCACCATCGATCCTGTTTGTGGCCGGTCGCTCTTTCTACGGCGCCCAACCCTCTAGCGATTGGCCCTCGAGTCAAGTGACCACACGACCCCAGTCTCATGCCGCGGGCAAAAATCGAGTGTTACAGTGGCGTACCCAACGTATCACTCGAAGGATCGTTGGTGTGGTTCTACTTACTATGTTCATAGTGAGGCAGGTCTAAGGATTGGCATATATAAATAATATGACAACTTAAATTATGTTCTTAGTGTTAAATGACTTTCTTTGCTATTTTAACTAGTAACTGCTTACTTTATTAAGCATTTACTATTAACTACCACTCTGGGTGTATTAACTGCTATAATAAATGTGTACTTTAAATTACTGTGTAAGAAAGGCTGTTTGGCCTCAGTATTGCTTGCTGGCACTTACGCCCTTCGGTCATTTACTACTTTTTAAGGGATACCTATATATAAACTTCTAATTTTTGTTAAAATGGATTTGTAAATTAAAATAGAATGGTTGACAAAAGAGGAGCTTGCCCACGAACTGACAAAATAACAAATACCTTTTAAAACTTCTGACACATGCGACATCCTACGAAAGTTGTTCCATCAAACGCGGTCTCTCATCCGACGTGGCAGCCTCAAACCGGGCATCGGCGCTCCAGTTGATCTTGCTGGCGAACTAGCACTTTGTCGCTCTGCGATTAACGGCCTGCAGAAGGAGGTGGCTGAAGGAACAACACTGTCGGAGGCTCGTAGAGAACGGTTAACAGGTCGAGTCGAATATTACCTAGGTCGTTTGGATGGAGTCTCGGATCAGGGAGATGAGGTTCAAACCCTCAAAGGTGTTCTGGTCAGTTGCCTATCTTCTCTTAATCCCGCAGGGGACTCTTCAGATTCGGATGTGGAAGTTTTCCGCTCTCCGATGAAGCCGCAGTCTACGGTGACGTGTCGAGCCGAGCCGCGCTACAACCTTGCTAGTTTAAACCTTAAATACAATGGGGATACGTGCGTGCGTGCTTTTCTAACGCGCCTGGAGGAACTCCGGGTGGCGCGCGCGATCCCCGAACGGGTTATTTTTACCGGTTTTCCGGATATTCTGGATGGACCAGCTCTCTTTTGGTTCCGTTCCCGTAAGGGTGACTTTTCCCGCTACGCGGACCTTTTAACTGCTCTTAAAGCAGACTTCGATATTCCGGATTACGACTTCAGATTACTAGGCGAGATAAGGGCCCGCACCCAAGCTAAACACGAGTCTATCGTCGTGTACCTGTCCATCATGGGTGCGCTGTTTTCTCGGTTGACCGTACCGCTGGCGGAAGCCGAACAATTGGACATTTTACTACGCAACATAAGGCCTGGATATAGCCGTGAGCTGGCCTTGATTGACGTGACCTCTATACAGCAGCTGAAGGCCCTGTGCATGCGTCTCGAACTTGCAGGTTCGCGCTCAAGTAATTTTACCGAACCTTCTTCATCCGGTTACACGGTGGCGCCGGACGTGCAAGTGCGAACACGCAATGCCCCTGCGTTTCGTAGACAGGAGGTTGGCTCTGTAGACAAGCCCGCGGGTCCGTATTGTTTCAGGCGTAAGCAGGCGGGCCACAAAACTGGTCGCTGTCAGCGATCTCGCGACTTGGTGTGCTTCGTGTGCGGTCACCCGGGCGTGCGTACGCCGGAGTGTCCTAGGTGTAGGGAGATTGGCTCTTCTCCAAAAAACTAAATTACCAGTGTAGATGATGGGAGCAGGCGCGGATCGGTAAGTACTACGATAAGTTAAATATCGCCGATAAGGCTACAACAAAAGCTCGGATAGCGGTGCGCTTAAAGTACGTGGACATGCGTGCTTTCCGTCGCGGTCAGAGGGCAACTGGCGGGGATGCTTCGCACACATATGCACGCGCTCGTGCGCAACCTTTTATTGGTAAAACATTACAGGAATGAGCAGTGGGGGAGCAAACAAGGTAAGTTTTTCATATTAACTAATTATATATAAATTCTAAACATTATAAATTCTTCTTTTTTTTTCCTTTTTCAGATGCAGAGCGTCGTGTCCTCTACACTCTCCCCCCCATTGTCTGCTCAGGACAATCACCAGCCGCTGTGGGGAGCAAGGCCACGCGCGTCACAGGTCTGGTCAGTTTTCCGGTCCTCGTCTTTACGTCGACAATGCGTATGCGACCGTCGGCGCCGGGGTAGACGTTCTCTATTCGTCCTTTAGGCCAAGTGTTCCGTGGCATATTTGGGTCTACTATGAAGACCACATCGCCTTCTTTCAGTTGGTGTCCTTCCTGAAACCACTTTTGACGTGGAAGAAGAACTGGCAGAACCTCTCGCACCCAGCGTCGCCAAAACATGTCGGTGAGTCTTTCAGTGATTCTCCACAATTTTCGTCCATAGAAATCGTTGTCGTCAAACTTTCCCGGAACAGGTAAGTTAGAAGAGGTCCCGATGAGAAAATGGTTCGGTGTTAAACTTTCAGGGTACTCGTGGTCTACGGAGACATAGCTCAGTGGGCGGCTGTTAACTATATTCTCCACCTCGGCCAGTAATGTGATGAGTACTTCTTCGCGAGGGGCCCTTTCTTTTAGGACAACTCTCAACGCTGTTTTGACGCTTCTGATCAATCTTTCCCACGCTACTCCCATGTGGGGACTAGCGGGCGATATAAAATGCCACTCCAATCCGCGGTTAATTAATTCATCCACACTAGATTGGTTGATTGCTTCGAAAGACCTCCTGAGTTCTGCGTCAGCACCTCGAAAATTGGTGCCATTGTCGGAGTACATCTTATACGGCCATCCACGTCGCGCCGCCATGCGCCTCAAGGCCATTATAAAGGAATCAGCTGATAGCGTCGGCACCACTTCGATATGTATGGCGCGTATAGTTAGACAGGTAAATAATACTCCGTACAGCTTTCCTCGGCGCCGGGCAATAGATATTTCCATTGGACCAAACAGATCAACACCACAATGGGTAAATGGTCTCTTATGGTGCGCTAATCGTGCCTCCGGTAAGTCTCCCAGTCGTGGATTGCTAGGTATTGTTTTTCTTATACGACAGTATAAACATTTCGCGGCGACTGCTCGTACTGTGGGTCGTAAATTTACGAGCCAATATTTCTGACGTATGTCATTAACTACTGTTTCGTTACAGCTGTGCGCGGTCCTCTCGTGATAATATTTGACTATTAATCGTGCAATATAATCACGTCCATCCAGAATTACAGGCCGTTTCACACTTGAACTCACATTCGTAGTTGCTTCTATTCTCCCCCCGACGCACAGCAATCCATATCTATTCGTTCCAGACTGGCGTCAATTTTCGTAGTCGGCTATCATACGAAATGGATTTATTGTTTTTCAAAAGGGCCAGTTCTCCAGGGAATGACCGCACTTGTGAGCAGCGTAATAACTGATGTTCAGCGCGCTTCATTAATTCTAATGTAAGTTTAGCTTTGCGCGACGTTTTACATTTTTCTATAAATAGAAACACGTTTGCCATGCATCGACATAAGCGAAGCCAGGAGGAAAACTTAGTGGTTTCCGGCACGGGTAAGTCTTTGACGCTGTTTTCACAAACAATATTAACTTGCAACATCTCATCATTGTATTCTTCTATATTTTCAGGGTTCATCGGCGGCCACTCTTCGCGCGGCAAGTGTAAAAAATGCGGACCTCGCAGCCACTCCCCGTCGATACTCAATTTGTAGGTATGAATTTTTGTAGCCTTATCGGCGATATTTAACTTCATAGGTACATAGTTCCACTCTTTGGTCCGAGTTAATTCGTCGATTTCCCCCAATCTGTTTGCAACAAACACTTTATAGTTACGCGTGTTATTTTTTATTTGGTGCAATACTATTTGCGAGTCCGTCCAAAAGTATCTTTTATTTACAACTAATCGGTTCTCACGCGTAATCGTGTCAGCGAGGCGGCAAGCAATAACCGCTGCTTGCAATTCTAGTTTCGGTATAGTTATGTATTTATTTACCGGAGCGGCTCGTGATTTGCAGGCGATGAATGACACTCTGACTTGTTTGTTTACAAATTCCTTTCGATAATACGCGACCGCAGCAAATGCAGCCGGGGAAGCGTCACAAAAAACGTGCAAATCTATAGTTGTCTCATTTTGGCTAGCGCTTCCGCCAGATGCCTTCTCGGCGCTCTCTTTCTCACACAGTCTTAATGAGGTGAAATGACATCTTGGTACTCGTAAGTCTTGCAAGGCATTTAATTCTAATATCCAGTCTTGGAAAACTTTATTTTCGTTTTGTGATATCTCGTCGTCCCACTTAATATCGCTTTTCCAGGTTCTTTGTAGCAATATTTTTGCTTTCACCGTGAATGGAGCAAGAAAACCAAAAACATCGAATATGGACATGTAAATGCGTAAGAGTTCTCTTTTCGTAGGTATTCTTTGGAGTTCCAAAATTTCTTTAGGTATACGCTTAAGTGACAGGTCGAACCCAAACGAATCACTGGCGGGAAACCATAACAATCCGAGTGTCCTCTCTGGTAACTCGTCGCCTGCGGTTTTGATCCTTATCGCCTTATCACTTAACGTCTCTTTTGACATGGCGGTTAATACTTGTTGATTATTACTAGTCCAATTTCTCATTTCAAATCCGCCCTGTTTATGAATGTAGGTCACGGATTTGATCATTTTTATTGCGGTTTCGCTGTCCTCCACGCTCTCGATTTAGTCGTCCATATAATGTGACTGTATGACGGCTTCAGTGGCTTCAGGCATATCGTCTCTAAACCTGGTCGCGTTCTTGTTTTTTATATGCTGTGCAATGAAGGGCGAGCAGTTGGCACCGAATATTAATGAGTTCATTACGCAGGTCTTTATTTTCCCATTTGAATCTTCGCGCCACAAAAAACGTAAGGCGTGCTGGTCTTCTCTGTTTATTTGGATACGAAGAAACATGTCTCTGATGTCTCCCATGATAGCGACAGGCCTTTCTCGAAATCGTAGTAAGATACCTAAAAGTGATTGAAGTAGGTCAGGCCCTTGCAGCAAAAAATCGTTCAGGGAGCTGCCGGCGACATTAGCAGCAGCGTCGAACACCAATCTCAGCTTGTTTTTATTTGGGTTATCTACTCCGAAATGTGGCAGGTACCACACACGTCCTCCAGGTATCGAAATCTCGCTATCAGTTAACTCACGAGCGTAACCGTTCTCAAACAGATGATTTATGCGGTCTCGGTATCTTGCTGCGTAATTATTGTCTAAATTCATTCTTCGTTCCACGGCAAGAAATCTCCTTAAAGCGATTGAGTAGGAATCTGGCATTCGTAATTCATTCTTCCAGGGTAGGCTCACTTCCCATCGACCATTACAAAGTTGTGCAGATCGGTCCACAATATTGATTGCGCGAATCTCGTCTTTATTTACACGGGGTTTAGAGTTCACCCCAATTGCTTCTATAGCAAACGAGCGGCGAACTAATTCATGTAGCTCCGTATCTACTTTGTCACTGTGTGTTTTGCATAATTGTTGCAATGATGAGTACTGTGCCGTGTGTGCGCCGGCGCATGTGTGCGTCTTGTCTGGAATGCAGTCGAAGAGCGGAGCGGGGGCGCGGGGGGGACCGCTGATAAGACTAATCGGCGGCCCGCGCGGCTCGTACAGCGATGTAGTTAATACATGTTCAGTGGTTAGAAGTAGGCTGCGCGCGGTGGCGGGTACAATCCCGTGCACGCACCACCCCAAAGGTGTCAGGGTGGCGCACGGTTCGTTGAAGTCGCGATGAATAGTCTTCAAGGTCATCATTAAATGGAAGTTATCCTGTCCAATCAATATTTTGGGCTTTATATCACTACAGGTTACATCGTTTTTTAGGTTTCGTAAATGTTCAAAATCTTCTAGGTTCACTTTAGATAACTTTTGTGTTGGTAAATCTAGTTCATTTATCTTGCGCGCACGCATTTCGTACATTTGATTTCTTGTATTAGAAAGTTTAAAGTTCACTATTTCACTGTGACACACGATGTCGGAGTTCCACGCGCCTCTCATTCGTAACGTTTCAGGCTGACCTTGTAGGTTAATACTGTTCGCGAGATCAGCTGACACCAAAGACACTGTGGCACCGTCGTCGAGCAAGGCGTGCGTGGAAATTACACCATTAGGGCCGTGTATGTTCACACACACCGTTTTTAACATAACACTTTTGTCATTACGGGCCGCAATAGTATTTGTTACTGTTTCACTATTGGAAGAAGGTTCGTTTTCGTTTACTGTAGTCAACTGGGGAACACTACTAGAGGTTTCATACGCGGGGTTGCTGCTGGATGGCGAAGTAGGTTTATGGGGCCAGTGCAGTAAGCAGTGGTGGGGTAGGCCGCACTCATCGATGTCGCACGGCGCTGCTGGACAGGTTTCTATCCCGTGCCCCGATAACAAACACTTATGACACATTTTGTTTATTTTAATGAATCGCCACCTATCTTTGCGGAGCGCGCGTTTGAATTTTATGCAGTTAGAAATAAGGTGAACATGTGTGCGACAAAATTTACACTTCGCGTCGTTATTATTGTTGTTCAGAACTGCGTGCGAATGAATTCTGCGTTCTTCGGTTCTTTTAAATGTTCTGTTCTCAGTCTGCGTGTTAATGTGGCTTATCCCAGCTGCGGCTACCTTTTTTGCTTCATTGTGTAGAAATTCGGAGAAAATTTGTAGTTTAGCCTTGTTATTGTCGCTATTCTCGTATATGTAATCCGCCCATTTATTAAGAAGTGTGGTTGGGCACTTTGACAATACAGTATTAAGCAAGTCGGGACTTCTTAAATAATCATTCTGATTTATCGATTGAGTAGCTGCGACGTAGTTCTTCACTTTAACTGCGAAATTCACTATTTCAGAGTGATAACTCTGTGACAGGGCAGGTAATTTTTTAAATTGAGAAGCTAACTTGAATATAATAATTTCAGGTCGTCCAAAACGTAGTTCTAATGCTTCTAAAATAGTAGTTGGTGTAGTGTCGCTTATGAGTAGCGACGAAACTGCTTCCCTTGCTTCACCACGAAGACATCGGTTGAGTCTAGCGACGTTCTCCCTGTCACTGTAATTACATAATTTCGTTGACTCTTCGTAGCTCCTTTTAAATTGCAGCCATTCAAGTGGTTCGCCGCAGAACGACGGTAAATCTTTAGACGTAGCTAGTCTTGACAGTAAATTAGTGTTAGCACTTTGTGTCACGGAAGCGAGGTTGGTGATAGCGTGCGACAACTGCCACAACGGTTCCGGAGCAGATTGGGTAACTGGTACCGAAGCCGGTTCGTGAACTTGCAGGTTAGCGGTAGGGTCATGTATACTCTTTTCTAGCCACTGCTCCACCTTTTGAGAGGTTCCCGGAGTCGAATGGTCGTCGCTGCAGCGAGACTTCCTTGAGGACCGGTCATCGAGGTCGGCGAGGTCAGCTGCCAATTTCTTGTCAATCAGATCCTTTTCAATTTTGGCCTTGGCCATGGCTGCCTCCAGCTCCAATCGTTTCCTTTGTGCCTCTATTGATGACCCAGAACTCTTCTTCGACGAACCTGGAACGCGTTCGTGGATCTCAGTTTTTACACTACCCTCTTTCCCTTCTACACTACCCTCTTTTCCTGAAGGTAAATTCGCATCCATTGTCTGGCTTTTTAAATCTGTGAGTTTCCTGACCGGGCATGTTTGCGTTGAAAACACTTCCACACGATCGTCCATGGTTTGTTTGAGCTGTTCACGTAAGTGAGCGCGTTCACTGCGCGATTTATTTGTGCGCGGCGGCGGTGTGCTGAACATTCCGACGTTCGCTGCTTTTATGTTCGCAGTTCCTTTATGATCCTGACTCGATGGACCAAATGTAGATGATGGGAGCAGGCGCGGATCGGTAAGTACTACGATAAGTTAAATATCGCCGATAAGGCTACAACAAAAGCTCGGATAGCGGTGCGCTTAAAGTACGTGGACATGCGTGCTTTCCGTCGCGGTCAGAGGGCAACTGGCGGGGATGCTTCGCACACATATGCACGCGCTCGTGCGCAACCTTTTATTGGTAAAACATTACAGGAATGAGCAGTGGGGGAGCAAACAAGGTAAGTTTTTCATATTAACTAATTATATATAAATTCTAAACATTATTAATTCTTCTTTTTTTTTTCCTTTTTTCAGATGCAGAGCGTCGTGTCCTCTACAACCAGGTCTCGCATAAAACCCGCAATGCGCGACCTGTCAAAGCTTCTTTTCTACCTTCTGCTGACGACTATCGTCCCTACTTGACTGTGCAGGTTCTCAACGTGAACGTGTGCGGCCTTCTTGATTGCGGCGCAGCGTGCTCTGTACTTGGAGCGAATGCACATGTCAAGTTCTTAAATTTAAATATAAAAATGTTACCATTCGACCGTCCGCGCGTCTTACGTGTCGCTGACGGCGTTGACTACGTCTGTCGGTTTTACATGAACTTACCGGTCCAATACAAGGAGGAAGTTCAACTAGTTATGTTTCACGTCCAGCCAGAGATTAAGCTGCCGATACATTTCGGGATTAATTTTTGGAAGGCCTTCAATCTCGCGCCTGACGTCCTTGCGTGTCTGCCGGCTTCTATTTCTTCGGTCGAAACCATAGTGGGTAGCGTGGAGGAGGATGGCTTGCGAAACTACAAGGAACTCACGCCTGCGCAAAAACGTGAACTCGACTCGATCCAAAATTTATTCGACCAAATCAACACCGATAGGATAGGACTAGGTTGCACGTCTTTAATCCAACACGTGATTAACACCGGTGATGCGAGACCGATTAAGCAAAAATACTACAGGCTTAGTCCGGAAAAGCTAAAATACTTGAATGCGGAGTTGGACCGCATGTTAAAAAATAAGGTCGTGGAACGGTCTTTTGGCGAATGGAACTCTCCTCTTACTATGGTCCCTAAGGCCAACGGGGAGGTTCGTCTCTGCTTGGACAGCCGTCGACGTAATGCGGTGTCAAAGACTGACGCCTACCCTTTGCCCTACATCAACTATATTATAGATAACTTACGCGATGCTAAGTATCTCACTTCCCTCGATTTGAGTGCGGCGTACCACCAAATTCGTTTACATCCTGACTCGAAGGAAAAAACTGCTTTCACGGTGCCAGGCCGGGGCCTATTCCATTATAATCGTATGTGTTTCGGTTTGGTGGGAGCCAGTGCTACGATGCATCGGCTCATGGACAGCTTGTTCGCCGCGGAATTTGATAACAAGGTGTTCGCGTACATAGACGATATCGTCGTTTGCACCTCCACTTTTGAGGAGCATGTGGATATTCTCCGTCGCGTCCACAAAAAATTAAAAGACGCTAACTTAACTATAAATATGCAAATATCGCAATTCTGCCGCAGCGAGCTGAAATATTTACGTTACATGGTGGACCGCTTTGGTTTACGTACTGATCCTTCCAAGGTGGAGGTGATAATGAACTTTCCTATTCCTTGCGAGGTAAAATAACTCAAGCGTTTCCTAGGCATGGCTGGGTGGTATCGTAGGTTCATTAAAAACTTCTCTCAGGTAGCTCGCCCTTTGACTAGGTTGACGAGTAAGAAATGTAAGTTCGAGTGGACACCGGAGGCTAACGCGGCGTTCAACACTCTGAAGTCTGCTCTCATCACTGCTCCTATTCTGAAGTGCCCCGACTTTAGCCTTCCTTTCTACCTCCATACGGATGGGAGCTCTTTCGCGATTGGCGGGATGCTGGCCCAAAGGATAGATGACGTGGACCACCCAGTTGCCTACTGCAGCCGTACCTTGAATGCGCAGGAGGTTAACTACACGGCCACTGAGCGTGAACTTCTGGCGGTCATCTATGCTTTGGAGCAGTATCGCCCCTATGTCGAGGGTTCCAAATGTTACATTGTTACGGACCACGCCTCTCTCCAATGGTTTTATAAATTAAAGAACCCTTCGGGTAGACTCAATAGGTGGGCCTGTCGCTTGAGTCAGTTCGACTTTGAGATCATCCACCGCAAGGGCAAGGAACACGTGATTCCCGATACTCTCTCGCGAATTAAGGTAGACTCCATAACTTTTGACCCTGTGACTGTACAAGATCCCTGGTATTCTAAAGTATTCAAAGGCTGTAGTGACACTCCTAGGATGTACCCTAACTTTACGGTTACTGATGGCAAACTTTTCCGCCTCTCAAAAAATAAATATAGCCTCACCTCTAGATTCGAGTGGAAACTGGTGGTGCCTAGTGAGCATCGTGAGGAAATCTTACGGCAGTATCACGATGAGCCGACTTCGGGTCACTTTGGTGTCGCCAAGACCCATAAGCGGATAAGTGCAGATTACTTTTGGCCGAACTCGTACCGCGATGTTGAGAAGTACGTCGCCTCCTGCGAAGTGTGCAAGTGCTACAAGCCTGCCAACACGGCTCGTGCTGGTCTCATGGGCAATCCTCGCGTGGTTACTAAGCCTTGAGAAGCGATCTCCTGTGACATTCTTGGTCCTTTTCCTCCATCCTACGCTCGGAACCAATACCTCTTCGTCTGTGTCGACTATTTTAGTAAGTTTTCACACTTGTTTCCGTTGCGTAATGTCACGGCTAAGTCGATCGTTAAGTGTTTGGAGAAAGGGGTGTTCTTGCGTGACGGGGTTTGTAAATATATCTATGTCGATAACGGCCCACAGTTCATTTCCCGGGATTTCCGGGATTTGATGACTAAATACAATGTGCCTAACATATTCTACAATCCCCGTTACCACCCCCAGACAAATCAAACGGAACGCTTGAACCGCGATATCGTGCGTGCCATAGCATCTTACGTGCGTTCTGATCATCGTAAGTGGGATCAGAACATACCCGAGATCCAATGTGAGCTTAACACGGTGGTTCATGAAAGTACCAAGTTCACTCCGTTTTACTTGAACCATGGTAGGGAAATGGTGTTGGATGGAGCTCTGCTCAATCTCGATGTTCCTGTCGACCCGGTGTCGGTAGTTTTGGAGCGCGAGCCATTTTCCTCGAACCTGTCTCATCTGCGAAGTATTTTTTCTACTGTACAAGGCCATATACGAAAGGACTACACTCGGAACGTAAAGTACTACAATCTGCGGAAGCGTCCCGTCCAATACGAGGAGGGTCAGATCATTTACAAGAGGTGTTTTCCTTTGTCTAACGCAGATAAATACTTCAGTGCAAAACTCTCACCTAAGTGAAAATGAGAAGTGCGTGATCAGCGCGAAGCATGGCCCTTTGGTTAATTCCTTAAAGTCTATGGAAGGTAAACCTTTGGGGAAGTTTCATATCAAGGACTTGCTCGAGCGGGGCGAGGATCGACTGGAGGCCGGTGCCTCCCAATAGATTAATCTTTTAATATATAGGTCAGTTTGTTTATTTATTTATCTAGTTCCTAGCGAAATATGCTACGTGAACGATAAGTATACTACTGTCTCATGTCGTAGGTTTATTTTGTCCTTTGCACGCCTTACCCGTAAGCTGTTAGCCGTAGTTATGTGTTATATTTAACGTGATTTGTCCGGACTTGCTGAGATTTTTTTGGCGTTGGTAGAAGATTTGTCCTGACCGTTGGCTCTTTTAAAGGATTGTTATTACTGGAAGGAAAGAATGTTGAAGTAGAGTGAGGTAGGTGTTGTCCGGACTTGCTGAGATTTTTTGGCGTTGGTAGAAGATTTGTCCTGACCGTTGGCTCTTTTAAAGGTTTGTATTACTGGAATGAAAGCATGTTGAATTAGAGTGAGGTAGGTTAAGTCTTAATTTTAAGTAACCAAGGATGCGCATCCGTTTAATTTTAGTCGTGCTGTCGTGTTAAGTCTGTAGTAGGGTAAGACGTGTAGAGATTAGTAATAACAGTTTTGCCATTTAGTTGTAGGATTTCTTCCGTTTATGCCATAGGTGCAATCGGTTCGAGATAAAACTATTTTAAAGGTTTTATCTTTTCTTTGTATAGTTTTTGTGAAAAGGACATTCTGGGTACAGAGTGCGTCCTATTTCCATTTCCTTTTTTTTAATTTCTCTATACTGGTTTCAGTTGAGATTTCCCTCTCCAGTTTAGGTTGAAATTGGTATGTTATAATTTCAACACTTGGTTCTAAATAGTATCACTTAAGTATTCACTTAATTAATAGGGTTACTTCCACAGTCCTTATAAGTGGTTGTTCAATCATGGCACTTAAGCCGCTTAAGAGGTGGGTAGTGTGTCACACCCCTCATTATATTTGCAGCTTCTTTTGCAGAGCTGTAATTCCGCGGATGTTTCTTTCAGTTGAGATAGTTGTGTACTTAAACAGACACTAAGTTTAGTACATCTTTGATTTTTGAGCGTTTGGTTGGAGACAGAGTCAACCGACACTTAAACAATAGTTTATAAGTACACTTTAGCCAGTAGTAGACTTAGATTTGTTATTTTAGGTTCTGTTCGGTAGAATGTTGTGTATTTATGCATAGTAGGTTCGAGACTGGCAACCACGTTTTACGCTAGTGGCCCGGGATCGGGCCTATGATTTAACGGATTTCCCCATTAAGGCGAAATCTATTGTAGGAGCAAGTATTAGGGTTAAGATTTATTCTCTTATGTTATTTTTGAAAGAATGTTGGGTGTTGATGCGTAGTAGGTTCGAGACTGGCAACCACGTTTCACGCTAGTCGCCCAGGATCGGGCCTATGATTTTACGGATTTCCCCATTAAGACGAAATCTATTGTAAGAGCAAGTAGTAGGGTTAGGATTTATTTTCTTATGTTCTTTTTGGAAGAATTTGTGTGTTTATGCGTAGTAGGTTCGAGACTGGCAACCACGTTTCACGCTAGTGGCCCAGGATCGGGCCTATGATTTAACGGATTTCCCCATTAAGGCAAAATCTATTGTAGGAGCAAGTAGTAGGGTAAGGATTTATTTTCTTATGTTCTTTTTGGAAGAATGTTAGTGTTTATCCGTAGTAGGTTCGAGACTGGCAACCACGTTTCACGCTAGTGGCCCAGGTTTGGGCCTCTGATTTAATTGGCTTTCCCTTTATGGCAAAGTCCTTTGCAGTATGTTGTTTTTACACATGGGAGTGTGTATAATAATTTTATTTCAGAATCGCTAAGATTATTTTTCCCAACTGGAACCCTACTGAATAATTAGGTTCAGTACAAACAAGAGTGGTTAGAATAGAGGGCGTCCCCCCTGCTTGGTACTTAAATATTAATCAACCATGCCTTTAGGCCCACACAGCTAGAGGTTACAAAAATAGATACCAATGGGTAAGTAAAGAGAAGCCCGGGTTACCTACGAGATTAGCATCAGTAAACCCGTGCCACACTTATCCCCTATTAGTATTATTATTGAGGACAAAAGAGGCGCTTGTTATCTATGCAGTCTAAGGATGGCCAAGGTAGCATAATAGGTTAAAGTGAAAAATAGAAAGTAAGGAAAATAAGGTTAACGTCACGCGGCATCCATGTTCGCGGGGCTTCAGGAACCCACGAGAGGTGTGCGCATCACCGCTCGGTTACTCCCTCATGCACAGCCACGTCGCAGCACTCACGGGCACGCAGCATGCAAGATGATAACCTCCGCCTTGAAGTTTCCAGAGTAGCCTTGGAACTTCCAGAATAGCCTTGGAGCTTCCAGGGTAGCCTTGGAGCTTCCAGGGTAGCCTTGGAGCCCTTAAACGTACAATATAACATTTCAGAAAAGAAACAAACACAGACACCTCACCCGACAACTCATCACTTTTAATGAATAAAGTTTACCTTTTCGGGCAGTAAATTAGAAGCAATTGGCTTTTATGCTCAGAGACCGCAGAGTTGGGTTAGCAATAACACCGTATTGACCATCTGAAACAGACCGGGAGTACTTTAGAAACAGAACGTGGCGATTACGTGACGCTATTGTGACGTACACTTTCAACATGAAAATTTACCTTTAAGACGCGCGACAGCGCACGTTAAGACTTAGACACGAGCACAGCAGTTATTCGTGATGAACAAGAGGCATCCTGACCTGAAAGGAATCGAAGTGAGTCTTTACTTAAAAGCCGGCATCGGCGCGACAGTGTGAACAATATACGCGAAAGTTACAGCATACTCACTGTGAAACCCGGCCCCAAGGGCAAAGTAAACGTCTAGACATGATTAGCACCGATATAATTTACTCGGCCACGGCATTCATCGGCTTTTATTCACACGAAATCACAGCAGAAGATCTGAATCATCTCTCGATGACTGGCCTGCAAACGTAAGTGACGCCGTAGTGATGTTCCTGCCGCATTCCAATGCATCTCCGGTCGCTGCCAACCTAGCCGATTCAAATCGAAGAGAAAAGCACTAACACTTCCGATCCTTCCCAGTAAAGAAGGACTTTTGCTTAGCTGAAATTAAGTGAATAAAACATCTGGAACTAGTAAATAAGAATGTAAGATGGAAACCGGTAAATCAATCTGCTCACACGCAGACAGGGCGACGCCTTAGCCTCCTGTCAAACGTCAAGGTGACGTTTCATACTATGACAAAACGACTAACCAAACACTACCGCTCTCCGGGTTTTGCATTGAAAATAAGAAGGAATTACTGTTGTAAAACGGGTTAAATATGAGTTTAGAATGTGGATAGAGGAACCAAGATCTAGGATATAAACGCTCCGTGTCGAAATTCAAGCTCCTCTTCCTCGTAGCTGAGGCGCTTCAAATACAAATACAAATACAAATACAAATAATTTATTCAGTAAGTAGGCCCTGCAGGCACTTTTACATGTCTGAGTCTACCAGCGCTTCCAAAGAGACCACTGTTGAGAAGAAGCGCCGCAAGAAACTCAACAGTAAGCCGTTTTTTCCAAATAAATCACTTATTACAATACTAAACTTAAGCTACATAATTTAAATGTCACAGGGATGTACAGGTCCCAGTAGTAATAATAATTAAATATATCTAAATGTCAGATTATAATAAATAATACAATTTCGGAGATGTAAACAGTCTCCAAATGTCAAATTAAAATTAAGAATTAAATATAATTTAAAAAAAAAAACACAAAACAAGGGAGATGTAGAAAGTCTCCACGGTCAATTTTGGAGATGTAAAGAGTCTCCAGATGTCAAATTAAAAAATAAGGGAGATGTAGAAAGTCTCCACGGTCAATTTCGGAGATGGTAAAGAGTCTCCAGGTGTCATATTAAAATAATAGGTAATCATACAGGGAGATGTATATAGTCTCCACGGTCATTAATAATTGTAATACAAAAAATATATATATATCAGTCCCAAGCATTGTCATCATTCATATAATCTTTAATACTATAATAAGCTTTAGAAATTAGTTTACGTTTAACGTAACTCTTAAATTTATTTACTGATAAATGAGTAACACTACTTGGGAGCTTATTATAGAACCTTATACAATTACCCATGAAAGAGTTTTTTATTTTGTGAAGCCGTGTAAAGGGCACTGCGAGCTTATGTTTATTTCTGGTATTAACATTATGTATGTCACAGTTCTTTCTAAAGTTACTGATATTCTTATGAACATGAATAATGTTTTCATAAATATATTGACTGTATACGGTTAATATATTCGTTTCTTTGAACTTATCTCTAAGCGAGTCTCTATGACCCATCTTGTAAACAGCACGAATAGCCCTCTTCTGTAGAACAAAGATGCTGTTTACGTCAGCACCACTACCCTATAGTAAAATACCATATGACATAATACTATGGAAGTAACTAAAATAAACTAATCGAGCGGTTTTCAAGTCTATTAGATTCCGAATTTTATTAACTGCAAAAGCTGCAGAACTTAGTCTATTCGCTAATTTAGCCAGATGAGGACCCCATTGGAGTTTTGAGTCTAACGTTATACCAAGAAATACTGTATCATTAACTAAGTCTAATTTGTCATTTTTAATAGTTACAGTAGTTTGTCTATTTTTCACATTGGTAGTCATAAATTTAATACATTTAGTCTTTTTCTCATTTAGTAATAAATTATTAACACTAAACCAATCTACTACTTTTGATATAGCATTGTTTACATCCACATTAAACTCCTGTTGTCGTTTGACTTTAAATACGAGTGAGGTATCATCAGCAAACAATACTATATCATGGTTGTCCTTTATAAGGTATGGTTAATCATTTATGTAAATGAGGAATAGAAATGGACCCAAAATTGAGCCCTGTGGCACGCCCATTGAGACCAAAGACCCAGGTGATCGTTTTCCATTCACGTCTACCCTTTGTATTCTCCCGAATAAGTACGTTTTAATTAAGTTTAGCGCAGTACTTCTAACTCCATAATGGTGTAGCTTCCTGACCAATGTGTCATGGTTAACGCAATCGAAGGCCTTGGACAAATCACAGAAAATACCTAAAGCATCATGTGACCCCTCCCAGGCATCAAAAATATGTTTAATTAGCTCAACACCAGCTTCGGTTGTCGAGCGACCCCGAGTAAAACCAAATTGTTTATTATGTAATAAATTATTATCTTGAAAATGTTGCATTAACTGTGATAAAATTAATTTCTCAAAGATTTTACTGAAAGTGGGTAGTATCGATATCGGTCTAAAGTTAGTGGGGTCAGAAGTACTACCCGTTTTAAATAATGGAATTATCTTGCTATGTTTCATAAGATCAGGAAACTCACCACAATCAACACAGTGATTAAATATGATCATTAAGTCAGATGCTATGACTTCCATTAAGGATTTAAGGACGTGAACCGAAACCCCCCAAAGATCATTGGTTTTCTTAATGTTAATTGATTTAAATGCTTTGATTACATCCAAGGCAGTAACGTGCTTGAATTCAAAGTGTATACTGCATTCAGACACGTTATCTTCTAATAATAAAATGGCAGACGCCGGCGAAGAGTTCAGACACTTAGTCGTGGACACTGGTATGTTGGTAAAATAACTTTCAAATTCAATTGCAACATCTAAATTAGACTCTAGGATTTTACCATCTACTTTTAAACGAAAGTCATTAAATTCCTTTTTCCGGCGACCTGTTTCTTCATTAATTATTTTCCAAGTCGTTTTAATGACATCAGAGCTATTCAAGATTTTATCACTTAAAAAGTTTCGCTTAGCTATACGGCAGTCTGACTTGAAATTCTTAGAATACTCTTTGACATGTTCCTTAAACTCTTCACTAGCGTTAAACCGTCGTTCCTCATATAGTTGATACAGTATTGCTCTTCGTTTATGTAAGTCCGCAGTAGCCCAGTCACTGAAAACCTTTGCGCCACCGACCATGACCGATTTAGATGTAAATATCATGTCAAATTGTTTCATGAATGTGTGAAAGAATGAGTTGTACATGTCATTAGGGCCCTTATCAGTTGTTAAAAAGGGCAGATTATGCACTAGGTTATGTCGCATTCTCTCCACACGACCTGCAGTAAGCGGCACAAAAGTTATTTCCTTATTCGCAACATTATGCGATACAAACTCCAATTTAATTAATTGACCTAGATGATCCGATTCCAGGTTACTGATCAAACTCTTACTAATAGGAATTATATCAGTAAAAATGTTATCAATACACGTGGCGCTAGTGTCAGTCACTCTAGTCGGCTCCATAAAAGTATGAGCCAGTCCGAAATATTTGAAAAGATTTATTAATCTGGAGCTTAGTGAACTATTTTCCAAAATATTAACATTAAAATCTCCACATATAATAACTTTTTTACTCAAATGAGATAAATTGATTAAGATAGTTTCCATGTTCTTTTCAAAAATTTCGAAATTTCCTAAGGGTGGCCTATATACACAAACTACTATGAATTGCTGTAATTCTATTGCAGCGAGTTCTAATGTACGTTCAACAGATAAGGACACAATGTCCTTACGTTCTTTAAATTTAAATTTATTGTTTAATATTATTAACGACCCACCATCTTGATGCAACTCTAACCTAACCTAACCTGTCAAGGTATAATAGACCTTGAACGAGCTCAGCGTGCTTTAGTCAAGGTTATGTATTTAAAATAAATAGGTTTCCAACTGATCAATTGTATCAAATCAGCGGCCTGCTGTCTGTCAGAAAATTGTATGTCCTGCATAGCACTTTAAGAAAACATAAGTCCTTACCATATAATCCGAGCTATAAAACAAAAAGACGAATAGGTATCATAGCTAAGTATCAAACCTTATTTGCAAGTTCTCAGTATAACATAAAATCCGCACACTTATATAATAAGTTACTGCCAACCGGCACGCTCACAGCGGGCGCTGACGAGACGGGTGTCGGCGTCATTTCGTTGGAGTCCAAAAATATTATAAATAATTCTTACTTGCTTTGTTTTGTCTGCTTGTCCTTCTTGTTGGTTTGCTTTTCAACTGGGTACCATAACCTATTATAGCAAATGAATGACACGCGGGCCTCTGGGTCGTGTCAGTCGCGCAGGTGGAACTTGCGTGGGATACAAAACAAACCAGCAGCAAACATCCAGCAGTATATTGAAGTAATCAGGCGGACAGGCAATACAACAATACTAAAGTTAATATTATAAAGGAACTTAATTTGCAATACAGCGTGCAGATCATGCGACGGCGCCGGGCACCGAGAGAAGAAGAGGCTAACCATAGATAGCTACACATCTATATAAAATGCGGGGCATTCAATATCAAACTAAGAATAATGCATACCTATTCACTAACATTCTTAATAAATGACACCGGACAGCAGCATAGTGTGTAGCGTGTTTGACCAGTTTTTATTTTTAATCAGCTGTTGGTCCTAAATTGAGATTGCAGTTACGAATTATGTTTGTTGTACACCTGGAAATCCTGGAATAGAAATACACAAAACATTCCATCAAATCTACCAAGAAATGTCACTGTCACAATATCATCTGTCAATGTCAGTATGACGGTCCAAATGCCACCAACCCTTTCTTAATAATAAAAAATATAAGGCTACGCGCGCACAAGCGACTTTGCCGCCGGCGACAGTACATATGTCTCTTGCACGCTCGGAGTGAGAAAAAGAGGATGTATGTATAAAAGTCGCTCGTGCGCGCATAGCGTAATTATTTATTTATTTATTTTTATTTATTTATTTATTCAAATACATTTACACGGCATTACAGTATGACCAATACACCGAGAAACTTAATGATTAATTACAAATGATAGAGATAATAAATTAAAAACAGAAATCAATTAATACTAGATGGCCTATCATCCATCATCTCGCAAAATCTTAGACATTCACGACACACAGCTGCCCATCGCCACGCAAACAAATCACATTCAGGTACTAGTACCAGAAGCGCATTTAGCTGCGTCAAGACGCGGAGCAAGGGCGAGTTCCTTCGCGACACAGTGCGAGCGGCCGGTGCATCTAGCAGTGGACGCGTACGTGGCCGAAGCGTTATTCGCGATGTTTCAGGGACAAACAGCCTCACGACTCGTCCTACGAGCTCAGGGCAATCCGACTCCCCGCGCAAAATTTGACAGGCAGTGACCAGCAGATGGTTGTTGCGCCTTACCTCTAGTGAATTACATCCAAGGGTACCAAGTAAAAATTTTGTAGGGTATAAGAATGGATAATATCCGTAACTTTTCTTGTACAAAAACCTAAGGAAGGTCTTCTGGATCTTCTCCAGAAGTAAAATATACGTCGATTCGTGCGGGTTCCATATGAGGGACGATGCCTCCAGCTTGCTTCGTACTAGAGCGTTAAAAACGAGTTTTATAACCCCAAGATCATGGAAGTCTTTGATGTTGCGGATCACAAAACCTAGCCTCCGAAAGCAGTCACTCGCGAGTAGCCGAATATGTTCGTGAAACGTGAGGCGCGTGTCGAAAACAACACCGAGATCCTTCACCGAGACGACCCGGTCAATAGGCTCTACCCCAAGTACGTACAGCGCATATAATGGGGCTGAAGCACGACTATACGTACACACACAACACTTAGCCGTATTAAAAAGGAGCTTGTTGTCCACACTCCACCGGACCACCGATGTAATATCCTCCTGTAAGGAGTCGCAATGTGCTATATTTTCGACCCCATACACCAGCTTGAGGTCATCAGCATATAACAGACAGTTTGCGTGCTTGACGACTGATTCTAGGTCATTAATCATAATTCCAAAGAGGAGGGGGCCCAATATAGAACCCTGACTGACACCAGATCGAGTATGATACGGGGCCGACACGAAGCATCCATGCCGCACATACTGCTGTCGATCACGCAGATAACTGGCAAAAAAAGTTAGCAACTTTGGGGAGAAGCCAATACCCTCAAGCTTACATAGAAGCATATCATTATCCACGCGATCGAAAGCTTTTCCAAAATCAAAATAGAGGACATCAACCTGGATACCCCTGTCGAGATACTCCGAGATGGTGTCAACCAAGATTAAAAGGTTGGTATTAACCGAGCGCTTTTGTCTGAAACCATGCTGTGAGTCACATAGGAAAGGTTTTATCTGCGTGGAAATTGTCCGATGGAGTATGGATTCAAACAACTTTGCCAATGTAGAAAGTACAGCTATGGGCCTATAATTTTCCACATTACCAGTGTCACTTGTCTTTGGGATAGGCCTCACCCTAGTGACCTTCCACTCATGCGGATATCTGCCAGTGGAGAGTGCTAAATTAAACAGGAAGTGTATAGGAACCTTTAACTGCTCCATGCAACCTTTGACAATATACGCAGGCAAGTTATCAGGCCCTTGAGAGCTATTAGGTTTAAGCCGTTTAATTCCTGCCTCCACTTCCTGAATAGATATATTATCTACATTAATATTATGAGACGAACTACCCTGACTACCGTTCTTTAAAACGCTCGAGTCAAGACGAGGGACGTCCGATAAAAATACATTAGAAAAATGCCTAGAGAACGCTTCAGCAGCTTCCGCACCGATAAACTGTTTCCCCTCAAATGTTACCTTGGACACAATTATCATACTGCAAGTTAAAAACTTAACGAAAGTTTTGTAGTGGTGTAGAGAATTAAGGGAAGTTACGTCCAAATTCAAATATAGTCTCCATTTTCTGTACACAGACACTATACAATTACATAAATACTTCTTTGATTGTTAGATGTTTGATATGTATCGAAGTAAACATTTCTATTCATACATTCCTAATACCAGTTAGGATGCAACAGTCAGAATAATGCAATACGCCTTAAAAATGGTCAACGCTCCTTCACTTTCTTGCGAATTAGTGACGCGTCGAGAGCAAAAGCAATGACGAAGTTCGAATTACGGATTTCAAAGTAGAGCCTCTCGACAAAAACGCACAGTGCTGCCAGGCAAAAAAATAATCAACAACGTTTTAAAGAATCTCTCAAACGTAAAGCAAACAAACCGATTTTGTACTGACGTCATAACGCCATCTTCTTTAAAAATTAAAATAAATGAATATACTTATTTAAATGCAAAAAAAAAAACTAGGGGTAATTTTTTTGGGTTAACCCAATTACGCCATGCCTATGTGGCACACAACGCAAAAAGCCGAACGTTTAGAATAACAAACTATAAATTTTGTAACTTTCGATATTTAAATAGGTACATGGCCAAAAAATACTTTCGACATTTAAAACATCGGCCTTTTAACTGTTCGGCATCGCTATTTTAACTCTAAATGTATTCAGTTTTGGATAAGTATTTAAACACATACCCATAGACATATTTACTCGATCAAAATATCGAAAGTTTACTTAACGATATTAATTTTGGAAGCACTATTATTTACTTCCGAAAGAAAATCAAAAAATGCGTTAAAAATGCACATTTTCTGCACATAGTACTATTGTATTCATTACAACATGTAATAGCATGATTATGTTACTAGTTATACTTAAGGGGCTTCTAAACGGGCCATATTTTCACTGCAATATGTGGCCGGCAACAATTGGTGTCTTTCTCTAACATACGAGTAAGAGAGGGACACCAATAGTTGCCGGCCACATATTGCAGTGAAAATATGGCCCGTTTAGAAGCCCCTTTACAAAACGGCCGCATTATGGCAAAAAAAAAACAGATTTATTGTAAAACATCTGTCACCTGTGAAAGCTTATATTTTAAGCATCATTTTATTTAAACACAGACTGCACTTAAACTTTATTTTAATATTACACTGTTAACTAGTCCAATTAATGTATTTTCTGCGTATTATTTGATATTTGATGGGCGAACAGACAGCGGACAACACCAGTAATCCGACCAAATTAAGTGACACTTTTTCTTAATTCTTTATCCGAGTAGCCGCTTATTCTATCTATTCGTCTTTAATTTAGTAGGGTTGCATTGACCATGACAATGTGGTGGCCAGCTGTGTTGTACACAAAAGAAATAGGTGGTACACTTGACAAATGGTGGCGTGACCCTCTATCTAGTATTATCATATATCTATGATCAAAACGGGTATCAATACGGATTTATTAGGCACAATTACAAAATATCTATGATCAATACGGATTTATTGGGCACAATTACAAACTTAATTGATAGTATACATAAATCTTTCGTAGAATTAATCACATGTCATGTCATTACATGATACACATGACAGACAAATGCTTAAAGTATCAATATTATTTGGTTTCATTTATTTACTAGTCTATTAAAAACACGACACTAAATCAAAGATTGTGTTTGATTTAAATCTTCCTCACAAATTTTATGATGATATTTTCGTTTGAGATCGATAAGTTTTTAGGATAGTATTTCCCCGATGACTAACGCTATATCATTGGGTAAAAGGGTAAAAACAATAAACAATAAGAAACTCTGATAGGCGCTCCACATTCACGTCCGAACGCGTGAATGTGGAGCCGATTCGCACAGTTTCGCGGGTTCGCGCCTTGTTAATCACTTTTTGTCGGTTTTTTGGCCCGCATCAACGAGCCTGCGAATGCGCGAAAGCTGCCTAGACACTAGGGTTGCCAGATTTTTTTCTGAGATATAGAGTAGCGGTTCGAAGGCTTTAAAAATAAAGTATACACTGAACAAAATTAAGTATTTTTAATATTTTCCTCATAACTGTTATTAGTGCCACATTTAAGAAATAATGTGTCCCAAAATACTTTTAAGACTAAACCAAAATCAATATTACCTACCTACTCTATAAACTTTGAATAAATTTCAGTTTCAAATATAGTATTTTAGCATACTTTATGTGTTTCGTATATATATAAAGTATACAGAGGCAAAATAAAGTATAATACTATATATTATAGTATGTCTGGCAACCCTACTAGACACAACAGACTCCACAATCGCGAGTTACTTTTATAAAACATTAGCCCAATACCACCAATACTGAACAAAATATTACAAACCTTGTTCTATTACTATGAATACTCATCATGCACCATCTTCGTTTCCTCTATTTCTTATTAATTTGTTGTTTACTTTAAATCTAGACCTAATTACACCGTCGAGTGCGCGAACTGTATCGAGAACACAATTATTATTGTGAATACTACGAATGTGGAGCCAAGAGTTCACGCGCGATGCGATTCACGCTCTCGAATGTAAAACGCCTATTAGTGACATTTGCGTCCCAATTGCAAAAAATGATCAAATTGTTCCGCGTTCATTCTGAAGCCTGACCAGAAAAAAAAAATCCTCGCCACAATAGGTACATATTACGGAAATTATATGAACTGACAATTCTATTGCGATTCACGAAACGCAGATAAAAAAGTATTATTGGCGTCATTGGCGACCCCATTACAGGTTTTCCATTTTTCTGGCGAGTCTTTAAGTAGTCCTCGTCACCAATTAAATAAATTAATATTCACATATTAGTAAGTATTTATTGTTTAAGCAAAAGAAAACAACATGACAATGTCAAGACCATAGAGTCAGGTATAGAGTTGTAACTTAACTGATAGAGCCGGTGTCAAATTCAAATACAACTACTAGAACTTACTGTTAGTTTCTGTTTTTCGTTACTTTCGGTTTCAGTTTTTTTTGTGGCAAATCCCAATCATGGCGGTACGTCTTATTTTACTGATTCTCTCGTTAGAAGACGCTAAACGAGAGGACGATTTAGAGAAACGACGACAGGCAACCCAGATACGAACGATTAGTACTCTCCATCGAAACATTGATTACATTAAACATTTCAGGTAGGTTTTATAGAATAATGCATCCTATAATATGCACTATAATTAATAAAACATATGCAATTTGAATTTAATCTAGTAAACAAATATTATTTTCTATAATTTATAGGTTGTCAGAAGAACTCATAGAAATGTTGCAGGTGGATTTGGAGCCATACTTGCCCCCAAAAAGAAGTCCTAAAGCTTTATCAAATAGGTTAAAGGTTAGAAATTGCAGACCTTTAACTATTGGACCAATATTGACTACATGCTATCCCTATTATAAGAATTTTAAGCGTATGTCTAGGCAATAAAATTAAAAATTAATAAAACTAAAATTAATAATAAATATCACTAAAATTAATAATAAATAAAACTAAACTAAATCTAAGCAGGGCCACGGCATAGTGCCAAAGGTGCTAACAGCATTTCCTCGCTGAAAAGCAATACTAATCCAAACCAAACATTGCAAAAACATCCCACCGCCAGTCAGAGACCTGAAAAAAATATTCATAGCTTCAGAACAGAAACAAAAATACATGTATGAACACCAATTACAGGAAACTGAGGTTGGATACTAGCTCTCTTTGAATTATATTTAAATTTCACGCACATGTATAATCATTATTTTAGTTTCATATTTAGCACACCAACAAATAAGCACTGGTATTTTTTTTTAAATAATAATGTAATAATGATAAAAACATAATTTTTTTGGTAGCGTTATGCATTACTATACTTAATTTATTTTGTCTTGAACACGCAGTCCATAGATTAGTTTTACGATTCCTGATATGGACAAATATTTGTGTGATGAGTGCGAGTATTTGTTTCTGAGTCTTGGATGTTCTCTATGTATTTAACTATTTATTTCACTATTTAAGTATGTATAACGTTGTCTAGTACCCATAGTACAAGCCTAGAGCTTAGTTTGGGACTAGGTCAATTTGTGTGAGACCGTCCTTTAATATTTATTATTTATTTATTTACGCCAATACATCTCCTCGGAACTCCACGTGAATGGAGTTCAAATGTTGAACTGTAGGACAGTGTAATAACCTGACGTGATTCGTTTTCTCAGTGATTTTGTTGTTTGTCATTTAAGAGCTGCGTAAGTATATCTGCGTATATTTGTCTACATACCTTTGTTTTATGTCCCATCTGCATTGCCATGTAATGTTACGTTAACTCAGCCGTTGCTGTGCACTGCTTCTTTTGTATGTATGTTCTTGTCTTTGTTGAAAGTTGATGTTTGTTTTTAGCAATTCACCACATTTTCTTTTAGTCATGTTGAACTGTGTATTTTTAATCGTGTTTCGAATATAATATTCCGTTTTCATGACGCATTGTTTAAAGTGCCATTACATTTATTGATTATGTTATGGATTTACATTTTCCGGGGTTCTTGAGCGTGATAGAAGTTTAGCAGTCACACAATCAGTCACAATCACAGTGTTATATTCTCTGTGACAATCACAATCACAATAGATATTTGAGTGCATTTATCAGGATAGCTATTACGCAACACCGGATTGCTTTCGAGGTTCCATCTCTTACACGCGCTATGCGCGACAGGAATGGGAGAAAGGGATAAAGTATAGGGACGCTGCTTTGAAGTGCGAATCCCGAAACGCCGTCTATCCTGTCTCTTTCATTGGTCATTCATGGCTGGATCGAGAGAAGGAGATGGAGCTAATGTAATTTCAATTTTAAATTCAATAATAAATAAAAATCTAGAGTTTGTTACTTGTATTGTGGTTTTTTTTTGTTATGTTTAGCTTAGTTTTTAGTGTGTGTGCTGTGTGTGTAATCTGCCGTGGTTTTACTGGATGGTTCCAATGGAAGACCAGGGGCCTATTGCATAATAAAGTACAAACCCATACTATTAGTGAAAATCCATACAAAACCACTAATACTATTAGCTTGTAATTTATTATCAGTGATCGGGGAAAACGATGCAAAACTTTAACAAAACTTAACAAAACTCACATCACATTTATGAAACTATTAATATCCTTATACCAAATCCGAGACTCTGCTATAGAGTTAAATTGAACATTAATCTGCCAATAATATTCTTATTTTTCAATAATATTCTTATTTATCTTGGTTGCAAGTTCTCCTTTACGGTCAGCTTTACAAGTTTTGTTAAAGTGTTGCACCGTTTTCCCCGATCACTGTTTATTATGCAATCGGCCCCAGAAGGCCGTTAGTTCGCCGGTTCTGGCCCCGCCTCTACTCGGCCGAAAAAATGGTGCTCTGACGAGCGAGAGGTGGGGTTTCGCTCCTAAAAAAAAAAATTTTTTTTTCGGTGTTTATCCCCCCATTTACAGCGTTTGGGAAAGGTCCCGAGACTCCCAGATCACTCCTTCCCATAGCTTGCAATAGTGCATGTACTCAATACAAAAGGTTATCAACTACCGGGGTACCCTTTTTTGTCCCGTGGACGTTGTCTATTATTTGCGCGTGCGCCAGCCCCTTTGTTCTCGGGGCGCCCAACACCATTGTCTTGCATCGGTCGCGTTCATACCTTTTTTTTACATATTACCTGATTGCGCTATTAACTGTTGTAATGTGATTTTTAATGTTATCTATGTTTTTCTCATATCATTTAATTAAGTTTCCATAGTGGTTTTCTTAACATACTGTTTTTAAGGATCATAGTTCTAACCTAACCTAACCTACCTTGTTGAAGTTAAACTAAAATCGTGAAACCTGTCCTAGCTTAAAATACCTACTGTTTTTTGAGGGTTACAGTTCTAACCTAACCTAACCTACCTTACTGAAGTTAACCTAACATTATACAACCTAATCTAACTTAACATACCTACTGTTTTTAATACTTACCTAACCTAGCTTGGTGAAGTTAACCTAACATTATACAACCTAATCTAACTTAAAATACTTACTGTTTTTAATACTTTCAAGAAAATAAAGATGAATCAACCAACAAAGAAGTTACGAGTGGTTTTAAATTTTAACACCCCATGGTCGGCTGTTATTAAGGATCGCCTAACTTTACATGAGCTTAACCTAAGCTAAGAACTGATTTAAATCTAGCTTAAGTCCTAAGTTTCACTTAATTGAATTTACCTAAGTTAATGTTAGTAAATCTAGCTAATTGTAGTATTCGTATCTATGTTATTGTAGTATTCGTATCTATCTATGTTATGATAAAAAAAAAAATTATGTTCTGTTAACTCAACGCCTGAACACTCAATAACATGTGGAATTGTTACATTGGTAATTTCGTCTAAAATATTAAACTTATGTATACTTCGGACCAAAATACAAGAACCTCCGTTTCTACTGTCCCTTGTGAAGTATGCGGCTAGTTTATAATTAGGAATGGCCAAATGCACCTCATCGCCTGACTTCATGTTATGTTCCGTAATACAAATAACATCGATTGACTTTCCGGACTCCATCAACTCTAGTAGATGAACACATAATAAGTCAGCTTTGCTTATAATTCCATTTATATTTTGATGTAGAATAAATATGTTGTTATAAGTGACTAAAGTATTATTGAAAGACTTAATGGATAAGTTATAAGATTTTTGACTGTTGTTATTTATAAAAAAAAAATAGAACTATTATAGAATGCTTCATTTACAGTTCTTATTATTCTGTTTACACATTGTGCTAATTTGTATTTTCCTCTATAGTTCAGTCTATTGCCGTCATTTTGGTAATCAGTTTTCCCAAAATAAGCATTGCTAGGTTGGAGCCATACATGCGGCAAATTAGCAAATTTGTTATGGATCGCCGAATTTAATTTATTTATAAAATTATTATAATGTTCAGAGTAGTCACTGATGGAAAAAGGAATGTCACAGATAATCACATTAGTGTGTGTAGAATTTTTTTATAGTGGTCCCTAAGAGCTCTAGAAGACGGTTTAATGGCGTAACGTTATAGTCACTGCCACCGCACATTATAACTAAACAGTCACTTTTTTAAAAATTAACTATTTTTTCTTGCACATTTTGTAGCACACGTTCTGTTGTTCCATAGTGTAGTATATCAGCTGAAAACTCGTAGTCCTTTCTTCTTATCTTGGAGAGAGGTAGCAGTAGGTCAGCGCCGTGAAAATCAGATAAGAGCAGGAGCTTCGGTTTGGTTGGTCTATTTGAGATGTCCGTGATTTTGCTTGCTTCTAATGATTTATTTTGTTCAGGAGTAGCTAGAATTTTTTTAGGGTTGGAGTAACATTTATCCGATATGGTGTTATTGCTGACGTTTTGCTCCAGTTGTTTAATGGTTTTTTGTAGTGTTTTAGTGGACTGTTGTATGCGTGCGAGCGTTATGTCTTTATTAATGAATGCATCTGATTTGCGTTTTAATACTTTAATTGTTACTATGGTACTACTTAACTTATTCTGTAATGTTCTGATTTTGTTATTTAGTTTGTTGATCTCATTTTCTAATTCTTTGATTTTATTATCATATTCTACATGTATGGTTTCGGCTGAATGCAAATTTGAATTAATTATCGTATTAAATTTTGAGGGAGTGCATTTGCCTTTGGTTTGTTCCTTAAGTAGCGAATTGTATACATTTATTTTTTTCTTGTAGTCGTCAATTTGTTTTAGTAAATCATTATTTTCGGTATTCAAATTTGCAATTTCGTCATGTGCGCTTGATAACTCAACAGTGAGATCCTCTATTTGAACTTTTAGGCTTACTATTTGTGAGGATTCCATAATCGAAACGTTCGGGAGACTTCGAGGACTTTCGTATGTACCTACTTGACTCTCTAAGAGTGGAACTCATAATATTCTCATCGGTTAAAGCTTGAGATACGTTCTCATAGGAGATAGATTTTGCGCGTACGGCACGTTTTCTACGGGTGATATTGTCTTGAGATGTATTGTAACTCTTTTCAATTTTCGAGTCGCTTGACGGCTTTGACACCATTTTATGGATTTTTTCATGACAACCTTTACATCTCCAGGCCATTCTACTTTCATGCGTCATCAATCGAAATCTATTAAGAGTAACGTTTCCTGTACATTGTAGGTCAAAGGATTTTTTACAACTGGAACAATTTAGGTATTCCTTATTATTCAGTTTTTTCATACATTTAGAGCATACGCCGAGTTTATTTGAAGGTTTTGGAGTCATTTCTGCGATAAATATTAGTGCTTAACATGAGTTTGTGAAACTTTAAACAAAAAGTTTTTCACTGTTAAAACCAATCACCAAAAATGTGTTCTTTCATTCCATTTTAACAATTTATGGTTTATTTGGACGTCATTCAATACTGGTCGATATTCAAATGAACTTAGTAGTCACTTTCTTTAAATAATAAAAAATTAAAAATGAAAAAAATACAAAATGTGCGCCATGAGTTGGATTTGAACCCTCGTCCTCAATTTCGGTACGCCGTCGGTTTACGCACAGAGCTATTAAGGCGACAGCAGAAAGGGTGAAAAAATAGTCCGCATTTGGCGTTAACAGCGACCTTTGCACTTAAAATTACAAATGGCTCGTCGAGCTTGCCGTCGTCGTGGTCGAGGTCAGTTCAGCCATAGTATAAATAGAGAAGTAGCTCGTCTTCAAACAAAGGTACATCGCGCGGATTGCACGTGTGCGTTACGCCGACCGTACGGCTGTGGGCGGGGCGAACGTCGCACACGAAACTACAAGCAGAGGTGCGGGTATGGTGATTAGACGGGGTCGCGGCGTCATTGCGTTCGGTCACCTTTGGTTGTGGGTAGTGCGCGTTAAATAAAAACATCGAGTGACAATGTCTGTGTCGAAAACTAGAAAATATTATTCAGTTTACGGGTGTTTAAATAATGGTGTAAGAAATCCGGAGCTATCGTTTTTCCAAATACCTTTTGAGTCGGAAAGATGAGTACCTAAATACCTATTTAGAGTTTGTGTTGTGAAGAATGCTGTTTATTTTTTGATATTTACCTATAGCTTATAGCCAGTGATGGGAAATAGGTGAGCTAATTTACCTAAACTTGACGCATATTCATTCATGCGTGAGTGAGATGGGAATACATTATTGAATGAACATGTATCAAGTTTAGGTAAATTAGCTCACCTATTTCCTATCACTGCTTATAGCCCACTTGCAGCTTTTGTTAAATCTATTTTATTGTCAGCGTGACATTTTCTTTCGTTTCAAAACGCCTAAACTGTGCCCTAAACCTAGCTTAGGTAGGTACCACTACAGCTAAGTAGGTAGGCGCGTGCCACCAATAACAGACAAGTATGTAGTCAAAGGAAGCCGCCTTGCGTGAAAGCGGCATTATCAAAAGGTCAAAAAGGAATTTACATATCACATCACATACCTATAAACATATTATTTAGTGTCAGCAGACAAAAAGTAGGTATGTAAGGAAAATAATTTAAATTTGGTACTTAGGTACCTAACAATATTTATACTTACCTACTTTAGGTTTGTGTAATTTATAAAAACTACTATGATTATAAATCATAGATCAAATTAGGTATGGTCAAGTAGGTGACCGAAATTGAAAAACATGTTCGGACAACCCTGACGCCCGAGCGGCAATAGGTATCAGAATCTCCTAAAGGGCCGGAGTAGAGCTACTTGTCTATTTATACTATGGTTCAGCCGATAACGATCTTAGCACTGATTGGTTAATGCAACTATGCGTTCACATGAATTTTCTATGTGTGCGTGAGATTTGAACCGTGTAACGATTGCTATTTAAACAGTTTTGTTGATTTTTTGTCTATTTTACCTCACTTTTTTATTTTATTTTAACACAGAAGAATGTTCACTAACACTTTAAAGTTATTATGTAAAAAAATAGCACAATTATCCTCTTTTTACACTTTTCCAAAATTATTTATGTGGGACGACAAGTAACACGACTGCTTTTAGTTAGCGCGCACGCACACCATAAATGAATTACCTACACTTAGCTTATTAAAAATATAGTGGTTAAATGCAATCTAACCTACGTACGGGTATGTATCTACGAGCATGTATCTGTGACTAACATTAGCTATAACATTATCTATCTAGTACGTATATGGGGTTTACCTTCACATACATTTTAATTTTATTGTAACACACTAGTATGTAAAACTAAAACGAAGCATGTAAACTGGTTCTGACTTGATTCAAAGCGCTATGGAGTAGGTATATCAATCAAAAAAGCCTGTATCGACAACTTTTGTGTATCCGAGTGCATTGTTATAACGGTTTAATTGTTTTATTGGTAGCCGCCTATTATGTTTTATGGTCACAACTTTTAACTTAATTGTGTGTTTTTTTAGCATTTGTGCACCGTGTTTTTGTTAAGAGTATTGTATTTAAACAGTTGTGTAATTTATTGTTTGATATTGTTTCAGTTCTCTGAAAATACTTTCAAGAACTATTACTACCCGGAAAATAAAGATGAATCAACCGACGAAGAAGGCACGCCTGGTTTTAAAGTTAAGCAGGCCATAGCAAAAAAGCGTTCAGTAAATAACATCGACAGCTTTTTTGAACGTCCCAAGAAGAAAACTAAAGTATTGAAGCGCTCTTCCAATGTCAGTCAAAGTTCTCCTGACGGAGTGGGCTATATATCAACCGGACAAGACGACGGGGCATACGCTTCTCACTTGATTAAAATCGAGATATATGATTTGCAAAAAATTAAAAACATTCCACCCACTGAGCACTGGAAACACGCAGATGTGAGATTAAAATTCTACGCGCCTTCTGAAGAAGACACTCAGCTCCAAACTACACGTGATGTTATATTTGACATCACAAAGCAAGTAGCTTCTAAAGACAGTTATATGAAATATTTTATTGACAATAAGAAACAGTGATAAAAAGTGTTTGTGTAGGTTAAACAAAAGCTTGTTATTGTATTACATGTAAAAACCTTACCTTTTAAGAATTCAAGACCTTTTTCACTCTAAACAATTATCTTTTCTTTGTAAAATTAAATTGTGCAAAATACTTTATTTACTATAAGATGCAGTGATAAAAAGTGTTTGTGTAGGGTCACTGGTTCAACAGTTAACCACTCGTACACAATTAACCATGTCCATATTTTGCAAACGTGACCTCACTATTTCGTGTAACCGGTCCATTTAGATGTCAAAACGGCCCCGCTCCCCTCTCCCCAGTTTGCAGTGTGCTAGTGTGAGCGTCGGTTATGTTACATTGATTTTTGTGTTTTTTAGCAGAAAAAGTTGAAATAATAACGCGAGTACTTTTTCTCTTAACTTCATTTAATTTTATTTTATAACAATCATTATGTGTGGGCTGTTTTGACTGACTAAACATGCTTTATTTGGTATAGGTATTCTGTGTGTAGTAACGCTTATTTAAAAGTTACGTTAGCGTAACGGCTTTGGGAGCAGGGTGGTCTACAATTAACCAAATTCAGTTGGTACACAGTTAACCATGGTTAATACTCGTTGAGAGTGACTACGTGCTAATAAGTAGTAATACTAAGTCCTATAATTAAACTAAACGGATCGCCCTAGTCATAGGTATGTGCTGTAAAGCATAATCATTATTTCTAATATTGTAATTTTGTAGTAATATACATTTTAATTACGTTAAAAATCGAGAAGTGATTGATAATTTTATAATGTTGATTTGTTCATAATAATTATTAGGAGAAAGACAAATTTTGTGTTAGTTTTGTCTAAATAATATTAAATAACCAATAAAAGGTCAATTTTATAGCATAATGGTGTTATTATTTTAAAATAAATAATTTAACATATTTAGTGGTTAATTGTGTAACCCATGGTTAACTGTTGCAAACCCCCCTGGTCAATAGTGTACTATAGGTTGGACACAGTTAACCAATTCTCATTTTCTTTTAAAACATCATTTTCTCCAAAATCGTTAGGAAAATGAACAATATGTAGCCAATGAACCTGCCTTTTGACCAGAATAGAAAAAAAACATGTTTTTGAAGAACAATTATGAGGTATGGTGGTTTGAAATTTAGGTGGTTAACTGTTGAACCACTGACCCTAGATTAAACAAAAGGTTATTATTGTATTACATGTAAAAATAAAAATCATATTTTAGTTCACATATTCTTTTATTTCACAAAAAAGTCTTAAACATATTTCTTAATATCATTACATACCTAATGAATTTTCAGAAAACAAACTTAGCAAATCTTTCATAGTTTTTCCATGAAATTTAAAATACAAATAAACTAAACAATATTCCCCACAAACAGAGGTAAAATGGTTTTGAAGTGGTTTATAGTTATAAGACCAGCGCTTGGTATTCCTTTTTAAAAATAACTTATGATAACCTGAAGGTTTCCGAGCAAAGGAGTCAAAGTATTACCCTATACCATTAATGTCAATATGTATAGCAACCCAGTGGGAGCCCGGTTTCGAGTCTGGGTCCAAATTACTTACAATAAATACGGGAAGATTAACCCAAATAGGAATTTTGTTAGCAGCAAAAACGTTTAATTCAAACAAAGGGCTGATTTTTTTCATACAAAATTGAATATAATTTGTATTCATTTTTAATAAAAAAATATGAATAATTTGATGATGTTGCCAAAAATGGCTACAATGAAATAAACTAAATTGGTTAAAACATTGTATTTATATGTTTACTAACTATTGTAATCTACAGATCGATGGGTCCTACGTAAGTTATGGTAACTTGAAATACGCAACTTTACAGCAGAGTAGTTTAAAGTTGAAAATTGATGCCGTGGATACAATTTTTAATGGATCCTGATGAAATTTTGTACGAATGTCAACAATAATTTTATGTTTAAACTTATCTTATTAATATTTAAAAAAGTACTTTGGTTTGGCTGCAATTGTTCTTACGATACTTATAAGTGGATTAAAGGTTTCGATAACTATTGTTTGTGATACTAACCATGTTGTACGTCGGAAAAGCTTGGGCATAAAATATCGTAAGTACAACAAACCATAATTTACGTGGGAATAGTGTTATACAAATGTAGGACATACTACAATGTACTACGGGAAGTTAAAACAAAAATATATCGACTCTTTAAAAAAAAACTTAAATTTCGTTATAGAAAGTTAAAAATGATTATTTATTTATTATATTTAAGATTGATAAGTATTAAAACACATTACTTCAGTTAAAAAACGTTTATTTATAATGACTAAATATTTTGTATTCTTCGGTAAATAGATTATCTCTTTTTACTAAGTACCTACTAATAGTATTTGAGATGGTTTTAAATGTTCATCATGTCTGCCGAAAGACGTCCACTGCTGGACATAGGCCTCCCCCAAGGCTCTCCACTCAGCCCGGTCTTGTGCTTTTCGCATCCACCTCGTTCCCGCGATTTTTACAAGGTCGTCACTCCATCTTGTTGGAGGCCTACCTACAGCTCGTCTCCCGATCCGCGGACGCCACTCAAGAACCTTCAGACCCCATCGGCCATCAGTCCTGCGAGCAATGTGCCCCGTCCACTGCCACTTAAGTTTAGCTATTCTTCGGGCTATGTCGGTAACCTTAGTTCTACTGCGGATATCATCATTTCTGATTCTATCGCGCAGAGAAACTCCGAGCATAGCCCTCTCCATAGCCCTCTGAGTGACTTGTTTTTGTACTAATTTAAGTTTAACTAATCCGAGTCATTGTCGGACATCGGTTCCACTATATCTACTGCTTTTTAAGTCTCAAAAAATTCGCTATGAAACCTTAGGATTGATCCTGTTACTGCATAAACTTAATAAATAATCATATTTATCTTTATCTTTATCTTTATCATGTAGACTTGACAGAAGAGCGTGGAGCTAACTCCATGTGCTTCTGTTTAGTCCACTACAGAAAATACTCTTCTATTTCTCTAATAAGTCCATGGGAGTGTCTATAAATAACTTGACATTGGCAAAATACATCCTAACAGGAGTGAAAGCCATTAATTATCATTGGAATTAAAATTAGAAATCAACAATTTTTGCTTTCGAAATTAGACAACGGATTTGAATAAAGCGGCGGCGTGAGGATAATGGAGCTGATTTATTTTTAGCTGTAGTGTTACTTGTTATACATATTACGTATCGAATATTCATCACTTAAAAGCTACTGTATTTATAGTGTCTTTAAACTTCTGTGTTTAAACGGATCTTCAGCGTTTATTTCATTTTTTTTGATTTTATTCCACTCTACTTTTCGTGCTACTCAATTTTTCTTTCAGTTTCTACCTTGCAATAAATTGTGTATTTCATTTCTCTTACGACCTAAGGTTTGCCGTCTGTTTTTGAAAACCTTACTAGATTATACCACTCAGAGGGCGTAAATATGAGTTTAATTTTTGAAAGAGATGTATCCACTTTTGGACCTTATTACAATACAATAAGGTGTTAAAGGGTATACATCTCTTTGTAGTCGACTGTACACTGTCACTTTCGGCCTGTGTGTGATCTTTCTTTAAAAACTAGAAGACTTTTATGTTATGTTTTAATACCACATACATAAATATAAAAAAAATTATACACAATCCGGTTTCGATTCTAATATTCATAATAAAAGAGTCTTGATTTTTAATAACATAAATAATATTCTCATAAATAAATTGTGACGCTACTGTCAAAATATTAATTTGTTTTTTCTTAAAGAATTACGGGAGTTTTGTTAGAGTTAAGTTTTAGGTACATATAACGAATGGCCCTTTTTTGCGACACGAATGTAATCTGTACTTCAACAGCTTTTCCCCAAATCAGAATACCGTGCGACATAATAATGTACTATGAAAATAATTATTATAAACTAAGCGAGTTGTCTCAACATTGGTGAGTTACCTTATTTTCCTAACATCGTAAGCTGCCGAACTTAATTTACCTGTAAGTACTGCTATTATGGGGACTCCATTGCAAGTTTTTGTCTATAGTTATCCCTAAGAAAAGCGCCTTATCTACCATTTCCAAACACTTCTCATTTAGAAATATATGTAAGTACCTACTAGATTCTACCTGTCTAACATTAGGCAAAACAAACCTAACACATTTGATTTTCTTAGCATTGAGTAGCAAATTGTTACTAGTATACGGCCTCTATACGAGCATGCCATGCCACTATTAGAGGTATTGTAGCGCAATGTGATAAAAGGCTAAACGGTGTACTTAAAGAAAAAATCGAGCCTCTTAACCCAAAATTATACCCAAATCAGCTCTGCTAATAAAACCAATAAGCTTACTCTGCGCCAAGTTAGTATCATTAGAACAATTAATAACATGGTCTTGCCCATGCGATGCGTTGTAAAGCAAAGACTCATAATCATTGTCCTGAGGATCGTCACTGATTTCCTTGTCACTGTCGCTGAATACACTTTTCCAAGTAGGTAGCTGCATTGACCGGTTATCAGGTCCAAATGGAAGTGGGGATTCTGCAAGAAAAATAAAAATGAAGGCAAAATTTGTACCTCGTAATCGGTATAATATCGTATGTTTATTTCCCATCCGGAGTAAACTATAGCAAGTAAGACTTACAACAAATAAAATTAATCACAATCCGAAGTATACCATTGTAAGTAATTGTACCACATGTTTTTTTTACAAAAATCCCGTCGTAAATAATCGTAAGTCATACATACAATAGCTTTTACATGCTAGACTCCAACGTAAATGACCGTTAGTAATAGTTACCATATTGTACGCTGGAACCTACAATTAAATAAATATGGAATTAAAAAAATAGGAATCTGAATGCGTTTACCTGATTCCGTAGATGTATCCGATGGAGTGTAATTTCTACGTCTTTTTTTATTGGGAATTTCTCCTCCCACAGCGTCATCGTTTAAATTACAACTGTTTTTCGTTTCTGGGCTATAGCGTTTTCGTATAATAATTTCGTTCTCGACGATACGTTTGGTACTTTATTAGCACAACCAGACTTTTTGTTAATATTACGCTTATATGGAGCATCTAAACCACACATTTTACTCACCCGCCGCCCCGCGTAGCCGGTCGCAACTGACACATGCGATACGCAAACGCAGGCGGCGCCCCCCGCGCCGTCCCGCGTACTTTGTCGTCAAGATACTTACGATAGAAAACATAGGAGCCGTTTGAAACATACAACAGTTTACGTTTCGAAAAACTGGTTTATACTACGAATTTCCTTTTTTTTGTTTTAGATACTAATAGTAATGGAATAATACAATGCATTTTTGCTATAAACCGAATTTTGCCATTTTGTGGGTTACGATAACTTACGTAGGACCCATCGAGATATATCACGATTTTTGTTTATTTCAATAACGTTATCAAATTCTGCATACACAATACAATTAATGGTGCAGGGAAGAGCAACATCAAAGCGAATTTCTAAGCGAACACTTCTATGCCTTACAAGATTCCAGTGTGAAGTTGAACTAGCAGATAAATCAGGGGTTAAATCAAAACATAACAAACAATAACCTGCTCCATAATCCGTTCTGCTTATATCATTACCTTCGTTGTGAAAATAAATACCAGTTCCGGAATATAAAGTGTGATATGATGATGCTATTAACCCAGATCCAGAACCAAATGATGGTTGTAATGTTTTAGAAGGAATTTCATGACCATCGACATATAAACTAAACGAATTCATATTATAGTGTTGAAAATTAAATGGATTCATAGCTAAATTGCCATTAAACCCTGAATTTGATACAAAACCAATAATACATCTTTTAGAAATTTGCCCGAGAAATATATTATCCAATGTTTTACCCTGTATCCCCGACGGTAATGTAAGAACCTTAACTTCTGCTCTTGTAATAGGATATTTTGCAGTCATTGTTGCCAATACTTTTTGATGTGCTAACAAAACGCTAGGATTAATTCGTGCCCTTCTTATAATGAGGCTGGCATCCATTATTTGCACTTTATTTTTTTTATCTTGGTGACAAATTAGATTAAATGACTCCTTCGAACGTACTAACTTAATACGTATTTCGACACCATTTATTAAGAATTTCTCTTGGTTAAATATGTCGGCATGTAAATGCCCCATCATTTCCACTTCCTTACTCTCTTTGGTAAATTCTAGTCTTTTGTGAAGCCCTTTGTTATTTGCATCAATAGTATCCATATGATTTGCAGTATCAGCATACCACAATCCACAAGTAAGGTGAGTTTCTTTGGCTGCTGGTCCATAGTTTAGAAGATTTTCCATATAAGCACGGTAAGCATATGTATTGTTTGGCGGTGATATCAGTTTTTGATTTAAATATACATCTAGTTGACTGAAAAGGGAATGTAACCAGTTATTGACGGGTGCAACCAGGGTATCTGGTTTTAATTTTGTACCATCCTGATTCAATATTTTAGCATTAATATGTAACATTGTGTGGGATAGATCAACATAGTCATCTCCTGATCCGGGAACTTGGAATTCGATGGGGGCGTCATCACTTAAAGATGAAATTGGTTTGTAATGAACCCACTGTCCACTTTCAATACTTGTTTGAATTGATGGAAGGGCAAATATATCTAATTCAGATTTCGCACATTCACAAGAATGATTATATAGGAATGACATTATTTAGTTTGTAAATATATCTTCAAGTTTTGTTTTTTTTTTTTTACTTCCTCTTCGTCTCGATGCTTTCAATGTAATGAGCAGTTCCCTTCTTTTAGATGTCATTTTATACCCAGATCCCGACATGAGGGAATCAATTTTTTCGTCGGCTTTTCTTTTTAAATTAGCACTTGCCTCCTTGAATCGTGATCTAATCGGACTATCCATAGGGCGTGAATTTACCGTATCGTATAACAAACCAACCCCTGCACCTAACGTTTCTTTTCCAATGGTTTTCAAACCACTAGATAACAAAGGGAGCACTGATCTAAATAGCCCTCCCAAAAAACTCCCTATACCATGCCCTCGTTGAAATGGAACTCCTTTATAGACAATTCCTACACCAGAGCCGGCTTGATGCGAATAATAATGCTGGTAAGGGCAAGAGACTGACGATCTGTTATAATTCATTTTACTCGTTGAAACTGTAGCTTCACGCAGGAGCTACCAAATTGGAATGTTACATTAACACCGGTAGTTGTTCTTATATCTATTTCAATAGTATCGAACTCCCTACGCAAAACCGGTACATAAATAGTGAGCAGGTGAGAAAATGAGTGTTTTATATGCACCATAAATAAATTTAGTTGGATCTAGTGGTATTATTCTAAGCAATGCTGTTATAATATCTCCAACTACTTGCGGATGAATTATATCGGTGTAAACAAATATTTGTGGTGGTAACCCTAAATATAAATTGGCAGGGTTTTTTCCATATGTAACTTGTTTCAAATTTGATCTCGGTTTGAAACCCAGCTGGAGACTTAGTATCGGGGTTGTTATGATACAGGTTATTTCATTATTTGTTGTTGTTACTCCAACCATTTTTGTCAATGTATCATACCTAAATTTGACATTATTTTTTAGTTGTGGGTTCTCATTAAACGCTTGAAGGAAATGATCAATATTATCGTATGTAGTGGCTGGTATATGAGTTTTTATATCAACTATTTTCGTTGACTTGTTTGCGGGTGACACCACCTTTTTCTTTATGTAAATTATATTTTCATGATCTTGAACATTATACATGGAACACGGGTATTGAAATTCCACTAATCCAACTACCCACTCCCCTTCTAATTTTATGTTCTTAGGTAATTTAGTTAGAAAATGTGCAGTCGTGTTGTCCGTATAGTAATCCGTTGAACTGTTGCTTAACAAAGTTAAATAAAAACTATTTTCATTCATATTATTTCAAGCTTGATGCGAGTATCCAAGAGTTAAATTTATTGGGATAACCTTGCCACTTCACTAGTATTTCCTTTATGCCTCTAATATGACGCGAACGTATTATTTTATCAATTTTATACTCGGTGGAGGGGAGGTAAGTCACTTTTTGTAACTCTTTAGAATAAAATGTACCAATGATGGGTTCGCCTTCCAAATCCTTTAACATATAAACAACTCGCGGTGATCTATTAATAATTGAATTAATTATAAATATTTCATCACTCCAGTTACTTTCATAACCCTTTTGGAATACATGTTTATATTTAGTTATTCTAACATGATCGCCTACATTCAATTTTGGGGTTTCCAATGAAATTTGTCTATCTTTTTTCGATACTATAAATTATTCCAAACGGTCATAATATTACTAGAATTAACATCAATTGGTCTCATTTTAATGCTAGAATGATAGGTATGGTTGTAAGAATGAAGAAGATCTTGTAAAATTTTAGTGTAATTATATGTATTATTATGAGTGAAGTAACGCCACATTTTCATTTTAAGAGTTCTTTGAAACCTTTCTACTATACTTGCTTTAATGTCGGGATTATTAATGTTTTTGCTCTTAAAATAATCTCTCACCACCTTTGAAACAAATTCTGTACCTTTATCAGATTGTATATTATTATGACGAGGAACAGAGTTGGCTTCAGTAAATATGCTTTCAAAACATTCTTTAACTGTTGATGAATCTTTCTTTTTCATGGCTCTCGCAAAAGCATATTTACTGAACACATCAATAACACAAAGAATATATTTATATCCATGATTTTATTGACTATACGTACTCATGTCACTTAGATCAGCTTGCCAGAGTTCATTAAAGTTAGATAGGATATATCTATTTCTGGTGAATCGCTTATGAATAGGTTTATGTACGTATCTTGAGATTGTAACCATTTTTTACTTCCTCTTTGTTCATTTGTTCTTTCATTTCCTTCGCTATATTATTTAAACTACTATAACCAGCTGGATTGGAGACATCATAGTAGATCCTATTAATATCTAATAAGGCATCCATTTTTCCCAATCAATTTTCTTATGATGACGCTTAAGTAGTCATGTAGTAAGTGGTGTAGCTCTTTGTTTTTCTTTATCTGTTGACGATCTCGTACTTGTAGATGCAGGTAATGTAATGGGTTCAATCGATTAAGCTGTTTTAATAAATTCCAAGTTTGCAGGATTGCCTATGCAGCTTAAAGGAACTCTTATATCTCTTAAAAATAATGCAAACTCTTCCCACCCTGTTGGTTTAGGATGTTTAAGAGATCTAACCGTGTCACTTATCAGATCAGTAATATTACTATTTGAAATGGTGCGGTTGTTTATTACAACTTCACCAGTTGGCTTCCACCAAATTTTTGGTTTACTTAAAACAATGTAATCCAACAAAGTTCGAGTTTTTTTCTCATATGATTTGGGTAATATATCTATAATTTTTGATGGGCTAATTGGCATCGGTTCTGGATTTGTTTTACCAATCGGTGTAACTGCTGTAGTACCATCTCCTTTTGGTAAAGGTGGATTTGCAACTGACTCATTATATTCATTAACCTCCTTTTTGTTCATTTTTGACTTTAGATCATTACTTTCGTAGTTGAGTTGAACCTCCCTCTCCGTTACGATTTGTATTCTAAATGGTTTTCGATCTGTTTCAATAAAATGTAAAAATCGTTGCAATGCTTGTGAATATAAGGTCCACTTTTCACGATCATTCATTTTACTTTTAAGGATTTTTTGCATCTCAGCATCTAGACGGGATGATGAATTTTCAGGTAGGCTCTCATTGCGTTTGAGTCTTTCAATAAAATCTGATTCTACTAATAGCATTTTTTTCGTGTTTTCCATTTTGTTTATGATAAAGAGTTAACTAAGGCACTTAAAACTGCTCCTAATATAATAGGTAGAAATGCACCTCCCTTTTGAATTATAACAGTTTTTCTTAATTTATGTTTTCCTTTTGAAACTAATTTCCGTAAGATATCTTTATATTTTTTTAATTTAGTTTTTTTTTCTAAAGGAATTTTTCCATTTAGGACGTTATAAATGCACTCACAAATAATGTTGATTTAAGTAACGCCGTGCGATATTTTGGTTTTAGCAACTGCAATGCTTCAAGTAAATGTTTATATGTGTTTACTCTCGCATGCATCATGTAGAACTGACTAAAATTTGTTGATTTTTGTCGTATTTAAACCCCTTTTTAGGAACATACACTGTGCAATGTCCATCAAACGGAAATATTTTTGTTTTAAAACGACATATGTCATTTGTATTTTTTTTCAAATCAATCATGAGGTAACCATGTGGTTCTTTAGTAGAATCTTTGTAGGCTTCATCTACAAATTTTGGGTTTTCCGGATAAACTTGTCGTGACAAGTAGCGTATTTGGGTTTTGTCCCTGGGATTCTTAAAATATACAATGTAGCTTGTATTTAGTGAAATATCTCGTTGGCCTCTCCCCTGCTGAAATATGTTTTGAGTAATATAAAAAACACTTAAGTTTCTATGATGGCTATCTTTTGTGAAAATGTCAACTATTCGTCCATCTGATTCTCTCATCAGATGATCTATTATAAGAAGCTTAGGTTTCTTCCTATCAAATATTGAAAAATTTGGTATTCCCTGACTATAATTTACATTTTCTAGATTGTACAGGGGTTGCATTTCATCATAACACCAAATTATTTCATCATATTCAACATTATATACTACTTTGAAATTATTTAAAAAGTTTGTGACAAATTGAATTTTGCCACATCCACTTGGACCAGCTACAATGGTTGTGAAAGGATGATAAAAATGTATCATAATTAAAACTCGTAATACGTGTTGATATGAAAACAGTTAAACTCGAAATGACACAATTTATGAACTCAATTACTTTTTAAATAAATCAACCAAAATAAGGATAAATACATTTAAAAAAAAACAAAGATATCATAGTCAAATATTTTTTATTTTGAAATTTACACTTTTTCGAGTAATATTTTTTTTTAAAGAAACTGCAAAAAACTCAACATAACATAAGTCTCTTTTCAAGTTAAAATAAAAAAACCGGTCAAGTGCGAGTCGGACTCGCGCACCGAGGGTTCCGTATGTAAGATAATATGGTTGGAAAACGCAATAGTACTTTCTTCATTTTGTTATGTACTTTATTATCTATGCAATAAGGTCCATTTTGATAAGCCTAAATTTCAACACAGATTTTTAACTCTCTGCGACTGACGTAACGTCTATCAGACACTCCGTATAGCGTGTTATAGCTCTGCATCGCTCAGTACCTTAAATAACACATATATGTACATACATACATTAAATCACGCCTGTTTCCCAGAGGGGTAGGCAGAGACCACTTCGTTCCACCTGCTACGATCTTGACAAATCTCTTTCGCTTCTTCCACATTCATGCATCGAGTCATGCACGCACGTCGGTTTCGGGTACTTAAAATTCGGCCCTTTTCCAGTATTTCTCCGATTTGATTCGAAAAAGTACGCCTAGGGCAGCCCCTTCCGACCCTTCCACTCACTTTAGCTCTGTATATCTCTTTCGTCAATCTTCTTTCATCCATCCTTTCCAAATGACCGAACCATCAAAGCATGCCCTTACATAAATATGTATGTTATATTAATCGTAAAAGTAACATTCAAAATTAGCATCATTTACGATTACTAACACCATCTGTTGGCGAGTAGCTAGCACTTCATTTATCATAACTAATGTGTATGGTTAACAGACGTGATTTAATGTATGTATGTATGTAACTTTCGCTTAAAAAGTTATAAAAATATGGTCACGCCGGCATGGCCGACCTTGTCGGGTCGGCGCGCCGCCGCCAGCTCATTGTTGCTCGGCGCGCATGTACCCAGCCTGTATTTTTTTTCAATGATAGCTTAATTAATACGCTTTATATTAATTTAATTAGAAACCTCGTGCTGATTCGTGTTTTTGCCTTTTTTGAAGAAAACGAAGCGTTGATACCGAGGAGGGAGTTTTATGAAGAATGGTTAAAGTACAGCAAAAATATTTGACTAATTTTCATGATTATCGCTCGGACTTCCAAAATCATTTTATGAAAAATGTGCTGAATGTGGAAAAATACAGAACCATTTCGGGATATTATCGCAAAAGGTATTAATTGGCTGAATGGTAAAGGCCTTAAATTTTCTATACAACTTAAAATAATATAAATTTGAAAATTAGAGCAAATAACGCCCTTTTTACAACGTCATACAAAAACCAGTTTAAGCTGACCTCACATTTTAGGGGAAATCAGCGTACAGGGAGATCAAATTATACTGGATATTTAGATTTTTCGTTAAAAATAGCTTGTTTTTCAACTTTTTATAAATATTGATATTTCTAGCTTCAATGTGTTGAGTTTTGATCTTATATTGAGCGTCAAATAATATTATCCACCTAGATCGAGCTCTTGTCGCACTGTACGCCGTTCCTTGCATAAAGACCCTGTTTTTCTTTGATTTGATTAAAAATGTACAGATTTCAGATTTTTTCCTATACTTGCAGTAAAAGACGGTGTTACTTGCCAAATTTCATAGTTCTAGGTCAACGGGAAATACCCTATACATTTTGATTCCCTCGAGAGTGTCGAAATACACGTTTTTTGCGACATAAACGGCCGTATCTTTTTTTTACGTAAATGTAGAAGTTTGATTTTTTCCCAGCTTCAAGGGACTGTAAATTTGAGTATATGGTTTAAATTTCAACTCGATACCTCCACGCGTTCCCGAGATAAAGGGTCTTGACAGACGGACAGACGGACGGACGGACAACAAAGTGATCCTATAAGGGTTCCGTTTTTCCCTTTTGAGGTACGGAACCCTAAAAATAACTAAAAATCAAATACAGAGTACCACCACTTGATTTTAATTCACCTTCACCAATTTATATTTACAAAAAACTAAAATGTAGGTATTTACATTTTCTACAATTATTACAATTCACAATAAAATTCACAATTAAAAATTAAAAATACACAATGTACAAAAAATAAAGTTGAAATTTTTGAATGTTCTGTGATTATAAATTACATTGAAAATTTATTTTGTGATGATCCATGGGGTATTTTATAATGCCCCCACGCTAAAGTGTCCGAAGAGTTTTCTAACAAGTACCGTTTTGTATCGTTATGAGATAATGATACTCTATTTATATTTTGAGTAAATATTACATGTTTTATCGATTTAAATCTCAGCATTGAGCATGTTGCATATTTTTTTCAAATAAACACTTTTTATAATCGTTGAGGGTCAGTTTTTTAGTAACACGTTTATTGACTCCTTTAGCTTTTGATATAAGACTATGATTCTCAACATCTAAGGCATACATTTTAGATCGTAGACCAACAAACTCTTTAAATATTTTACCGTTGTTTTTATCTTTGAAAAACCCCAACCGCTTTTTATTTATTAATGGTAAACCATATTCATTGTTAGGTGGATAGTCTGATGTGTCAAAATATAAATCGAGCTCTGATTTTATGTCCTCATAATAGTTTTCAGTGAATATTTAATATAAGTACTAAACTATCTTTATCTGTATAAAGAAGCCTGAGATTTTCTTGATATTTCGTTTTCATGTAGTCGTTATAAAATTTATACATGAAAGTTTTCGATATATTTAAAATGCAAAATCCTAAGTAAATTGGTTTATTATAAAAGATTTTAGTTTTATTCAATTGAACAGCAGCTAAGTTCTCTGAAAATATTGATAAAGTGTGGAACTCAGGTTTCGCTTTCATAGTTTCAACTCCCTGTGATTTCCCATGATTTTCCCAGTGATTTAACAATTTGACATTCACATATTTCAAAATATTTTCCATGGTTTTACCGAACATTGAATTATTCATACTTTTATAGTGATCTTTATCAGAATCACACGTTGCCTGCGATCGCATGCATGTGTTTAAGTCTATGTAACTTTTTAACCACTTAGATTGTTCAAATCTCAAAATACGATGGATTTTAACTAATTGCAAACCATTCTTCAAACATTGTTTTAGATTTCTGTAATGTAGAACATAATTCGTTTTCCTATTTAAATTGGGAATTTTTTTTTCTTTGGAATTCCCTAAACAAATATTTTCAGGACAGAATGGTAAATCCGAATGAGAGTCATGCAATTCGTGTGGGTATTCTAGATCGACTTCTAAAATGAATCCATATTCAGCATCATCAGAAACATTAAAATCAGTATCTACATTCACCTATTCAAATTTACCTGTAGGGAGGCATTGAGACATAGCCCATCCATAAAGATTATTTGCATCCAAGTACATAAGAAATGAAGAAGGAATATTTTGATCATATTCTGGCATAAATTTATTATTAGCTTTTGCATGTCTTTTACTACATTGCGATATGCCACCTCGAATATTTTTAGTTATTAAAGCAATTTTATCAATGTCGGTTAAGAGCTCTAGATTTATTTTTGTAATTTTTAACATCGCATCCCAACTTAATCCTGGAGCAGTATAATAATGAGCTGGGTCTAATCCATATGTCCTAAGACATACATTTCTAAAATTTTCAAATATATCAGTAAGTAACAAAACATCTCTTTTTAAATATAAATCAGAATAATCCCCCATATTTTGACAATGAAAATGAGTCCAAACATCTTTCGCATGTTCATAATCGTCTTCTGATATGTTGCAATCGGTCAAAGAACTGTAGAATTTATCTTGAGAGGATAGAGAAGTTAATTTTAACGTTTCATATGATGTCATGTGCTCATAGGGATAGATACCCTTTCGTATTAATCGTTTAAAATCCTCTTCACATGGAAAACTCAATTTTAATTCACGAAATTGTTCAGCTGTCAAGGTTTTGGCTAATTTTTCAAGACTGCAACTCATAAATTTTAGTGAATCAACAAACTTCAATTTCATTGTGCGATTATGCACTTGCAAAGATTTAGAAAAGGAAATATATTTCTCTTTGTTCTCTGGTATCAGTTCAATGTCCCCTTCCTCAAATCCAAGCCCATGTACTATAAAATGACTATCATAGTTGCTCAAATTATGGAAAAATACAGATACAAAATTAGGTGCCCTGTATTTTTCAGAACAAAATGATGTGCTACTCCTTCATAAAAATAGATTATAAGAAATAGAAGAATCATCATTAAATTTTTTATCGCAAATGTAACATGTACTACTCTGAGCAATGTCTAAATTATTTGCATCAGATAAAGGCAAAGGGGTTTTGCCAAAAGTATTTCAATGTATTTCATAAATGTCTGTGCACAATCTTTACCTTTGTATGTTCTATACATTGACAACTTATTATCATAAGAACACTTAATGTAGTATCCAAAACTATATACCTCGTGTTTTTGTATATTTGTTGTAGAGGATGTACTAGGATTATTGAAACATGATGGAATTGGGTTTAAAAAGCCTCAAAATCGGCATAAACAACAAAAGGCACCCTTAATTTACGTTCATAATTATTGAAGCTAAGTTGGTTTGATGGGACATTTTCATTGAACCAGTTTTTTTTTTTTATCCTGTTCTGAAGGTCTATTCGTGCAAACATGGAAACAGTCGTTTCTTTGATGATTCATTAAATTTTCATGTGATGTAAAGCTTGTTAGGCAACCATCACAAATATGTGTAGCATGTTGTGTATTGGATAATTGGTTAGCTGTTTGGTATCTTGAGTAAAATCTGCATTAAGAATGAAATTTACTTTTAAAGCACAATGATCAGTAAGTGGTCGGTCCAGTAATGTAAAGATTTTTTCTTTATTTTTTGTAAAATTGTTTCGGAGGTAAATGGGATGCGAACATTTTCATTAAGCAATATTCTATAAGTAGCCACCCTATTCCTAAACGCGTTTTCAATTAACTGTACATTAACCCATTGAATATCAGACCTTGAGACATTATTTTTGTGGATAATTACTATTCAAATGGTTGGTGTAATATCTTTTGGATACAAACTTACTACACACAGAACATTCAACATTATCATTATTTTTTGTACTCACATTCTCATCTAAGATTGGTTCGGATGATGTTGATACTGTATCGCGACTAGTTGAAGGGCGGTTTTTCTTTGCCAGCACTTCTTCTGACTTCGAAACTGCAGCTGTCCTCTTTACTCCACCCCCGACTTGGGAATATCTATAAAAATAAGAAAACATGGAATTAAACATAATGTACGAGTTAATAACAAATACAACGTTTTTAATTAATTGGATGGGATGTATTCTAACTCAAATCTTGTCTACATTGTTGGCAGTATGCTTGCATTGTTAAAACTCCATCAATCACATCTGAGCACGAATTTTTTTGTTTGCCTTTAATATGACCATCACATGGTGTAAAATATGGTCTTACATCAGAATCTTCTAATAGTGTGGTGGGTAATTGATTTGATATAAACCACAGTCGTATACTTCTATGAAAATTAGTTATAATAAACTGTTTACTTAAACACTCAATTTGATCACGAACTAAATGGATTATGATGAACACCATGATGGAATAAACCGACACCTTAGTAACTCAAACACAGTAACGCAAACAATGAATAATTTCAACATCGAATACCTCACTTATATGTATAGGAGCGCCCCACCTAACTGCTTCCATAACAATAAGATCAAGTTACTACAAGTCAGAAACCCATCCTTTGTCAGGTAAGTACTGGTCAAGCGCTTTTACACAGGTTACAACAGGAATATTAAGAATTAAAAATATTACTTACGCATCACAATGAAGTTGGCTTATGAATTCCCCGATGCCAAGTATAGTTGGTTCCAGTTTAAAAGACGAAAATGCACTTAAAACCAACCATTACCAAAATCTATTGTTCAATTGTTATCTTCAAGTAGGGTTGTAAAACAATTACGAAGGTGCGTCGGTACGGCCAAAGTATACTGTGAACAAACAATCTTGATGGTTTTTTATTGCATGTTAGCCATAAGAATAAGCGATATGTATTAGTGTTGTGTTGATTTATTATGTACCAACAATGACAATTTAAAATTATATTGAATGTTACATAATATAGGAATATTTATTTATTTGAGTAGCTTAGTTTTAATTTTAATTTAAATAAGTTTAGTTTTAACTTTTAATTGTATTATATTAAATATGTATCTACTGTCATATTAATAAAGTGGAATATTTATTAAGTATATTTTTGCATTACAATATAGACGGCTTAAAAAAATCTTTTATTTCAATGATCAAGAAGGGTTGAGCTACTCAAAGGCACGTGCCACACTTCGGTCGTCCCTTTGTTATCTTTTTCTTTCATATTTAGCAACAAAAGAAGTTGTAAAATCCCGCGTTAAGTGCATTTTCGTCATTTAAACTGGAACCAACTATAATTCTTGATCTTCTTCAAGCTCTTCACAGAGTCTGATGAGTTGGGCATCGTAGATGTCACAGTTCAAACTATCCATTTTGTTTAATCTACACAAACACTTTTTATCACTGCATCTTATAGTAAATAAAGTATTTCGCACAATTTAATTTTACAAAGAAAAGATTATACTACTTTTTAGACTGGAAAAGGTCTTGAATTCTTAAAAGGTAAGGTTTTTACATTTTATACATTAACAATCTTTTGTTTTACCTTATTGTCAATAAAATATTTCATACAACTGTCTTTAGAAGCTACTTGCTTTGTGATGTTAAATATAACATCACGTGTAGTTTGGAGCTGAGTGTCTTCTTCAGAAGGCGCGTAGAATTTTAATCTCACATCTGCGTGTTTCCAGTGCTCAGTGGGTGGAATGTTTTTAATTTTTTGCAAATCATATATCTCGATTTTAATCAAGTGAGAAGCGAATGCCCCGTCGTCTTGTCCGGTTGATATATAGCCCACCCCGTCAGGAGAACTTTGACTGACATTGGAAGAGCGCTTCAATACTTTAGTTTTCTTCTTGGGACGTTCAAAAAAGCTGTCGATGTTATTTACTGAACGCTTTTTTGCCATGGCAAAGCAAGTTACTCTTTGACGCTAATAAGGTCAACATCGTTTCACGTCACCTCTGTAGTGAATATTAGATGTTTGTTCAGAAAGTTGAGAAATTAATCGTAAAACTTAACAATAATATGGACAGTGTATAAGAGTGTCAGTGGAGAGTTAGTGAAGTGCCATTGGGATTGCATACTTTAGTCTATTGTACAAAATAAAGTGCTTGTGTATACATTGGACGAATCGCATACCCGCTAATTAGTTTTTCGGAAGTGCAGCGTGGGGCAAGCCATTATCACGGCTGCGTGTGAGGCGTAAGGGCGAAATCAGCGCAAGCGGCGCAGCTGCATACCCGCGAGTAGAAGGAGATAAGATAACACACATCGAGCGACAAAGATTAAGTAAACACAGACTCGGTTCTTTACTTTCGCAGATTACTAAACCTCTGAGAGAAGTGTTAATCAAATTTTGTTTTTTTGTTAATATTCGATAAGCGAAAATCAGAATAAATGAATTGCTACGGTTGCAATTTGTTGGTAAACGACAATGATCTTTTATGTTGTAGCGCTTGTAAGTTGGCATATCACCATACGTGTGTGAATATGACGGCATCACAATTCCAGGAAAGCAATCTAAACATTGCATGGAAGTGTCCTGTATGTACATATAAAATGCCCCGAAACAACAAAGATGGTACACCAGTGCGCAACCAACTAATTGAGCCATTAAATGATACAGCCATGTCAGTGGACGATCTGTTGATAAATGATACGTTTCCAGCGAGTAATACTACCGAATTTGAAGCATCTATCCTAGATATAAATAGTTACGAAAACGTCACTATTCGCCAGCCAAATCGTTTTCAAGCATCAGATAAGAAGCTCCTAAATGCAGATGTTGTTCGGAATATTGTACGCGAAGAATTACAGAAGGCCCTAACTGATCAACGCACAGTATTGACGATTTATGGAGGTTATAGCAGGTCTTGTTGACAAGGTAACATCATTAGAAAACACTAGTAGAAACGTGTCAGACGTAAAACTCGATGCCCAGCAACAGTTGGAAAAAGTACAAAGAGCAGTTGAAACAACGAAAAAAAGTACACCACTACTACCGTCACCATTACCACCATCTACCAGCTCATCACAGCCAGAACGAGCAAAGATACCACCCAATGTTTTAACAAGGGAAAAATTGAATGACTCCAAAAACACCATGGAGGCAAAAAAAGTGGCTAGACCAATTCTGGAAAAAACGAGAGAAACACCTTTGATGTCCTTAACATCGGGCAGCCAAAGTCAGTCCGAAGAGACCAGTGGTTGTGATCAGATCCGAGAAACGCAGAATAACAATGAAGACAGGCAGGATGGCTTCACGGAGGTCAAACGGAAGCGTCCGCGGTCTAATGTACTTCGGGGCACAGCAAATGTGAGCGGGACTGGGCTAGAAGCCTGTGAAAGAATACAGTACTTACATGTGTTTTATATAAAAGTAGGTACAACTAGTGTTCAAGTTCTCGATCACCTCCAAAAGATATGTGGGTCCGAGGTAACTTGCACGGCGGAGCCATTGAACGCACGCGGCAACTATGCTTCGTTTAAATTGGGAGTACCATCCAGGCTCACCGCATCAGTATTAGTCCCCGGAAATTGGGCAGAAGGTATTTGCATAAAGCCATGGAAGCAAAATTTTCGCAACTTTCGTGAGAACAACCAGCTCGAAAAGCACTAAGTTCACACTATATGCATTGTATCAAAATGTAAGAGGACTTAAAGCCAAATTGCTACAATTACGAACAAACTTATCACTCGTCGATGACAAACTTCAACTTGTTGCATTAACGGAGACCTTTCTCAATGAGTCAGTCAATGACGCCGAGCTATGTGTCGGCGACTGGAGAGTGCTGCGGCGAGACCGAAACAGCGGGCGCGCCGGCGGTGGGGTGCTGCTGGCTGCGCGCCCTCCTATTCAACTGGAACGTCTGCAGCAGTACGAGACACCTAGCGGAGAAGACCTTTGGGCTCGTTTTCTGATTGAGAAACAGTATATCTATGTCTGCGTTGTGTACATACCTCCAAAAGTATCTGACGACGTGTACATTCAGTGGTTTAACAAAGTTGAAGAGGTTTGTGCAAGACACGATAGTGATAAGTTACTAATTATGGGTGATTTGAACTACCATAGTGCCAGTGATAATTGTTTATTGTATTATAATTGTGTTTTATCTTCATGTAATCTAGTTCAATTTAATAATATTACGAATATGAATGGCAGAGTGCTTGATGGAGTGCTTGCAAGTCCGGAGTTGAAGGATGATGTACATGTACGAGGTGCAGAACCTGGTGAAGAAGTGGTGGCTATTGACGGTCATCATCCACCTCTATTTGTAAGCGTAAGTTATAAGTTACTTAAACCAACAATATTCTTACCACCATCAAATATAGAACACAGTAGAGATTGGGATTTCCGTAAAGGTGATTATCTGGCCTTGCATTATTTGATACGAAATGCGAAGTGGGACTCTTTGTATACCACTAAGTCGCCAGACGAAGCTGTAATGACTTTTAACAATATAATGTACCATAACTTTGATTCTTGTATTCCTAAAAAGATACGAAGGCAGTCGTGTAGCAGTGTTTATCCGGTTTTCTATACTAAAGCAATTATAAGGGACATTGAGGAGAAAGCTAGACTTCACCGTTTGTGGAAATCTAAGGGTGAAGAATCCATGCGCATTGGTTTTACGCACTTACGTTGTAAAATTAAACACGATATAAAAGTTGCCCATGACGCATATGTCACAAAAGTGTCAAAAGAACTATCTAAGAATCCGGCTAAGTTTTGGGAATACGTTAATACTCTACGTGTTAGAGGGGGAATCGAGCACAAAGTAAAGCGCAAGGACACTGAATACCACGGAGCTGATACTGCAGACGCATTTGCGGCGCATTTTGAGTCAGTGTTTTTAGCTGACGAGCCAAATCTTGACCCATCTGAGGCAAGCGTTAGCGGCGATTCAATGAGTGGAAGATATATCGACGTACATACTTTTAGCGCGGAGGATGTGCGTCGAGCTATCAAAAGACTCAGGCCAAATACAGCTGCAGGGCCAGACACAATTCCACCTTACGTTATTAAGGGATGTTCGGATACGTTGTTACTACCAATTAAATTTATATTTAACTGCATTTTAGCTACTGGAGAGTACCCAACTTGCTGGAAACAATCACGCGTGACTCCAATCCCCAAAACGGGAACGAAGGATAAGGTGGAGAATTACAGGCCAGTCGCAATTCTCTGTTCTCTAGCGAAAGTGTTCGAAATGGCATTACACTCTAACGTCTTGCCACAGTGCCACATCACGACCGCGCAGCATGCCTTTTTACCTAAACGATCGGTAGTTACAAATTTAGTTACGCTTGTCAACTTCATGTCACGGGAAATGGACAGAAAGCATCAGGTAGATATAATTTACCTGGATTTCCAAAAAGCATTTGATAGGGTTGACAACGACGTGCTTCTACTGAAACTGGGTCTTATGGGTTTCACTCCGAGACTCCTCAAACTGTTTTCAAGCTATTTGCGAGGTCGAAGACAGTTTGTCAAATATGGACCCTACGAGTCGAAGTCTTTTCCGACGCGGTCTGGAATAAGCCAAGGTTCAAATTTGGGACCTTTGTTATTCAACATCTTAATTAACGATCTGCCTGATGTCGTCCGAGAATCAATCGTGTTACTATTTGCTGATGACGTGAAGTTGATAAGGGTAGTAAGGTGCGACAAAGACTGTGAGACGCTACAGGATGATTTAAACGCAATTTATAGATGGAGTATAGTTAATAAATTGTTCTTCAATTCAGAAAAATGCGAGATGATGAGTTTTACGCGTTCGCCGGTTCCGTTAAATCATTCATATCATATCGGGGGTGAAGCTGTACGGCGACAGTCACTGGTGCGCGATCTCGGTGTCGTTTTTGACTCCCATCTGACATTCCGTGAGCAACATCTTCAGGTTGCGAAGAAGGGTGCTCAGAGATTGGGATTTATCTTGCGTAATTCCCAATCTCTCACACCAATAGCTCTTCGTTCTCTTTATGCAGCCCTCGTTCGTAGTGTGTTAGAGAGTGGTGCGGAAGTATGGAGTCCTTATGAACGGAAATATGCTATGATGTTAGAGAAGATGCAAAAGAAATTTCTAAGGAACTTATACAGGAAGGTCTACCGCTACTTTCCTCAGCAGTACCCGACCTTATTCTTGCAAGGTCAATTAGGATACGACTCGCTCGAGATGCGTCGTTCGCTGGCAACAGTGAAATTTACTTTGGGTGTCATACGCAATAAAGTTGACTGCATTGACTTAGTCGACTCGGTGGTGCGGCTGTTCGTGCCTGACTCGCGGCGCCGGCTGCGCGCGCCGCGACTGCTGGCGCCGCTGCGCGCGCGCACCGCAACCTACCGCAACTCTCCGCTGCAGCGGGCACTCCTCATACTCAACGCCACGCTCGGCGCGGCGCCACACTGCGATGTGTTCGCCTCACGCATTTCAAAAGTGGTTGATGAATGCAAGAGAGTGATTGAGAATGAATGAATGGTATAGAAATAAGATTATTTTAGACACATGTTTACTTAAGTTTTAGTTTAAGTTTGTAATGCAATGGATCGCTCTGTAAATTACAAATTGATTGAATAAATAAATAAATAAATAAATAAATAAATGGCCTGCTTAACTTTAAAACCAAACGTGCTTTCTTCGTCGGTTGATTCATCTTTATTTTCCGGGTAGTAATAGTTCTTAAAAGTATTTTCAGAGAACTGAAACAATATCAAACAATAAATTACACAACTGTTTAAATACAATACTCTTAACAAAAACACGGTGCACAAATGCTAAAAAAACACACAATTAAGTTAAAATATTTGTACATACTCACATCCATTATTAGGCATTTTTATAAACACTTCACTGTACGACACAAGACTATTATGTCTATATACTGCTTTAAGTATAGGGAGCTCGCCTCCCGCTCGTCAGAGCACCATTTTTTCGGCCGAGTAGAGGCGGGGCCAGTACCGGCGAATCCCTACTACTCATAAGTACTCTTTTTCAGTATATAGCTATTGGGTCGAACTATACGTAAGTCATGTTTATATTGTGTTCGTATTTTTTTCTTAGAGTCAGATATTTTATTAAAATTGTAAATACTGCATTCCTTCACAAATAAAAAGATTTCCAAATATATATATATATATGCTAGAGTTAAAATTTTATTACTTTGAAAGACAGTTCTCAAGGATTCCAAATTATTAAGATTAAAAAATATTCTAGACATTTCTTTTGCAGAACAAATGTAGATTGGACATTTACTGAGTTGCCCCAAAAAATTATGCTATACGTCTATATAGGATAATCATTTTTATAATAAGTATTTTTAGCGACAACTGCTGATGATGCTGCTGATTCATCAATATTGACATCGCATATCAACTCTTCGAAATTCTTATATTAATTTGTGCCTTCCAATTTAAATTACTGTCTATTGTGACCCTAAGAACTGAGTATTTTTCACTTTTGCAATTTTTTCATTGTTTAATATTATATTTATACTTTGCGGTTCTTGTTTGTAGATGGTAAGTTGTACAATCTAATAAAAGTTAACCTTCAAATTTATAGATGACAGCCAGTTGATTACAGTTCTCAAGGTATTACATATTTCATCAGAGATATCACAGTCATTGAGTCGATACTCGCTTATAAATATAGTAGCATCATCCGCAAACATGAGACACAAGTGGTTGACTATTTTTGTGAACTCATTTATATACCTACAGGGTGTTTTTTTGGTCGACAACTTCCAAAACAGGAGAGATAGTTTAATTAATGCTGAATCCGAATATCATATTAAAAAATTAAAAAGCCTTAGGAGGTCAGAGAAATAGCATTTTAATTTTTTCCCATTATTTCACTTAATTGTGGTTACCATGCGACGTGTTTACCGAACGACTAATGACGTAATCACCGTGCACAATGTTATGATTCATCTTTCCCTTCATATTTGTTACAGGCTTAGGATCGTCAAAGATTACAAAATGTAGATTATTGTTGTAAAAATCGCTCTGAAATAGCATTTAACTACATAATAACGGTATGGATTACAAAACAGCAAGAGTTGTCTTTGGCGTATTTAAAAAGGGGAATCAGCTTTGTACAACGATTGTTAAAAATTTACAAAATTTAAATTTTTACATTAGGTCACTTTTAATAAATGTTCGAAGTGACGGCCGCCTTCCAAGATGCACATTAATGCACAATGTAACTCATCGTCGCAAATTAATATTTAAACTACTTAAGACTAAGAGAGTACTCGCCCGTGGATGTTCTTCGAAGTAATCGAGAATAGCCTGCTTAACATCCACTGCAAGCCCACTTTGGCCTCTTCCTTGAGCATGGCGTGGCGTTTCAAAAGTGCCCCACACGTAAAGGTTGCTAGCGATAGACCATACAGTGTAACACGTAATGGCATGCCGATTAGAAAAACGTTCAGTCCAAATTTTAACGGTGTCAGCAATGTTTTGACCACTCACAAAGTAAATGTTTACAACATCAAACATGTCCCGATTGTCAAGAAGTAAATTTTCTTGCCGAGACATTTTTTGTATCAATTAAGTGATTTAACACTTCACTTAACAAGCACTCGCATCAAAACAAACACGGTACTGACGTCGCTTGCGCATAGTTTTGTGAGGGTAGTATCAAACAATAACAACCGTGACGATAAGCGGCCTACCCCCTTCGTAGCCACAGAAACGAGAGACCATGATTTATAAAGTAACGAGGATATTCTTTCGACATTTTATGAAAAAAAAAAATTAAGCTCAGAATCATGAATATAGTAACCCCTTTTGTGGAAGTTGCTGACCAAAAAAACATGCTGTACCTATATAATAAAAACAATAGAGGCCCCAGAACACTTCCTTGGGGTACCCCCTGCAAGTTTTCATATTTCGACTGTACTTTTTTTATTGTTTTTGTGTTTTTATCATAAGCGTCTAATATTGTAGCTTGAATCCTATCTGTGACATACGTCTGAATTAATTGTAGGGCTGTTCCACGAAACCCCACGAGCTAACAACAACCCCTGTTCGAGCTGACTCAATAAAGTATTATGTGATACACAGTCAAATGCCTTAGACAGATCTACAAATATCCGTATAGTATTATTTTTTTATGCATCTCTGTCCATTTTTGTTTTAGGACCTTGAAAATAGCTAATGTCGTATTTTTGCCTTTTTGAAATCCGAATTGATTTAAGCTTAATGTATTGTTTTTAATAAAGAACAAGTTTATGCGATTTAATATCACTTTTTCAAATATTTTTGAAAAATTCGGCAACAGTGCGATTGGTCTATAATTGTAAAAATCACTTTTGGAGCCTTTCTTATACAGGGGTTTAATTATAGTAGTTAATGTGACTGTTGCATAATAAGGGGCATTCGAGTGAGTGTTTAATAGCATCTCACGAGTATTTTAATGCTTATTATGTACAGTTACATACACTGCTTTATCTACACACATATCATCAAAGCTCTCTATGATGTATTCAGAAATCGCATGTAATGACCGGCATTGCAGCATTGATTAGAGCTATTAGTAAAATAATACAAAAAATAAATGGGATAACAGAGACAATTATTTATTGTAATAATTATTATTTACAGTTTTAATTGTGTGGTGGTTGAATTACACTTTTCCAGTTTTGATAGTAGAATCATGTTCGTGGATTTTGACGGCAACAACATATTTTCGACGCTCATTGCTTTATCACTATCTTGATCACTCATTTTAAGTAGTCGTACAATACAATAATTATTTAGGAACAAAACAACACAACAAACTTATTTTTCCGACAAAATAAGCGTCAAATGTGGCGGCAAATCAAAATTTGACAAGTTGTTTTTTTTTAATTCAGAGACAACTAGATTAAGCGTCAACTATCAAATCGTTCGATATCAAGTAACGTGCGAGATATTATTATGTCAAAGTTGTGTGAAACTGACATTTCATTTTCAATAAAATGTCATCTCGACTGATTTAGAATAGAGGTCTAATCAAAAATGCTTCGTTTTTCAGAGATGTTCGAAATTTGAATGTCATACGAACATCGAAATTGATGTTCTTATGAATTCATAAGAAAACTGCCACAGATAAAAAAATTGCTCTAAGAACAGAGTTGATTATTATGCTGGTCATAATTTGCGGTTTCTGAACGCATCATAGAGGGTTTATGATATGAGTGTAGATAATAGCCTTTTTTAGTTCATTTGGAAAACAACCACTTTCTAGCGTTAAATTAATAATATGTGCCAAAGGTTCTGCTATGTACTCAAAACTTGATTTAATCAGAGTCGTAGGTATTTTATCGTGCCCTGTACTTTTTTTGTTCTTTAATTTTTTAACGATATTTTTTATTTCATACCTGCTCACTGGGGCCATAAAAATACTATGTATATTAGGGTGAGTCATTGTTTTGTAGGGAAGGTCATTCACTGTTTTGTTTATGTTTATGAAATAGTCTTTTAAATTATTGGCAATGTCAATAGGATTATTAATTATAATATTGTCTTTTTTATGTATTTTACTGTATCTTTTATCACATTGATTTGAGTTGTATTTTGTTTTTTGATTTGCCAAGTAGCTTTGCTCCTATTATTGCTCCGATTAATATAATTTATGTTTGTATAACACTTCGCTTGTTTCGTAATAAATTTAATGGCTTGACAATATTGCTTGTATTTATGTTTTATACTTTGATTGTTTGATTTTTTAATCTGAAGATATAATTGTCTTTTGCATTTACTTGCTATTACAATTCCTTTAGTTTTCCATCTAGGTGCTTTAGTACGCGTTATTTTAATTTTTTTACTTGGCACGCAAAGGTCAAAAATGAGATTAAAGTATTAATAAACGCTTCATATGCATGGTTGGAGTCTGTCCAAATATAAACATCCGCAAAACTAATTTGTGACATATATTAAAAAAAAACTCCATATAGGTATATTTCTGGATTTCTACTATACACACACCAATACCTTTCTTGGAAACTCAAGTCTGTTGGAATCAAAATTAGTTGACAAGTATGATCAGACAACCCAAGGTCCAACACTTCAACCGAATAACGTTTAGCATTTGTAAAAATGTTGTCTATGCATGTTTGGGAATGTATTGTTATTCTTGTTGGTACTGTTATAGTAGGATGTAACTTATATGATCTAAAGGTGTTTAATAATAGCTCACTTCTGTTGGTTTTTCCTAATATATAAAAATTGTAATCGCCCAAATGAATTTGATTGCTATGTTTTTTTTTTAAATAAATCATTATTCAACGTATTCAATCAAAAAAACATCTATTGTTTAAAGGTTAATAAAAACGGTCAAAACTAAACTTTACAAATACTTTAGTTTAGTAGGAAATTATAAATGGGCTGGAAAACCTTTAAATGATAAAGTTAAATCCTATAATCAAACTATGCACCGTACAACAAAATTTAAACCTATTAACGTAAATTTTGATAATGAGTCCCAAGTAAAGAAAAACATCGAAAACGCCCAATCCAATCAAGGTAATAAAACGAATAAATTTAATATAGGAGATTGCGTACGCATAAGCAAGTGTAAAAGTGCCTTTCATAAAGGTTATACACCGAATTGGTCAACGGAAATATTTACTACTAGCTTTTGCCCGCGACTTCGTCCGCGTAGAACTCGTTTATCGCAGTTAAGTGTTTTAAGTAATTTTATAGTTAAACATCCTCCCATGCCAGGATGATCTTTTATGAAATATTGAGCTCCACATTTAAATTGAAATTGAATTGAATAACGTCATCTAGGTTAATATACATTTATGTAAACCTAAAAAATTTTGTTTTGCCATCTTTCGCTAGATCATGAAGATTTGGTGGGCTGGATACTCGTGAGCATGCTATATACAGTTGCCCATGGGAAAAACAGTTTGCTTCAAAATGTACGCCGGCTACTTATACTGTTTGTCGTTGCGCTTTGCTTATGGTCATGGCAATAGCTGTTTTTAGAGCACTCTTTTAAAGTTAAATGGTAAATCTATCGGAATTATAGGAATGCGGGGAATAAAAACATTATCTCCTTTAGCAATTCCAGACATCATTAGGCCGACATTACACCTGTGAGTTATTTGCTGTGTCTATGACATTGTCTTTCGAGAGATACTCGTACGCCTTCTACGTGATATTTTTAGGGTTCCGTACCAAAATGGTAAAAAAGGAACCCTTATGGTGAGACTTTGTTGTCTGTCTGTCTGGCATGTCTGTGAAGTGTTCATTATTCACAGTTTTTGAGAAATATCAAAAAACTTTGAAAATCTGCATTAAAATTTAGGCTAGTCAAAATGGACCTTATTTCATAGAAAATAAAGTTCATAACCAAATGAGTATTTTCTTTTGCGGTGTCCAAGCATATTATCTTAAATACGGAGCCCTCAGTGCGCGAGTCTGACTCGCACTTGACCGTTTCTTTTTTATTTATCTACCCATTAATTTTGTTTTTCGGTGCTAATATTGCCCTTTCACACAATCATTCTCTATTCTTTTTATTAGTTTGTAGATCTGGGTACACGTATTTTTTTAGATCATCTGTGTTTTGTACAATATTACAGAATTCGCTTTTTAATGTAATCATATTATTATCGTTACTACCTCTTGCCATACGATCTTCGCCAATTTTAAGTAGAACTGCCGCATATTGCCCCGACCGTGTGATACATTTTTTTACATATAGTTACCTACCCACATTTTACTTGCATTTATTTTATCCGGCAGCGTGCCTATAGTTATCACCCGTAGGTAGATGAGAATCTGTCTAAATTCGCCATCTAAAAATACCACGATTTTTTCAAGTGATCATAAATCATAACCGCCCTAATATTTAAATAACAGCCGTAGAAATAATATACTTATGCCTTGAATTAGTCTTGGTCTTGAAAATGGCGGAAAAATGTTAAAATCTGGATATGTCAACGCTGTCAGCATCAATCTGACACCGCTCCTTTTTACATAGACTAACAAAACAGAATGTACAAAGACTGACCTATGTTGTCACCCACATGACAGATGCCATAGGAGAAATAAATAAATCAATTTTACAATTTAGACAATAATTACTAATATAGAATAAGATTTAATATTACTAACAATCTATGATCCTGAAATAAATGCATTAATTCAAAAAAAGTTTGCTGTAAATTATTTTTTAATTCATAATCTGATTGATAAATAAGTAACACTCAAAAAATTAGATATTTGTGACCTATGTTATACATGGAAATGACGAAATTGTAACGTTTCTCTTTTTACTATAATGCTGCGGAACCTAAAGAAGAGAATAAATTATTGATCAAAATTGTAAAACCCAAGCTAAGTTAAACATAGGAGTTTGGTTTTCGAAATATTGTCTTAAATATAATTATATTCGAACTTTAACCCCCGATATTACCAATTTAAACACCGTTTTCAAGTTACAACGTGACACCGTTAGTTTCAATCACAGCGTCGCTTCTGTAACGTAAATCAATGATCGCCTGCTTGTTTTGTCTTGATCGTTCCAGTTATAGGAGGGATATGGTTGTCCTTGTCTTTGATGTCACATTATCTTGGCATCGCATTTGTTACAACAACAACAAATTGGAATTATTTATTTTGCTTCTTTATAGCATTTTGTACATTGAATTTTAAAAAATCTTTAATTTAAGTTTCTATTTCTATTTCTATAAACGGAGAATGAAATTTTGATATTTGTAATCACGTAAAGTAATCGACGGCCCTCGAATAGGGTTTTCAAGAAATACTTACAATTGGGCTAATTCGATAATTTCTGAGTTGTTTTAACTTTAATCGAGAAATCCTAAAATAAGTGTACTTTTATTTGTTACTAAGAGTAATTATACAGAGTTTCAAGTGACCAGCTCAATCCGGTAACTTTTTTCCATACTAACTTTGACCCCTCTTTTCCCCCCCTTTGATTTTCATATCTTAATTTTTTATTATATATAAACCTGGTCACCGATTATTGAAACTTTTTAGTGAAAACCGCATTAAGATTGGTTCAGTGGTTTTCAATTGATGCGAGGAGAAACAAAATTTAACAGACAAACAGACACCAACTCTAAAAATTTTAGAAACGTGTTCTGCTGCTCATTCTGAGGTCTTTTATAGTATTTTTAAGTTCGTATCTCGAATGTACAGATTTTTTTCCTTCAACAACTTTATTATATTTATAGATATAGATATAGATTACTATATTTTTATAGCGTATAACCTGGCTGGGGATTTTCTCGACAGATTAGTAAAGTTTGCATCAAAATCCGTTCAGCCGTTTTCACGTGATGCGCGTTCAAATAAACAGATAAACAGATAAACAGACAAACAGACAAAAAATCTAAAAACTGTTGGAACGTGTTCTGTTATCGATTCAAAGTATCCCCAGCCAACTTTTTTTGGAATATCTGCCATGTACAGACTTTCGACCCTCTTCAGCTTTATTATATGTATACATAGATAGATATAGATATAGATACCTATATTTTTATAGACTATAACCTGGCCGGGGATTTTCTCGACAGATTAGTAAAGTTTGAATAAAAATCCGTTCAGCCGTTTTCACGTGATGCGCGTTCAAATAAACAGACAAACAGACAAAAATTCAAAAAACTGTTGGAACGTGTTCTGTTATCGATTCTAAGTATCCCCAGCCAACTTTTTCTGGAATATCTGCCATGTACAGACTTTCGACCCTCTTCAGCTTTATTATATGTATGTATAGATTAAACATGTAAATCACACTCGCCCAGTTACTTACCTTATTGAAGATCAACGAAAAAATACTCGGCTCATTTTACGAACAAGAACTTCAGTAAACGAAGCATCCTGATGTTTACCTCATAGAAAAGGTGATCAAAAAGAAGGGGGAAAATTGTATGTAAAGTGGTTAGGGTTAATGATAGCGAAAACAGCTGGATTGATAGAAATGCTATTGTATGAGTATTAACATTATTTTATTAAAAAATGTCATTTATATTTTGGATATCAAAGGGAGTGGACTTTTAAACAGTGTTATTAACAATTGAACTATACTTACCCGGCTACAATTATTGCGGACCAGGCACAAAATTGCATTATCCTGACTCTCCTTTATGTTGGCAAACTCTACTTACTGTCATCCTCTTCCCGGTCTTTTTTATTAATATCTGTACAAATGTCTTGTATTGTTTGTGCCGTCTTAACATAAATGTTATTTGTTTATTTTTTTCCTTCAGGTCACATCCTTCCACCAATTTAAAAATTATCTACGACCATAAATTATCCTCCTCTCTCGGTCTCTACACTTCGACATTGGCGAAATACCTCCTGCTAAATCAGCAAGAGGTGAAATCCAAAAGACAGATTTTTTTTTGCATTAACGGTTGCTAAGAGGTGATTGAACATATTTTTCAAGAAAAAAGAAAATCACAAATGGACATGGATATCACCTGATCATAAAACCAAAAATGAAATCGATTTCATAATGTCAAACACCCCTAAACTAATAACAAATTTCGAAATATTAAACAATGTGCAATATCCTTCGGACCACAGACTATTAAGAGCCACATTACTTCTAAGTCAACCAACAAAAAGTAGAAGAAACTTTGTGTCGCCACTTCATATTCCAAAGACAGAAGTAGAAATCAAAAACTTTATAGAACGGTTACAAAAACACTTAGAAAATAAAGAAATAGAGCTAACCGATACCCAAACCTACTATAACCTCCTGGAGATAAGCATAACGGATAGTTTGAAGCCACAAAACATAACACAAAAAGAACAACATAAAATATTCAGCAGAGACACTGAGCAACTTATAAAAAGGCGTACCGAATTAATAAACACAAAAAATAAAACTAAAGACATGAAGAATGAACTTAGTAAAATATTCAAAGAAACGAATAAATCAATCAAAAAAGACTACGCTTACCACAGACACAAAACCATCACAACTAACATTAAGAATTTCAGAAGTACCAAAAAAGCTTATAAGGAATTAACTATACATAAAACATGGATACAAACATTTGAAAAAACGAAATCAAGAACAGATGTTATATGCCATGCAACAAACTTCTACAAGGACTTATATCGGAAAAGAAAAGATATTTCCGAGGTCGAAATACAATTGAATCATGAAAACAGACACAACAACATTAAACCAATTGAAAACTCAGAAATTTACAAACACATAAAACGGTTAAAAGCCGAAAAGAGTCCCGGTCCAGATGGACTCTGTAATGAAGTTCTCAAAATAGGTGCTCCTGTCTTAACTCGCCATCTATCACAACTATTTAATATGGTATTAGAAACAGAAACTGTACCTAAACAATGGTGCACATCAGATATAATTCTAATCTTCAAAAAAGGGAACCCCTTAGATATAGTGAACTATAGGCCCATAAGTCTACTATCAAGTGTATACAAACTGTTTTCTTCTATATTATTAAAAAGGATAGCACAAGATATTGATAAACTGCAACCAAAGGAGCAAGCAGGCTTCCGATCAGGCTTCAACACAATCGACCATATACAGACACTAGAACAAATTATAGAAAAACACAGAGAGTTTAATAGACCTCTGTATGTGGCCTTTATAGATTATTGCAAAGCTTTTGACAGCATTAGCCACTGCTCAATCTGGAATGCACTACAAACATCTAAAGTTGACCAAAAATACATCAACATCCTAAAATATATTTATACAAATAGTACAAGTAAAGTAAAACTAGAAACCAGAGGCGAGCAAATAAATATAGAAAGAGGAGTTAGACAAGGAGACCCTCTGTCGCCAAAACTTTTCATCGCAGTACTTGAAAACATATTCCGGAATCTAAACTGGTCAAAAAAAGGTGTGCAAGTAAACGGAGCCTACCTAAGCCATCTAAGGTTTGCTGACGATATAGTCATTATAGCCGAAACCGCCAGAGACCTGGAGGAAATGATGCAAGCACTAGATCACGAAAGCTCTAAAGTTGGTTTAGAAATGAACGAAACTAAAACTAAGATAATGACTAACAACCACAAAAGGCCTATCAAGATTAAAGGAAACATCATAGAATATGTCAATGACTATATATTTTTGGGAAAGCAGTTATCACTCAATAAATTTAGTAACGAAGAGGAAGTAACAAGAAGAATTAACTCAGCTTGGAATAGATTCTGGTCACTAAAAGAAATTCTAAAAGGAAATTACAATTTGCACTTGAAAAAGACTGTATTTGATACATGTATCTTGCCATGTTTACTATATGGTTGCCAAACTTGGGTTTTTACCAATAAAATAAAACACAAAATCAAATGTACTCAAAGAGCAATGGAAAGGAGCATTTTGAAGATAAGGAAAATACACAAAGTGAAGAGTGAAAAAATCAGACAAAAAACGAAAATGACTGATGCTCTTACACATGCACTTACACTAAAATGGAAGTGGGCTGGTCACGTTTCACGCTACTCAGATAAAAGATGGACCATAGAATCCACACGATGGAAGGGACCAAAAGGAAAAAGGAATGTGGGTAGACCAATAAGACGGTGGGCTGATGACATCATACAGGTGACAGGAAATAACTGGATTGACTCTGGCAAGGACAGGGAGTCTTGGAAGAAGTTGGAGGAGGCCTTTACCCAAAGAGGGGTCCATATTTCAATAAAAAAAGACTAACAATAAAATACCTAATACTAACAATAATTTAAGGAAACCTACTTACAATTCACTAATATTTGAAATGTACTTAATAAGGAATATGGAAATAAATGGCTTTATTATTATTATTATTATTATTATTAAGAGGTGATAAGGGAATTAATGAGCTAGACAACGCAACACGACATAGCCTATGATAAATATTCTAACCAGGCAGATCGTCACCATGCAGATTTAGAACTTTATAAAATGGCTAAACAAAGACTGAAAGCGAATGATACTGGTAAAGGGGAAAAACTTGCTTCATGGCTAGTTAGCAAACTAATGAAATCTAAAATAAAAATCGGCGCGGGGATAAAAACATTTACACAGTTTGTATCTAAGATACGTGCTGAATTAAAGACAAAAAAATCTAAAAATAAAGGCACTGCAATTAGCCAAGCTTTTGCAGCTGCAATTAAAGTATTCCGTAATAACAATACGAGTAAATTACGAGTTCTTCGTTTAATAACGATCTCAAAAACTGGAGGTATTTTACCACTGATACCTATTTTTGCTGGACTTTCTGCATTTGGATCTTTGGCAGGAGGAGCTGCTGGGATTGCTGAACTGTTGGAGATTACAAAGCTGCAAAGAAAAACTTAGCCAAATCAGAACGGCATAACAAAATGATGGAATCTATTGCATTAGGAAAAGGTTTACATATTGTTACGTACGTGGGGGTAGGTAAGTGATAGAAATTCACGAATACACCGATAATCAAAAGTAGACTTTAATAACGCACTCACTTAAACCGTTACAAACAATTATCGCACAATAGACTTCGAAGACTTAGAAGATCGCTCGGGTCGCTCTTGTTCGCACTGTTCGCTTTCCAATTAAAGACTGACTGTATTTCTCTTTTGGTCATCTCAATCCCTCCATCTTTGTGTGGGATGAGGAGCCGGTAACGGGCCTTTTGGCCCCCGACCGGGGTGTTCTGCGCCGACCGCTAAAACGGTCGGGTCCTAGGTTAGCAGCCTGCGTCAAAGGGCTCATCCAGGCTCTCGACCTTAAGGTCTCTCTGGATCGTGGTATTCCTCATGTAGCGGGAGCATGTGTCCCGACTCGCAGGCACAATTTTTGCTGGGACTCCAGCTTCTTCCTGTGCGTTGCGGCCAAGAGAGCGTACCACGAGGGTGCGGCATACGTAAACGGGGTCTGATGTAGGTCTTGTAGACCCCGAGCTTCACACGCAGAGGGAGGCTAGATCCGAGCACTGGACGCAGCAGTACTCGTGCTGTTCTTGCTGAGGCGACGACGGTCTTGACATGGGGGCCCTTGGTTAGGTGTTTATCAATCGTGATCCCCAGGTATTTTACAACGTGGGACTGTCTTGTCCGTGGAGGGTGAGTGGTGGGATACGGCGGAGACACTTTGTTTTGTACTAATGTCTGCTACATTCTACTTTTTTTTTTATTTTCTTCAATCACCCAAAGGTTAGGTGGAAGAGATCCCTTAAAGGGATAAGTTCGCCTTTGTACATTCCAACTCTGTAATTATTGTATTTGATTTTATGTTTTTTGTACAATAAAGTGTTTACATACATACATACATACACTTGCTTACGAAAATCGCCTGGGTCTTGGTGACGTTCATGGTCAGCCTCCACCTGGCGAGCCAATCTGGTAAGGCGTCAATTTGTCGCTGCAGCTTGACGGCGGCAAATTCTGGCTTATAAGAGGAAACATAGAATGCCGCGTCGTCAGCATACAGGGCCAGGTGGGAACCATCAACGACCGGTATGTCATCGGTGTAAAGGTCGTAACATACCGGTGATAGGCCGCTGCCTTGAGGGACTCCGGCTGCTATGGGGCGACTTTCGGAGGCAGCGTCTTCCACTACCACTCTGAAGGTGCGATCCGTCAAAAACGACTGGACCACCTTCGTCAGTCTGCATGAGGCCGAGGATTGGGACATCTTGTAGACCAGGCCTGAGTACCAGACCCGGTCGAAGGCCTTCTCCATATCCAGGATGACTGCGGCCGTGTGCTCGCGTTTGTTCGCGGCGACCGCCATGTGGTGCAGGACTCTGGACAGCTGGAGCGTGGTACTGTGACCAGCGCGGAACCTGAATTGTTCTTGGCGAGGCGTGATATGGGGGACCAGTTTGATGAGCAGCAGCTTTTCGAACACCTTCGAGATGCACGGTAAGAGGGTGATTGGCCGATAGCTCTCGGGCTTCAGTATGTTCTTCCCCGGTTTGGGCCACATGATCACATTGCCGGCCTTCCAGTTGAGTGGGAAGTTGCCGGTGCGGAGGACGCCATTGAAAAGGTGCGTTATTGCCGCGATAGCACGCGGCGGTAAGTGGCGAAGGGTGGCGTTGGTGATACCATCCGCACTGGGGGCCTTTCTGGGCTTTGTTCTTGCAATCATGCGCTTTACTCTGCCCGGGGAGAAGAAGATGGGATCTTCATTGGGAGCTATCAGGGAGGTAAAGTAAGTACGAAGGTGCTCTTCAACTGCCGCGATGTGGTCTGCCTCGTCGGATGGGTTCGGCTGAAACTGACACTCTAGGCACTCTGCAAAGATTTCGGCACGATCCTCGGCCCGGTACCTAGGGGTACCATCGGCATGTAGTAGTGGGCGAACAGGTGTGGGAGCTCCGCTGAGTTGGCGGCACAGACGATGGATGGAGGTCCAGTCGTGCGCCGCGTCAGCTATCGTTTCTTCCCACGACACTGCTCTGTGGTCCTCCAGAGCTGCCTTGACCCTCGTTGTCAGGGCGTTTAGCTGGGTCTTCAGCCTCGGGCAACGGGTTTCTTGCCAACGCTTTCGGAGGCGCCGTTTGTCCCCTATCATCTTGGCGATGTGCGGTGGCAGTGGAGGCAGCTTGTTGGTGTGTCATCTAGGTGTTGACGCCGCGGACAGAGCTTCTCGGATGCTACTAGTTAGGTCTATCGAGAATCTGTCGATGTTCGCGGCGTTGGAGAGCGTCTGCTGTGGAACGGGGACATCCATGATCCTTGAGAACTCCTCCCAGTCAGTGTCGGGTCTGGGAGTCCTCGGGGTGAAAACTATGGGTGCCGCGGTCAGGACGAGGAGCACCGGCTGGTAGTCGGACTGGACTTCGTCCACGGTGCACGGCGATGTCCAGGACGTCCGGAGTGTACGCAACATTTCTAGGGTAGTGTGTAAGCGTCTCCGGACTGTCCACGTGGTAGCCGTGGATCTCGGCTTCTTGTAGGAGTCAGCGTCCTCTGTTGGAGATGTTAGAGTTCCATGCCGGATCCTTGCAATTCCAGTCGCTGGCCGCTATGGTAGGCAGCGGCGAGTCTAGCAAGGTCCTGACCTTAGCTAGGTCAAGCCGGGATAGAGGGGGCTTGTAGATGGCATAGACTCGAATGGGAGCGGCGGCAACATGGATCTCCACACCTAGGGCTTGTAAAGAGCCCAGGTGGATCTGCGGCAGCGGTTGATGGACGACTCCTCTTCTGACAAGTATAGCTAGTCCTCGAAAGGCCCTGCCTTCTCCTTGCTCGTCCTGACGGTATGTATAGTAGTGCGGCACCTTTAGTGGGATGGATGGTGTCAGCATGGTCTCCGAGATCAGGGCTATTTGGATCTTCTGCTCTCGGAGAACTACAGCTAGGAGCGGGGTTTTTGGTTTCAGTCCCGCGGCGTTCCAATGAACAATCTTCAGAGGGTCCATTGCTGAATCAGCTTAGCAAACCCTCTGGTGACTTTGGCGTATATGTCCTCGCCATTCTGCAGAGCCCTCCAGACTTCCAGCATGATTTGTAGGGCCATCTTATCCCTTTCGGTCCTAGCACCTTGTGCAGCTAACCTCGGGCCTGGTCCCTGGGTAAGGGCAATAGAGGCCTGAGTTGCTGTTATGGTGGCAGCTATGGTGGCCGCTGGAACCGGGGCTGGTTTTTCCGGCTTGGTGGTGGTTGCAGGGGTGGGGTTGGCGGCTGCAGCAGTCATGACCTCGCCCTCCTGGGGGGGTCTCGGTCCCCGTTTTCTTCCGCCACGCCTTTTCCCGCGGCGGGATGGAGGTTTTGTGGGGTCGTTTGCAGAGGCCATGATGGTAGCGCTCTCCTGCGCTGCCTCGACGACCTGCATCCGGCTCATGTCGGAGCCCTGCCTGGGCTTCGGGAGTGGACAGACTTCTTTGCCTTACGATTCTCTCTCAAGAGAACCGGGCAAGAAGTACTGTTTGCAGTGTGCGAACCCTTGCAGTTCGCGCACGTTGGTGGCTCCTCCCTGGGCCGGTCGCATTCGCCGGCGGCGTGTGGACCGCCACAGCGCACACAGGCTATGGGGCGGTGGCAGTTGTGGGAGGAGTGGGCGAACTTCTGGCAGCAGAGGCACTGCGCAAGGCCACGCTTTCCCCTCGAGGGCTCGATGATGACCCCCGGCATGCAAAGGACTTCTGTGACCCTGTAGATTCTGGCGACAGTGTCGAGGTCTCTCTTTACCTGGGCGTAGAAAATACACCCACGTCTGCCTTGACGGGCCCTAATGGGCCTGACGTATTCCACGTCAAACCCCTGGGTCGTCGAGTCCTCCAGGATCTCTTCGGGTTGGGTGTCAACAGGTTAGTCCCTGATGGCCACTTTCAGGCTGCGCTCGCTGGGCAGGGAGTAGCAGTGCCACTCAACGCCAGGGACCTCCTTCTCCAGGTTGGTGAGGTAGCGCTGCACCTCCATGAACTCTTGTTCCCCCGCTGGTGAAAAACGCACTCCGTTCCCAAAGGGGCGGGTATTTGGGGCGTGTCCCAGAAGGGCCTTTAGTGCCCGGAAGTGGGTGCCCCAGTTAGGAATCCGCTCGACTACGATCGGCGGGTATCTAATCTTCTTGAGGGGGGGGATGTGTTGGTCCCGCACCCCCTTGTCCGCCAGTTGCGGAGGGAGACGGCGGCGAGGCAGCCGCGTCTGCGAACGACAGTCGCAGCGGTTCCGGAAGCGGAGGCGTGTGCAGCTGTGGTGGTTGCTGCGGTTTGCGGGAGGCAGGGGGTGGTGATGGCCCAGCGGTGTCCATAGGGGACAGATCCAGCCGAGGCATGGATGAAGGTGGTTGCGTTGACTGGGGCGGGGTCACAGTTGCCCTTTTTTTCTGCGTGGCGCAGAAAGGTGGTGGCGAGGATCGCTCGGCGGCGCTTGCCACGGAGCTATGAGGCGCGCTCATACGCGCGGGCGCGGTAGTCGGCCTTGCGCGGGCAAGATGAGCGGCCACACTCGCGGGAGGGGTCGTGGCCGCGCGCGCGGGCGCAGGCGCGGAGGTTTTAAGGGTGTTGGCGGTCGCGGCACGCGCGGGTGCGCAGGGGTGTCATGCCTGACGGGCGGCGGTGCCACCTGTGGGCGCGCCTTGGTTGGGCACTGCTCCAGCAGTTGCGGGGCAATTAAAATTGCGGGGCGCAATTTCAGTGCTGCGCGCAGGGCGGATGTTTTGCCTCTGGCGAGCAGCTCACTCAAGGCCACCTGTGTGCCCGGGGAGTTTGCGAACTCCGGGGCGGTGGACGTTGAGGCTCTTGTGTCGGCAGTCTCCGATAAATTTTCGGGAAGGTCGCGGGGGCGGAGGAGTTTTTCCCCGGCTCCCTCTTCCGTCAGGGTGGCAGCAGGCGACCCGAGACGGCACGTCTTTGGATGGAATCGAGAGGGTCAAACTGATAGGCCGGTGCTCCAGCCCAGAGATGCGAGCAGTACTCCATATGCGGTCTCACTTGCGCCTTGTAAAGCACAAGGCGATGCTTGGACCGATTTAGCACACCCAGCTTCCTGGAAGCAAGTTTGGCCTTGCCTTCGAGGTGACCTCTAAACTGCACGTCGCTAGCAATGTCAACACCAAGGATCCCAATACTGTTGGAGTTGGAAAGGGGAGTTCCTTGGAGCTGAGGCGCTGGTTAGAATGGGGATTTCTTGGTAGAGAAAGCGCAGACCTGGTGTCTTCGATGGGTTGAAATGGACGAGATTTCGTCGACCCCATTCGGAGGCTCAGTCCAAGGATGCCTCTATTTCGGACACAAGTCTCACCCGACTCTCCTCCACTACTGACCGAGGGATATTCGCACGGCCAGTATATCGTGCGTCACCAGTACTGTCGTCAGCATAACAATAAATGTTGTCTTTCAACAACAAATCATTAATATGCAGGATGAACAGCGTAGGTGACAGTACACAGCCTTGGGGCACACCAGCGTTGACGGGTATAGTGCTGGAGCAGCAGCCGTCGACAGCAACCTTAATGCTGCGCCCGTCAAGAAAGCTGGAAAGCCAAGTGCAGAGTCCCTCGGAAATCCCGTACGAAGGTAGCTTCGAGAGAAGTGCCCGATGCCAGACCCGATCGAAGGACTTAGCTACATCCAGGCTGACAGCCAAAGCTTCTCCCTTGCTCTCCACGGCTTCAGCCCAACGGTGCGTGAGGTACACCAGTAGATCACCAGCTGAACGACCATGACGGAAGCCATATTGAAGGTCACTAATAAGCTGGTTATCCTCTAGGTACCCCAGAAGCTGCTTGTTGATTAACCGCTCCATCACCTTTGAGAGCAAAGAAGTTATCGCTATAGGCCTGTAATTGGATGGGTCCGACCTTTCACCCTTTTTCGGTAAAGGGTGGACAAGGGCAACTTTCCATGAAGACGGGAAACGACCAGCACGGTAGGAGGTAGTAAAACGTCGGGCGAGGACTGGAGACAGCTCAGGAGCACACGTTTTGAGCACAATCGCAGGAATACCATCCGGCCCGGATGACTTCTTGACGTCGAGGGAGCGAAGAGTTCGCCGAACCGCTGACTGGGTAAAGCGAACATCCGGCATGGTGCTATTACACCGAGGTATAGTAGGCGCCGAAGCTCCGCCGTCGTGAAGAGTCGAATTGGCTGCAAAGATTTTGCCCAAGAGTTCGGCTTTTTCATTTGCGGTGTGGGCCAGAGAGTTACCAGGAGTGCGCAACGGTGGAAGAGATGACCGACAAAAGTTTCCTTTGACAGCCTTGGCGAGTGACCAGAAGGCACGACTCCCAGAAGGATAGCCTGCCACACGCTCACCAATTCTGCCGATGTGTTCGAATTTTGCTCTCGCGAGCTGCTTTTTTGTGGACCAGGAGGCTGCATTGTACTTTTTCTTGAGGTCGGAGGTATTAGGATCCTGAGCAGCACGGGAAGTGGTCCAGGCTCGATAGGTTTCTTGCTTTTGGCGGACTGCCTCAGCGCTTAGCCTATCGAACCATGACTGGTTTAAACCACCGATAGGGACCATCGAGCTTGGAATGTAACATTCCATACCCTGCAGCACCACGTCGGCCACTGAACTCGCACAAGCATCAGAATCATCCGACGAGAAACAAACCTGCCTCCATGGGTAAGACGCGTAGAATTCCCGCAGTCCGTCCCAGTCTGCCAACCTGTAACGCCAAACTCTGCGAGTCCCGGTGGGGCCAGCTCGTTTGGGACACGAGACAGGAACCACGGATGAGACCAAACAATGATCAGATGATCCAAGAGGAGCGCCGATCGCGATCCGATAGTCATCCGGGTGTGTGGTCAGCAGTAGGTCTAACAAAGAAGGCTCATGGTCCACTCGATCGGGTATGCAGGTAAACCCAGATACCAACTGAGTCAGACCATAAGTAAGAGCAAATTCGCGGGCGGTGGACCCTGACAGATCAGTTCTTGGAGAACCCAACCACTCAGCATGGTGAGCATTGAAATCTCCCAGAAAGATTAGTTCGGCCGAGGGATATTGCTCGAACACCTTGTCAGTCGCCTTTTGAACGTGCCCGAAGAAGTGAGCTAACTCAGTCCTCTCGCATTCTTTACCGCGAGACCTGCGCCTCTATTCCCGACGGTAAAAACGATATCGTAGTTGACCTGTTACGGTATTGTTATGACGTCAGCCGGCATTACTGTCAAGTAAATAAGAGCTATCAAAACGTTGACAATACGATAACAGGACAAACACGATATAGTTTTAACCGTGTTGAATAGAGGCCCTGTACAGGCACGTGTAAATGCGTGTGGAACCACCAAAATCCACGCGAAGCCACAAAAGGGGTCTTTACCTTCAAGGCCAAGTAAGCGGCGACAACAGATATCCTCTCGCACGTACACACATACCCCGGCTTTGGAAAGGAACTTATGTTCCATATTGTATCCAGGATAGTGGAGATACGACGCATCGGCAGGAGAAGATATCTGCGTCTCCGTCAGAAACAACAAGCCCGGTTTATCCGTTTCCAGGTAATGGTGGACAGCATTTAAATTAGAATGAATACCTCTGATATTGCAGAAGTCTACACGGAGCAGGAGTGGAGATGCACTGGGACGCCGCCTCCCTTTGCCTCTTGCAGGTATAACGAGCGGAATTTTGACCACCCCAGAATACGCAGGGAAGCCTGAGCAAGAGTGCTCAGGAGGGGATTCTCCAACACGAAGAGTGTTGGTACCTCCCTGGGGTATTATATTTTGAAAAACCGCTGCCATAATAGATTAAGGGAAAGGGAAGGGAAAGGGGGAGGGGGAAAAGGGGGAGGGGGGGGAAGGGGAGAGGGGAAATTGGGCCACCGGCACTCTCACTTGACTAAACGAAACGCAGCAGCGGTACTACTACTTCACGTCGGTATTCTGTGGAAGGGTGGTAGTACCCCGGTCGAGCCGGCCCATTCATACTGTACTCAACCAAACGATTGAATATAGCGTGGCTCTACCACTCGGAAAACGTAATTCAAACGAAGGGCTGATTTTTGTCATACAAAATTGAATTTCATTTGTATCCATATTTAATAAAAAATCATGAATAATTTGATGATGTTGCCACCAATGACTACAATGAAATAAAGTAAATGGATGAAAACATTGTATTTATGTGTTTACTTACTGTTGTAATCTACAGATATATGACGATTTTTGTTTATTTCAATAACGTTATCAAATTTTGCATACACAATATAATTAATGGTGCAGCAACATCTCAGCGAACACTTCCATGCCTGACAAAATTCCAGTGTGAAGTTGAACTAGCAGATAAATCAGGGGTTAAATCAAAACATAACAAACAATAACCTGCTCCATAATCCGTTCTGCTTATAGCATTACCTTCGTTGTGAAAATAAGAAGAAGAAGAAGAAGAAGAAAAACATTTATTCGTGACAAACATAAACAAGAACAGATAAAAACGTACAAAAAGAAATAGCCACGAAATGGTCCCAACTCAGCGTAATGCTGGCTTTAAAGTCAGCGCTGGTCTTCCGTTGGAACCGTCAGGTGAAACCACGGAAGGTGGTTACATACACATAATTATTCGAAAACAAAACATATAAAATGAGAAAGAGGTAAAAATAAAAATAGAAAAAATAAACGTAAAACTCATAAATTCGCAAAGCCTTCCATGCCCATCCTTATATGGCGGAATGGGCAAAAGTCCCTTAGCCCTAAATGGAGCAAACAAAGAAAACAGACATGACCTATTTTATATAATCTATGGAATGGTATGGTGGGGTTTTGTTTTTATACTTTGCAAGGCAGAAACCATTCATTCCGAGAGAAGAATTAAATTGAATTGTTACAATGCTAAGCAAGTGACTATAAATAACTTATAATAATAATAAAAATATTTTATTGGAATCAAAAGAGCACCTCCACCAACTTAATTAACTTAAACATAAGAAACCTAACATAACATAACATAAGCATTGGTGGTGCTGCACCCTGACGCCAAAAGGGGTCCACTCAGCATGTGTTGCGGCACAGGTGCTGCAACGCTGATTTTCAGTGGATCCCGAGTTTGCGTGCGACGATAAACAACATCTTAAGAAAATGTAATAACTTGCTGACCTGTCGAGTGCGCTCGCATTGTTTTAAAAGCTGATTGTGTAAGTGTAGTGTATGGAAATAAATAGGCAAACTAAATAATGTATTTAAATATTATAAATATATAAATAAACAGATGACTTAATAATACAATAATAATTTAACTTTCCTCTGCGTATCTGTCCAAAACCAGATTTAAATACTACTGCCAACAAAGTCTGACACTGCACGAACTGTCTATGGTTGGGATTTCTGAATATTGAGTAGGTATTTTTTTAATTTGTACTTAAATGATCCAATTGAACAGGAATTTCTAATTGGCGGTGGTAAATTAACTTCCTTGTATATTTTACTTTTTAAATGTCATAGACTAAAAAGTCAAACATTTTCAAACAGCGTTTACAGCGTATTTAAAAGTGTATCAAATAGTTCGAGGTTTTTTTTATACAAATTGTGTTCATAAACAAAATAAATTGCCGAAATAACATAAACGCGTAATAAATGTTATAATTTAAACCATATTTTATTGAAATTGAATTTATTACGTTTAAATGTTTGATTTTATTTAATGCTTTGTTTCAGTACTTTTAATCCTACGTGTTTATGTTCTTTTTTTTTTTCAAGGAAATTTTGCCCTGTTTAATATTTTAACAATTTGTGTCTTATATTTTCTCGCATTGTTGGAGAAAAGCACTATACAAGCCTCGACCAGGAAGGGCGGTTGCTGGACTCGTATATAGCGCGGCCTCGACTGCGTCTCGGCCACGCTAACTCTACTCGTCCCGCAACGGCCTATTTCCCGGTCTGTGCAGTAATATACTATTATTTGTTCACTCAAAAAATCTGTAGTGTCAGAGAACTCTTTCTTGATACTTTCTATGGCGTATACAAACTCGTTTTTAATTTCTCGAAATATTATCTCCTGCTTGATGGTACTCAGTTTACTGTCAATTATTAGTAGATCCTTTTTCACATCGGCTAACTTGGTGTCTAACATGTTGGACAATGCTATCATAATATTCCCGGTGTCGAACTCAGCGGTGACATTGGGACTTTTAGTGGGCAGTGCCAGGACGTCAGACCTGTTAAAATCCCCGATTTTGCTTAATTCATGTTGCAGGGAATCATCACAAATCGACATATCGGCGTCTAAATGCGTCAACGATGATTCTTCATAGTGCTTATGAACTGGAGTATCTTCATGTTTACGGCGGCGCGCGACATTACTGCACGACGGACAGCGCCATTTATTATCACCGTTTTGTAGCATCGACCTGTAGTGCTCGGTAGGAATATTTAAACAGGTGTAGTGGTACCCGTCTTTACAAGTAGTACATAGTAACAACACATCTTCACCAACCACACCGTTGCAGGCTATGCAATTCATGTTAGGCACACAAACAGTCGCAAATCACAGAACACAACCAGTCCGAATCCTAGGTACTGGCAACAGCTGATCGCCGCGTTGAGTGATCCTTGAACTACTCGTTATTTATCTAATAGTGAGGTTGGCGGTAGAATTCGATAATTTTTTGTCACATTTGTCACTCAGACATTTAACACACTAATTGTCTTTAAACTGTTAAATATTTTACAATAAGAAACTTCACTATCCCTTTCTCTATAGGGTAACTGAGCGTAATTATAAATTTCCAACAAACTGGAAGCCACTGATTATTATTAACGTATTTATTTCACACGAGCTAAGCGCAGATGATGTTTACGTCGCACGCGTTACGACTACCCTCCTTAACAACAAACTTAGTGAGTAAACTCATAATCGACCATAAAAATAATAAAATCCAAAAACAAACTGACCGTGCCGTGCTCAACTTTAGTATGACTTTAGTGAAGTACGTGGTTTTTGGAGTACGCAACAGTGGTAAGTTAAATGGATTGCTTACTTAAGTACTTATGTATGTATACACTAAGGTCGTCCTGACTTGGGAGTTGTTATGAAAACCCCGGAAAAATGCATGCCGCGTGCGACAGCAAAAAACTATTACTTGTTAATTTCGTGTCTTTTAATGTTTAAATTGTTAATATTTGGGACTAAAACCGAAGATAAACACGTAAATGTTTAGTGTAAATGTTATCACGACTATAAGTTCTGTGAAGAAAATATTATCACGAGTTCAAAACTTGACAAGTAACTAACTAGGTCAACGACTCCATGATTTGAAAAATGTTTTAAACATTACACCGTTTGCTGATCATCAACAAAACCAGGGGAGTATTGATATTTGATAATCTTGTGTTAAATTTTGTCGAAAATACTGTCCATATAGCTGGGGCTTGACAGAAGCGCGTGGAGCTAACCTCGTGCGCTTCTGTTAAGTTTAGTCCATTAAAGAAAATACTCTTTTACCGAACAATTGTCTTCGCGGGTGATATGCACTTATTTCTCTAATAAGTCCATGGGTGTGTCTATAAATAACTACATTGGTGAAATACACCTTAACAGGAGTGAAAGCCATTCATGAAAAATAGATTAGATTAGTCCATTTAGCTAAGAAACTTAGGTTGCATTCGACCAGGCTGGAATAAGGTCTTATACCCAGATTAAACGCGGAATTTGTATAGACTAATCTCAGAGTAAGTCTTATTCCAAGCTTGGTGAAATGCGGCCTTAACAAAATTAAGTGACACTGACGACAGGGAGAAAGGAATTTGATTGAGTCATGTTTTAATATGGCTTATTTAAAACCTTAATTAAATTACGTATATTAGTGACATTAATATTACAGTTGTAAAGTTACTGTTATAATTATTAAAATATTTCGAATGTAGAGCAAAGAAAATTATGCTTAAAATATAAGCTTTCACAGGTCAGTGATGTTTTACAATAAATCTGTTGATTTTCGGCCATAATGCGGCCGTTTTGCAAGTATAACTAGAAATATTATCATGGTATTACATATTGTAATGAATACAAAGGCACTATGTGCAGCAAATGTGCATTTTTTAAGCATTTTTTGATTTCTTTTCGGAAGCATACAATAGTGCTTCCAAAATTAATATAGATAAGTAAAACTTTCGATATTTTGATTGAGTACTTGAGTAAATATGTCCATGGGTATGTGTTTAAATATACAAAACTGAATATATTTTGAGTTAAAAAGCGATGCCGAACAGTTACAAGGCCGATGTTTTAAATGTCGAAAGTATTTTTTGGGTATATATTTGAATAACGAAAGTTACAACATTTAAAGTTTGTTATTCTAAACGTAGTACGGGCAAATTGGATAAAATTCCAATTTAGTCGGGAAATAATTCTAAGAACTGATAAAAACATTTCTGATGGCTTTGTATGGGTTCAAAATTGAACTTTATATATCCCTTAATAAATTCGCCCCCCGGAAAGGGGTGCAATAGGTTGAAAACCATGCAATAGTCATAACTAACGAAGGGAAAAAAGGTGTACTCGAAGGAGGAGGTGTTTTATTCCATCTCAATCTACATTTGCACGTATTATTTCATTTAATTCAACCTACGGAACATATAAATAAAAATATGTATAAGTAAAAACTTACTTTCGGCCATTGCGGCTCTGGGAAAAGTATAGAACGCGGTGCAAATTGAGGAAATATTTAGAAAAAATATCGAAATACAATACCTCATTTGCACCGGGGTGCAACCCTCGGAAAGTTCTCCACGTTTAACGATCTTTGTACTTCGGGGGAAATTTTGAAACAATTAAAAATCATCACAATCTTATTTAGTTGATTAACTTTAAATTCGCACCCCATAAACAATTGGCATTCTTATCGGGATCATGCAGTTTTCTTTGTAAATTAGTTATTACTATAGAACAATAAAGTCACAGAAGTGCACACACGCGTAAACGAACCGATGACGCACGGTTCTTGAGGCATGAGCAAAAGTAGCGTAGTAGTAGGATATCTTTTTTTTAAATAAATAAATATTCTTGGACATTTACCCTCTTATTCATAATTGCGCAATAAACCTATTTTAGTTATAGTATGCTTTGTCACTTTGTCTCATATTCGAATGTATCCATGAATGACGATCAAACTATAATTTAATATATCTTCGTTCTTCTTCTCTTCTTCTATCTTCCCTCTTCTTCTTAATTTATCTTACTTAATCTTAATTTATAGGTTGATAACTTTTTTACATTAAGCAGGAACCCACAATTAGGTATTTCATAATTTATGTTAGGTATTTTCAAATGATAATAAATGAAATTTTCAGTAAACTCAATACATTGTTTGGTGATTCAATTTGTGCTTTCGACTGTACTCAACAAACATAAAAACAAAAATATAATATTGATACTCCATTTAATGCAGACTCATCCTTCACATAATTGTATAACTTGTATACTGACTTCTCAAAGGCGTTCGACAAAGTAAATCACAGAATACTCGTCGCAAAGTTACATTCCTTTGGCTTGCGTGACAACTTTCTTGCATGGTGCTGGTCTTACCTGGAAGATAGAGTTTCATCTGTGGTCATGGATGGTTTCCAGTCCCATCCCTTTGTTGCATACTCTGGCGTCCCCCAGGGATCTAATTTGGGGCCATTATTATTCAACTTATTTATTAATGACATCTCCACCTTGTTTGTGTATTCTAGAGTTTCTCTATTTGCCGATGACTTAAAACTTACGCGCATTATTGAATCTTCAGCGGACGCTGATCGATTGCAGGACGACTTGGACTCGTTGGTGAGTGGTGTACAAATGTGCTACCACATTAAGTTCAGTAGAAAAAGTCGGAACCAGATTCAAACGCGATACAATATTGTAGGGCATCCTGTTCAAGAGGTTAACGAGGTTAGGGATTTGGGTGTTACATTAGATAGTAAGCTGCGGTTTATTACCCACATAGACAAAACGATCAATGCTGCATTCAGATCCCTGGGTTTTGTCTTACGAACTGGAAAAGAGTTTAAAAGATGTTCTACAATAATAAATCTGTTCAATTCTTTCGTTAGAAGCAAGCTTGAATATGGTTGTATTGTCTGGACTCCGACTTACGCCAGCCATATCAATAGAATCGAAAGGGTACAAAAACGTTTGGTCAGACATCTTGCCTACCGACTTAAAATAGCCAAAACATTAACGTCATATAAGGCCAGACTAGAGTTTTTCAATTTAAGAACTCTTCAAAGTAAAAGAAATATGCTAGATCTGACCTTCATGCACAACATACTTAACAATATGGGTGACTCCCCCAATTTTGTTAGTATGTTCTCGCTTAAAGTTCCTGCACGGCTACCGCGCTATCCGTGCTCACTGTTTAACGTTCGTTTCTGCCGAACTAACCTCGGCGCACACTCGCCAGTACCTAGAATGTCGCGCCTCTACAACGCTCTTGCTAGGCGATCGGAAAACCTAGACATTTACCACGACAGCTTCTATACATTTAAGAGAAAACTTGTAGATAACTGTTGATGCACCTTCTAGACCTTTAAACCCATTTAATTAATTGTGTATTGTTTATTGTTTTTATTTTTATTCTTTTTAAATTCTAAATTGTTTTAATTGTAGATAAAACTTTAATTTTAATTTTAATTCTAATAGTTAGTATTATAGGTAGCTAAACTGCCTGTTACTTGATACCAACGCATGCTGTGTTCACCTGTAATTAGTGGTACAATTATTAAATTAACTAATTTGTTACATTTTAACTAGCTTTAAGAAAATTTTAACTGTCAACAGTGTCATTTCAGTAAAAATTCACGACACACGATGCGATACACCTCAAAATCCATTATTTTACCACGTTGAATTTAAGATTATTAAAAAGAACCAGTCTCACAACATTTCTCGGTAAGTACCTAACTGACTGACACCCGTATTCACAAACGTCACTATGAGGTCTCACAGTCCTCACGAACGCACAGGGTGGTTCAAATCGTCTCATAAACAAAAGGTCGGTCAAAAAGGACCAATCACAAAGCTGTATTGAACGCAGTGCGTTTACTCAGTGAAGGATCCTTTAAGTATTGTTTGTGAATACGGGTGTGAGCCATGGTGTGAAATTTGACCCCAAAATCGGACATCTCTGCTATATTCGAGAACAAGACAGCAGAACTCCCCCGTAGTATAAGTTCTTAATTTATATTACGGGCGGTAACGACCATAGGTAAAATTTTTGGTATCGGATGAATTCACTTGGCACAGATGTATCCTAGGACAAACTGAGTTGATTTAGCCCTGTAGCCATCAGCCACCCCCTACACACGTTACACGCCGCCGCGCTTCAGATAAAAAAATATATTGGCTTCAGTTATCCTACCACCTCGAGTGTGATGTCATTTTCTGATAAACCACAGATGTGGCTTTCATTTTTGATACAATAATTACACTCCTTCATATAAATTTATTAAGATACATAAAGAAGTTTCACAACATTAGCTTATGTTTTTTGTTTCAACACACAATATTTTATGATATATGTACAACATCATATTTACAAAAAATACGGTTGAAAAGCCCAATTCATGCAGATTTAAAAGACAAAAAGTTTTAATTTATATCATTAATATGAGACGAGTAGAATAAATAAATATACCCGCGCGGCAGCGCGAATTAAGACAGCGGGCGGAACTAACTCAGACGAGAACTCGCCGCGCAGCCTGCTGCACTATACTATTGATATCACAAATTACATGTTAAATAAATAAATATCAAGGGACAATGTCACACCAATTGACCTAGTCCCAAACTAAGCTCTAGGCTTGTACTATGGGTACTAGACAACGATATAAATACATAAATAGAGAAATATATACCTACTTAAATGCATAGAAAACATCCATGACCCAGGAACAAATATTCGCGCTCATCACAAAATATCTGCCCTTACCGCGATTTGAACCCAGGACAACTAGCTTCGAAGGCAGGGTCTCAACCGACTGGGCCAACGTGTCGTCAATATCGTAATTAAGAAAATAAACTTAAGGTCAATTCATAATACGGAGTTATTTTACGACCGTCAGCTAAAGAATATTCCGCCTACGTATGCCAGTTCCCAGCATCATCTCCTAAGAGCCGTCTACCAGGGTGTGCACGTTTGGGGCTAAGCGATGGTGCCGATTCTTTTTCCCAGTCCGGCGGATTGGGGGTGGGAAATACAATCGAATCACAATTGGAAACCAATTCCGACTACTGCACCCGTTGCTGCTACAGCTTTTCTGGAACTAATTCGGTGCGAGAGCAAGTACAGTGCGGTGTTAGACGCAACTGTCGAAAAAAACTGTTAAAATATACCGAATTATGCCACTGTGGTGGAAAATGTAATAATGGCATAAACGCAGTAATATCTATATTTTTTCCAGATAGACGTTGTATAATAAATGAAACTATGTGTAAAGGGATTAAGAATTTTATAATTTAATTATAGCATAAACTTTATTTCTAATAATAACCAATTCAAAAAACCATTTAATAAAAGTACAAGATAAAATGTTGTACTACAGCTGACATAAAAAAAACCCTCCATTGCACCCACTTGCGGCATCGTACCGAGGAAACTCGCAGCGTTACTCCGCTGCACTGCGATGCTCAGTCTTGGGGCAAAAAAGTAGCCTTGCCTGTGGTCGCAAGAGACGCTGATTAATTTATCTGATACTTCTTTTATAATATTTTTTTATTCATGGGGCAATGTACTCATTTGTGAGCAGAAGGGGCATTTCACAAAAAGCCAGACTGGCTGTTCACAATGGAGTGCTGGCCCCTACTCTTTTGTATGGTAGTGAATGTTGGGTGTGGCAGGACAATCATGAAAGTCGTAAAAATGCAGTTAAAATGCTCTCTTTGCGTAGTATGTGTGGTGTAAACTCACTGATAGTGTAAGGAATGAAAAAATCAGAGAGAAATGTGGACTAAAAGAAGATGTCGTGACTAAGATTGAAAAAGGCATGCTTCGATGGTTCGGTCATTTGGAAAGGATGGATGAAAGAAGATTGACGAAAGAGATATACAGAGCGAAAGTGAAGAGTGGAAGGGTCGGAAGGGGCCTTCCTAGGCGTAGGTACTTTGTAACGGCTAATGCTGCTACCTCACCGGCATCACCAGCGGTGGCAATAAAGACTCTTTGAAAGATATACTTATTGTTAAAAAAATGCTCGGGGCGCCTGTCGCTAGATGATATAAAAAAAACCACTTAATTTGGACACAGATAACACCGTTTAATTCAGTTCTTCAGCACATCACACTGGTTATATAAAATAAAGTCTTAGCACACTTTTGACACTGACCTTCGGGTAACACCCTTGTTAAAAATTAACAACAGGCGCGGATGAGCTCAGGAAGGTGCTTCCGGCAAGCTTGTCCCAGATTCGGAGCTGCTCCTGGCCATCAGTCCTCCATGTGCCGCTCCCGTGACCGAGCCGTGTGATTCCAAGGCCTAGCGTCTACGTGTGCTGTTTAACCCTAACTAGGGACCCCTATAACCAATGAACTAAATCAGTTCCTATTCAAAAACGTGGATCCATGAGGAGCCATCAGAATTAAGAGTTTAAGATATAAAACGTAAACTACTTACATGAATGGGATTTTTAAGTGTTAAGTATCGTCATCTGGTGTCCTTCGGCTGGTATAAGCCTATTTCTCCATATTTAGTTGCGCATTTCGCAACACCTTAAAATATGGCTGCCGCGCCATCCAGGTTTGGCGAAGAGGTGCGTGCGCTCAGTCTCAGATTCCCGATCGAAAGACTAGTGGCAGCTGGGGCTTTAATGAAGAGGCCAGCGCCACGCGGTCATTGAAAGAACTAAATACTCTTGGGCCTGGCTTTCTTTAATTAGAGGTGTCTGAGCGATCTACTTGATCTAGCCTTTGCAGGTTCCCGATAGGTGGCGTGCAGATTAGAAAAACTATGTTACACATCCCCCCTCCTTGGGTTAAAAAGTTCTTCATACAGAAGAATCTTTTAAGAAGAGCGTTTAAGTCCCTATAATCTAAATAACTGCGACAATGATCTATAGCGAGGATAATTTAACCTTTATATAGCTAATAGGTTAAGATAGGAACCGCATATCAAGTTCTTCCATACCATCCTTTCATTCTCCTAACTAGATCTAAAACCCTTAACCGAATAATTCTAAGCTCATACTTTATCCATTAAACAGTTTTCAAACTTGGCTTGAGCACTTCCGTGCGCTCTTACATAAATGAAATAATTTTTGAGTTCTCACTTAGGTATCTAAAATTATTGACTGCGAACTTGGCTTTCGCACTACGATGCACTTAAGGTGCATCGTAGTGCGAAAGCCAAGTTCGCATTACAATAGTTCGCGTAACAATACTCACCTACCACAACAACTAACCTATCACTAACGTTTATTTTATTATGTACCTATACCTACATATATTTCGCACCCGGGTGAAAACAAACGTAAAAATAAGCATTGAGTAATCCAAGTTTTAAAACTTATAAAATGCGAACACACAATTAGCGCCTGCCAAAACACAATTAGCAACCACATGTTTATCGAAAAGTAAAGTAAAGTAAATCTAGTATTATTTCATCAAAAACCAACTTAACCTTTTAAAATACAATTGTGAGAATGGATATTTACTTTATAATAAACCGACTCGATCAATCAAGAGTACGGTTTCCATCGCAGGTTAAGTCCCTTATTATTTTGGTCTAATCAATGCTTAGGTATTGAATGAACGTTCTCAATAAATCGATACCTAAGTCATTAAGTAATTAAGCAGATATTCTAGTTAATAAACAATTAACTAGTGTAACGCGTGTATATTACCCGCTATACATTAATATATAAATATAATAAACATTTCGTATAATGTAAGATATTACTTAAACCTTATTGTATGTATTCTTAGAAATCTTAAAATTACCTAAAACAATAGAAAGTTACAAACAAAGAAGCTGCTTTCGGGATATTAGACTCCGCAGCTGCAGGTCATTTGGACAAATTTCTTTTATCTATATTTTATTTTATTGCTAGATTGCTAAAAACAGACTTTCACAGTTCTTCGAAACGAGTGGTCTACCTGCTCGCAACAGACGCAACATGTGCAAGACCCCATTGTCAAGTGGATTCTCAGCGTTAGATTTGTAGATAAAAAAATAAAGGAGTATCGTCGACAACGAAACACAACCTTAAAACCATAGAGCTTGGGGGCGGTGACATAGGTACTGTTTCCCGCGTTAGTTTGATTGGTTAATTAGGTTGGCGTCAGTTGTGAGAAGTAGGGATGATTTGGAATTTAGGAAACATAGGTGTTTTAGACCAGAGAGTTACCCCCGGGACGCGAAACCAGGAACAGGACAGTCGGTAGAGAAGATAGGGAAGTAGTTGGTCAAGGATCTTAGTACGGACGCATTCGGACAAATAAGTAGCTAGTTAGTGATGGTTTGAGTTTAGAGATTGAATTAGTTTTATTAAGTGTTATTAGTTCATATGGAAGACGTACATAATTGCTCATGCTTACTTAATTGGATCGATCCCTGGCCCCGCCCACTGATAACACAAACTTGCCGTAAAAATAGGCCTACTTTATGTCTACTCTACTAAATAACTGCCAATATCTTAGAAAATAATATTATAAGTTATAAATCTACTGTTACAAAGGGTCTTTAATAAGCCATGGCAGATACTCAGCTAATAAAATGTATAAAATGCAGTCAAGTTATTACTCACAGGGAATATTTAAAGTGTTATCACTGTCAATCAGTTTATGATCTTTCATGCGCTAATATTTCTGAGAAGCGTTTTTATAATATTATGACCCAAGAACGCAAAGAGAACTGGACATGCTGTATTTGTAAATGCAAACCGATACCTTTTCCTAATAATGATAAATCTCCGTCACCGTCTAGCAGGAACGTCACCATGCGTAGGAAGTACGTCGTTAATGTGCCAACAAGTAATTCGTTTGACTCGTTATCGGACCCGGAAGATGGTAACCTATCACTATTATCATTATCATTATCATCGCTCGCTGAAGGTAAACTCAACCGGAGCTGCCCGGAAGGCCGTGAAAGTTTAAATGACAAAGTAGAGTTGATGAAAGATAGAATTAATGACCTCCAAATAAAATTAAAAAGTGCAGAACAAGAGATAGAAAACCTTTTATCTGAAAATACTTCCCTAAAATGTTCAATGGAAAAATACGCTAAGAAGATTAACAAGTTGACACATATCTGCAAGTCTGACTCCGTAAAGAAATCAACAAAAAAGAAGAATAACAAAACCATCAGATCTATCGCGAGTATGACCCCGAGCGCGGATAACTTCGAGCGGCTTGACGACAGTGATCAACGCCTCAACGTATCTACGGACGACACCATCATAAGTCAAGCTGTGGATCGCATAAATAGCAAACTGTCCCCCAGTGTTTCAGCAGAAGGGACATCAACGTCTTCAAAGGGATTAGGCAACATTGGCGAAAATGTAAAAAGACAAAAAAATTATATGATAAGCTCTAATAAATATAATAAAATGTATACGATTGCTGACCGTATCTTAGGTAATAAATCTGATATTTGTCATCATCTTTATCCAGACGTAGGTGTAAAGGAATTGTTAAGAAATTTAGAAAATAAGTTAACAGCACATAGTATGTACGATTATTGTTTAATATTTATTGGCAAAAATGACTTCAAAAGTTCACAAAATTATATAGAACTAATTGCATACATAAGAGGGACCGTCCAAGGGTTTAAAAATACAAACATAATAATCTGCTTGCCATTATTTAACTGTGGTCGGTATGCTAATATGTACAATCGCAGAATAGAAACTTTTAACAGACTGCTATATCTTGATGTAATGAAACACGAATATGCCTACATCTTAGATACTAACAGAAACCTCAAATATGAATTTACCATGTTCTTATCTAGACACGCGGTAGCGAGTCAAGCCAAGTTCAAGTAACAGAACTGGCGAGCAGCACCGTGTGTAATATTACACGAACCATTTGGAGCCACTTTTGACCCCCTCATAACTCAAAAACTATTTCAGATAAACGTGTCAAATTTGGCTCATATATTGAAACTTGCAAGATACATAAGTGCTCCAAATTTCAAAAACACATCTCAAACGGTTATTTAGATATTAACGTCCAAAAATCGTCATTTTTATCACTGACCTATAGATCAAAACTCTAACCCAGTTCCAGATGACCTAGAAAGTTCAAATTTGGCATGCAGATAGGTAATTAGGTGAATACAAAGGAATAAATCAGAAACTGGTAAATTTTCATCATTTTAATAAAATTTTCACTTAATCGATTCTATTAGGAACACTTAACTTATACTTAGTTGTAGGAAAATACAGTAGTTTAAAAAAACCATTTGGTATTAATTTTGTTAGAAATAAGTACCTACTAATAATTTATGTACAAAAAGTAATGATATCCCATCAAAAACATAAATGTGAAATGAGAGCCAAGTTCAATATTATGATATATGCCTTGGTTGTTGACTTCAACGACAAAAGAAGTGAGATCTAAATGGGTGCCAAGTTCAATGGTCAGTCCTCAAATTTATTTATAACAACATTATAATATCATTTCTTCTTATAACTTAGGATAATATATTGTAGCCTAAGGTCTGACTTGGCTAGTTTTCATTATACGAATTATATTATAGCCTTCGCAAGTTCTAACCCTGTTACTTGTCGGTTCTTATTTTATTATTCCGAAAATTTGGCTTGCAGGTAGAAACTAGCCATCGAACATAATAATTCGTATATGAGAACTAGCTAAGTTAGACCTTAGGCTACAATATATTATCCTAAGTTATAAGAAGAAATGATATTATAATGTTGTTATAAATAAATTTGAGGACTGACCATTGAACTTGGCACCCATTTAGATCTCACTTCTTTTGTCGTTGAAGTCAACAACCAAGGCATATATCATAATATTGAACTTGGCTCTCATTTCACATTTATTTTTTTGATGGGATGTAATGAAACACGAATATGCCTACATCTTAGATACTAACAGAAACCTCAATTATGACTTTACCATGTTATTAAATTATAATGCCTGGATCAATAACGGAGGTATGGAAGTGGTCTTTCAGGATGTGTGTAGTTTGTTGTCCATTATGTATGAATCTACACGTTCTGTTATCGCGAATTCATCAGTGAATGATAATAACAGCCTGAATATTCCCTCCCTGAGCGGAAGTTCTCCATCTGAACAAGAGAAAGTGCCTACAAATCATTATTTTCGTAAATAACAGCTTCATAGTTTTACTTCAAAATATTGCAGGCATTCTACATAAAATTGACATTTTTAACATAGTCTTAAATGATTTCAAAAACAAAAAATCACCTATTACTGCTGTATGTTTAACTGAACATTTTATCAGGGCTGGAGGAGAAAGTAATTTAGTTTTAAATGGTTACACACTGGCTGCTATTTACTCTCGTAGAACGAAGGAAAGAGGTGGCACCTGAGTAGAAGGGATTCGCCGGTACTGGCCCCGCTTCTACTCGGCCGAAAAAATGGTGCTCTGACGAGCGAGAGGTGGGGTTTAGCTCCTAAAAAAAAAAAAACGGTGTTTATCCCCCCATTTAGAGCGTTTGAAAAGGGTCCCGAAACTCCCAGATCACTCCTTCCCATAGCTTGCAATAGTCCATGTACTCAATACAAAAGGTTATCAACTACCTGGGTACCCTTTTTTGTCCCGTGGACGTTGTCTATCATTTGCGCGTGCGCCAACCCCTTTGTTCTCGGGGCGCCCAACACCATTGTCTTGCATCGGACGCGTTCATACCTTTTTTTTACATATTACCTGATTGCGCTATTAACTGTTGTAATGTGATTTTTAATGTTATCTATGTTTTTCTCATATCATTTAATTAAGTTACCATAGTGGTTTTCTTAACATACTGTTTTTAAGGATCATAGTTCTAACCTAACCTAACCTACCTTGTTGAAGGTAACCTAAAATCGTGAAACCTGTCCTAGCTTAAAATACCTACTGTTTTTTAAGGGTTACAGTTCTAACCTAACCTAACCTACCTTACTGAAGTTAACCTAACATTATGCAACCTAATCTAACTTAACATACCTACTGTTTTTTAAGGGTTACAGTTCTAACCTAACCTAACCTACCTTACTGAAGTTAACCAAACATAATACAACTTTTTTTGTTTTTTTTTTGTCCCGGGGGAAACGCCTGTGCATATCCGCCCAGGGACCAGGACGGGTTATGTCCGACTTGCACGGACTAAAACCCCCGGGGTGTTACGCCAATCGCTTTAGGAGGGGGCTACGGGACCGCTATAGCGCCAAAACGTAGCCCCACAGTAGCGGATGCCCTTTGGGCTCGCCTTCCGGCGGGGGCCTTTACAAGGCTCCTCGCCTACTCCGCTAAGGGCACCCTGGAACACAGCAGGGGCCTTCCAGCTCAGGACCTTTTACTGCAGGTGATAGACCCCCCGATCCATCACCCGTAGGCCCCCGTTACGGTGGCACGCGGTTGACATAAGCCAACCGCCGCCGACCCAGTCGCCTGCGGCGCATTGGCAGCGCTTTGGCATCAGCCTCACGCTGCGGTTCCGCTGCTTCGACATAGTAATGACGCTGAAGGTCGCCACCGCCTCCCACGCCTCCTCGCTGCCAACCATGGCTTGCGCCAAAGCAGGCAGCGAGAGGTCCCCGCCTATTACCGCGGACAGCGCCGCTCGAGGCTCCGCGCAGGCTGGACATATCTCACGCGTGTGTCGTTCCGTGTCTGCTACACCCTCTCCACAATGGTGGCATGCCGGTGACGGCTCCCTGTTCGCCACCTCACACAGATATTTGCCGAAACATCCATGACCGGTTAATAGCTGTGTGAGGTGGAACGTCGGTGCGCCGTACTTTCTTTCGGCCCAGTCCCTAAGGACGGGTCGAATAGCAGCCACGAGTTAATGTTAGTAAATCTAGCTAATCGTAGTATTCGTCTTAAGCTGTTGTTACTTAGAGCCTATTCTAAACAACTATCAAAACCATATATTGCATATAGGTATTTCTAAATGAATTACCTACACTTAGCTTATTAAAAATATAGTGGTTAAATGCAATCTAACCTACGTACGGGTATGTATCTACAAGTACGTATCTGTGACTAACATTAGCTATAACATTATCTATCTAGTACGTATATGGGGTTCACCTCCACATACGTTTTAATTTTATTGTAACACACTAGTATGTAAAACTAAAACGAAGCATGTAAACTAGTTCTGACTTGATTCAAAGCGCTATAGAGAAGGTATATCAATCAAAAAAGCCTGTATCGACAAGTTTTGTGTACCCGAGTGCATTGTTATAACGGTTTAATTGTTTTATTGGTAGCCGCCTATTATGTTTTATGGTCACAATGGATGCGATTGTTACTTGTGCGTTTTATTATTTTGGGTGTTTTTGAATAACTCGGTGTCTGTGTTAGATGAACTACAAGTTCAAACATGTTTTTAGGAAGACGCTTAACTTACGGAGCGTATAAAAGCGGTGGGGTATTGTGTCTGAACAACTATTAGCCACGTAACAGTCTTCGTTACCGGAGCTCCCTGTACTTAAAGCAGTATATAGACATAATAGTGTTGTGTCGTGCAGTGAAGTGTTTATAAAAAGGCCTAATAATGGATGTGAGTATGTACAAATATTTTTACTTAATTGTGTGTTTTGTTAGCATTTGTGCACCGTGTTTTTGTTAAGAGTATTGTATTTAAACAGTTGTGTTTCAGTTCTCTGAAAATACTTTCAAGAACTATCACTACCCGGAAAATAAAGATGAATCAACCGACGAAGAAGGCACGTTTGGTTTTAAAGTTAAGCAGGCCATGGCAAAAAAGCGTTCAGTAAATAACATCGACAGCTTTTTTGAACGTCCCAAGAAGAAAACTAAAGTATTGAAGCGCTCTTCCAATGTCAGTCAAAGTTCTCTTGACGGGGTGGGCTATATATCAACCGGACAAGACGACGGTGCATACGCTTCTCACTTGATTAAAATCGAGATATATGATTTGCAAAAAATTAAAAACATTCCACCCACTGAGCACTGGAAACACGCAGATGTGAGATTAAAATTCTACGCGCCTTCTGAAGAAGACACTCAGCTCCAAACTACACGTGATGTTATATTTAACATCACAAAGCAAGTAGCTTCTAAAGACAGTTGTATGAAATATTTTATTGACAACTAGACGTGCCCGCGGCTCCACCCGCGTGAATGAATTATATGAACGTATTTGTCACAATTGTATTATGTTCATGAGCTCTGATTAGCAACGAAATAACATATTTTCAGATTATATAATTGTTTATATACATTTATTAAGCTTTGAACCGTTATTTGAAGCCTAAATAAATAAATAATTGAGAGAAGCGAACTTGATTTCCTGTAACGAATCGGTTATACTGTGAATACACCCACTTCCTATCATCGTGACGTCACATCCTGTGCACCAGGTAGGCAGGCGAGCCTGGGCGCGCTCGCCACTCTCCAGACATTGGCGTTTTGATTGCCATAGCAATCGGTTGTGCTGCAGGTATTAGTTACCTTGATTTTTATCGCTTTAAATTCTTAAATAATTTAAAAAGCTTAACATTAGAATATTTTTGCAGATTATTTATATCTTTGCTACGATGGGGAGTGATACGAAAGAATCATCGGATTCCAGCGATTCTTCCTCATCGTCGGATACACCCGCTGCGGAATCGGCGACGGCGCAGCCTGTGGAGGCGTTGGAGCGCGAGCGTCCTCGAGCTGGCTTGAAAAGAAAGTCCAAGAAGAAAAAGGATAAACGCAGGCACAAGCGACGCCGTATGTCGTCTACTACCGAGGCTATAAGGTACCTTACTGGGCAAGTAAGTGGTATATCGAATTTTCTTGCGAGTAACGGGGCATTTCAACCCTCATTTCATTCTACCCCTAGTGTAGCAGAATTAAATAACTCTGGTGTTAGTGCGGACGTTAGTGGTGAACTTTTTTGGGATGACGGGGCCGAGACCGCGCCTCCGCCTACTGTGCCATCTGCACCTGGGTGCTCATTTCAGTTGCCATTGAATACGACTTTAAAAGAACCAGCTATGCCAAGATCGTCACCAGAACTCGTGCAGCTTATTAATAATATACAGCGTTTCAATACAGAGGACTGGGGCGGTGTACGGTACATAGACTCACAAAAACTGTACTGTTCCGCTCCGGGTTTTACCAATTTAGAGACTAACGATGAGGTCAAGCCATTCGATAAATTTAATTCACTTGCTCTTATTGAACGGGGTTTCGCAGCCCTAACTCAGGCGGTTATTAAACAGAACGAGGCAGCTCAGAACGGATTTAAAAGTTTAGTAGAATGGTCTAATACCGTGGGTCAGCTCACACCAAAGTTACTCGAAGATAAGCTTAATGAAATTTTCGTGCAAGGTAGCTTTCAGAAAATAAGCAATGATGTTTTGCAAATGTCATGTGGCCACAGATCCGAGTTGATACAGCAACGACGTGACGGCATTTTGCGATCAGTTAAGGACACTTTTCTGAAGGCTAGCTTAAAGAGAATTCCGCCTACATGCGATTTCTTGTTTAATAAAGAAGCATTTTCTAATGCAATTGAAAAGGCCGGTGGGTCATCTAAAGTCTTTTGGCCCCCTCGAGCGCCATCTAATAATAAAGCTGCTGCGCAAGCTCAGCCACAACAGCAAGCTCAGGTCCTGCCTAGTTATGCTAACAGCCATACAAATAGAATCCCGCCTTCATTTAACGCAAACCACGCATACTCAGATATTTTCATAAATCAAATGCCGGGTCAGGTTGTAAATAATCAGTTGCCGCCACGTAACTACCCTCAATTTGCTCAGCGGAGGCAGACCGGTCACCAAACAAGGCCCTCGCGTCCGAGGCCGAGTCGTACCTTTCAAGGTCAAGACGGTTACGCCAGTAACAGAGGGGGTAGATTTTCAGGCCCCTCCACGTCACGGGGGTATTCAAGAAAGAGATTCTGACCCGAGCGAGTTTCAGGCGGGTCGATTATTAAACTACGCGAGACGCTGGGAAGATCTACAGGCTCCAACAACACTAATCCAAATTTTTCAGAATTTTCGAATACCTTTCATAGCCAAACCCCCTTTGTTTTTAAAAAATATAAGCAATCATCCTTTGCAAACCCCAAAACATCACGATATGGACCAAATAATAAACAAAATGTTGCAAATGAAAGTGTTGGAGCCTGCGGAGCACAGCCCCAGTTTTGTGTCTCCGATGTTCCTCATACCAAAAAACGACGGCTCGGCCCGCCCGATATTCAATTTGAAAAACCTGAACAAATACGTTCTAGTGAAACCATTTCGACTCATAAACATGCACAGGATAGCTACGTTCCTGCAACCACAGGACTGGCTAGTCAAAATAGATTTGTCAAATGCGTACTTCCACTTATCAGTAGCCAGAGCACACAGGTGCTTTCTTCGACTTGTGTACAATCGACAATTATTGCAAATGACTTGCCTGCCGTTCGGTCTGGCATGTGCACCAAGGGTTTTCGCATCCCTAACCAATTGGGTAGCGCAGATACTAAGGAAAAAGGGCATCCGTGTAGCAGTCTATTTGGACGATTTTTTACTAGCCAATCAGGACCCTCGTGTCCTTGCCCAACAGGCTCGCGAAGCGACTTGTTTATTAGAACATCTAGGATGGCAAATCAATAATGCAAAATCAATATTGACTCCTCACATAAGTCTCCAATATTTGGGCATAGTTTGGAACCCGCACACAAACATATCTGACGACGCTCTAAGGCAGGTTTATTATGCACATTTTCACTCACTGATGTCGTACGGCACACTCTTATGGGGAAACTCTACGGATGCCAACAGGGTAATGCTGATGCAGAAACGTGCCGTACGTACGTTGGTTGGGGCGAAGCCAAGACATACTTGTCGAGGCTTTTTCACAGCGCACCGCATAATGACGCACTACTCACTTTACATATTCGACATTATTATGTTTGTCCGATCAAATATTTCTTCGTTTGCGACAGTAGACGTCGTCGGCAAACAACTCCGCCACACAGGGCGTTTGAGAACTGTTCCTCGTCGCATGGCACTTGCAGGTAAGAACCCGCGCGTCATCGGTCCCACGTACTACGAGCGTCTACCCACCGAACTCAAACGCGAACCATCTGACGAAACGTTTAGGCGCCGGCTTAGGAATCTTTTGTTGGATAACCCAGTTTATTCGGTAAATGAGTATATGGAACTTGACTTATAAAATATGATTGACTTTTAATTTTTTTAATGTACTTTATTTGTGTTGACTTTTACAATTTTTATTATTATAATTTAATTCTATTTCTGACGACCTCAATGTAACTGCATATAATTTGACATGTAATGTAATTTATACTGTGTTATATTGAGTAATAAAATCTGAATCTGAATCTGAACAAAAAATTCCTTCCAAGTCAAAAAGTAGAAGACGTGTTAAAAAACTTGCTAAACTTACTCAAAAGAAAAAAGGCTACGTTGCGCGAAGTTCAGAGCATAATAGGAATGGTAAATTTTGCGAGTTTCACAGTACCGAGAGGTAGCTTGAACCACAGAGCTCTTCTCAGGCATTGTATAGAGCTACTGGCCATGAATCCTCGTTACCGCTATCCGATTCCAGCCGCAGCATTGACAGAGTTAGAGTGGTGGAGCAGCAACCTCAGGCAACGGTCTCCGATCCTTTTTCCACCTGCCACTCATTACTTGGTGACAGATGCTTCGGGGATAGCTTGGGGCGCGCAGATAGACAACGTGAAACTGTCAGGTCGCTGGTCTCCAGAGGAGGCGAAGTTACATTCCAATCACCGCGAAATGTTAGTAATTTGGCATGTGTTAAAAGATCACGCTCAGCACCTAGCCGGTTCCACTTTATTAATTCAGTCGGACAACAGGACTGTGGTTGCTTATGTCAGGAACGAGGGCGGCACAAGGTCTGCACCTTTGATGGACTTGACTTACAAAATTTTCAAGCTGTTAGATCTGTTCAAAATTCATGCAGAGATACATTACTTGCCAGGCCGGTTCAACAGCGAGGCAGATCACCTGTCACGACTTACGGGACCTCCAGAATGGCACCTTTTACCGCCAGTCATAAATGCGATTTTTGCCAAATTTGGCCGTCCCGTGATAGACCTTTTTGCATCTGCAGTCGCGCACGTGCTCCCAATGTATGGAACCCTAGACCTTACAGACAGACAGGCTTGCCTTTACAATGCCTTCAGCCAAGTGTGGGATTATCCTCTCGCTTGGGTATTTCCACCGCCTTTCCTGATCCCCCGCGTGCTACAACACCTAAACACAGCGAGAGGGACATACCTTGTCGTAGCCCCGCGATGGATGAAAGTATTTTGGCGCCCCGACCTCAAGAACCGAGCCCTGAGCCCCCCATTTACGATCCACAACCTGGACAGAGTGCTAGTAGATGCGACGACGGGCCATCCACCTCCAATGTCTCAGAAAATGGTTCTAGAGGTGTGGAGATGTGGGGGTGGACAGATAAGCTAAAAGACTGGTCTCAAGACCAGCTGGCGGTGCTGCGGAAAGGTTGGCGGGACTCTTCAGTAAAAACTTACGAGGTAGCGTGGAAAAGATGGTGTACCTGGGCTAGGGAAAACTTAGTTAGTGTATCTGAACCACAGGGTGCAGATTTAGCTAGGTTTTTAATTGACCTTCATCTTAGGCAGGGTTTGTCTTACAACACTATATTGGTTTATAAGTCTGCTGTTTCTACGCTGGGTGATCCCAATACGAATAACCGTCTTAGTGCACATTTATTAGTTCGACAGGCATTAAAGTCCATTAGTATAAGTACTTCAAATAAAAATCTAGTCTGAAGACTCCTATATGAGATACCGATATTCTAGTTAATTGGTTAAAACATAACCCCTGCAATGAGAACAGTTTGTATGAATGCTCTGCGCGGGCCGCGATCTTACTGTTGTTATGCTCAGGCCGGCGTGTGCATGATTTGACGTTATTAGTAACAGATGTTGAAAGATGTGTATTTTTAGAAGATTCAGTCACTTTTTGGCCAAACTATGGATCCAAGACGGACACAGTAGTCAATCGCCAATCCGGATGGCAAATTTTTAAAAATAAGGACTGTCAAGCCTTGGATCCATTTATCTGGATAAAAAGAGTAATTTTACTTTCGCAAGCTAGGCGTTTATCGAGTGGTGTTAATAGTTTATTTCTCACGGCATGTGGGAAACCCAAAGCAGCGTCACGGACAAATATAGCAGGTTGGATTAGGAAGATTCTGTTGCAGGCCGGCATCACCGCTAGCGCCGGCAGCATCCGGCCTGCAGTAGCGTCTAAAAGTTGGGTCCAGAATTGCCCATTAGATGACATTTTAGCCAGAGGAAACTGGCGCTCACAAAACACTTTTTTGAAATACTATTGTAGGGTAATTGAACCTCCTGTTACATCACAATCTATTACAAATTTATTCACACCAGTAGATGAGTGAAAAATGATTCACTTTTAATATTTGTAACTTAAATGTTCACGTTTATATAATTTGTGTTGGAGTTTATCTATATGTTTTAGATTCCAAATTTGTTTCTGCGCTTAAATTAAATAAGCGGAATAATAGAGTGCTAATGTCTAAGTTATGATGTTATTTAAGTTGTTGGTATAACCAGTGCCGATATTTGTTTAATATTTATGTTGCAAATCAAATTAAATGATTTAATCAGACAATCGTTTTTATTATTTTACTCTATCAAATTATTTCTCACATTGGCGTCATCCTGTCCACCAGGCGATAACAAACAAGTCTCAATTATTTATTTTTTTAGGCTTCAAATAACGGTTCAAAGCTTAATATCAGCGTTTTACCTACCATTAAAACGCTTATTAAGCGATAACCTTATTTGAAGCCTAATATTTAAAATCTGCCTGATGGGAGCATCAAAATATTTGAGATTAAATGTCTGGAGAGTGGCGAGCGCGCCCAGGCTCGCCTGCCTACCTGGTGCACAGGATGTGACGTCACGATGATAGGAAGTGGGTGTATTCACAGTATAACCGATTCGTTACAGGAAATCAAGTTCGCTTCTCTCAATTATTTATTTATTTAGGCTTCAAATAAGGTTATCGCTTAATAAGCGTTTTAATGGTAGGTAAAACGCTGATATTAAAATGTCAACACTCAATCATAGCTTAAATTTACACATGAAACTCAGTAATTTTTTTTTTTTTGCAATTTCTGGGTAGAAATATTCATATTGCAATGGCAAACTTCAGGTCTCGATAACATTTGGTATCCGTTTTGATACAATATTATCGTTTAAATATGTGCGTATATTATTAATTAATTATTATAACTAAAATACGTAAATTCGAATAAAAATAACCCCAACCTAGTTGTGTTGGCTATTTTTAAGGCGTATTACATTATCCTGACTGTAGCATCCTAACTGGAGAAGGGGCGTTAAACCATCTCACTAATTAGAGCGAAACAATTATAATCCTTTTTAAAAACAACAACAACATATGTAACAATATAAATGTTTATTTCTATATGTAACAAACATCTAAGAATCAAAGTAGTATAGGCGACAAAATTAACGGAACCCCAACGTTTATGTAATTGTATAGTGTCTGTGTACAGAAAATGAAGACTATATTTGAATTTGGACGTATCTTCTCCTAATTATCTACACCACTACAAAGACTTTCGTTATTTTTCCCCCCTTAGTAAGATAATTATATTTTTAATTATTAAAAACGGATTGGTGCCATCTGGACCGTCATACTGACATTGACAGTGTTACCAACTCCAATTTTTTTTTACCCCTACATCTTAAGTTAAAAACACCTAAAACTAAACTATTTTTTTGGAAAATCCCCTAAAGATTGTTTGAGCGTGAAACGGAACGTTCGGTCAAGTATTTCTTTCTCAGTTTGAGTTCGAGCAATAGAGAGTGGGATACACTGCGGTATCGAGAACGTTCCATTTCCAGTAATAATTTAGTTTCTCACATCGTAAACACGTTTTTCTATATCACACAAACATGTTTTGGAAAAATCCCTAAATGTACCCCTAAAAATATTATGCACCTAAAAAAATCCCATGCTCTTTATTCCCCCCCCCCCCCCCCTAAGTTGGCAACCCTGGACATTGACAAATATTTTTGTGACAGTGACATTTCTTGGTAGGTTTGATGAGCATTTCTCAAATTGCCACTTTTATTGACATCTCAAGAAATAAAAAAAAATTGGCAGGTAGGTAGGTAGAGAACATCAAGCTATGCAATAATTAAATACTATTCTAATGTGTCCGAAAATATTTGTCTGGAGAGTTCCTTTTGTGTTACCGATACTCAAACGTTTTTACTATCCACTCCCCGCAACCTTGGCAATGTTTGCCAAAGCCGTGACTCTCGATCTAAACAATAATAAAACTCAATTAAAATTTATCAATCAAAAGACAAATTAAGAATAATATTGATGAATAGCAAACTATGTTTATTTTTTATTTTTTGGCCTGGTTGCGGGACCTTTAAGCCACGTCTTTATTGGGTAATATTAAATTTTACTTCACAGTTTTTGTCACTTCATTTTCTTAAATAGATTTCACCGTGTTTTTTGTTGTGAATTTGTAATAGGTTTATGAGTATTTCAAACTGATGCGTTCACAGAGAAGAGAACGTAACTCTCGTCGGACTGCCGAAGCTATAAAACCTGTCCCAGACGAACCAATTTAACCTGCATGCAGTCCTTCCATAGCAAATCGGAACTTATAGCTCCGTATTGCACTTGTGAGAAAAAGACGGAGCACTCCTTTAATTCATTTTTTAGGCCAGTCGCATACATACGTTTTCGTGTATACGGAAAACGTATGTATGCGGCCGGCCTTAAAGGGCTTAAGGTATTATTAGTGACCAAAAGCGTCTACTTAAACGTAAGGTATTAAGCGAGACCCTGTGGCGAGACCGATCCGAACGTTTCCGAACATTTCCGAACAATGGCCGACGGTTCAATGTTATCGAGATTTCATATCGTGATTGTAGAAAAAATACGCAGCGAAACCGGTAAATTTTATGCTCTTGTTCTATTCTCATGTCTAGAGAATAGATTTCAATAGTTTAGTCTTAGGTAACGTGCGTTGTTTTCGAGATACGTGATAACAAAGTTCTTAAAATTTGTAAGGCGCCATCTCGCTTCTTCCTTCGTTTTTTATCCCGTTCTGGTTTTTCAATTTTATATAATAGATAAGAAACAGTGATAACAAGTGTTTGTGTAGGTTAAACAAAAGCTTGTTATTGTATTACATGTAAAAACCTTACCTTTTAAGAATTCAAGACCTTTTCCAGTCTAAAAAGTAGTATTATCTTTTCTTTGTAAAATTAAATTGTGCGAAATACTTTATTTACTATAAGATGCAGTGATAAAAAGTGTTTGTGTAGATTAAACAAAATGGATAGTTTGAACTGTGACATCTACGATGCCCAACTCATCAGACTCTGTGAAGAGCTTGAAGAAGATCAAGAATTACTTGGCATCGGGGAATTCATAAGTCAACTTCATTGTGATGCGTAAGTAATATTTTTAATTCTTAATATTCCTGTTGTAACCTGTGTAAAAGCGCTTGACCAGTACTTACCTGACAAAGGATGGGTTTCTGACTTGTAGTAACTTGATCTTATTGTTATGGAAGCAGTTAGGTGGGGCGCTCCTATACATATAAGTGAGGTATTCGATGTTGAAATTATTCATTGTTTGCGTTACTGTGTTTGAGTTACTAAGGTGTCGGTTTATTCCATCATGGTGTTCATCATAATCCATTTAGTTCGTGATCAAATTGAGTGTTTAAGTAAACAGTTTATTATAACTAATTTTCATAGAAGTATACGACTGTGGTTTATATCAAATCAATTACCCACCACACTATTAGAAGATTCTGATGTAAGACCATATTTTACACCATGTGATGGTCATATTAAAGGCAAACAAAATAGTTCGTGCTCAGATGTGATTGATGGAGTTTTAACAATGCAAGCATACTGCCAACAATGTAGACAAGATTTGAGTTAGTATAATATCCCATCCAATTAATTAAAAACTTTGTATTTGTTATTAAGTCGTACATTATGTTTAATTCCATGTTTTCTTATTTTTATAGATCTCCCAATTCAGGGGTGGAGTAAAGAGGACAGCTGCAGTTTCGAAGTCAGAAGAAGTGCTGGCAAAGAAAAACCGCCCTTCAACTAGTCGCGATACAGTATCAACATCATCCGAACCAATCTTAGATGAGAATGTGAGTACAAAAAATAATGATAATGTTGAATGTTCTGTGTGTAGTAAGTTTGTATCCAAAAGATATTTCACCAACCATTTGAATAGTAATAATCCACAAAAATAATGTCTTAAGGTCTGATATTCAATGGGTTAATGTACAGTTAATTGAAAACGCGTTTAGGAATAGGGTGGCTACTTATAGAATATTGCTTAATGAAAATGTTCGCATCCCATTTACCCCCGAAACAATTTTACAAAAAAATAAAGAAAAAATCTCTACATTATTGGATCGATCACTTACTGATCATTGTGCTTTAAAAGTAAATTTCGGCTTATTCATGTGCATGATTATAAGAGAATAATTTGTGTTCGCCGTTTACATTAAACTTGCGTTCCAAATCTGACGACAAAACCATTTATAGATTTATTAATGTGCACGATTATAAGACAAAAAAATGTTTTATACTTTTACACAAAACTTGTGTTTAATAACTAACTGTAAAGAGGTGTTATTATAATAATGTTAGACAATTTTTCTGGCAAACACCCTTACGGCTTACATTATTTGTTTACTAAACACTGCAATATTGTGTTATTTTTCTATTCAAGTACAAATCTATTGCTGTTTCATAACGGGACAACACCTGTTTCATTTTGCCATCTTTTTTTTCGTTTAGTTTGCTTAGCGGCACATGCTCGGAATGTTGTTTTGTTAAATGCGTTTGCAATTGTCACGTGTAGGTACTTGTTTGAACGAGATAATTTGTGATAAAGTGCATTATTTAACCTGTTTGACAAAAATGGAAATTAAACAGGACCGAATATGTTTTCGAAATATGAACCCACGGACTCGGAGAATAATAATGTATGGTGAACCGAAAGAAAATGGCAAGTTCTTATATAACAATGATAATAATTAAGTTTTTAAATGAGTATTTTGAGTGTAAATCTAGAAACATCTCCGGCTCTAAGACCAACCAGTGTAGGTAGGTATCTATTCTCTTTCAATTATTTACTGGTGAGCCTAACTTATTGACTAATCCGTAGGTATAAACTGTGTCCTTGCGCGTGTCTCTAAGCCTTGGTCGTATTTCGAAGTTTATTTGTCAAGAGAGCACGAACCTATAATTATATAGTATGTCTTATAGGTACATAGGTACCTCACTGCTAATATTACGTACCTACAATTGTGCGGTTCTAGTTAATATTATTATGATTATCGGTCGCAATGAGAGACCAGATTTGTTTTGACAATAACCTAGACAGTCGCATGGGTGTTCTTCTCTTAAATACACCTACTACATGGCAATCGACGACAACGGCGAGCATATATAGGTATGAAAGCACGGGTAACTTTTCATTTTAGATAAAAATGAAACAAATAGGTTGAAAAGTAAACCAATATATATTGGCATAAGACCCTTTGAACCGAATACCTACAGAAAAAGAAAGGTTCGCACAACAAGAAAGTAAGTAATCAGCATTCAACTTACAATTTAAAGATTTTACTTTTTAATTATATATTTTAACAATTAATACTTAAATCTACTTTATTTACCTAACCAGATAATGATGTACAAGAGTCAATTACGACAAATAGTTAGTACTCTGGTACAGCCAGTACAAAACCGTCAAAACGAAAACATCAGTTTGGAGATAAATTTTCCTTATGGTAATTTGATTTAAATATACGTAGGTACTTACTTCGCCCGTGTTTTTGCCGGCAAGTTACCTATTAACTACTGGGCAAAAGTTGTCCAGTCAGTACGTGTTTTTAATTTGTACGCGATCTTGGAGGTGCGGTTAACTTATTATTATTATGGTCTAAAATCCGAATAGGAGACGATTTGCACCGGGCTGCTTATTCGATCAAAAGTATTTTATATCAAATTTGATACGCTAAATAATATGTGGCGAATAGGTTGGCTGAAAAATTTCAGTCCAGTACTTATATCATTAAAAAATTTATTAAAAATGATATTTTTTTTAAATTGCAAATGCTGGTTTAATAGACAAATTTTATACTAATTGAAAGTATGAAGCCTATAGAATATGCAAACGTTAGGTTTGGTGCAAATTATTAGTCCGACTTACCTGTTTATACCTGCCTATCCAATAGTTTGACGGGAAAAAAATTGTCAACCTAACGTTTGCAAGTTATATGTAATTAGTCTATTAAACAAGCAATTGCATTTTTTTAAGCCAAAGTAAATTTTTATCTTTTTAATTAATTATATACTGGACTGAAATTTTTCAGGCAACCTATTCGCCACATATTATTTAGCGTATCAAATTTGATATAAAATACTTTTGATCGAATAAGCAGCCCGGTGCAAATCGTCTCCTATTCGGATCTCCTATTATTAGGGGGTTGAGATGGGCCTTGTGTGCCAGTTCAACCATTGCTAATCTTTTGTGGCAGCCCTTTGTTTAAAGCTCACCGCAAAGGCCCGTTGCGTCCAGGAATATCCAGATGCTTTGGGCAGTGAGAAGTTGTATCTCTTGTGGGTCCATAATATGTCGCCCTAAGTAAATACTTCTGGTTCGCATTAGTGGTCCGCAAGAACAGAGGATGTGCATTGCTGTCTCCTATGTCTCCTGACAGAACCTGCATGTCGCGTCTTATTTAATACCCATTAGAAACAGATGTCTGTTCAGTTTGCAGTTGTCAGTTAGGATCCTAGTCACTGCGCAAGTCTTTTGTCTTTTCAGTTGTAGAACCTCTTTAAAGAGCTTGCTTTTGAACCATTTAATTAGTAATTTAGCCCGTGTGGTGCCGGGTTTAGAATGTTGCCACTCCATGTCTTCCATTGGATGTCGTAAGAGACGACTAAGGGACTTAAGGCTGTGTAGTACTGTTAGGCGATACACTGGATAACATCTTAGCCTGGTTGTGCAAAATGTGGTCACAGAATTATCAACAAGTTTTTGGAGTTGTTGGTGAGTTTGTGGCTCTGCCTACCCCACTCTGGGAATGAAGGCGTGAGTTTATGTATGTATGTAATTAGTAATTTCGAGTGATTGTGTCCTTTTGTGGACTTCCACAGCTCGATCGCCCTAGATTTGTATAGGTTTCTTAGCAGGGAATAGGTTTTCCGTTTTGTGATTCCACAAAACGGCTCCGGGCCGACCAGAAGGTTGTCAGCACCGTTCCTAGACAGTTTATCTGCTATTTCGTTTCCATCAATGCTGGAGTGCCCTGGTACCCATCTAAGTATTACTTTGTTGGAGTTTCCTAGGGCATTTAGGTTTTCTTTGCAGTTTTGGACTAGTTTAGAATTTATTTCCAATGCCTCTAGTGTAAAAAGGGCAGCTTGGCTGTACGACTTGATGTAGATTTAGAGATAGAGGTTGATTTCCGCACATTTGTTAATGGCGAAGATTTCCGCTTGGAAGATTGAGGCCTCCGTGCCCATGTTCACGCTAACTTTCCGCTTTGGTCTCTCACCATAGATGCCGCACCCTACATCGTTCCGTTTAGAACCATCTGTATACCAAATGTGCCAACCCTCTTTGTAGTCCAACTGGCCTTTCAGCCATTCGTCTCTGGTTAACTTACGGCCGAACACTATATTCAAACCTACTTACTTCGGGGTAACATTTGAAAAAAGGGTAAAAATGCTTATTAAAGCTTAACACTGTATTTTATATAATCCATGACAATTTAGAGATTTCAAATGTTGCCGAAACTGATTTTAAGGCTGATTAATATTAGAAATCTCTTGTTACACTTCCTTAACATATTATATTATTAGTTAAACACAGAAACATATCTTAATTATTTTATTCATGTGTCGTATAATACGTTTTTTTTCACTGTATTCTCTTATTACAAACATTTAAACTTCTAGTTAAACCCGGCATAACCCCATAGTAATTCTCTGCATTGTTGCTTATATTTTACGCACACCAGAAAAAACCAATAACGTCACAGTAGCGAATTTGTACACTTGCTAAATATACCTCTAATACCCATGTAATAGATTATTGCATGATGTAATCGTTTGTGAAAACAACTTGAATAATCCCTCAAAAGTGTTTTGCTGAACACTATTAAGATGTAATTATTTGTAAAGTAAATTTTTGTCGATATCTTCATGGCAGTGTTACATAAATTAACAAGAAACCTATAACAGCTAGAACCAAAAATATACTTTCGAATGTTATTAAACTAAAGGTGTTTATTTCTTTAATATAAAAGTTATTTCAAAATTACGGGTTTTTATTTCTCCTGTAAAATTGACTTTTTGAAGTTATGGGTTTAATCTGCGGGGGTGACGATTTCATTCTTAATGCAGATTTTACTCAAGATACCAAACAGCTAAATAATACGTTTGACTTTCAATTTAGTAACAATGTGGTGAATCTTAGCAGCGACAAAAATGATATTTTTATAACTATAGTTAACGAAATTTTAACAAGATTATCTGACTTTGAGAGGAAAGATAGTGGATGGAGCTTAGTAAAATTCAACTATCTAGATGTGAATGTAAATAAATTTAACCCATTACGTGGTTCTTCCGATATAAAATTGCCGAGAGATATAATGAATAAAAAGGCAGTTATTAATGTAAAAAACAATGATCATGAATGTTTTAGATGGGCTGTATTGTCATGGTTATACCCACCTACAAACCATCATTAAAATACATGGAATTCATATATAGCGCATAAACATAAACTAAACTTTGAAAATTTGACTTTACCATTTAAATTAGGGGATGTTCATAAATTTGAAAAAAATAATGATATAAGCATTAATATTTTTGGATTAAAGTACAATTCACAAAGTAAAAAACATGATGTGATAGGGCCATTTCACTTAACTAAATGTAAAAAAGCTACCCACTTAAACTTATTATATATAACCAAAGGTAGTAAAGCACATTATTGCTTGATCAAAAATTTATCTAGATTAGTATCTAAACAATTATCCAATACACAACATGCTACACATATTTGTGATGGTTGCCTAACAAGCTTTACATCACATGAAAATTTAATGAATCATCAAAGAAACGACTGTTTCCATGTTTGCACGAATAGACCTTCAGAACAGGATAAAAAGAAAAACTGGTTCAATGAAAATGTCCCATCAAACCAACTTAGCTTCAATAATTATGAACGTAAATTAAGGGTGCCTTTTGTTGTTTATGCCGATTTTGAGGCTTTTTTAAACCCAATTCCATCATGTTTCAATAATCCTAGTACATCCTATATACAAAAAATATACAAAAACACGAGGTATATAGTTTTGGATACTATATTAAGTGTTCTTATGATAATAAGTTGTCAATGTATAGAACATACAAAGGTAAAGATTGTGCACAGACATTTATGAAATACATTGAAATACTTTTGGCAAAACCCCTTTGCCTTTATCTGATGCAAATAATTTAGACATTGCTCAGAGTAGTACTGTTACATTTGCGATAAAAAATTTAATGATGATTCTTCTATTTCTTATAATCTATTTTTATGAAGGAGTAGCACATCATTTTGTTCTGAAAAATACAGGGCACCTAATTTTGTATCTGTATTTTTCCATAATTTGAGCAACTATGATAGTCATTTTATAGTACATGGGCTTGGATTTGAGGAAGGGGACATTGAACTGATACCAGAGAACAAAGAGAAATATATTTCCTTTTCTAAATCTTTGCAAGTGCATAATCGCACAATGAAATTGAAGTTTGTTGATTCACTAAAATTTATGAGTTGCAGTCTTGAAAAATTAGCCAAAACCTTGACAGCTGAACAATTTCGTGAATTAAAATTGAGTTTTCCATGTGAAGAGGATTTTAAACGATTAATACGAAAGGGTATCTATCCCTATGAGCACATGACATCATATGAAACGTTAAAATTAACTTCTCTATCCTCTCAAGATAAATTCTACAGTTCTTTGACCGATTGCAACATATCAGAAGACGATTATGAACATGCGAAAGATGTTTGGACTCATTTTCATTGTCAAAATATGGGGGATTATTCTGATTTATATTTAAAAAGAGATGTTTTGTTACTTACTGATATATTTGAAAATTTTAGAAATGTATGTCTTAGGACATATGGATTAGACCCAGCTCATTATTATACTGCTCCAGGATTAAGTTGGGATGCGATGTTAAAAACTACAAAAATAAATCTAGAGCTCTTAACTGACATTGATAAAATTGCTTTAATAACTAAAAATATTCGAGGTGGCATATCGCAATGTAGTAAAAGACATGCAAAAGCTAATAATACATTTATGCCAGAATATGATCAAAATATTCCTTCTTCATTTCTTATGTACTTGGATGCAAATAATCTTTATGGATGGGCTATGTCTCAATGCCTCCCTACAGGTAAATTTGAATAGGTGAATGTAGATACTGATTTTAATGTTTCTGATGATGCTGAATATGGATTCATTTTAGAAGTCGATCTAGAATACCCACACGAATTGCATGACTCTCATTCGGATTTACCATTCTGTCCTGAAAATATTTGTTTAGGGAATTCCAAAGAAAAAAAAATTCCCAATTTAAATAGGAAAACGAATTATGTTCTACATTACAGAAATCTAAAACAATGTTTGAAGAATGGTTTGCAATTAGTTAAAATCCATCGTATTTTGAGATTTGAACAATCTAAGTGGTTAAAAAGTTACATAGACTTAAACACATGCATGCGATCGCAGGCAACGTGTGATTCTGATAAAGATCACTATAAAAGTATGAATAATTCAATGTTCGGTAAAACCATGGAAAATATTTTGAAATATGTGAATGTCAAATTGTTAAATCACTGGGAAAATCATGGGAAATCACAGGGAGTTGAAACTATGATAGCGAAACCTGAGTTCCACAGTTTATCAATATTTTCAGAGAACTTAGCTGCTGTTCAATTGAATAAAACTAAAATCTTTTATAATAAACCAATTTACTTAGGATTTTGCATTTTAGATATATCGAAAACTTTCATGTATAAATTTCATTACGACTACATGAAAACGAAATATCAAGAAAATCTCAGGCTTCTTTATACAGATAAAGATAGTTTAGTATATCAAATATTCACTGAAAACTATTATGAGGACATAAAATCAGAGCTCGATTTATATTTTGACACAAAAGACTATCCACCTAACAATGAATATGGTTTACCATTAATAAATAAAAAGCGGTTGGGGCTTTTCAAAGATGAAAACAACGGTAAAATATTTAAAGAGTTTGTTGGTCTACGATCTAAAATGTATGCCTTAGATGTTGAGAATATGAGTCTTATATCAAAAGCTAAAGGAGTCAATAAACGTGTTACTAAAAAACTGACCCTGAACGATTATAAAAAGTGTTTATTTGAAAAAAATATGCAACATGCTCAAATGCTGAGATTTAAATCGATAAAACGTAATATTTACTCAAAATATAAATAAAGTATCATTATCTCATAACGATACAAAACGGTACTTGTTAGAAAACTCTTCGGACACTCTAGCGTGGGGGCATTATAAAATACCCCATGGATCATCACAAAATATTTTTTCCATGTAATTTATAATCACAGAATATTCAAAAATTTCAACTTTATTTTTTGTACATTGTTTATTTTTAATTTTTAATTGTGAATTTTATTGTGAATTGTAATAATTGTAGAAAATGTAAATACATTTTAGTTTTTTGTAAATATAAATTGGTGAAGGTGAATTAAAATCAAGTGGTGGTACTCTGTATTTGATTTTTAGTTATTTTTTTATTGTATCTTGAAAAGAGACTTATGTTATGTTGAGTTTTTTGCAGTTTCTTTAAAAAAAATATCTTACTCGAAAAAGTGTAAATTTAAAAATAAAAAATATTTGACTATGATATCTTTGTTTTTTTTTTAATGTGTTTATCCTTATTTTGGTTGATTTATTTAAAAAGTAATTGAGTTCATAAATTGTGTCATTTCGAGTTTAACTGTTTTCATATCAACACGTATTACGAGTTTTAATTATGATATATTTTTATCATCTTTTCACAACCATTGTAGCTGGTCCAAGCCCAGGTAGCAATTTTACGTCACCACGACGTCCATTCACAGTAATTTCCGACGTAAATAACGTCGTAATCGTCGTCGCGTGGACGTACCAAATGACGGCCTAATGTCAGTGGCCACGACGTCTCTGACGACGTGAATATGACGTCTTCTGACGATGTTAGTAGGACGTCTTATATGAACATCATATGGACGTCTTCTGAAGACGTTAGCAGGACGTCCTATAGGAACATCACATGGACGTCTTCTGAAGACGTTATTAGGACGTCTTATAGGAACATCATACGGACGTCTTCTGAAGACGTTAGTAGGACGTCTTATAGAAACATCATAATGGACGTCTTCTGAAGACGTTAGTAGGACGTCTTATAGGACCATCATATGGACGTCTTCTGAAGACGTTAGTAGGACGTCTTATAGAAACATCATAATGGACGTCTTCTGAAGGGTTCTCTATCGTTTGCCAGAAATTCATTTGCCATAATTGTATCACTTGTCATAATATTCATTTGCCATAAAGGCTTTTTCTCTGAAACCATAAACTATTCAGGATTGTTATAAAAGTAACCTAACCTAACCTATTAGGCTCTATACGATGGCATGTAAAAAGTACCTGAAAGGCTAACAGTTTCAGAAAAAATGCCTTTATGGCAAATGAATATTATGGCAAGTGATACAATTATGGCAAAAGAAATACGGGCAAACAAAGTGATCCCCTTCTGAAGACGTTAGCAGGACGTCTTGTAGGAACATCATTTCGACGCCTTCTGAAGACTTCCATATGATGTAGTAGAACTTCTTCTAATGACGTTTTATTGCCAATTACAATAGACTACATTGCGATGTCACTTTACGTCTATTATCATGATATCTTTTCTATTATCATGATATCTTTCTACTATCTTTTGTAAGGTCCAGTTGACATCAGTGCACATACGAAAATAAATGCGCAAAGACGTCGTCAACTAAAATCATCGATCAAATGAACGGCTTAAAGTGACGTCCCAATGATATTGTATTTGCTAATCTGAAGCGATACTGAAGTTATAAAAAAAACACAAAATTACACTAAGACGTTTTATTTACGAAAAATGTGTTATGTGCCAATGACGAATGTGTTATCTTGGTACCAATAGAAACAAAGAAATAACATAGCTGTCTCTACACGGTGTCTCTATTAAATTCTAAATATTTATAACAGTTTTCTGTTGCCGCTCTACACGAATACCGATCCACAAATTCCGTTTATAACAATATATGATACTATATACGTATACAAGGTCGCGTATTTCCGTTGAATATTTGTGGCAAGTTAATTTAGCTGCTAGTACTGCTAACAGGACCCCATTGTAAAGGACTTTGAGCAGGCCCCTAATTCACCAAACTGACACGTGACAGATGACAACGAATATTCACAGAACAGCGCCTCTATTCCCGGCGGAAAAAAATAATTATCGTATTTGACCTGTTACGGTAGAGACCCAGCGCCTCTATTCCCGACGGTAAAACTGATATCGTAGTTGACCTGTTATGGTATTGTTATGACGTCAAACGCCATTACTGTCAAGTAAATAAGAGCTATCAAAACGGTGACAATACGATAACAGGTCAAAAACAATATCGTTTTTGATCTGGTATAGATGAATTACCGAGAGCGTGGAATTGCATATGTAGTGGTAACGTCATATTTTTACAGCCACTCTAAATTTAAATTTCCTCTACTTCCTTATACCATCAGCATAAAAAGAGTTTTGTTATATATTAAATAAGTAAGTACAAAATAATGTCAGTGTCAAATTCTAAATACTTTTTACAATGCACTAAAATATACGTCTTATTTTACATACATACATACATACCTTCACGCCTGTAATCCCAGAGTGGGGTAGGCAGAGCTATAAAATTAATTTTGGTCCGATTGAGAGTCAAAGTAAACAAATAATTTTAACTGTCATAAATATTTTGAACTCGAACTAATGAAAAATTTAAATTCTTCTTACACCGCTGCCCAATTCGTTAAAAAGGCTACAGGAGTTTCTCTCGCGACTATTTATAGAATTATGACTGAGAGTAAGAGTGACAAATTCAAAGCAACGAAAAAAATCCTGTCTCCGAGTAAGAAAAAGTTACGTACGGTCCGTCGGCAGTAGATGATTTTGATCAAGAAGTCATCAGGAGAACTATATGTAATTTTAATCTGTCCCGTAAGCAATTTCCAACCTTAAAGATGAAAATTTAAATAAATCTTAGCGACTAGAAGCAAAAAAAAGACATACTTATTCCACTTGTTTAGGGTAATCTCATTAAATTAAGAAGAAAACTTAAATGGTTTTCCTTTTCATGCGAACGGTACAACCACTTCATATGCAATTCCACGCTCTCGGTAATTCATCTATATCGTATTGTCAATGTTAGCACTTATTTACTCAAAAATGCTATGTAATCTTGCCATAACACCAGTAAAAAGGAGCCAGTAGGTTGACGTTCCTGGACAACTGGAAAAGTGTCCAGTAAAGTTGAGGAATTTCGAAATTGGAATCAAAAAGTGTCCAGTAAGTAAGTATGGAAATTCCATAACATATCATATTATTTGAATTTGGAACTATCTGTAAAGACTGTGAGAGCCTTCAAAAAGGCTACTTATACTACATGAAAAGCTGATCATTCAGCTCCAAAAGTACCAGGGCATCAGAAACCAAAAGCGTTATCTCGTTCAGACCAGACATCGCGCGATTTCTCTTCATTTCAGCATCGCTTGCTCCGCACCATCTCAGTTTTATGTGCGCCTAGTACATCTCGGCCGGTATGACGAGTTGTGAATCGTTAAAAAAAATAAAAAAACCGGGTAAGCGACCAGCTAAGAGTCGGACTAGCGCCCTGAGGGTTGTGCACATGTGGTCATCAATATTTTAATTTTTTTTTTTAAATCATTCTACTTGTTCTATTTTTGAGTAAAGCACTATACATGCTTCGACCATTAAGAGCCATCCTGGACTCGTATGTATAAAAGCCCTCGCCAGGCGGCTCGGGCTTTTACCTCTAAGACAAGGGTTACACGATCAGTTTGGCGTCAGTTCAGTCCGTGCTCGAAAGGGACGCAGCTATATTAACATAATAGCTGCGTCCCCCTCGATCATGATTGAACTGACGCCAGACTGATGAAATACTGAGCGTGTAACCGATGTCATACTCGTCCAGGAAGGCTCACTTACTGGTCTTTGCAGTAATGTACTATACCTTGACAGTAATGGCCGCTGACGTCATAACAATATCATAACCACAGAATAAGTAATAGTACAAGTACAGAAGCGACTCTCTGTGACAGCAAACATGCGAATTTAAACCTACTCAGAACGCGTTAACAATAATAATATAAGCCCCATATAGCTGTACTGGCAGGTAAACTAAGTTCGGCTGCTTACGCCGTTAGGAAAATTAGACAACTAACTAATGTTGAGACAGCTCGCTTAGTTTATTATACTTATTTCCATAGTGTTATGTCGTACGGTATTCTGATTTGGGGTAAGGCAGCTGACATACAAACTATATTTGTGATACAAAAAAGGGCCATTCGTTCTATTTACAACTTAAATTCACGTGACTCCTTAAGAGAACTTTTTAATGAAATTAATATCTTAACTGTAGCGTCTCAATTTATTTATGAGAATATTATTTATGTTATTAAGAATTTAGATTTGTTCACCAAAAATTCTGATATACATAATTTAAATACTAGAAATAAAAATAAAATCGCTATTCGAAAATTCCGTGTCCGTAAAGTATATAAATCATTTGTTGGTCAATGCATTCATTTCTATAATAAATTACCTGACGTAGTTTTAAAGTTACCCTTTTCAGCACTTAAAAATTACTTGAAAAAGTCGTTAATGTCTAAAGCGTATTATAGGGTCGAGGATTATCTAGCAGACAAAAATGCATGGCCTAAACTCGAAACTTAGTCAATAATAATTTGTTCAAATGTAAAACCTTTATCTTGTCTAGGGGACACTGTTGATGTAGGAAAACATGTCGAAACTTTGTTTTTTTTTTGTTTTTTTGTTTTTTGCCTTTTTCTCCGTCTATATCACTCCTAATATTTTTGCCATGTTTTCCTGCTGAACTATGCATGATATTTGATATTATATTTAAATTAATATTTATAGCTTTATATAATACTAGACTAAGTTGTATCATTGTAATAAGAAATATGGTTAAAAAAATGACTGACTGCTGAGTTTCTTGCGGCGTTTCTTCTCGGCAGTGGTCTCCTCTTGGGAAGCGCTGGTAGACTCCTGACGTGTAAAAGTGCCCGTGCGGCCTACTTACTAAATAAATGTCTTTTATCTTTATCTTTTTTAAGTGCACGGCATGGAAGTGACCTTGGTTACATTTCTGCGATCGATAGTGGGGGCGCTCCTAACGAGGCAAAATGCACCTTAAATCTGCGCCGCGAGAGTCTGTATTATTTCGCCCGTCATGAGCTTTACTGACTCCGCCCACTTCGCAGGGCCGGCAGTTACTTCTATTCTGTAGAAGTTGTGAGAAAAAAGAATGAATTTATTATAAATTGTAGTTTTCTTATGTAATTCGCTTAAGTTAAATGACGAGAAAAAATAGTAAATGCCAAATATTGTCCGCGACTTGTTTGTTGTTTGCTCGGATCTCCCTTTCTATCCAGTAGACGTAGACTAGTTTTATCGTAGTATTATACTGGTTTAAAATTCAAAATATTTGTTAATTCTATTTTTATATATTTTTGTATTTTTTCTGTAATGTGATATGTGCCTAGTTTTTAGTTTTATTAATCCCCGACTGTGCACACCCGTAATTGGTACACAAACAGGACTTTTTTCTTTATACCTATCTTTCGTATTTGTATTTGTTTGTGCAACTGTTGGTCTGTCTAATTCAATCGGTTAGATTTCTCTTTCTTAGGTAGGTACAGTCAAGTTCATAAATTATGTTTACACTTTAGTACCTTGTCTCTTTAATGTCATGTTTAAACTGCCATATATGAATTGTCACAACGATTAAAGTGACAAGGTACTAAAGTGTATACATATTTAAGAACGACTGTACGTATGACAGACGTACTGAAATAATAAACTACCTATTTTAGGTAATAATTAACATTTTGCAAGATGTTGAACATAACGTGAACGTCTTGGAAACTTAGCTAACTTATCTGCTAGGTATTTTCTGATTAACATTTTTTGGCGTTTACAATACAAACATGCGACTCGCGACGACATTAATACTTAATAAACAAGAGGCAAAGAGAAATGCTGCCATTTCGAGTAGCGATATCAAACAAAAACCGGAATTAGGTACTTTGGCAGCGTACGGCGGCGCGCGTCAAGACGAGCGCGCGCATGACACTCAACTGATTAGCATCCTGGAGGCGGCCGCAAATTTTGTAGGCACTAAGCGCGGAGTGTCACCCGCCTGCCATAACAGGTAAACTACGATATCGTTTTTACCGCCTAGAGTACCGGCCCAGGTTAGTTTGCCATGTATGCCGAATTGTCGTTGTCATTTGTCACCTTCACCTGTCAGTTTGGTAAAATAGGGACCTGCTATCTTCGTCCTTTACCATGGGGTCCTGTTAGTACTATCAGGTAAATTAAGTTGCCACAAATATTTAAAAGATAAAAAAAGATAAAATAAAAGATGTTTATTCAGTAAGTAGGCCGCACGGGCACTTTTACACGTCAAAAATCTACCAGCGCTTCGCAAGAGACCACTGCTGAGAAGAAACGCCGCAAGAAACTCAACAGTCAGTCGTTTTTTAAACATTGCTTATGATATGATATTATACAACGAAAAAAAACACTTAACCTAGCTTTATATAAAACAATGAATGTAACAAAAATATGTCTATATATATATCTTTAGGAGACTTTAATGTTAACTTACTGGAATCGTCAACTGATACTATTAAGATCTTAAGTTTATTTAAATCTTTTAATTTAGGTAATTTGTTTTTTGAACCTACACGGATAGGTGTTTCAAGTGCAACCTGTTTAGACAATATTTTTTGTAATTGCGAATGTTTGGATAAGGAAATATTTAATTGCTTTAATTCTGATCATAGTGGCCAAAAGGCTTCTTTTTTAAATGATTTTCATCAAGAACCACAGACAATAACATACAGACCCATAACTAGCAATCGTTTGGAATTATTCAAAACTAAAGTTCAGAGTAATATCTGTAGGTTATCCTTTTCACATAATGATTCTAATAGTATTTATAATGATTTGTTCGGTGTAGTTCTTTACCAATTTAATAAAAAATTTAAAATGAAAACTGTTTCTGGGTCTAAAACCAAGTTTAGTGAATGGGCTACTGTAGGCATTCATAGAAGTAGAAATAGGCTTTATGAACTATATAGAGAGAGGGAGGTGAATAAGAATGGTGACTTCTTAGTTTATATTAAGAATTATTCTAGGACCTTCAAGCAAGTTTGCTTAACTGCTAAGTCAAATTTCTTAAGTCTTAAACTCAAAGCTTCTGACAATAAGGTAAAAACTGTGTGGAAAATTATAAATAGAGAAACAGGTAAAACTAAAACTCGCGATAATCAAATCACCTTAAACAAGGGTGACAAACAAATCACGTCAAATAAAGACGTGGCCTTAGCGTTCGAAGATTATTTCTCCACCATAGCCATTAATACCACGAAATGTCTTCAATCATCTGCGATTGGAGCTCAAAAATTACTTTGTGCTAATGTTACTAATTGTAATGTAAACTTTGATTTTACCCACGTAGATTCAGTTTCTATTGTTAAGGCATTTAAATCGCTCAGTTTAAAAATACTGAGGATTTATGGGGAACGTCAGTAAAAGTCATTCATCATGTCACAGATATAATTGCACCTCACTTAGCTTTAATCTACAATAATTGCATTTTAGAGGGGGTCTTTCCAAATCTTATGAAATATAGTAAAGTCTTACCACTTTTTAAATCGGGCGAGAGGAGTGATTTAACGAATTTCCGACCCATTTCTATTCTACCAGTTTTAAGTAAAGTTTTTGAGAAGTTAATGTTAAAAGATATGTTAGGGCACTTCAATAGTAATAAACTGCTTAACAGTAATCAGTTCGGCTTCACCAGAGGACGATCCACAATTGATGCAGCATCTGTACTCATTAAATATATATACAATATTTGGGAGACATCTTGTGATGCAATAGGAATTTTTTGTGACCTTTCCAAAGCTTTCGATTGCGTAGACCATGCGACTCTTTTATTAAAATTAGAACATTATGGTCTGTCAAATAATTCTCTAAATCTTATGTCTTCATATCTTAGTGATAGAACACAAACGGTTGTTGTAAACCAAACAAAGTCCATTGGAGCAGCTGTTAAATTAGGTGTGCCACAGGGCTCTATATTAGGTCCTTTCTTATTTCTCGTTTATATAAATGACTTGCCACCCGCGGTAGTTAACCTTTGCGATATTGTGCTATTTGCTGATGATACATCATTGATTTTCAAGGTAGACCGAAAATCCGTCGATTATAGTAGGATAAACGCGACGCTAGGTAAAGTACTTAATTGGTTTACTAGTAACAATTTGCTACTTAATGCTAAGAAAACTAAATGTGTTAGGTTTGCTTTGCCGAATGTTAGACCGGTAGAATCTAGTATTTTTCTAAATGATGAGTGTTTGGGAATGGTGGATAAGGCGCTTTTCTTAGGAATAACTATAGACAAAAACTTGCAATGGAGTCCCCATATAGCAGTACTAGCAGGCAAATTAAGTTCGGCAGCTTATGCTGTTAGGAAAATCAGACAACTTACCAATGTTGAGACAGCTCGCTTAGTTTATTATAGTTATTTTCATAGTGTTATGTCGTACGGTATACTTGTTTGGGGAAAAGCTGCTGACATACAGACTATTTTTGTGTTACAAAAAAGAGCCATTCGTTCTATATATAACCTAAACTCCAGTGATTCCTTAAAATTACTATTTAAAGAAATTAATATTTTGACAGTAGCATCACAATTTATTTATGAGAATATTATTTATGTCATTAAAAATCAAGACTCTTTTATTAAGAATTGTGACATACATAATTTGAATACAAGAAATAAAAATAAAATAGCTATAAAAAAATTTCGTGTCCGTAAGGTATATAAATCATTTGTAGGTCAATGCATTCATTTCTATAATAAATTACCTGACGAAGTTTTAAAGTTACCATTTCCAGTACTTAAAAATTATTTGAAAAAGTCGTTGATGTCTAAAGCTTACTATAGGGTCGAAGACTATCTAACAGATAAAAATGCTTGGCCTAAATTAAACACCTAAATATCTTAATAATAACTTAATCATACAAATATGTAAAACATTGTGTATTGTCTAGGGGACACGGTTTCTGTAGGAAAATGTATCGAAACTATTTATGTGTTGTTTTGCCCCGTCTAAGTATAATTTTTATTTATTTTTATATTTACTACTTATGAGTTTTTTTTTTTTTAGAATTTTGAGTTTAGACACATTTTCCTGCTCAACTACGCATGATATATATTTTCATATTGTTTGTTACATTCATTGTTTTATATAATGCTAGGTTAACTAACTAGGTTTTTCGTTGTATAATATCATTTATCATAAGCAATATTTAAAAAACGACTGACTGTTGAGTTTCTTGCGGCGTTTCTTCTCAGCAGTGGTCTCTTGCGAAGCGCTGGTAGATTTTTGACGTGTAAAAGTGCCCGTGCGGCCTACTTACTGAATAAACATCTTTTATCTTTTATCTTTTTATCATGCGTAGTTGAGTACGAAAATGTGTCAAAAATCAAAATTTCTACAAGAACTCGTAAAATAGAAAATATAAAAAATAAATAAAAAATTATACTAACCTACGACGGTGCAAAACAACACATAATAGGTTCGATACATTCTCCTACAGAAACCGTGTCCCCTAGACAATACACAATGTTTACATATTTGTATGATTAACTTATTATTAAGATATTTAGGTGTTTAATTTGGTTTTAATTTAGGCCAGGCATTTTTATCTGTTAGATAGTCTTCGACCCTATAGTAAGCTTTAGACATCAACGACTTTTTCAAGTAATTTTTAAGTACTGGAAATGGTAGCTTTAAAACTTCGTCAGGTAATTTATTATAGAAATTAATGCATTGACCTACAAATTATTTATATACCTTACGGACACGAAATTTTTTAATAGCAATTTTATTTTTATTTCTTGTATTTAAATTATGTATGTCACAATTCTTAATAAAAGAGTCTTGATTTTTAATGACATAAATAATATTCTCATAAATAAATTGTGATGCTACTGTTAAAATATTAATTTCTTTAAATAGTAATCTTAAGGAATCACGGGAGTTTAGGTTATATATAGAACGAATGGCTCTTTTTTGTAACACGAAAATAGTCTGTATGTCAGCATCTTTTCCCCAAACAAGAATACCGTACGACATAACACTATGAAAATAACTATAATAAACTAAGCGAGCTGTCTCAACATTGGTAAGTTGTCTGATTTTTCTGACAGCATAAGCTGCCGAACTTAATTTACCTGCTAGTACTGCTATATGGGGACTCCATTGGAAGTTTTTGTCTATAGTTATTCCTAAGAAAAGCGCCGTATCCACCATTTCCAAACACTCATCATTTAGAAAAATACTAGATTCTACCGGTCTAACATTAGGCAAAGCGAACCTAACACATTTAGTTTTCTTAGCATTAAGTAGCAAATTGTTACTAGTAAACCAATTAAGTACTTTATCTAGCGTCGCGTTTATCTTACTATAATCAACGGATTTTCGGTCTACCTTGAAGATCAATGATGTATCATCAGCAAATAGCACAATATCGCAAAGGTTAATTTCCATTATCAATCACAATATGCATGAAGCATTGGAAAACAAATAAAATCATTACTATTTGTCTCTTGGGGAATAACAACACATTTTGAAATAATGTCACACACAGGAAAGATTTTGTAATCTAAACAAAGTTCAGAGACTTTGTAAATATCAATTACTGCAGAATCATAAGGATACGTATAATATGAGTCATATTGAATAAACTCTTTACCATAAATGAACAAACATTCCTTATCATTAATCGTACGGCTCAAAATATTATGTACTTCAACAACTTTCCCTTTTGCATAGCAATAACAATCAGCTATACGAACGGATTTAGCATAGCATAAGTTTCTTAAAACATTTGTAAACATTGTTATCGGCAGGCGTTGGTCCCAAACTATTGCAATAAAAAACCGCTGTCAACTCTTCTTTATATTTGGGAGCCAGTAATGGCTCCATTTCTTTTAATCGTTTAACAATTTGTAGCAGAGGTTTGTTAGGCGACATAACTAAATGTTTCAACATGCCCAAATAATTTTCGAACGGAAATGCGGAGTAATTGTCCAAAGCACCAAATAAACGAACATCATCACACAGATGGCATAACATATGAACATTGTAAATCATAAATTTTCGGCCATAAACCGTCGCGGAGTGTCTTATGAACATTAATAATAACTCGTTTGCTAAATGTGTACCTATTTTATTGATGTGTTTAGGAGATATGAGAATTGTTACAGCACAATGAAACAACAAAAAATTGTTATAAAGTGAGATCGGAAGAATATTTTTTAGGACAACTGGTCCCGTATACAACAAAAACATCCAAAATTCTGTGGCTTTCCAGCGAGCCAATTCACTGATACTTCGTGGTCGCCTGTTAAACTCCACAGGCATACTGCTTGCACAGTTTAGTAATTTTTGTGAAATTGCTTTTACTAAACGACTACTTAAGCGAACATTTAGATCACCACTGACCCAAACGTTTAAAAGTTTCCTCATTACTCCTAAACATACGGCGTGCATGTAATCGATAGGAAACTGTGCTATTAAATCTATAGGAAGGGTCACAAGTGGAGATTCACCAAGGTGATGGTCTTCGTCAGACTGTAAACGAAACTGTGAATCTGTTCTCCTAGTCGCAGACAAGCTGCTATAAATCACTCGACCTTGAATATATTCACCCGGTTCTACACATTTATCACATGATGAATATCCACCATGTGATTTAGTGCATTTGATAAAAGCTCTAGCTGGAGCGTCACATACAAAACTATGTACTTTGACTATATAATGAGTTCCTTCAAAATCAATTCCGTCACTAAGTAATTTAGATAGTTTTCCAACAAATGGTTCCAATAACAAATTCAAGGGTGAAGGTTTTGAATTTCCACAGAACAGAGATATAACAAATGGTTGTGCAGAATTGAAATTTTTGATTAACCCTAATATAGGCCATAATTGTGTATTCGAACTTTTAAAAAGAGGTAACCCATCTACATTAAAAGACAACAATATTTTCTTATTTTCAAAGTTTGTCACAGTGTACAATTTTAATTGTAAATTGATGAATGAGGCCAATGTGCACCAACTCTCCGGATTCCAAAGAGATACTTGTTATATTAATTGGCGTTTTTAAAAGGGTTCTGCTATCTCTAGGTAACTCTGGACAAATAGGATTTAGAATATTTAACAGACTATCAAGAGCATTGTGGGGAATTTTGTGTTCTACAGTAGCCCAATGTCTTAATTGAGATGACAAATCTTTGGTGATGTCAGATTTCGAGACCAATTTATCCACAGAATTGTTCTCTGAACATGGCAAACTTGAAATATTTTCGTCAATACTACTCTCCAAATTGGTCCTGTATTCTGAGATACTATTATAACCTGTAGCTGTAGCTATCGAGCTATTACCTGTAGATGTGGATGTACTTTGTGGTGAAGATGATAAATTACTTGATGGTTTTAACGTATTTCTTAGCGCACCAGACTGTTGGATTTCCAAAGTAATTTTTTGGTTTTCCTCTCTAACTCTTCGAAACATTTGACGCTCACCTAACAGACCTTTTTTATGTTCATTGAAAGCCATTTTTATGTTCTACCTTCTCTTGATAAGCGCTTTTTTGCTGGTTCCGGTGCGTGTTTAAGCCACACCTTTATACTGTCTTCGATGTGTTTTTCTGTAATTTCCGCACTTTTCAAGCTTTCTGCAAAGACAAACAATTATTTTCAACATAAATTTTACGTATATATATTAATATAGTCCATTCATTCTCTCATGATAATTATGACAAATGCCAGGCATTGGCATTGTCGAATATTTTGGATGAGCTTATTCCTAACGTGAAATAATGCCCTCCCCTTTGCTCCACTCTGACCCAGGTATGTGCATTTCCAAGTTCAAATTGTGTGTAGGTACCAACATAATGATTAATATCAGATGAATTAAGGTAGCATTCGGATCTGGGCAGTCGCGACCCGGCAGTAGCGACCGGCTGCCGCGACCCAATGTCATTGCTGTGCAGCGCTGCCAGAAGCTTTCGGATAGCAGCTTAGCGACTGCGGCCCGGGCAGCGACTGCCACGCGCAGTAGCGTGCGAACAGTTGTGCATACCAGTCGTGTATCAAAGATTAACTATGACTGACAATTTAAATAAACGCAAGCAAAAACTCGTGCAAAGACTGATAGAGGACGAAGAAGATGATGATGAATTAATGTATGTTGTTTTATTGAGTATACTTGCAGTATGCTCCCATATACATATTATCTCGAACAAAGATTTTCCTTATAAGTTTTGAGTTGAGAATCGTTAATTGGTGGATTTTTAACAATTAACTACTAAAACGTCGTCTTTGTCTTGAGCGGGCAGCGCGACCATACTGCCTCCGGAGCAGCTTGGCGGCGCTGCCGAGGTCGCGCGCAGGCCACACCCCCTGTCCGCGCTGCACGGTCGCTTGCGTCGTAAAGCGTTGTTACAAATCCCTACAAAGCGGTGCGGCGCGACCACGGTCGCTGCTGCCGGGTCGCGACTGCCCAGATCCGAACGATATCATTAGACATGGATGATCTAATAAATAAGCCTACCATGGTCGCTGCTGGCGGGTCGCGACTGCCCAGATCCGAACGATATCATTAGACATGGATGATCTAATAAATAAGCCTACCATGGTCGCTGCTGCCGGGTCGCGACTGTCCAGATCCGAACGATATCATTAGACATGGATGATCTAATAAATAAGCCTACCATGGTCGCTGCTGCCGGGTCGCGACTGCCCAGATCCGAACGATATCATTAGACATGGATGATCTAATAAATAAGCCTACCATGGTCGCTGCTGCCGGGTCGCGACTGCCCAGATCCGAACGATATCATTAGACATGGATGATCTAATAAATAAGCCTACCATGGTCGCTGCTGCCGGGTCGCGACTGCCCAGATCCGAACGATATCATTAGACATGGATGATCTAATAAATAAACCTACCATTTTTACCTTTTGAAGTAGATCTGTAGGAATTTACCCGTTATATACTGACTAGGTGGATTAACACTTACCAACAATTGTCGCTTGGAGACATAGCTCTGCAAAGGGCTTCTTGTCAGACCTTTTCCCGTAAAAGTTGAAATTAGTTGCCATAGAGTCGGACAATGCATATTTCATGACTCTGGAAACTTTATTATTATTGCCCTGTCCACCAAGGCTCTTAAAGTAGGCAACCTGTAATTTGTTTAAAAAATTATTAGGAACCCATCAAACTAGAATTTGTTAAAAATACTGGCAAGGGCCATAGCTACTTATGTCTCTGAATCACTCAAACTTAGCGGTACCGTTTTAAAAAGGTACCTTTTAAATCTAATTTCATTGGGTACCCTTAAACTTCGGATACCCTTTCATTTTGATAGGTTCCTTTATTTTTTAGGTGACTGGTCTTTAGCGGTTTTTCAATCCCTGGGTACCCGAATGCTACATTAACGGTTAGGTACCTTTAAAAAGACCCGGTCTTTTAGAGTCGGCGTCGTCAAACTTAAAACTTACCACGTTTGCATAGTTTTCTTTTACAGTCAACAACTTTTCAACTATTTCCAAATCTTCAAATGTCTCCAAAGGAAACTTGAACTCTGGTTTTAATGATGTGCTGCTTATTGCTGTATTTCCTTTGTTTTGCAAAATTGACATAATTATGTCATTTTGGGTTTTTATATGTGCCAGTAGTGACACTACTTTATCTTGATAACCTGGAAGAAAATATATAGGTATTTATTTAAACTTTCACGATTTCCAGAGGAGTAGTTGTTGGTGAAAATAAGCATTACAACCTTAAGCGCGTCACACACGGAGCTATAATATACAGGGTGGAAAGTTGAGATGGGGCAGTAAGGGCCGCGATGTCCAGTAAGAACACCTGGTAGGATCCCCTACCTATTTATTTTGTATGTGGGGGATCCTACCAGGTGATCCTACTGGACATCGCGGTAAGGGCAGCTACAAGATCCCTTGCTGCTACGCGAAAATGCTCCTAGGAGACCTTTAATGCTATTTCCATCAAGGATTAAAACACTCTTTGGGACCAACTAAAGTTAGAGTACTAGAAAACCCACAAATCAAAGAAAACTTTTTACATACAGTTCGTAGAATAATTAATTACAAAGTCGACGACGCGTTGGCCTAGTTGGTAGTGACCCTGCCTACGAAGCTAGCGGTCCTGGGTTCAAATCCCAGTAAGGGCAGATATTTGTGTGATGAGCGCGAATATTTGTTCCTAAGTCATGGATGTTTTCTATGTATTTAAGTATATATTTCTCTATTTAAGCATTGTATCGTTGTCTAGTACTCATAGTACAAGCCTAGAGCTTAGTTTGGGACTAGGTCAATTGGTGTGAGATTGTCCCCTGATTTATTTATTTATTTAACTGAAATTTTCTTTACCTTTAAGATCATATGGAGACAACTGCAATTAGGATATTAGAAATGAGCAAAATCAGTATTAATTGTAAAAAAAAAAACTAGTCTGTGCGGAAAGAGAACTCTAAATACGAACATTTTGCTACACACATAAAGCTGGCTGTCATGGATAAAACAGGTTAATAATGAAAAAGAATGTAGATACTAAATTAAAATTTTGAAATTAGAACGATGATGATCTCATTCTTTATTTGAATTTTCGTTTTTCACTGAAACGTTCTGTTTAGGGCCTATTGTTTGATCAGCAGTTAAACTCACTAATCGTAAAAACCGTAACTAATGGTTAAATCTCAAGGAAATGTTTCAAATTGTCGATTCCTTTTTCTAATTTTAACAATTAAGTGAGTTAACTACTGATCAAACAACTGACCCTTAGCGAGTTAAAATGACAGTTTTTGTATGAATCTGACGTTTACTAACCCAGCATAATGTTTTTGAAGCAGGCCTTTAGTTCTCTACATACTGTTTAATTTTCTTTAAGAATAAAGGACTCATAAGCGTAAAAAACAACGTGCAAAATGTACACTTTGTAATTACCCTACTAACTGTATGGAAAAAGTTTTCTTTGATTTGTGGGTTTTCTAGTACTCTAACCTTAGTTGGTCACAAAGAGTGTTTTAATCCTTGATAGAAATGGGACCGAATGGCATTTAAAAAAAACTCAAATCTGTCGATTTTCTCGCTGACTGTACATTTTATCAAAAATCTGTGAGTTAGTATAGTTAGGTCTCCTAAGAGCATTTTCGCGTAGCAGCAAGGGATCTAGTAGCTGCCCTTACTGCCCCATCTCAACTTTCCACCCTGTATATTAATATACCAAAATATATATTATAGCAACGCATCTTAAGATATATTTTCCGTACCTACCAATCGCCAGAGATAGTGGAATCTGTCAACTAGTACGGAAAATATATGAAAATATATCGTAAGATGCCTTACTATAATATAAATATTATAGCTCCGTTTGTGACGCGCTTTAATAGAGAATGTCAGCCAGTTTAGATCTTAACGTACCTACTCTACATAAAAAAGAGGCCAAGTGCGAGACAGACTCACGCACGAAGTATTGCGTACCATTATCTATACAACATTAGCAAAAACCGGCAAAAAATTACGTTTGTTGTATGGGAACCCCCCTCGAATATTTATTTTATTGTTTTTAGTATTTGTTGTTATAGCGGCAACAGAAATACATCTTCTGTGAAAATTTCAACTGTCCAGCTGTCACGGTTCATGAGATACAGCCTGGTGACAGACGGACAGATAGCGGAGTCTTAGTAATAGGGTCCCGTTTTTACCCTTAGGGTACGGAACCCTAAAAACCAAGCTCGAGACGCCCGCAGCGGTAGGTATTTAACAATATTAGGGTACCTATGATTCACGCAGTTCACTTCGCGGTCTCGTACTACAGCGTACCCGTAACAGGTTTAAAATGTTGGAGCCGCGGAAGTCAAGAAAGTCCTTTATTGTACCAAAGTGTATAAACACTACCACCAAACGCCAACAAAACACTCCGACATTTTAAACCTGTTACGGGTACGCTGTAGTACGAGACCGCGAAGTGAACTGCGTGAATCATAGGTACCCTAATATTGTTGAATACCTACCGCTCCGGGCGCCTCGAGCCTGGTTTTTAATTTTCGGGATTTTTCACTTCAGCTTTTTCACTTCAGCTATCAACATACTTTTTGTACTAATGGTTTGGTATTTTTATGTAGAATAGGTACGGTGAACCCAAAATTAAAAATGCTTGATTAGTGTTATTGTTATTTTATTTAACCAACTTACTCGACAAACATTGTAAACAGAAAAGCCGGTCAGCAACAGACAGTTAGTTTAGTTAAACTTTATGTAATACAAAACAAAAGATAACCATAATTACTATAGTATCATCAAAACGAATTCGTAAAAAGTATTACATTATTACGACTTCCAAAGTTAAGCAACGACAAGCATAGTCTAAAACAGAATGGGTTCTGACTGCTTAAAACATCGTGTTGATAAAATCAGGTTTTCCACATATTTGTAGCAGTTTTCCTTGAGATTGCTATTAAGGGCCGATTCGACCAAACTGGAATAAGACTTAATCCGAGATTAGTCCATACAAATTTGGCGTTTAATCTAGGTATAAGACCTTATTCCAGTTTGGTCGAATCCGCCCCGAGTCGTGAACTATGAAAATTAGACTACAATTTTGGCTTAAAATGGCATCAAAATAAGAAGCCATTATAAAAATACAATCCATATAAAAATGCACAAAAAATGTATTTTTTCATATTTCTTGTATGGGGACCCCTCTTGGTATTTGATTTATTGTTCATTTTATAATTTAAAACGATAGGCCCGGTTCCCACTATGCCGGACCGGCAATTTTGCCGGATGCCGGTAAGGCTAGTGGCTTATGACGCTGTTCACACGGCATAATGTGAACAGCTTCATCGATACCTTAAATTTCAATTCACGTAAAGCACAAATGGCTACTTTTCAGGAGAGCCAAAAAACTAATTTTACAAATTTAAAAAATTCATAACTTTTTTGTTTCAGCAAATATCTTTTACCTTTCTGAAGCGAATTTTCTTAAAACCATGAGATTTTTTTATTTTAATAGTCTTAGTTTGGCAAAACCTCCTAGTTTCCGAGATAGCATGTCTTATACGCCCTTGACCACAGCAAAAACGCTTTATACGTCCTTGCATATTTTGGTACAAAACTAGAAAATTGGACGTAAAGCTCTGTTTTTTATCATATGATGTCTATTTTTGTCGTAAATGACATATAAAAATGAGAATATTGTATGAAAAATTACTGATAGTGGTAAATAGTCTCTTTGATTTATATGTATTTCCACTACCAATAAATTCATAATAAAAAAAAGTAGTTATGAAATGTATTCGATTTGTATTCGAAACAACAAAAAAATACAATAAAAGGTCTCATTGTACTTAAAACTTTTATTTATTTTAGTTGTACAGAATGGCACTAAGATTAAGCAACAACAAACAGTTACATTTATTTTACAATAAATAATGATTAAGCCATTTGTATAACAATAATCCTAAACTAACGTGAGACATGATTAAACACCATGTATTAAGGTCGGATCGAACCAGTCCGTCTTTTAATCGAGAGCTTTAACAGTTAATCCATTATATTTATTTTAACGTTTGCTTAAAAATAGGAAAAAATTAAATTGTTAAAACGCTGTACCTATTTGTTTATTTCACTGTCAGCTGGTAAATGATTTATTTCCGCGTTATTTGGCAGCGGTGTAGTTCTGTAAAATCACAATATCTTGTAAGGGTGTATAACGCATTGCATAACGTTGGCTTAAGTGTAAAGCACGATTTTGATACGAAGTTGATAATAATAAGGGGGTATAGCACTAAACTTGAAATAATTTGTACAAACTTATTTATACAATATAATTTGCCATTTGTTTAACAATAATCCTAAACTATAACAAATGCATGATAGCGTACCTGTTTATATCACTGTCAGCTGGTAACTGATGATTAGTTTCTGAGTCATTTGTTGGTGGTGTGACTTTATAAAATCATACTAAATTAGGGTGTATAACGCATTGCATAACGTTGTCTTAGGTGCATAGCACAATATAAAGTTAATACCTACTAATAAGGGTCACATACGACATAATTAATCTTTCATTTTAAGTATATTAGTACTTAGTAGGCATAATTTACCAACTGAATCTAGTGGAAAAACATTAATCAAAGAATTATTGATTGTCTGATATATAGTTCTTGTTTGATGGTTACTTACCGCTTTGATCTGAGGTGGTTTAGAATTGCCTCAAGTTATCTTTTTCGAGCCACCAGCGAATCTACGACTTTATTGGCACTCATTTTTTCTAAATCACTTCTATTCATTATACCATGAACACTTCACTAAGTTTTGCAAGACATTAGGTAGGTACGAACTCTCACTCACATTACAAATCAATATTTTTCGACCACAACTATTCACTAACAATGCTTGCTCCGGTTTAAAGCCGACACCGGCAACTTAATGTAAACAAGAAGCACGCGGCTCGCGCATAATACCTACAAATAATTGTTTCTCACTTATTCACTGATATGACCGGTGCGTAAGCAAGTAATAGCCGTCGTCCGCATGCTCCGTCTCAAACAATAACAACGATCCACAAGTCAACTTTGTCAGCGTAAAGCACGTAAATTAAGGAGTATTAAAACATGATTACCGCGTAAAGAGCAAAATATATTTTTGTCTTTTCAAATTTGAGTGTAAAGCCATTTGTAATTAATAACCAACTTACTTTGAATGTTGGTTTTGTAAGTTGTTGTTTACATCCATTGAAAATTTCTCACAAGAGAATTATGTTCTTTAAAGCCCTGTTTTTTTGGCAAAAGTAGATTGGACCCAAAAAAAAGTGACCGCGTAAAGAACATTTTTGTGAAGATATTACAATTCTAATAATACAGATCGATAGAGAAAAAAAAACTGAACAAAGTAGCATCAAAAACTCAAAAAACGTCATTTTGCGCTATACGCGAATTGAAATTTAAGGTATCATAAATTGTACAGCCACTACCCTTACCGGCATCCGGCAAAATTGCCGGTCCGGCATAGTGGGAACCAGGCCATAGAGTTTATAATAAGACGTATTCTGTGAATATTTCAATTGGTTAATTATTACGGTTAAAAAAATATAGCCCAGTAAACTGAACCATATAAAGGCGCGCATCGCTGTTAAGCGATGACGTCACTCCAGGAAGATGGCGCCCGCGCCCTTTAATATTATTGACCAAGATTTTAAATGTATATAGAATCAAAACTACTGGGTCTATTTAAATGACAAAAAAAGTAGTACGTTTGCGATTTGGCGTAACTACTGACATTCTTCATTTACCATTTCAAAACTGATAACTAGTGAAAATAGATATAGAAATAGAAATAGAAATAGAAATAGTTTATTTGACACAAGTTTGGATACATTTATAACAACTTAAAGGTAAACTTAAATAATAATCGAATGCCAAATTGTGTCAAATAGGAAGCCACTCAGCTTTATGCCATGGCATGCCTCGCCTGCCATGGCGCTGGTTTTCAGTGGTCCCTACTCGAATGTCATCACGATCGTTGGCGCCGACATAATTAAAGATTTAAAAATTACAGTAATAGTACATTACTGCAAAGACCAGTAAGTTAGCCTTCCTGGACGAGTATGAGGTAAAAGCCCGAGCCGCCAGGCTAGGGCTTTTATACATACGAGTCCAGGATGGCTCTTAATGGTCGAAGCATGTATAGTGCTTTACTCAAAAATAGAACAAGTAGAATTATTTAAAAAAAATAGTTATTTATGTAACTGGTTCATAATGAAGCCTCTTAAGGTACGAGAGCCGAGGTTAGAGCGCGAGCTTGCGAGCGCTCTAAATACAGGCACGAGTACCTTAAGAGCTAATTGTGAACCGTTGCATACATAACTTTTTCTACAAGCTTAAAATGATAATGATAAAAATAAACAATCGCTAAATTTTCTCGTATACTTTACTCGATTTTTCTGCTAACAAATTACTTATCATCAAAGAAATTTTCACTATTCCGATGCGCATTAATAGTTTGTGAATTTTATTGATAAATGTTAACAAATTTCACGCGTATTTTAATTACTTATCATCAAAGAAATTTTCACTATTCCGATGCGCATTAATAGTTTGTGAATTTTATTGATAAATGTTAACAAATTTCACGCGTATTTTAATAGTTACTAAAAACAGTTCTATCAATTTATCATAAACAAGTTGGAATGCCAAACGAAACGCCATTTTGTTGATATCCATATTGAACGTAACCATGGTAACCAAATAACAAATCGATGGATATTAACCATCTATTTTTAGTAATTGAATAAAAATGTTATTTTAAACACATATTTAGTCTCAAAATTAATTTTATTTTTAATATACGTAATTTTAATTGGTGTTAAAATGTTTATATACAAATTATTAGGATGTCAAGTGTTAACTAAACGCCAAGACTGATATCCGGAATGACCGTTACCATGGTAATAACAATGCTATAATAAATTATAGCACTGTTATTACCATGGCAACGCTAATTTTAGAATTGTTTTTACTCTTCGGTTACGCTATAGGTGGTATTCTGACACCATTAACGATATCAATATTAGCGGTTTATAGTACGCGAGTAGAAAAAATATGTTAAAATATTGATGACCACATGTGCACAACCCTCAGGGCGCTAGTCCGACTCTTAGCCGGTCGCTTACCCGGTTTTGTTATTTTTTTTTAACGATTCACAACTCGTCATACCGGTCGAGATGTACTAGGCGCACATAAAACTGAGATGGTGCGGAGCAAGCGATGCTGAAATGAAGAGAAATCGCGCGATGTCTGGTCTGAACGAGATAACGCTTTTGGTTTATGATGCCCTGGTACTTTTGGAGCTGAATGATCAGCTTTTCATGTAGTATAGGTAGCCTTTTTGAAGGCTGTCACAGTCTTAACAGATAGTTCCAAATTCAAATAATATGATATGTTATGGAATTTCCATACTTACTTACTGGACACTTTTTGATTCCAATTTCGAAATTCCTCAACTTTACTGGACACTTTTCCAGTTGTCCAGGAACGTCAACCTACTGGCTCCTTTTTACTGGTGTTATGGCAAGATTACATAGCATTTTTGAGTAAATATACAAAAAAGAAAAACGTTAAATAAATGGAGACATTAAAACTAGAAATCAACTATTACAAATTATTGTTGTATGGCAACACTTGAGCAAGTCAACAGATTGAATGTTGAGATGTATCAAATCAGAGCCAATTATAGAAATCATGATCTTTGATAGTGGCGTCCACCATAAAAATTAGAGTAATATAAAGTCATAGCAGAAACCGATATCACCTTATGAATAAACAACTTTTACATTAGTACAGTGGCCCGTTTCCGGTCTTTGGTGGCGCGACTCCGCCGGCCAATCAGAGTTCACTGTTGCCCGGCCAGGCAGGCTGCACGAGCAGTTACATTACGAACAAATACCATATATAACTATTAGCGAACGACGATACTAAACTACAATTTAAAGTAACTAAGTCTACAAGTACACGATTATTACAAAATAAAAATAACAGATTATATACGATGCAAGGTGCTGCATGCCGACAAGGTAAGTAAAAAACATTTTACTATTAATATGTTCCATGCTTAGACTTATTGAGAAAAGTAAGTTTATTAAAAAGTAAAAAGACATAGCCTTCATACTACGATTATTGAACCGTAAATAGAAGAGCCTTGCATTTAAGTTTAAAATTGTACATGGTTTTCAGCGATCGAATAGGTGGAGGCAGATTGTTCCAGCACGCTGTAGCAGCGTACCGAAAACTACCACAGAAGGCGGCTGACTGATGCAGCGGACAGACAAGTTGGAGGTACCTGGCGGATCTAACCTCGAGAGACCTGGAGTTATGTGCCCACGTCAGTTTACTGTAAAGGTACGAGGGGAGCTGACGATTCACAATGTCGAACATGAGTGAGGCTAAGTGTAGCCTACGGCGTGTAGCCATATTTATTATGCGATTTTGACTTAAGTATGGAGACACATGGGTGCGGGGGGGGATTGGAAAACAAAAGCGCGCGCAGGCATTTTGTACTCGCTGGAGTAAGCGCTGCGTGCGGGCCAGTAGGCGCGGCCCGTAAACGCTGTCACCATAGTTTAACCTAGACAGGACTAGAGTATCGCATAATTTAATTCTTAATTCGACATCGACAAACTCGCGGATCTTATACAGTAATTTAAGCCTATAGAAGCAGTTGCGCACGGTATTCATTAGATGATTTTCATATCGAAGTTCTCCATCCATATGCAGTCTTAGATTGCGAGCCTCGTGGACCCGTTCTAGGGGGTTATTATTAATATGCACTGTAAAATTACACTGTGAAAGTTTGTCAATCTGTTGTTTAGTACCTAGTATTATGTATTTTGATTTATTTGGATTGAGAACAAGAGAATTTTGCTGTGACCAAGTAGTGATACGCTCAAAGTCCTTATTCAAATTGTTTACTTCCGTACTTAAGTTACTACGGTTGCATGAAGTATACAACTGCAGTTCATCCGCATAGATGTGAAATTTAGAATGTTTAATAACTTTAACAATATCGCTACTATAGAGTATAAATAAAATTGGTCCCAAAATTGATCCCTGAGGTACGCCTCTTGTGACCGAGCCTATCTCCGACGATGACTTTATACCATTATAACTACATAACTCAACCAGTTGTGTGCGGTTATCCAGGTAACTTGCAAACCAGTTGACTGCGCAAGTCTCGAATCCATAGTACGTAAGCTTAGAGAGTGAAGTGTTAATCGTATCAAAGGCCCTTGAAAAATCTAGTAACGTTAGTATCGTTCCTTGGCCCTTGTCCTGTGCAGCCAGAATATTATCAGTAACATCGAGCAGAGCGGTTGTGGTACTACGGTATTTGCGAAAACCCGATTGTTGGTCTGGTAGAATATTGTTTTTCTCCAAATATTCGGTTACTTGTTGGCGAACAGCTTTTTCCAACACTTTGGAGAGGCAAGGCAGAATACTAATGGGCCTCAGGTCTTTCAATAGTACTAGGTTTGGTATTTTAGGAAAAGGGCGTACAAGGGCTATTTTCCATGACTCAGGAATTATGTTGGAGGATATAGACGTGTTAATTATTGTAGTAATAGCCCTTAGAGTACGAGAAGCGTTAACAACACCATATCCAACGATATCTCGTCAATTCCTTGGGCATTAGACTTCAAGGACTTTATTATTTTGTGTATTTGTATTTCCGTCATAGTACTGAGGTTGAATACAAAGGGACCATATCGGTGAAATTCGTAAAATGATAGGGCACTGATAGAAGGCTTATTCTCATCGGGAAGGTCAAGAAAATGCTTATTGATTAGGTTAGGATCGTTGAAATGCAATGGGAGTTCGACCCTACTCTTGGAGTTTGAAATCACATCTTGCTTGAGATTTTTCCACAATGTTTTCGAGTTGCGAATGTTTTTATTTATTTTCTGATTAAAATACGCCCGTTTTTCATAGTAAAGAGCAGAAATAACAACATGTTTGAGGTCCTTGTAATATTGCTTGTGCACCGGCGATTTGGAATGACGAAACCTAGCGTGCGCACTATTACGGAGCTGCAACATTTTTCTCACCGTGCACGTGATCCACGGACTACTTCGAGTCCTTATAACAATAGATTTAATTGGGGCATGTCGATCAAAAAGAGATATAAATAATCCATTAAACATACTAACTATATCACTGACATCAGACAAACAAAGTATGCCTTCCCAGTTTACATTATTTAAGTCGGTTGTGAATTCCTCTATATTAATGTCTTTGAGTGCTCTGTAGGAGATTTGCTTGGGTGCCGGCTTGCTTATCTTAATATTGATTTTGCACGTAGCGAATGCGTGAGAGCTGAGGTCTGGTATATAGTCCACATTGGTATGAGAAACGGGCGCATCGGTGCAAATTAAATCGATTAGCGGGCTACTGTGCTCTGTGAAGTGAGTAGGTGAGTTAACGTTTTGAAACACTGTAAAAAATTCGTCAATTTCCGAGTGTTAGGATCATTAGCAAGTAACATGTTAATGTTAAAATCTCCCAATAAAATAATAAAGTCGCATTTAGAGAACGAACTCACTGACTCAGAGAGGGCGTCGATGAACAAATCGACATCGAGCCAAGGCGGGCGATAAGCTGTACCGACAGCAACCCTCGCACCATTTACAGCAAGACTTAACCATAACTGTTCGACGTCAGAGGAACCAGGGTGTGCACGAACGCGAGCACTTACACCGCGCTTAATGTAAAAACCCACTCCTCCCCCTCGCGAACGCACGTGGGGGGGGGCGGGGGGCATTGGTCAGTCTATCACCTGGAAGCACTGGGGCGCGTCCGTCCTCGCCCTCCCTCAACCACGTCTCATTAATGGCCATCACGTCGACTGGGTGGGACTGCATGGCAACAACGAACTCTTCAAGCTTGGTTCCAAAAGAACAAGGATTCAATAGGCCCACTAATAAGTTTCTGTTCTTAGTCATCATAGTAGCGTTTGCAAATGCAGACATGGGTGCCGACAAAGTAATGGGAGAGGGCAGATGACCTGGAATAGCAACATACATGACTAGAAGACAGTAATAAGGGTACAATACTCGTCGTGCAAGTAAGCACATACCTTAAGAAATCAGAAAATTGTTTAAAAATATTGGTTTTAAGATTAATATTATTAGTCTCAACAAACTCACAGCTATAGCCAACAACACAAATTACTACCAGCCTAACCACATCGACACCCCACAATATTGCCACAATATACTTATAGTACGGGCGGTAGTGTCACCCAATGTATGGAGAGGTCAAAATTTGGTATCGGATGAATTCACTTGGCACAGATGTATCCTAGGTCAAACTGAGCTGATTTAGCCCGGTAGCCATCAGCCACCCCCTGGTGGGTAGGGAGGGGGGGTGTTTTAAGTTACACGCCGCCGCGCTTCAGATAAAAAAATATATCGGCTTCAGTTTACCTATCACCTCAAGTGTAGTGTCATTTTCTGATAAACCATAGATGGGGCTTTCATTTTTGATATAATAATTACACTCTTTCATATAAATTTATTAATATAATAAATAAGTTTCACAACATCAGCTTATCATTTTTGTTTCAATACACAATATTTTATGATATATGTACAACATCATATTTACAAAAAATACGGTTGAAAAGCCCAATTCATGCAGATTTAAAAGACAAAAAGTTTTAATTTATATCATTAATTTGAGACGAGTAGAATAAATAAATATACCCGCGCGGCAGCGCGAATTAAGACAGCGGGCGGAACTAACTCAGACGAGAACTCGCCGCGCAGCCTGCTGCACTATACTATTGATATCACAAATTACATGTTAAATAAATAAATATCAAAGGACAATGTCACACCAATTGACCTAGTCCCAAACTAAGCTCTAGGCTTGTACTATGGGTACTAGACAACGATAAACATACATATATAGATAAATATATACTTAAACCATAAATGAGGCTTTCATTTTTGATATAATAATTACACTCTTTCATATAAATTTATTAATATAATAAAGAAGTTTCACAACATCAGCTTATCATTTTTGTTTCAATACACAATATTTAATAATATATGTATAATATTGTATTTACAAAAAATACGGTTGAAAAGCACAATTTATGCAGATTTAAAAAACATATAGTTTTAATTTATATCATTTATTAGAGATGAGTAGAATAATTAAATATACTCGCGCGGCAGCGTAAATTAAGACAGCGGGCGGAACTAACTGAGACTTGAATTCGCCACGAAGTATTGAAATTTATCTACCACCTCGAGTGTGGTGTCTATTTTTAATAAAATTGGCATGAGAAATTAATTTTTGAGACATTTAATATACAGTTTTCTAGAAAAAAAGTATAATATTGACGAAAATATCAAAGCTGATTTCTATTTTTTTTATTAAATAGTCAGATTGTTTGAAAATACTGAAGTTTTTGCAAAGAAATTAATAATATTTTAAAGAACATTTATTCAGCTTTAAACAAATATATATTTTATTATAGTTATCATACAACGTCTATGTGAAAAAGAAATCGAACTTCCAAGTCAATATTTTAAAATTAACTTTTAGCAAAATTTGGAACACCTCACACTCACCCGTGGGTCTCAAACAACCTTCCCCTTAAAGTACGGTGGGCTATTAGTTGTGCTTGTCCGATACAGAGGATGCTTGGCGTGTCTGTCCGGGTGAGAATTTGCGAGTCGAAAAACTAGCCAAGCAGCATGTGACCTTATTTCGGTCAAAATTTGCCATCGCAAACTTTTGGAAAATACTCAAAATTTATTCGAGAAGGCCCGTTGCTCCTTTCATGAACCATAAGGGGTATAGCAGTGTGCCTCCGCCACGGTCTTAAAGTCTACGAGCCGCATCCTTGTTGCTGTTGTGGAAATGCGGTCGACGACCTAGGACACCACGGTCTGTGTTACCAATCCAGTGCTGGTCGAGTTTACAGACATGTATCGATAACCTTTTTGATCAGTCGGGCTTTAGCACAATTTCTTTCCCATCTTCGTTTGAGCCCACTGGCCTGTCTGCCTCAGACGAAAAGAGAACCAACGAATGCACTTTAGTACCGTGGCATCTTGGTCGTCCCTTGGCGCGGGACGTCACTTGCGTTGATACGCGAGCAAAGTCTCATGTCCAAGGTTCTGCTCGCAAGCCAGGAAACGTCGCAGACCACGCCTAAGCCATCAGGTGCCGCAAATATGCTTTTTTAAAGCCAAATTACGTAGTTGCTGCCCTTGCTATAGAAACTTTTAGGCCGTGGTCATCTGACACAGAGAAATTTATTAGAGAAGTGTCAGATAAATTAATCAGCGTTTCTGGCGACCAAAGGCAAGGCTCCTTTTTTGCCCCAAGACTGAGCTTCGCGGTGCAGCGGAGTAACGCTGCGAGTGTCCTCGGCACGATGCCGCAAGGAGGTGCAATGGAGGGCTTTATTTTTAAGTCAGCTGTAGTACAAAATTTTATCTTTCACTTTTATTCAATAGTTTTTTTGAACTGATTGTTATTAGAAATTAAGTTTATGCTGTAATTAAGTTATAAAATTCTTAATCCCTTTACACATAGTTTCATTTATCATACAACGTCTATCTGAAAAAATCAAGATAGCATTTATGCCATTATTACATTTTCCACCACAGTGGCATAATTCGGTATATTACTAACGGTTTTTTGCGTTCGTGTGCATCTAACACCTCACTGTGACTTGCTTTTGCACCGAATTAGTTCCAGACAAGCTGTAGTAGCAACGGGTGCAGTAGTCGGAATTGGTTTCCAATTGTGATTCGATTGTAGTTCCCATCCCCAATCCGCCGGACGAAGAATTGGCACCATCGCTTGGCCCCATACGTGCACACCCTGGTAGACGGCTCTTAGGAGATACTACTGGCATCCGTAGGCGGAATATTCATTAGCTGACGGTCGTAAAATCCGTATTTATTATGAATTGACCTTAAGTTTATTTGGTTAATTACGATATTGACGACACGTTGGCCTAGTCGGTTGTGACCCTGCCTTCGAAGCTAGCGGTCCTGGGTTCAAATCCCGGTAAGGGCAGATATTTGTGCGATGAGCGCGAATATTTGTTCCTGAGTCATGGATGTTTTCTATGTATTTAAGTAGGTATATATTTCCCTATGTAAGTATTTATATCGTTGTCTAGTACCCATTGTACAAGCCTAGAGCTTAGTTTGGGACTAAGTCAATTGGTGTGATATTGTCCCTTGATATTTATTTATTTAATATGTAATTTGTGATATCAATAGTATCTAGTGCAGCAGGCTGCGCGGCGAGTTCTCGTCTGAGTTAGTTCCGCCCGCTGTCTTAATTCGCGCTGCCGCGCGGGTATATTTATTTATTCTACTCGTCTTAAATTAATGATATAAAATAAAACTATATGTTTTTTTTATCTGCATAAATTGGGCTTTTTAACCGTATTTTTTGTAAATACAATATTATACATATATTATAAAATATTGTGTATTGAAACAAAAATGATAAGCTGATGTTGTGAAACTTCTTTATGTATATTAATAAATTTATATGAAAGAGTGTAATTATTATATCAAAAATGAAAGCTCCATCTATGGTTTATCAGAAAATGACACCACACTTGAGGTAGTAGGTAAACTGAAACCGATATTTTTTTTTATTTGAAGCGCGGCGGCGTGTAACTTTGAATACCCTCCCTCCCTACCCACCAGGGGGTGGCTGATGGCGACCGGGCTAAATCAGCTCAGTTTGACCTAGGATACATCTGTGCCAAGTGAATTCATTCGATATCAAAAATTTTACCTATGGTCGTTACCGCCCGTACTATTAGTACTACCAGCGATCAAACTTGTGGTTTCCCAAAAACCCGGTCGAAATCGTGCTCCGAACGAATTCGACTCGCCTGTGCATCCTTATGGGGACGGACGTATACGCGCCCATCCCTAGTCCAGGCATAGCGCCAGTTAAACTTCTTCGATTCTTCGACCGGGTTTTTGGGTCCGACTTTATAAAACAGCAACCTATTTGTTTTTGTTAAACGTTCATTGACATAGAATCGGCGGGGGCCGCCGGGCAAGCCAAAGTCTGCAGCGTCGGCACCGCGACGCACCCGCGCGGCACGCAGCAGTGCGTCGTGCGGCGCCCGGCGAGTTAGACGCATGACCAATACGCGCGGGCACACGGCGTCGGCCCCGGGCGAGCCATATTGCGCCTCCTCGCGCGGCTGCGGGCGCGTTCCGACTCGTTCGGCAGATGCAATGTCTCGCTCATCAAGCTCGACACCTAGTTTACGCGCAACCAAATTAACCAAATGCAGACGGTTTTCGTTTGGTACTTCGGGAACACCTGAGACTTCGAGGTCGTTAAGGATCAGGTCCTGATCGCGGTCGTTAATCTCTGTTTTCAACTGAACTATGACGAACTGTAATTCGCTGCCTCCAGAACCTGCTCCGTCCGCCAGAAGCTCCTCCAAACTCGCCACCCGTGCCTCCACCGCCTCAACGCGCATCCCGAGGCTGCCTAAGACCGTATTCAGCTCTAATATCTCCCGACGCAGGCCCGATATTTCATCCCGCATGGATCCAAACTCTGTGCGAAACAAATGCATTTCCTCCGCGAGGTCCCGTATAGGTTCCCGGTTAAGCGGCTGCTCATAAACAGTACCTTCCACGATTGCAAACTGACTACTTTTATTAGGCGTGTCAGTGTTATCTTTTCGTGACACCTTTGCCTTGCATGCCGGGCAGGCCCACTTGCTTGTAATGCGCGCGCCTGAGTAATTTTGATGCACGCTCGATGGTAAACACACACGCATTTGTGACATTTAGCGACATCTGCCGAGACCGGCGAGGGCGACATAAGCTTACTGCAAGCTGGGCACTTGGTCATTGTTATCGACTTAGGGCAGTTATCAACGCGCTTAGCAGTACAGAACGCTGGCAATATGCGATGGAACTGTCAAGGGATAGATGAAATTATTCCCAGTATTCCTGCTAGAGGTGCACAGACTAAGTAGTGATCCAACAAGAGACAGATCCGCCACAGTAAAAACTCACTACATTCCGATAAGTTATTTATTCAATAAAACGCACTTTTTTTTTAATGTCTTCGCCTGTGGGTATATTATCTTATCACAAGTTCACAACGATGTACACTAGTTCATAAGTTTTTAAGTTAAGAGGATTTAAACACCGTGTTTAACAAAACACCGGGTTTAAACAGATAATACAATTGTACAAATAAATGCAGTTTTATTTTAAGCAAACAAACTGTTACAGAGGTGAACCGCGGTCACTAGCGCTCGTGACATCACTCAACACACTTATACACTTTTTTACTTACTTGACGTTGTAGGTAAGTTGCTAATGATGCTATCAGTCCCTGGCAAGATTAATTGAGTTTTTTTTGGTATTTCGTTGGTTTCATTGGTGTTAATGGGATGATCTGCAATATATTTTATTTGTGGTAGAGCCACGCTGCGGCTTTAGCCTGCAGCATGAATGGGCCGGCTCGTCCGGGGAAGTACCACACTCCCACAGAAGACCGACGTTTGAGTAGTGGCATCCTGCTGCTATGCTTCGCTCGGTGAGTGGGAGCGCCGGTGGCCCATCCCCCCCCCCTCCAAATATGGCAGCGGCATTACAAGAGAGTTTACCCCAGGAGGGTACCAGCACGATTCGTACTGGAGAATCCCTCCCTGAGCAATTTCGCTCAGGCTGCCCTACGTATTCTGGGGAGGGCTTAATTCCGCTCGTCATTTCTTCTGCCCGAGGCAAGAGTAAGGCGCAAGTTGCGGCACCCCCACCTGCACTTCATGTTCATCTTTGCAACATCAGAGGAATTCACTCAAATCTCAGTCCGGTTCATTATCATCTTGAAACCGAAAAGCCGGCCATGCTCTTTTTAACGGAAACCAAGATATCGTCTCCGGCAGATACGTCATACCTGAACTATCCAGGCTACAAAATTGAGCACAACTTTGTGCCCTAAGCCGGTGTATGCGTATACGTTAGGGATGATATGTGTGTCCGCCGCCTAAGCAGTCTTGAAAGTAATAACCTGTCTACTTTATGGCTGCGTGTAGATTGCGACGACCATCCGCGCGTCTACGCTTGCCTATACAGGTCCCATAGCGGTGATGCCGAAACTGACTGACTCATGGAGCATCTTGAAATGGCAACTGACAAAGTGTTGGAACAGACTCCATCCGCCGAAATCATAGTTCTCGGCGATTTTAATGCCCACCATATTGAATGGCTTGGGTCTCAGAGAACTGACCACGCGGGGAGATCTGTTCATGCCTTTGCTATGGTCTATGGTCTGACGCAGATGATATCTTCGCCAACGCGAATACCTGATGTGGTAGACCACCTGCCTTCACTGCTGGATCTTTTGCTGACATCTCATCCGGATGGCTATCAAATTTCAGTAGATGCCCCGCTAGGCTCGTCTGACCATTGCCTGATTCGGAGTGTGGTGCCACTTACGCGCCAATTACGGCCCCATTTTGCGGGCTGCCGTCGTGTCTGGCACTTCAGGTCAGCTGATTGGGATGGAATGCGGACCTTCTTTTCTTCCTACCCATGGGGGCAAGTTTGCTTCTCGCTGGAGGATCCTTCTGCTATCGCTGACTCTGTTGCTGACGTAGTACTGCAGGGTATGGAACTTTTTATTCCAAGCTCTGTAGTGCCCGTTGGTGGCAAGTCCCAGCCCTGGTTTGTTCATCCTTGCAAGGTGGCTTCCCACCTAAAGCAAGAAAAGTACAAATCATGGGCCAACGCGGTAACAACAAGGGATCTAAAAGTGAATCTCCTAAAAAAAGAGTATAACTTTGCCTCCAGATCCTTCAAAAGAGCTGTGTCCATGGCAAAGGCAGAGCACATTGGCAGAATTGGCGAGAGACTGGCTAAGCTTCCTTCGGAAACGCGGGCATTTTGGTCTCTCGCTAAAGCTGTCCAAGGTAACTTTTGCCAACCATCTTTTCCACCACTGCATAGGGAAGATGACTCGTTAGCCCACGACGCAAAAGAAAAAGCCGATCTGCTTGGCACCCTTTTTGCGTCAAACTCCACTTTAGACGACGAAGAGAAACAACCGCCGATCATTCCACGGTGTTTGAGTGCCATGCTGGATATCCAGTTTACCCAAAAATCTGTTCGTAAAGCATTTTCTCCTTAGTCATTCACAAATCAAGTGGCCCAGACGGTATTCCCCCTGTAGTGCTGAAAACGTGCGCTCCTGAGTTGGCACCGGTTCTAACGCGTCTTTTCCGACACTCTTATACCACAGGCGTAGTCCCGTTCTCATGGAAGACGGCCATAGTGCACCCGATCCCTAAGAAGGGCGATCGCTCTGATCCAAATAACTACAGACCCATAGCTATCACCTCTTTACTCTCCAAAATAATGGAATCCATTATTAATCGCCAGCTCCTAAGATATCTAGAGGAGCACCAGCTCATCAGTGATCGCCAGTACGGGTTCCGTCAGGGACGGTCTGCTGGCGACCTTTTGATCTACTTGACCCATAGATGGGCTGTAGCGGTTGAGAGTAAGGGGGAGGCCGTAGCGGTCAGTTTGGACATGGCGAAAGCCTTTGATCGGGTTTGGCATAAGGCACTTCTCTCGAAGATGCCTTCCTATGGGCTGTCTGAAAAACTGTGCACCTGGATTGCCAGCTTCCTCACGGAGCGTAGCATCAGGGTCGTTGTCGACGGTTCGTGCTCAGACTCCAAGCCCGTGAACGCTGGTGTCCCACAAGGCTGTGTGTTATCGCCAACACTGTTTCTTCTGCATATCAATGATATGTTGCAATCTAGTAACATTCATTGCTATGCAGACGACAGTACAGTAGATGCGTCATACCAGGGCTGTCCGAACATCTCTCAGTCATACGTCAATGAGTGTCGGAACAAACTTGGGTCTGAAATTGAGGCTACATTGGACCTAGCCTCGAGTTGGGGTCTCCTTAACTTAGTGCAATTCAACCCCAAAAAGACTCAAGTCTGCGCCTTCACTGCTAAGAAAACCCCCTTTGTTGTTTCCCCTTTATTTCAGAGCACTTCCCTAGTTGCGAAACCGACTCTCGGGATTCTCGGCGCCGACATCTCGAGTACCGTCCAATTTCGTGGTCATTTGGAAGATAAAGCCAAGTTGGCCTCTAAAAAACTGGGTGTCCTTGGTAGAGCAAGACGGTATTTCACTCCGGCACATCGCCTCCAACTTTATAAGGCACAAGTTAGGCCCCATATGGAATACTGTTGCCACCTTTGGGCCGGGGTACCCCAGTATCAGCTTCTTCCTCTTGACCGTGTACAACGCCATGCGACTCGAATCGTCGACGACGATGTTCTCACCGGTCGGCTTGACCACCTTGCTCTGCGGAGAGATATTGCATCCTTATGTATCTTCTACCGCATATATCATGGGGAGTGCTCTGATGAATTGTTCGAGCTAATTCCTGCCGCAAAATTTCACCACCGAACTACTCGCCATAAATTAAAATTCCATCCTCAGCACCTGGATGACTGGCAGAGTACCACCGTACGTTTCAAAAGAAACTTCTTGCCACGTACGACTGCACTGTGGAATCAATTGCCTGCTATGGTATTTCCGGACCGATACAACACTTACTTAAAAGGCCGGCAGCGCACCTTTAACCCCCCGGGTGTTTCAGGTGTCCATGGGCGACGGTAATCACTTACCATCAGGTGAGCCGCCTGCTCGTCTGCCTCCCTATATTATAAAAAAAAAAGGGTTTAAATTCTTTATTTGTCATTCATTGGTTAATTCATGGCATAATAAGAACCACAGTTGTGTAAAAACAGCATTATGACTTACAAAATATGCTTCAAAATACACTTGAGTTGTTGGTGAAAATAAGCATTTGAATCTTAATTTACCATATCAAAATTAAAATCTAAAAATCTAAATATTTATTTGTTAAAAGTGGATAGGTATAAACAGTAGGTCTTAAAAAATAAAACAGTTTCATCCACTTTCTACCTGTCAATAGGCGTACAAATTATAGGTCAAGTAATACAAATAGAAATACATCCGTTACCAAATAATTAATAATAAAAAGTCTCCTTGCCTTATATTACGGATATTAATTACCACTCGCATTTAAAATTCAAGTAGGTCACATATAGACTGATAAGTGATAACTAGCAAAAATAGATATAGTTCACTTTTTTACTTACTTGATGTTGTAGGTAAGTTGCTAATGTTGCTATCAGTCCCTGGCAAGATTAATTGAGTGTTTTTTGGTATTTCATCGGTCTCATTGGTGTTAATGGGATGATCTGCAATTGGGTTTAAATTCTTTTTTTGTCATTCATTGGTTAATTCACGGCATAATAAGAACTATACTTGTGTAAAAACAGCATTTAGACTTACAAAATATGCTTCAAAATACACTTGAGTTGTTGGTGAAAATAAGCATTTTAATCATAATTTACCATATCAAGACTGATAAGTGATAACTAGCAAAAATACCTAGTTCACTTTTTTACTTACTTGATGTCATAGAAGAAATGCTATCGCTCACTGAAGATTGAGTGTTTCCCAGCATGTAATTGGTCCCATTGGTGTTAAGGGGGTCTGCTATATCTACAAAGATACAACAAAGATTTTGCAATGAATATAGAGAAACAGCAGAAAAATAATTGATTTAGCAATAAAAATAAGTTGTAACAGGAAGGCAAACAAGCAAGTGGGTCACCTGATGGTAAGTAATCACCACCGCCCCATAGACCATGCAGATTGCAGATGGGTCGCCAACCTAGAGGACTAAGATTGAATACCTCTTGTGCCAGTAATTTCGCTGGTTGTCTATCTTTTGACACCAGAACACAACAGCACACTGGACTGGTACTTAGCTACAAGATTAGAGAGTAAAATGGTGGTAGCAAATTTAATTGTCAATCATACTCACATTGTTTTTTGGGGGTTGAATATGATGGCAATGCAATGTCACTCAAAATATTGATTTGACTTTTAAAAGCTGAAAAAAATTAGAAATTTTTTTACCTACTCAAGGAGTTGAAACTTAACACTCAAAAGATTTTTCATTAATACTACACTTACATTGTAAAACAGCTTTCTTAAGAGGGGGTGGACGCACATGACTATCCATCTCATCATCGCTTGATGATTCAACGCGGTAGCGTCTGGGCTTCACTACTCTTTTGGGTTTAACTAGTTCCTCTTCATTCTCTGAGGCCAAATCTGAAGTTACCTCGACCAATTTCAGTTTTTGTCTTGCTTTTTCTAAACAGTCTAAGACACAACAACACAGAATACAATTCAAAAACCATGCATAACTAACACATTCAATTTAAGAGGTACAAATACATTCTATTAGGTAGTATAAATGCAACATTCGACCAGATATTCTGAGATTATAACTACCCAACAAATGTTATAATGCAGTTAACATAATTGCAATTACCAAACACAAAAGACAGGCAGCAGGCTAGCAGTAGTGCAAACCGGGGTTACAATTTTGGCAGCACAATGTCCCAATACTTAAGCCAAGAACTGTATAACTTTCCCAGGGAGGAGAAGGGGTTGGCCATGAACCATGATTCAAAATAGCTAACAAGATTGTGTCAATTGCAAACATTTGTCCAAACGCGTCGACAAATGAACCATAACGACCAGTGGCTTAAGTAAAGTTTTTTTGTTTTTACTTCAAAGGAGACATTGAAATAAGCATCTTTTATTGATTGAAGTTTTTTTATAAACTTGACCGTTTAGGAACTAGAGCGATCTGAAGTTGCGAGTTCTATCTTTGGTTAGGTAGGTTAGGTTAGTTTTTATATACGCCCGAAGGGCATACCGCCCAGAAATAGGGGCCCCGCGTAGCGGGGACCCGTCGACATTGCTTTAAACATGATTTTCCCCATCGAAACTTTCGAACCCTCATACCTCGGTTTCATTTACATTACATTTTCAAGTGTCTGGCTCCTTAGTAATCCCATGGCCGAACTCGCAACTTCAGATCGCTCTAATTCCTAAACGATCAAGTTTATAAAAAAAACTTCAATCAATAAAAGATGCTTATTTTAATGTCTCCTTTAAAGTAAAAACAAAAAACTTTACAAAAATGCAAAAATAAATTTTTTCGTCGTAAATTTTAAATAAAGTCCCAAACGCCTTGTAAATAATCGGGCCCCTTTTGCTATACTCCGACCCTTAAGAGCCTACGCTAGCTGACGCGGACGCCCGCCGCGTGCGCACGCTCGCGGGTCCCGCTCCGGACACCCGCCGCGGGCCAGCGAGTCCGCGACGGGCGTCCGCGACGGGCGCACGCCTAACTTAGCGCTACCAGTATAATAAAAAGTCCGCGAGCGTGTGCCCGCCGCGTGCGCAGGGAGCGGACGCCCGCCGCTCGCCGCGCGGATTAAAGTCCGTCGCACGCGCCCGCACCAGTTAGCGGTGTTCATACCATTTCTTATTAGACGGGCGTCCGTTACGGATAATCCGCGTCAGTAGTATAATATTGGGCATTCTGGCCCACCTCGTTCGATCGGGCGAAAATTTCGCCCTCCTCACTCGTGTGATCCAAATGCCCAATATTATTTTGTGGATTTCAAAATTTGGGTTTGCGCAGAATGAAATTCATGCATGCATTCTGTCCCACCTTTTTCGATATCGAGCGATATTTGTGGATTTCAAAATTTGGGTTTGCGCAAAATTAAATAATCGCGCTAACGTGCGCGTTTCGCGACATGTAACGGAAATTGGGTTTGTGCTTAAAATAAAAAGATTATCTCTCGCATGCGTATTGAACAAATAACAAGTCGTAACGTAAATTGGGTTTGCGCAAAATGAAATTCATGCATGCATTCTGTCCCACCTTTTTCGATATCGAGCGAATTCGTCCTCCCCACTCGTATGATCCAAATGCGTGACATTATTTGTGGATTTCAAAATTGGGTTTGCGTAAAATGGAGGTATAGATTTTATACATTCTTAAAGTCCAAGTTAAACTAAGAATATTAGTTGATTTCGTAAAATGCAAAAGCTTAAACACCTCGCACTTGGCCGGAGCGCAGACGCGTTTGTACAACTTGTCGTGAAGGTGATCAGGCTCCACAGACAAGATCGGGTCACCCAGGACGCTTAGTTCCCGGTGGTCGTATGACCGCTTTTGTGTACATAGTGAGTTTGCATCCTTCACCAGGGACGAGTTCATCCGTTATCTACCACCGCATAGTAACAGAATCCCTCCCAAATATTCGAGATAGTTCAGCAATACTCAGTGCAAGGGTGATCAAATCGAGCATCGAGATTGACAAGCTGGGACTTAGCACAACCAAGCCGGTAGGTCACAAGGAGTACTAAGACACTTATGCATTTGGTAAAGTTCTTACTATATATATCAACCTGAGTATAAAAACTTCAATAGCGTGATGTAGGTTTTAACTGGTTTTCGGTTGTATAAAACCAGTCTTATCATCATTTAAATTACGAAACTATAAGATGTTTTATAAACAATTCGTTAGTTCAACTGATTTTTGGTTTGTAAAACCAAAACGCAAGAAAACAACGCATAAATGTGCTCCAGTTAATTTTAATGCTATTGTAATGCCATCTATAGGAACGTTATATATTAATACATTTCTAAAAAAACATATCTCACTTTAACATATTGATGTAAAATCAGTTTTATTGTGTGCAAAATTAAGCTTAGCTAAAAATATAATCGCATGCGACATACAATGTTTTGCGTAATTGTAATTAGAACTCGAAGACCGGGCGGTATGAGATCCGCGATCACATTTCAACCATGGACGCTCGCTATTATTGTGATGATTTCACGCAAATGAACATAGGTGGCGTAGAATAACGAATATTTTGCTTAATCTATCGGAATTAATCGAAACCATTTGCAACTTATATGAAAGTGTAATGCATTCATTAAGCTATTATATTAGTTCAGTACTTAGCCTATAGAGGGCGCTTATGATGAAACCATTGTTAAATTCTTTATATTGGTAATATTTAATTTTTGTATTCAATGTTGGAATTACAATAAATTTACAATTACAGGTGTTTTCTGGATTAAGAAATCGATTTGTCAAGTTCGCTTGTTCGGGAAAATACTTTTTCTGTTTCCAGTACATTTGCGTAAATAATTTAAATTAATATATATATTTTTTTTCATTTGTTGATTTAACAAATATTCCTGCATTTTATTAATTAGGCATTGGTCAATTACGCAACATGTTTTTTTCAATCGATGTGAAGGAAATTGCACAACGCCGGTGGCCCCATTAAAAATATGCAAGAATATACATTTTGAGGGCTGGCACTATCGTAAATGTATCAAATAATGTTATAATTGGTAACAATACTTTTAATTGTGTCGAACATTTTGAATACATTTCGTTCATTAAACTTGATATAATTATTTTACCAGTGAGAAACCCTAGTTAAATGTTAACAGTTACTGGAATAAACATTCAAACTATCACAACATGTAAGCTTAAAGAAAAAAAACAATTTACACTACTTATAATAAAAATAATGTTAATTACCACAATATGGATGTGAAGATGGAATCTTCTCTCACTGGTTCTTCCAGTGCAATAGAAATAGCAATAATATTAAATTAATAATAGCGATATTAACTGCTTTATGCAAAATTACTCAAGTAACACCCCTGGCGCATGTAACAAAGTCATCAAGAATTCGCTATTTATTTGTCAACTTCCACAACTGCGTTCTTTTTGTGCTCCGAGACTTCCAGCTACCGCCACCGCTGCCCTACACCTCGTCCGCCAGCTTACCGCCCAGTGCATTACCACCTCCTGCTGTTTCATCTCGCTACTGTTAAAATGTGAGTAAGTACACTTTTTTCCCAAATAACTTTAAAATGTTTCAGTGATTTAATTATATCAATTATTTATTATTTATAGGTCTGATACCGAATTTGAAAGCATCGTTGCTGCTAACGTGACCCCCGTCACCTCAAAATTTGGAAAACAAAAAAGAAGTGCAGCAAATAGGTATATTTCCCGTTGACTTGTTTTCACTGTTAATGTATGTTTTTAAACAAAAACGATTAATAATTATCCATATATCCTGTTTTAGATCTGATTCAGAGGACAGCGTAAGCCAAGATAATCTCAAATCGAAAAAAACCATTAAGAAACGAAAATCATCATCAACCAGGTATTTGTTTTTACTATCTTATTCATTATCTTTTTAAAAGGTAATTCTAGTAAACCTTCTAACATCAAGGTGGTTGTACTGATTTAATTGTTTTTTACAGTTCTGCCGCATCGAAGATAAAAGGAAACCAAAACCCTCATGATTTGTTTGGTATATTCCCGGAAGATTTTAATATTACGCCGAAACCCTCTGTTTCTTCAAATGCGCTCGACTCGTCTATAATCAACCGACTGCCGACAGGAGCAACGAAACGAGCATGCGTTCTGAAGGGAGACTTCTTCGTGGAGCTGAAGGTGTCTCACACCGAAGACATTCGCGGTGAGTTGCCCGATCAGCGTTGGAAGAAAGCCCTTCTTGCAGTTAAGGCTCAAATCAACAGTGAAACACCACAGTGGAACTCGTTGCAAAAATTTGTTCAACGACTTCAAGAACTTTTTGTAGAGGCTGACGTTAAATTTTACTCTAACAACAAGTAATTCAGTATTATTTTAACGTTTGCGTAAAATGTCTGTTTGCTCTTATTATTTTTTATTGTGTTGTAATCTGAATAAACTTACATAAATATGCCTTTTTGCTCAGAGTGCTCCATCAGAGTAGAAAGAAAACAGTGGGTGGGTCACTTAAAAAGTAATAAACATAAAAATAATTCCGTTGTAGAACTAAACGATGAGGTTTATCAAATTTCCTCAGCTTTTAAAGGTCGCATATCGTCATATAGGATAATTGCTACTGATGATTTTAAAACTTGTTTACCTGACGTATTTTTGAACTCTTTGAAATGCAAATTTTTAAGAATTTTACAAAATGCGCTTCAAAAACAAGTGAGCCTTAAAGTTAATTTCGAATACTTTTGCAATTTTCTTTTATTCAAAGATGACAGGCAAGAAATTAAGTCTTTCGCAACAAAAAATTTTTCTGTGCATCAAAATTATGATTTGGAGAAGCTTTTTCAAAAATTCTTTATAACTATAAGAAAAAAGGTAGAGGAATTTGAAGACCGCGATTCTGGTTGGACATTTTTATCAAATTTGTATTTAGAAATAAATGTCAATAAATTTGATCCATTAAAAGCGTCATCTTACGTGGATTTGCCTAAATTAATAAAAAATAAAAAGGCTTGCATAAATATTCGCAATAACGATGACTATTGTTTTCTCTGGTGCATTGTTGCCGCCATTTACCCGTCCTCACATCATAGTGAGCGTACATCGTCGTATCCCTATTTTAAGACTGTTTTAAAAACTGATAATATGAGTTTCCCTGTCACCTTTGCTGATATTAAGACATTTGAATCCGATAATACTGATATCAGTATTAATGTGTATTCTTTAAAAAACAATCGAACTGTTGTAGGACCTCTTTACAGGTCCGAGTACAAAAGGAAACATAGGATCAATTTACTTTTAATCGAGCGCGGTAATAACTCGCATTATGTTTTGATTCGTGACTTGTCGCGTCTTGTACGTTCTCAAATTACTAAGCATCATGGTAAACTTTATTTTTGCGAAGACTGTCTCATATTTTTTGTATCAGAATACAAATATGATATGCATGTTTGTAGTGGAATTGCTACTGTACTTCCAGATAAAGGTACATATCTGCAATTTAAAAATTTCGATCGTAAACAAGACGTACCATTTGTAGTGTACGCTGACTTTGAAACTATTCTTGAACCTTACCAGGGTTGCGAGCAAGCACCATCGATTAGCTTCACCTCAAATAAACAAATTCATAAGCCTGCAGCTTTTGCGTATTACATAGTTTGTTCTTATGACGGAAGTCTGAATCGTTTTATTCAGTATCGCGGACCCGATTGCGTATCCAAGTTTTTAGAGTACTTGTACAGACATGTAAATGAAATACATGAGATCTTAAATAAAGAGGTTCCTATGATTTTCGACGATGAAGATGCTTTAGCGTACAAAAATGCAAAAAATTGTCACATTTGCAAAACCCCTTTGTTTGGTGATAAAGTTAGAGATCACTGTCATTTAACAGGGTTTTATCGCGGAGCGGCCCATCAATACTGTAACTTACGTTTTCGAGTGCCTAAACTTATTCCTATATTTTTCCACAATTTGTCTGGATACGACTGTCATTTATTTATCAAAGAACTGGGTAAATGTTCTGGACCTATAAAAGTAATACCTAAAAATAAAGAAAACTATATTTCATTTACAAAATTTTTAAGGTTATCTAATGATCAGTATGTGCAAATACGGTTTGTAGATTCATTTAAATTTCTAGGTGCTAGTTTAGAAGAGTTAGCTAAGGGTTTATGTAGATCAGAGTTTTTCCACTTAAGTAACTTTTATCCTCGATTAGAAGAGTTTAATTTATTACTACGCAAAGGAGTATATCCTTACGATTATATGACCGGCTGGGATAAATTTACAGAAATTGAGCTACCTGAAAAGAGTTCGTTTTATAACTCGCTTTCTGCGGAACAAATTACAGACTCTGACTATGAGCACGCTCAACGTGTATGGGAGACATTTCAAATAAGAAACATGGGTGAATATACAGATCTCTATATTAAAACTGACGTTTTGCTTTTGTCAGACATATTTGAAAATTTTCGAAAAATTTGTAAGATTCATTATGAATTAGATCCTGCATTCTATTTAACCGTGCCGAGTTTGTCATTTGACGCGATGTTATTGAAAACTGGCGTAAAATTAGAGTTGATATCTGATTTAGAAATCATTCGTCTTATTCAAAAAGGCATTCGAGGCGGAATTTGCATGTGCTCTACCAGACATGCTCTTGCTAATAATAAATATATGAAAACTTATGATGACAGTAAACCCGACTCGTTTCTTGTATACATTGATTGTAACAACTTATACGGATATAGTATGAGTCATTCATTACCCATATCTGATTTTCGCTTTCTAGATTCTGAGGAAATAGAGCAATTAGACTTTATGTCAATTTCAGACGATGCAGAATTTGGATTTATTCTTGAGGTCGACTTAGTTTACCCTAAAGAGTTACATCATTTGCATAACGATTATCCCTTCTGTGCACAAAAATTTGTACCTCCAGGAGGGAAAAATTCGAAATTAATCCCAAATTTGTATGATAAATATGAGTACGTCATTCATTATGTACATTTAAAAACGTGCTTGCGTAATGGTTTGACTCTTAATAAAATTCACCGGGTAATCACCTTCCGACAAAGCCCCTTTTTGAAAAAATATATAGATTTAAATACAGAACTAAGAAAAAATGCAAAAACTCCATTTCAACAGAATCTTTTTAAATTAAAAAATAACGCTGTTTTTGGCAAGACTCTCGAGGATAGTGAACGACGTGTAGATGTTAAGTTAGTAAATCAGTGGAGTGATGAGAGAAACTCTACAAAGAAGTTTGTAACAGCAAGTAAATTAATAGCACGACCAAATTTTCACAGCGCCACGACATTTTCGGATAATTTAGTCGCTGTTCAAATGAAACCGGAGAGAGTTGTCTTAGATAAACCGATATACATAGGATTCGCGATACTCGAGCTTTCTAAGAGTCACATGTATCAATTCCACTACTCTGTAATAAAACCTTATTATAATGAAAGTGTTTCTCTCTGTTATACAGATACTGACAGTTTCATTTATAATATTAAAACCACTGACTTTTACGACGATTTGAAAAATCAGTTTATACATTATTTTGATACAAGTAATTATAACAAATCAAATGAGTTTCAGATACCCTTGATAAATAAAAAGGTTCCGGGATTATTTAAAGACGAGTTAGGGGGCGAGCTTATCACTGAGTTTGTAGGGCTACGTTCCAAGTTGTATTGTATCAAAAGCGAAAATTCATTACTCAAAAAAGCAAAAGGAGTAAAAAAGCCTGGTGTCCGAGAATTAACATTAGATGACTATAAGGATGTTCTGTTCAAGAATACGGTTATTAGGAAAAAAAATATATTATTTAAATCTATTAAACATGAAATCTTTACGCAAACTGTTAACAAAATTGCGTTATCCAGTAAAGACGATAAGCGACTTACATTAAAAGACAAAATTTCAACTAAAGCATGGGGTCATAGATCGATATTGTAGTTTTTATAAATTATAAGCGAATGTATTCAAATCTCGTTAAATAAATTGAATTGTAAATCTACAACTTTACCAGAAATGTATACCGTTAAAATAAGTAATATGTTAGTATTAAGAAACAATTTATGATTATATGTTATGTAAATACCTATTAGTACTGCTATTTGAATAAACGTACATATGCCTAGTGCAATTTGTGTTTGGATTTTTAATTACCTAATTACTCATAAATAATTGGTTCTCCATTTCACAAGAGGTGTATGTTTATTTTTATTTTTTTATTTAACTCCAAACTAATTAGTGAGCTATTTGTGAAATGAATGAACTTTAATTTATATGAGTAAAATACAAACCTATTCATTAAAATGATTTATATTTCTTTTTTTAATTAAGTGAATTTATTAGCTAAAGAAAGAAAGACAGTTAAATGTTAAAAATAGATTTTCTTCAATGATAATCAAAGTTTGCGTGAAAATTAAAAACACCGGTATTCTAAAATTTATTGTCTTTCTAATTAGCCGATAAAAATACTTACTTAAAATGAAATATTAAAATTAGCATGTTTCTCAATCAGCAGGTTAGCTGCTGACGCCTTGTCGAGTCAGCTATGACCGCGTTATACGATACTGACTGAAATTGTTCGTCAATTGTGGTGTAATTTTGTCGATTCATGAATTCTAATCGTTATAAATAAAGGCTCATATAATACTCAGCCAAACATCAGTCTATCTTCAGAACGAAGTTACAAGTTTTTACAAGTTGTTACGAGCTTCATATCCTCAGCCCCGGTGTGGTAAGCAAACATTTGATATATTTATATATTAACAATTTATTCAAGTTAGACTCGATCTATTTATGTAAATGTTATCGTCTTGCATTTTTATTTTTATTTTTTTTGTCTACAAATAGCAAGCAAAATATTAAAATATTTATTTTGATTTATCTTGTTTCAGAATATGGAAGGAACACAAGACACTTTCCTATTTTCGCAATATGCTCAGGATCCATTGGAGGAATTCCTAGTGGAAGAAGAAGAAGACAGCGAGCTGGTGAAGAAACTTAAAAGCGGAATCCAGAAAAAAAATAAAGAAAAAAGATCAAAACGAAACTTTTCCAATAAAGTTTTTAAAAGAAGTGGTCACGACCGTCTGCCATCATTTATAATAAATAATAAAGCAGGGAAAGGTACGAGACTACTAAAAATACAGATAATTGACCTGAACAAAGACAGTGATGATGAAGACAAAGTGATGTTGAGTGCTCAATATTTGGCGGACGATAATTACGATGAAGTTATAGATCATGCCGAAAGTGTGATACATAAGATTTCAAAAAAACTGAGTGGATACAGTGCTAGTTTGTAGTTTTAGTTTAATTTTGTTGTAATTAACATAGTAAGTAAATAAATATAATGAAAATAACTTGTTGTTTCATTTTGCAGTTATTAATGGCCCCTTGCAGCTTTTTTAAATTTCGATATAACTTTTAAACTAGATTTAACAGTAATAGTACCTATCATATATTTTAACATTACTGGACTAAGAAAAAGCTGCAAGTGACCTTAAGAGTTTTTTTTTTACCGACACGTTTTTCTTCATCTCGACTGACAGCGATATTAATTCAATTTAGTGGAAAAACTTTTCGGTAATTGATAATTCTCTTTGAATAGGTGAAATAAAAAATATGTTTGTCAATAATATCATTTATTTTGAAATCAGATATGAGAATACAGTTCTAAATTATTTTCAAAGTACCATTTTTTAATGCATAATACATTTTTTAACGCACAAGTTTTTTTATGAATTAAACAATTATATGTGCCGCTGTTTTTACAATATTTTTGATGCATTGATTGAAAATTAGGAAGACCTTTTTCACCCAAGTCTATTACAGTACAATTATCACACAAATCTCTAACCCATTTAATTTTTTCTAACCCTTTTACAAATATTTTCTTATTTTCTAAGTGAACATAAATCATTCTTTTAAACTCTCTATAATCAATGAATCCTTCACGCCATAAGATACCGAGGTTTTTCTCTATCCATATAACATTACTTTTTTCTTTTTCCGATAAAGTAAAAAATGCATACGGAGGTTTTATTAAAAATACTTGCGTGTATTCATTTGTACTATACGCAAATTCTTTAAGAATAAATTCATTTGTAGATGATTTAAACCCCTGGAGATCTACAAACAAGCAGTCTGAGCTCATGATATCCTTCGGGTAATATTGGTCAACGGTTTGTATTCTACAATGCTATCATTCAAAATAAGACAGTAAGCCGCAGTATTACCGGGTATGTCCTGTTCACACTCTAATTCAACTCTCACATCTATTGAACCCGTTTTTAAGGTTTCGTTTTGCCGAGAGCAGTCGATAACAAACAGAGGTGCTTTATCCTTAAATTCTTGCGGACTTAGCAACGGCGCTTGACTGCGGTTATAATACGACTGTTGGAATTTAGCATACTGATCGTATAATATAGCGAATTTTTCAGCTGCGAAACTAACATTAGAACTTTCATACGGAAAATAGGTTGAATTTAAAAAAACTTTTACATCTCTTAAATGACAATGATCAAAGTGTGTCATATCTTTGTTAGTCATATTTTTTCTATCTGTTTTTAATCCGATAACAACATATCGTGGCTTTTCAATTTGAGATGAAGTTTTGATTGCCCAGGAATGTTTTGATGTTTTCGGTAAAAGTGGATACTCATAAAGATCCCAGTTTCTAAATGCTATCTGAATAGCACGATCTTTTTCCAAGCACTTCATTAAATTTAACCTTTCCCGATCAGAAACTTTTATATGTGGCATACGCCATACTATTTTAGATATCGTAATGTTATCTATATATTCATTTGTATTTAATGTAACGCTATTTAAATTAGTATTGGATCTCAAAAGAATAAGTTCATGCTTACAGTTTATAACTATTTTATTGTAATCCTCTGCAAAACCAAGAATCTTGTTTAAAGGAATGCATACAGAAAACGACCCATGCGTAACTTTTGTACCGTTGACATCCCAACCCCATGACTTTGACATTCTCGATTCATGTTCATTTAGAGATAAGAGAGATTTCATAGTAGTTGTAACTCCAGCATTTTTAATTTTGTCTATTTCGATTCCATTAAGCTCATATCGAATATCTTGAAACAAATGAAGTATAGGGTTATTAGTAAACTGAACACTGGCCACCGGTAGTTTTGTTTCTCTGTTGACTACTACCATGTTTCCCTCTATGTATAAGGCACTCTCAGAAGGTAACACGTATAGATCTTGTTGGTTTATTGGTATACGGATTTCATCATTAAAATTGAAACTTGTTACGTAAGGTTTGTAGGAATGGAATTCAAAACTTTCTATTGTGTTATCGTAGCCGAAAGTTTCTGTTAAGTTTAGAATACTCATTTTAATAAACCAATAGTTTTAAGAAATTCTTTATTTTCCTTGGAAAGCCTCGTAAGCTGATTTTTAGGTGTTCTTTTCTTGACAGCACAATGCGTACTAATAATTGTACTGCGCGAAACTAATCTTTTATTGAAATCTATCATCTTTTCCTGAGATGCAAATATATCTGGATCTCTTCACCGCGTAAATTGATTAAGTTATCGTTTATATCCAATATTCTTAACTTTAAAGAGCTTAAACTGTTTTGATTAAGAGGAAAATAAATAACGTTTTTAGGTGTTTCTATAATCCGATAGCCTGGTGGTACATTAGGCACAAACTCGTGAATAATATGACTTGGTTTTCCGTTAATAAATGAACCACTCACAATGTCACATTCAACTCGCACTATAGTTGTAGAGAGAATGGACACAGGAAAAGGAGACTCTGTTAATATATTAGCTTGAATAGTTTCTTGACCGAAACCTAGTAAGTTACCAATCGAATTTTCTTTATTAAAATACACATTTTTAGAACACAATATAGACGTCTTTAACGTATTATTATTACATGTCAGTGAAAATGAACATCCTTTCAGATGTCTTTTCAGGTAATCGTCGAGGTCTTGAAGTTCGTATGACCCTTCAGGAATTTCAACTACTTCATTTTGGCCATAATAAAACATATTATTTCTATAGTCTATATTAGGTATAGAGTTAAAAGTCGAAAAATATAGTAACCCGCATTCATATTCACCATTTAGTTGAAAAGCTGGTGAATGATTTGTGATCAGGGTAGAAGAGGTTCCAGTTATGGACAAAGTGAAAGACATCATGTGAATGATATGGTTTTTATTGAACAGAGATATTTAAACGGTTACTCCAAAATTGCTTTAAATATTTCAAACATAAATGACCGCAATTTACAGTATTAAACTTTTGATAAGTGACATAGTTGTATGAAATAATTTTATTTTTTAAATACTTTATTAATTCTATTGGAGGCTGAAGATCGCCGTAACTATCGAAATATTCACAGTAATTATTATCTTTGACATAGGCTACCCAGTGTGTCCCTTGGTTTTCAGAACTATCTAAATTAATAATTGCGCACTCTACTCTATTCGAACGCTTTGGCAAATTATCTCTCATATAAACGCCACGGAAATGAGGAATATCTGAAGAGTGTTTTAAAATATCTATATTAGTGAGAGCACGTCTGGGAAGCCTGTTGACTAGTTTTTTGAGTATTCTAAACACAATCCCTTTCCATTTCTGTACGGTTTAATGTGCAATCCTTTACCTAATGCAATAGATTCCATCATTTTGTTGTGACGTTGTGATTCGGTTAAGTTTTTCTTTGCAGCTTTGTAATCACCAACAGCTTTAGCTATCCCAGCAGCTCCTCCAGCCAATGATCCCAACGCAGAAAGTCCCGCAAAAATAGGTATCAGTGGTAATATACCGCCAGTTTTCGGAATCGGTATTAAACGCGGAATATGAATTTTACTGTTTCTAGTAAATACTTTCTTTGCGAGCGCAAGAGCTCGGGTGATTGTAGTGCCTTTATCTTTTGATTTGTTTCTTTTCAGTTCCTTCCGCATCTTTGTAACCAAACCTTTAAATGATTTTATGCCTGCACCAGCTTTCATTTTAGATTTCATCACTTTGCTAACTAACCATGAAGCAAGTTTTTCTCCTTTTCCAGCACTTTTCGACTTCAACCTCTGTTTAGCCATTTTATAAAGTTCTAAATCTGCGCGGTGTCGATCTGTTAGGTTAGAATGTTTATCATAAGCTATATCGTGTTTCATGCACGCGTCATCCAATTCATTAACTCCTTTATCACCTCTTAATAACCGTTTATGCAATTTAGTGCCTGGTCCGCAATAATTGTAACCAGGTAAGTGTAATTCAAAAGGCAAGTGATTAATTACACTGTTTAAAAGTCCTCTTCCTTTCATATCCTATATGTTAATGACATTTTTTGTGCGAGTAACTATATAAATATATTCATACAATGGCACTTCTATTAATCCAGCTGTTCTCACTATCATTAAGTCCTAACCACTTAACGTATAATTTATTCCCTTTTTTTTTGACCACCTTTTCAATGAGATAAACGTCCGGGTACTTAGTTTTTTGAAGTTCTTGTTCGTAAAATGTGCCCAGAATAGTGTTTCCTCGCTGATCTTCTATATGGTACGTAAACGGTTGAGTGTTACTGACTTGTTTAATAGTAAATAGCTCTGTTGACCAATTAGGCGTATAACTTTTATGGAAAGCGCTTTTATACTTGCTTATACGTACACGATCTCCCACATTGAATTTATTTAATTTATGATATAGATTTTGTTGACGTTTCTTAATATTGTTCTTTACTTCCGATTCATTCTCAAAATTAACATCATTTGGTCTAAATTTTGTTGTACTATGAAAAGTTTCATTATAAGATTTGACTATATCATCTAAAGGTTTTCCAACCCATTTATAATTTCCAATTAAACTAAAATATTTGTACAGTTTGTTTTTAAGCGTCTTTATTAACCTTTCAACAATTGATGCCTTTTTAATTGAATAAGTTGAATAATGATTTATTCCTAAAGATTTTAAATAACAATCAAATTCACTATTGTAAAATTCTTTTCCAAAGTCTGTCTGCAAGTTTCTAGGAATTTGGATTGCTGACTTTATAATTTGTTGAAATGCATTTTTAACTTCTTGTCTAGTTTTCGATTTTGTCGGAATACACCACGCGTACTTTGAAAATGCATCAATGACAACTAAAATATATTTATTTCCTTTATTTATTTTATGGAATTTTTGTAAGTCAATCAAATCTGCTTGCCACAAATCGTGAATGCCTTTTAAAACAACTGCTCGTCGCTTAAAGTTTTTACGAGCTGATCTGTGGATCTCGTTCACTACTTGTTCTTTTGCCATTGCTTAATTGTTTTACAATGTTATCTACCTCGTTTTTTGTATAAAAGTTCAATTTCAACTGAGTTGCGAGCTGATGAATTTGAGAATTTATAACTTTGATTAAAGAATCTAGATACTTCTTGTCATAAATGTTCTGAACGAGCTGATCGACGTACTCCTTATTTACTGCATCATCAGCCGACAAAGGATGAGCAACGCCTTTTAATCTCAGTGATTGTAAATCAAAATCTCCGTCTTCTGAACGAAGCAAAGCCTGACTTTTAAGTTCGTTGACTTCAGATACACCTGCTACACGTAAACGTTTATGAACATGGTGACCAAATTTATCTATGTTCATTTTATGATATATTTTTACGCCAAAAGTTCTGCTTCGACTAACGATAATAGTAAAGTAACTGCTTTATATATTAACATTGTTCACTAATCCCGCTTCTTGTAGTTCTTCAATAATAGATATGATTTCATTATCCAATCCTGTATTACCAGCATCACGAGAAGCTATAAGTAATTTTAACCTTTCTACTAATTCGTTTGGGTTATCCCAATATACATATGACACATCGTTTTTAACATTTTTCATCGTCGGTAGTCCTTCACCACTTACTGAACGTTCTTTAGCTAATTTAAAAAGAGGTCTTATTACATATAAATATTTCATGCCTTTGTTGCTTTTTATTGGTTTATTAGGATTAAACTCTCTTCTATGTGCATTAGTTTCTAATAATAAGGTTTTATAATTACATCTGTCATCCTCAGTTACAATATCTAAATCCGGTACTTTCTTATATAGCAGTTCGAATAAACCTGGCGTTAAATAGTAAGTATGACCATTTACTTTCAGTTTTTTGTCATTTGTAGTGTATACCGGACAGGTTCCCAACATTAGCTTGTCCCGTTCCGTTCGAATACCAAAAGGTATATTTAAGTTGGTAATATATTGCTTTTGAAATTTAGGATCGTCACGAGGAGAAGCGTAAGAATCAGTCGTCTTAAATGAAATATTATTTGAAGAATCCTGATCATTAAAATGTTCACTTTCCACTTCATCGCTTACATCACTTTCATTATCTTTTGATGTCTCATCCTCATCATTTTTATTAACAAGGCTAGATTGAGAAAAATTCCTCACAACCGTTTGATCAGTTATAGATTCCTTCTTTTCTTCACTTGGGCTATATTTAATTCTTTTTACTAACTTTCCCCATTGCAATCCGTCATCAAAATCATCATCATTAGTATTGAAGTAATTATTCTCATTTTTAACTTTAACTATTTCATTAAGCGGTTCTGTAATTGGTTTTAAAACAGATTCCAGAATCATATCATTGTTTGTTTTTACATCGCGAATAAGTTTAACCTTCTTTTTAACTGCTTCGGCTGACCGGAGTATCTTTTCCTTTAGCACTTTATCTTCATTAACTTTCTCGACTTTCGAGCTCATGTCCGTTCTCTTTGGATTCATTTAATATAATAAACGATTATTCGAATACTATTCAATAAGTATGTACTTAAGTATATTAATCTACAGTAATGAATGTATCAAACCCCATTCTATAACATCCAGAATTTTTGTTACAATCCTTGTTTATAACCAAGTAGCTGAAAGGTGCGTTCCATACTTTAGCGCAAATTTCACGAAACTGCGACCATGACATATCGGTTCCAACGTGCTCATCATAAACATGACGTAAATTAACATCATCTTGCTTAAAAAGAATTATTAAATTAGCATTATCCCTTATTAATTGTTTTGGTACTTTACTGTACGTTTGATTTAAATAAAAGCTATCAATATTTTTATGTCTTCCCATTGCAAAGTAATCCCTTATGTTGTTTTGGTTTTCACAAGCCACATCATCAAATATCATGATTGAGTTATAGTTAGCTTCGTTTGGGCTAAGTATTTCTTCATTTTCACAATATTTTTGAAATGTAACCGTTGGAACTAACGCTAATACTTCTTCTAAAAATCGATACATAGGTTGGAAAAGGGTTTTTGAGTAAACATAAACATTTTGGTACCGTAACCCTTGTTCATGAAGTAAAAGACCAACCATTAAATTAGTTTTCCCGCAATTAGAAGGACCGCAAATTATACTGCGAATATTGTAAGGTAAAAGTTCACCATGACGTACACAAGGCTTATTGCGAGCTGAAAAAACAAGATCCAACTGCAAGCTCTGATTTTGTTTTACAAACTTCATATTTCTTCAAAATTTCTCAAGCGATGCATAGGTACGTTTTACTTGCATGAAAGACTTATTCCAATTAAGGGAAATCACGACTACGTTTTCACATATATATAACAATTTTGATGCGATTGTTTTTAGCTAATAATTCCCGTTGCAAACGTGCACGTTAACGCGATCATTTCATTTTGGGCAAACCCAATTTCCGTTACGACGTGTTATTTGTTAAATACGTATGTTAACGCGAGAGATAATCGTTTTATTTTAAGCACAAACCCAATTTCCGTTACATGTTGCGAAACGCGCACGTTAGCGCGATTGTTTCATTTTGCGCAAACCCAAATTTTGAAATCCACAAAATAATATTGGGCATTTGGATCACACGAGTGAGGAGGGCGAAATTTTCGCCCGATCGAACGAGGTGGGCCAGAATGCCCAATATTATACTACTCGCGTCAGCTAGCGTAGGCCCTAAAAGTTAATAATATTTTGAAATACTTACCAGTCTCATAGAAAACCCTCTGTACTCCATACATTTTCCATTTATCAGTGGGTGAAGGGTTTGACAAGTACCGATTAAAGTCTTTGGAGCCCTTGACTGGTGGCCAGTGAACTTCACATCGTCGCGGTGTAAGCCAATTTTTATTCATAATCGACAATGTGCCACTGTCAATATCCGAAAATTGTATGATAGCATACATTTTTTGTAAGTTAATTGAAAGAAACTCACTTCAACTTCCACTTTTTTGGTATTTCACTTCAAGAGCATTCATTTACGCGTCACGCGTTATGGAAAGGTAAGCGGGAAAGAAAGCATCAAACTAAACTAAGCAGTGTTGCCACTGTTGCAAGGACGCTGGACTGAGGCTCTACTTTGAAATCCGTAATTCGAACTTCGTCTATTGCTATCCCTTTTGCTCTCGACGCGTCACTAATTCGCAAGAAAGTGACGGGGTGATGCGAAGTTCGAATTGCTGGTTTCAAAGTAGAGCCTCAGTCCAGCGTCCTTGCAACAGTGGCAACACTGCTTAGTTTAGTTTGATGCTTTCTTTCCCGCCTACCTTTCGCGAGTCGCGGACATCGTGGTATGTTCCTCGATGGTTACCACGGGACCGGACCACTAAATTCGAAACTTCGAGTGCCGAGTCCCTGTCACTCTTCACACGAGGCTTAATCGAGAGAAAGGGATGGAGCTAACATAATTTCAAACTTCGATTTTCAAAGTGGGGCCAACGGCTCCAACGTCAGCAATGAAAGGCATAAAATGATTATTTTTGTCATTTATAAAGACTCATAAATAAAGTACAGCGCACACAATGTAAGGAAAATAGGTTTTAACCTATTTTAGGTTCGATGAAAATTGGGATACACCCATTTTTAACAATGTATGAAAATTTCAAAACCATTTCGAGGAATAGGCTTTTCAAATCGATCCCAGCAGTTAGATTAAAAAAATATGTTACAATGAATTAATTATATTAAAATTAAGAAATGACCTTCATTTGACCCCTAAACGCCCGTCCCAATTGCGCTGTATCAAGCACTTTTGTGGTTTTACATAAAACATATAAAACCTCTCCAATATTTTATTTTATAAGTACAATTTAGATATCTAGCTGACACCTACGTTTGAAGACAGCTGTTGTCTTGTCAAATTTATTTGTTTACAAATTGACTGTAATTCTTATGATGAAATTAATATATTAATGAGACCATTTCTCTTTTGAGTTATGTGTGATAAATGTTAATAATTTGTGTGGTAAGGTTTTACAAGAGGTTCAAAAAGACGGCATTAACATTTATTGTAGAAACTCATGATTGAAAGTATGGAATCCGCCTTTTCAACAAATTTAATGTGATTGTGTTAAGTAAATCTAGTCTAGAAACAAGGTCATGTAGGAAGTGTTGTATTAACTGAGGTCTAGGTAATAAGCAATGGTTGAATGCTTATATACTCTTAAATAATAAATTATATCATATTGCGACTGTTTGTTTACATTATGTTTCAATAACGTTCGTCTATTATGAGTTTGAAAACAGATCACAGATAATAAAAAATCGTCTTTCTAAATCTGAAACGAAGTATACCCGTCTTTTGTAAATATCTACGTCATCTTGTCGTAACAAGTAGGTAAGGTTACTTTAATTTAATAAAATATTTTAAATATCAATAATACATTTAATCATGAAATGCTTCAAATTAGTTTCTTATAAAATGCTATTCTTTCGAATGAAAATGTAAAATCAAGCAGTTATTTTTTTTGGTGTATCCCAATTGTTGCATATTTTATTTGTAGACTTTCTATGTACAGTTTTCGAAAACGTTTTTTTTCTAGAAACCAGTAAATCAAGTTCTCCAAAAAACCGAGCTAAAAATGTTTTTGGTTGATGACAATGCATTTTATGATCTTAATATGTAATATTTTCACTTCATTTATCAGTAACAATAAAAAGAGAGTTATTTTGGCCACCTTTGAGTTATACTTAATATCAATGTCAAACTTAAAACTGAAGTCGGCTTTTGTTGAAAATATTGTGGTCGCCGACTTCAGTTAGACTAACCTAATAGGATAGGTACTTAGTAGTAGGTACCTAGTAGAAGAAGTTATTTTTTGCGTTTTTGAAGGCGGTTTTTTGTTTTTTAAAACATTTATTTTATTTTACACTTTTTAGTGATCATAATAAGCTTATGTAGTCCCACTTCTTAGTTGATATATGAAACTTTAAGACATTTCAAGCTCGCCGCAAGCAACGCCGCGGGAAAATCATAGTCATTTTAAAACAATTAAATGTTCTTCGTTGTAGTCGCTCAACTATCTTAATCGAGATATTTTATCGTCACCCTTGAAATCGGTACCGTTGAGGAGTTCCGGAGGCCATCTGTGGTCTTCATCATACTAAAATCGCTATATGTTTGCATACAATATTTGAGGAGTTCCCTCAATTCCTCACTGATTCCTTCATCAAATTCAGATTTGCTGGCAATGGGACCACCTCGGAAGTATACTCTATCAAACTAAAAAAGAATTTTTAAAATCGGTCTACAATTAACGGAGTAATCGGTGAACATACATAAAAAAAAATACATACAGTGGAACGTATAACCTCCTCCTTTTTTGAAGTCGGTTAAAAAGAGAGTTATTTTGGCCACCTTTGAGTTATACTTAATATCAATGTCAAACTTAAAATTTTTTTGTTAATGGTTAACTGTACTTTAAAAATACTAGAGTCTGTCTAATGAATGATGAACCGGGCTTTTATTTGACTGGCAGGTCTGGCAACACTATTAAAATGACGTTTTGACATTGACAAACAAGTCGTTGTTGGTTCGAGTCTGTCAAATTAAAGTTTTCTTCTCGAAATTGAAAAAAAGCGCGGGAACCCTTAAAGTGGATAGGCGGAACTTTAATTTCTCCAATAACTTATTCTTGTAAATTTGTGTTTTTGTTTGTTTATTTGTATAAAGTGTACATTTATATTTTGCTAACTTTAATAGTAAGTCGTTGAGACTTCAAGGGGCTTCGAAATGAAGTCCAAGAAGCGAAAAAAAGAAAATCCTGCTCTTGACGATGAAGCGAAGCTGTCCTCTTCCTCAGAGTCAGACTACTCTGACTCCCTTCCTTCACTGGAGGAGGATGCGGACAAATACAAACCGTATATGCTCACAGATTACCATAGGCGTTATCCTGAAGATAATTTGGCAGGGAGTGAATATGTGGTATTTATAGAAAGTAAAGATGAAGACAAACCGTTGGGAACGAGAGATATGATGAGCCTTAGCTCCATATTTCAAAGATTTGTTAAAGGCATCAAATACCTAAAGAAAATAAACAAATTCAAAATAGGTGTAGTCTTTGACAAGCCTAACTTAGCCAATGCATTTCTAGATAATGCATCGTTTCATAAAGATCAAAGCATCGCAGCATCCATACCGGCATCATCTACAGAACTGACGGGTGTAATTTTATCTGTCCCTGTGGACATGTCTAATAAAAAAAATTACGAGGCCCTTTCAGTAAATACAAAAAAAATAATCAGTGTAAGACGCATAATGAAAAAAGTAAAAGTTGATAATAATTTATCTTTCCAGCCGACTCAGACAGTTGCTATAACTTTTGCCAGCTCGACTTCTCTTCCCGATTTTGTCTACCTCAAGATGTGGAGGTTGCCAGTGCTGCCCTACATCCCCCCGGTAAAACAGTGTTTCCGGTGCCTCAGGTATGGTCATTTAGGAAAGTTTTGTAAGAATGCAGAAAGGTGTTCCATTTGTGGTGAGGGTCATGGTTTTAAGATTTGCACCATCAGTGTCGATAAAGCAATATGTGTACATTGTAAAGGGGATCACATTGCCATATCTGGTAAATGCCCTGTTAAACAAAGAAAAATTCAAGAGAATAAAGACAAGGTAGCCCCTAGACCTTTCTCAGTATTATTTAATGAAAAAAAATTCCCTACTTTACAAAAAGAATCAGATCTGACTAAAATACTAGCTTCAGACCAAAAAATATTGAGCATACTTACTGAATCTCTCATTAAAATCATATCCCTGAATAAAAAAGAAAATTTGTCCATCAACTCCAAAAACATAGCTGAAATAATAAAAGAAACTTTACAGTCTAAAAATAAAACATCTTAATTTTCACTAACACATATTTATTAAACATTATGCAATGGAATGCAGAAAGTATTTTGCATCATAAAAAAATATTTAAAAAGTTTCTTACTGACCATCAGATTCACATAGCAATCTTATCAGAGACCTGGTTAAAACCTCACATGAAATTTAATATTAGAGGCTATACAGTTGTGAGAAATGACTGTGGCAATTCTCACAACGGTGTAGCTATTATCTTGCACAATAGTCTTCATTTTCAAAATGTCTCAACGTTTTATGATGATTCTCTTCAAAATGTAGTTGTGAAATTACAAATACATAATAAATTTTTATCTATAGCTAGCATTTACAGTCCATCAAATTGTACTCCAAGATTTTGTAAAAATAAACTTAATAATCTTCTAAAAGGACTATCTAGTCCTATGATTGTGGCTGGTGATTTTAATGCACATCACACAGTGTGGGGTTGTGGTAATATTGATTCTCGTGGCAGAGATATCATGGATGTTATGGAGGAGAATGACTTAGTGCTCTTGAACGACGGAAGCCCAACAACAATAGGTTCAAATTGTAAACGGCCTAATGGTCTTGATCTCACAATGGTGTCATCCTCATTGGCAATATCCTGTGAGTGGTCAGTTTGTGACACTCCTCTTGCAGGATATCATCTCCCAACTGTAACAAAGTACACAATTGCTCCATTTAGTTATATACCAGAATCAATTAATTTTACACCTAAACATATAAACCCAAAATTAGTAGATTGGTCTAAATATAAACAGAAAGTCAATGAAATGTTAAAAAACTTCACAATGGAAATATCTGATCCTGTAGATAGTTATAATAGTTTTTGTTTGATCATATATTCTGCTGTTGAGAGCTCGATCTTTCGTCCTAGAGCTACTCGTCTTAGTACTGGTTCGGAGAGTGAGGGTGCTGCACAAGGTAGGGGCAGGAAAAAAATCCTGCCTCTACCTTGGTGGAATGATAAATGTTCAAAAGTAGTAGATAGTTGTAAGCAAGCTTTTGTGACTTTTAAGTCTACCCCTTCTTTAAAAAATTTTATTGCTTTTAAAAGAGCACAAGCCATTAAGAAAGCTGTCATAAAGGCAGAATGTCGTGATGCCTGGGAACAGTTTTGTTCTTCTTTAAATAGGTTAGTTCCAATGAAGCAGGTCTGGACAAAAATGAGAAAATTTAATAAAACATATTCCTGTAATAAAAAATATCTTAACTTTGAATGGTTGCATGACTTCATACGTAAATACACACCTGACACTGTTGAGAATACTCCTAACCTTTCTTCCATTGGTAGTTCAAATTTAACAGAGTCTTCTTCATATTTAGTCACTAATTTCAGTATAATAGAATTGAATGCTGCTCTAAAATCAAGGAAAGATACAGCTTCTGGGCTTGACGGGATGTCATATAAAATGTTTAAGTTCTTGAATACTCAAAATCTGAAGTTATTTTTGAAAATTATCAATATGTTGTGGCAATCAAACATAGTTCCTCTTGAATGGAAAATGGATTGTTTTGTTCCAATTCTTAAACCCGAAAAAGATCCTTCCGATGCTAATTCCTATCGGCCTATAACTCTGAGTTCTTGTGTTGGCAAAATCTTTGAGCAGTTACTCAAGCAGAGATTGGAATTTTTTGTAGAACATAATAATATTCTACCTAGTAATCAGTTTGGTTTCCGTCGTGGGCGCTCTGCTCGAGAGAGCCTAAGTCATTTGAGTCTAGACATTAGTGATGCTTTACACGATAATAAAGTCTTAGTTGCTGTTTTTCTTGATATTGTTGGAGCTTTCAATAATGTTAATCTGCATGTACTGTCTTCCATCTTAGTCTCTCTTCAGTTTCCTGTAAAAATAATAAATTGGATTTTTAATTTCTTACATGGCAGAGAGATCTTTGTGAAATATAACAATAATCTATTTGGTTCTAGATTTTCCTATAAAGGGGTCAGTCAAGGAGGAATTCTAAGTCCTCTCTTGTTTATCCTATACATTCATAGGTTGAATATAGAGTTAGGATCTGAGGTGAATAACCTTCAATTTGCAAATGATTTAGTGGTCTATTGCTCAGGTGATAATATTCAGGAAATTAATATAAAATTAAATTATGCTCTTTCAAAACTGAAATCTTATTTTGAATATCTGAATTTAGATATCAGTTCCGAAAAAAGTAATGTAGTTATTTTTACCAAACATTTAACCAGGTCGGTAAAAGTGAATTATGATGGTAATTTCCTTCCCATAAATACAATGACTAAATTTCTTGGAGTCATTTTTCAAAATAATAATAAGTGGAATAAATATGTTGACTCTTTGTCAATCAGAGCTTTAAAAGCTTGTAACATCCTGAAATCCTTATAAGGAACTTACTGGGGCTCTGACCCTAAAATTTTACTTATTTTATATAAAAGTTTGGTAAGGAGTCATTTTGAGTATGGTTTTGTATGTTACTCTGATAAACTTAGTTTGGTAGATAAATTGGACAAGATACAAAATAAGTGCTTGCGGACTGTAATGGGCACCATGATATCAACTCCAATAATTTCTATGCAAATTGAGGCAAATGTTCCTCCATTATTACTTCGTTTCAAATTTCTCAAATCAAAATTCGTTCTAAAGATGTGCACATTTAGAAATCATCCACTTATCGCTAAGTTAATTAATGCTTATAATCATCATCATTCTTCTTTTCTTGTTCAGGACTGGCCTGAAATGATGCATTTAAAATCAACCTATAATCTTTATGAAAATACTCGTTTGCCCTAGATTGTTTACATACGGTGACCGAATTCATAGGTTATAACAAGGTTAGTATGGCATGTTAATTTTGATACTTATTATTTCTATATCATCAATCCAGTTTCATAGAATGTATACCTTTTCTGTTCTACCTATCTTCTGAAATTGGTATTTCTTTTCCATTAAGAAATTAAACGATGTATTCTTTTCAGATAAGCTGGACGTGGATGGTGAAAAACACGGTTTTGAAAAATCGGTCAATAAGCAAGTTCCTACATCAAGAACATTATATGATGAACTTAAGGAATCTATTGAATCTCAGGAAATTGTGAGACAATGAGACAAATATTACTCAAGTTGAACAGATTTGAGTATAAAAGAATAAAAAAGAATGATCTATTCTCATTTTTTTAAAGTGATTTCATCTGCTTGTATGTAAGAGAAATCTGTCTTTTTGTCGTCTCTCACCCATTATATTTTAAGAAGCGAAGTGAGGCCTTGCAGAGACAGACTAGGGAAAAGATTATGAATCTTTTATATAAACCTCCAACCCACAAGTGCATTTATAAAAGAAATGTTTTTAATATGTGCATTGTTATATATAACAAACTACCCATAAACCTGAAAACTTTAGAAGGTAACGATTTTAAGCGCTCGCTCACAAAATGGCTTCTGGACAAATGTTTTTATAGTGTTAAGATGTACCTCGAGCATGATAGGAATTAAGTTGACATTATATTTTAATTTTATATCTTTTTAATTTCTGACTTATTAAATTCATCTGTTATTTATAAACATTTTGCACGCCTGCATGCAGGCTGGATACACTGCACCCAAAACATGTAACACCTTTATGACTGTATTCCAGCAAATAAACGCATTTTGATTTTGATTTTGATTTGATTTCTGATATGGCTGAGACCAAAACAGAACAGAATAAACCAAATCCTCTTTAAAAAGCAGAAGAACTATTAATCAGCACAGCACAGGGATCTGTACTGTTTAGTTATGCTGGTCGTTTCCTATGGTTTTTGAACACATTAATGAGGATTTAATAGATGTAGATAAAGAAAATTATTTCTGCTTGTTCCTCTACAACAAAAATCATAATGCAGGTTTTACAACATGTGTGTAGGTAAAGTACCTAGTATATTGCAGCTGTACATAATTTGCCATTTAAACTCTCATGATCCTATTATTATGAAACTCTTTAATTATGTACTTAACAGTTGCATAAATTACTATTTTGATTTCCATACCATTATTCTTTGCTTAACTTACATAAAGTTTGCATTATAAAGATGTATTGGTGTCAAGATGTCATAAAGATTTGGCATCAAGGTAGATTTTACTTCATAACCCCATTTCTAAACATTGAGTAACGGTGGTATAGCTATACAACGTTTGGTCCTTATCTGTCAGTGTGACATTTGAATTTGACCAATAAGGACAAAGCATTGTATAGCTTATAGCTATAGCACCGTTACTCAACGTTTATTAGTAAGGGGGTAAGTAAACAAGTTGTAAATAATGTGTATGGTATTGTGCCAAGCCAACTTTGTAGAAAGCAGATAAATTTTCTATTCAATTGAGATTATGTAAATTTGAATCTAACAAAAAATCATGGGATCTTAATCTTAATCATAAATCCTAATTAATTGTGTAACTTAACTCAGTATAATTTTCATTGCAATGAGGTGTGGTAGTTTGCACACATAAGGTACAACAGTAAACTGAATTTGAAAACTGTCAGTTTAACGTTGCAAATGTATGCAATCAAAATATGCAGTCAGGGTGTAACGAAGGGGACCATAAGCTATACAAACCATGTATGTATCATGTAGTGTATAGCATATGCTAAAACAAGCATAGGTATATTGTCAAAAAAAGGTTTTCTCTGTGACCAACCATTACCAAAATAGGAGGATGGTTCTTCGCTCGTCGTCTACGTAAGAGTGACTGGTATAGGCTTACTTTTTTTTAACCGACTTAAAAAAATAATAGTTTCTCAGTTTGACCTGTATGTATGTATGTATGTATGTTTGTTCGCGATTATCTCGCGATTGGCTGAATCGATTTTGATGCGGTTTTCAGAAAAGTATTTATTACACTTAGGAGGTTTTAGTAACTACAAGCTTTTATTTAACTTGCAATGTATGTATGTACCTATGTATGTTGTCCGGGTATGGAATCTTGGAAGTTTATTTTGACCCACTTCTAGTGGTCGGATTGATTTGAAATTTGGTATGTGTAGGTATGTAGATCCGATGACAATGCAATAATATGTCACCATCGGGCTGGTTTGATGATGGAGTCGGGAGGTGGCGACAGGATCTCTTTTGTTCTCTTTTGTTTACATGACAAAAAGATGCTTAGTTTAGCATAATTTACACGATACATTAATACAAAAAACATGTGTTAATATAGGTAACACTTCATACACATAAATAAATTGAAACTATTACAAATTGTTTTATTTACTTATATTATTTTTTGTGAGATAGACGTAGAAATATGGATTATGTTATTTTAGTGTCGGATAAGGTACGTCCAGATTCTAACCCTAAATTGACGTCATTAAAATGCCCACTTTACGACGAATATTGTACGTCCGGATGCTGACTTAAAATTGACGTTAGTAAGACGTTACTTTAGTGTCGAGTAAGGTACGTCCAGATACTGACTCTAAATTGACGTCATTATAACACCCACTTTAAGACGAATATTGTACGTCCACATGCTGACCCTGATTGACGTCAGTGAAACGTCCACTTTGGGACGAATATTGTACGTCCGGATGCTGACCTTAAATTGAAGTTAGTAAGACGTTACTTTAGTGTCGAATAAGGTACGTCCAGATACTGACTCTAAATTGACGTCATTATAACGCCCACTTTAAGACAAATATTGTACGTCCACATGCTGACCCTGATTGACGTCAGTGAAACGTCCACTTTGCGACGAATATTGTACGTCCGGATGCTGACTTAAAATTGACGTGAGTAATACGTTACTTTTGTGACCAATAATCTACGTCCGAATGCTGACCTTAAATTGACGTTAGTAAGACGTTACTTTTGTGACCAATAAGGTACGTCCGAATGCTGACCCTAAATTGACGTTAGTATGACGTTCGCTTTGGAGAAATAAATGACCGACCTTAATATGACCTATGAGTGACGTCGACTGAAGGTCATTGACGTCAGTTTGCTACCTGGGAGTGGATGTGGCAAAACTTAATTTGTCACAAACTTTTTAAATAATTTCAAAGAAGTATATAATGTTGAATTTGATGAAATAATTTGGTGTTATGATGAAATGCAACCCCTGTACAATCTAGAAAATGTAAATTATAGTCAGGGAATACCAGATTTTTCAATATTTGATAGGAAGAAACCTAAGTTTCTTATAATAGATCATCTGATGAGAGAATCAGATGGACGAATAGTTGACATTTTCACAAAAGATATCCATCATAGAAACTTAAGTGTTTTTTATATTACTCAAAACATATTTCAGCAGGGGAGAGGCCAACGAGATATTTCACTAAATACAAGCTACTTTGTATATTTTAAGAATCCCAGGGACAAAACCTAAATACGCTACTTGTCACGACAAGTTTACCCGGAAAACCCAAAATTTGTAGATGAAGCCTACAAAGATTCTACTAAAGAACCACATGGTTACCTCATGATTGATTTGAAAAAAAAAAAAATGACATGTCGTTTTAAAACAAAAATATTTCCGTTTGATGGACATTGCACAGTGTATGTTCCTAAAAAAGGGTTTAAATACGACAAAAATCAACAAATTTTAGTCAGTTCTACATGATGCATGCGAGAGTAAACACATATAAACATTTACTTGAAGCATTGCAGTTGCTTAAACCAAAATATCGCACGGCGTTACTTAAATCTTGTGATGATGATGAGATCAACATTCTTTGTGAGTGCATTTATAACGTCCTAAATGGAAAAATTCCTTTAGAAAAAAAACTAAATTAAAAAATATAAAGATATCTTACGGAAATTAGTTTCAAAAGGAAAACATAAAATAAGAAAAACTTATAATTCAAAAGGGAGGTGCATTTCTACCTATTATATTAGGAGCAGTTTTAAGTGCCTTAGTTAACTCTTTATCATAAACAAAATGGAAAACACGAAAAAAATGCTATTAGTAGAATCAGATTTTATTGAAAGACTCAAACGCAATGAGAGCCTACCTGAAAATTCATCATCCCGTCTAGATGCTGAGATGCAAAAAATCCTTAAAAGTAAAATGAATGATCGTGAAAAGTGGACCTTATATTCACAAGCATTGCAACGATTTTTACATTTTATTGAAACAGAACAAAAACCATTTAAAATACTAATCATAACGGAGGGGGAGGTTCAACTCAACTAAGAAAGTAATGATCTAAAGTCAAAAGTGAACAAAAAGGAGGTTAATGAATATAATGAGTCAGTTGCAAATCCACCTTTACCAAAAGGAGATGGTACTACAGCAGTTACACCGATTGGTAAAACAAATCCAGAACCGATGCCAATTAGCCCATCAAAAATTATAGATATATTACCCAAATCATATGAGAAAAAAACTCGAAATTTGTTGGATTACATTATTTTAAGTAAACCAAAAATTTGGTGGAAGCCAACTGGTGAAGTTGTAATAAACAACCGCACCATTTCAAATAGTAATATTACTGATCTGATAAGTGACATGGTTAGATCTCTTAAACGTCCTAAACCAACAGGGTGGGAAGAGTTTGCATTACTTTTAAGAGATATAAGAGTTCCTTTAAGCTGCATAGGCAATCCTGCAAACTTGGAATTTATTAAAACAGCTTAACCGATTGAACCCATTACATTACCTGCATCTACAAGTACGAGATCGTCAACAGATAAAGAAAAAACAAAGAGCTACACCACTTACTACAGGACTACTTAAGCGTCATCATAAGAAAATTGATTGGGAAAAATGGCCTCCTTATTAGATATTAATAGGATCTACTATGATGTCTCCAATCCAGCTGGTTATAGTAGTTTAAATAATATAGCGAAGGAAATGAAAGAACAAATGAACAAAGAGGAAGTAAAAAATGGTTACAATCTCAAGATACGTACATAAACCTATTCATAAGCGAATCACCAGAAATAGATATATCCTATCTAACTTTAATGAACTCTGGCAAGCTGATCTAAGTGACATGAGTAGGTATAGTCAATATAATCATGGATATAAATATATTCTTTGTGTTATTGATGTGTTCAGTAAATATGCTTTTGCGAGAGCCATGAAAAAGAAAGATTCATCAACAGTTAAAGAATGTTTCGAAAGCATATTTACTGAAGCCAACTCTGTTCCTCGTCATAATAATATACAATCTGATAAAGGTACAGAATTTGTTTCAAAGGTGGTGAGAGATTATTTTAAGAGCAAAAACATTAATTATTATACCACTAATAATCCCGACATTAAAGCAAGTATAGTAGAAAGGTTTCAAAGAACTCTTAAAATGAAAATGTGGCGTTACTTCACTCATAATAATACATATAATTACACTAATATTTTACAAGATCTTCTTCATTCTTACAACCATACCTATCATTCTAGCATTAAAATGCGACCAATTGATGTTAATTCTAGTAATATTATGACCGTTTGGAATAATTTATATTTTTTTTACAAATTTCATTGGAAACCCCAAAATTGAATGTAGGCGATCATGTTAGAATAACTAAATATAAACATGTATTTCAAAAGGGTTATGAAAGTAACTGGAGTGATGAAATATTTATAATTAATTCAATTATTAATAGATAAGCGCGAGTTGTTTATATGTTAAAGGATTTGGAAGGCGAACCCATCATTGGTACATTTTATTCTAAAGAGTTACAAAAAGTGACTTACCTCCCCTCCACAGAGTATAAAATTGATAAAATAATACCTTCGCGTCATATTAGAGGCATAAAGGAAATACTAGTGAAGTGGCAAGGTTATCCCAATAAATTTAACTCTTGGATACTCGCATCAAGCTTGAAAAAAATATGAATGAAAATAGTTTTTATTTAACTTTGTTAAGCAACAGTTCAACGGATTACTATACAGACAACACAAATGCTCATTTTCTAACTAAATTACCTAAGAACATAAAATGAGAAGGGGAGTGGGTAGTTGAATTAGTGGAATTTCAATACCCGTGTTCCATGTAGATGACGGTACGTTATACGACCAATAGTGGACTGCGATTTTAACGTTAAAATAAATAAAACGATCAACTTTTTAGTGGCAGTAGTGATTTATTATTGTTTATTACAGTCTAAATCCAATCATTTATTGTGCCCGTGTTAATTGGTGGCGTTATATTAATCGTAGGGCTGAAAATAGACACTGCAGTGACGAAAACTACCCTCGTTAACATAAAAAAAAAAACAATAACAATGTTTAAGTGCTCGGCCTGTGCAAAATACATGACGCGCAATGATGGTGCCGTATGCTACAAATGCAGCTGTCAGTACCACCTGGCATGTGTGGGAGTTTCTACGGCGGCGGTTATTCGAGATTGGAAGTGCCCGACGTGCAAAAGGTCCCAGCCGACAGACAACCGGGCCGAAACGCCGGTCAAGAGTCTCCTTACCGAGACCGCCCCTGCCCTGTCCGCCGCCGCGAAGCCCGCCGCGAAGCTCGCCGCAGTTGCGGCAGCCGCGAAACCAGCGCGCGTGGGCACGCGGACCTCGCCTGCGCCCTCGCCCAGCGGCGAAGCGGAGGAGGGACAGTCGGCACTGGGTCGCGAGATCCAGTTATTTCGAGAGGAGCTGCAGGTAGTCCGGCAGGAATTCCGGGAGTTTCGGCAGGAGTTCTTCGACATGAGGGCGAGCCTGACGGTGTTCACCGGGAGGCTCGAGGCATTGGACGGGCGCGTCGACGATTTAGAGCGACAAGTCGCAAATGGCACCGTGTCGGTGGCGCACAAGGCCATGGAGGAAGCCATCGCGACCCTCCAGATGGAGCTGCGCGATCGTGACCAGGAACTTCTCGCCAATGACGTGCAGATCTCCAACGTCCCGGAGGAGCCTGGTGAGAGCTCTGCAAGCCTGGTCAAGCGGATCTGCTCGGTGGTTGGAGTGGAGCTGGACGCGCGTGACGTGGTTTACGTGCACCGGGCGGGTCGGGTGCACGAGGCGGGTCGGCTGCGGCCACTCGTGCTGCGCCTGGCGCGACGAGCTGCTGCAGGGCGCGCGCGTGCGCCGGGGCGCCACCACGGCGGACCTGGGCCTGGCCGCCGCACCGCAGTTCTACGTTAACGAGCGGCTCACTACTGAAAACCGGCAGCTATTCCAGCGAGCCCGCGAGGCCGCGCGTGCCGCCGGCTGGCGGTACGTTTGGACTCGCGACGGCAAGATCTTCACGCGGCAGGCTGACGGCAAGCCGAGCCACCGTTTACGTCGCCTGTCCGATCTGGATATTTTTGGGCCCGTCGTAGCGGTCCAAAACGTCACTTAGTTGTTTGTGTTTCCCTGTTTCTATGTTGTGGAGTCCTAAAACGATATAACGAGTGTTTATTGTTTGTTTTGCCTTGTTCTGCGTTAATAGTAATATTTGTTAGTTGTAAAACTTGCCTTATTGTTGTGGCCTTCTCGTTTGTATTGTGTTGTTTTTGGTGTGTCGTCGCAGGAGTGAATCGACCTATCATCCACGTCTTGATACATTATTCATTCTGGAACAATATTTTATTTATAAACTTAACTATGTATGTAACTATCACTTCACTCTATAAGGTATTATATCACTTTTTCTTTTCGAGTAATTTCACTTTACTTACATGTATACAGCCATCCATTTGTTATCGTTGTAATATGCTTAAATCTTGTAATGTTCCATTGTAACAATTTTAAAGTTAGTTTATTTAATGCTTCCCTCGGTACGGGGCACTAAGAATTGATTGGGACTATTACTGAGACTGACGCAGACATTGTTGTGATCAATGAGACTTGGCTGCGGCCCGGGGAGGACGCGCGCGCGCCCGCTGTGCCCGGCTACCGACTGAGACATGTGCCGCGCCCGACCGGGGTTCGCGCGAGAGGCGGCGGAGTCGGGATGTACTTGCGCCGGGGCCTCAGCGCCCGCTCCCAGCCGCACCCGCCTGCCCCACTCGTCGAAAAAATGTGGCTTAAAGTAACAATTAACTGCAAACACTTAATTGTAGGCACGGCATACCGCCCTCCATGGCTCAATGTTGACACGTTTTTTAATGCACTGACTGACTCGATAACTTCGTTTAATCACTACGACCGATTGATTTTAGTTGGAGACTTTAATATAAATTGCTACGACCGAAATGACTTTAAATTTAAATGTTCACAATTTTTGGAGACTGTTAACCTGACTCAACACGTACGCGACCCGACTCACTTCACGAGCCACAGTGAAACGATGATAGACCTTGTGTGCACTGACGCTCGCGTTGTGACTGTGGACGTGAAGCATATCCCGGACCTCGGGGCACATGCTTTCGTCACCACTGAGCTTGACATTAAAAAACGGAAGCTGACGCCGACGACCATTACGGACCGACCTCTAAAAGATATTTTCACTTCTCATGATGTTACTTTAGTCTGTGCACATCGGGACTAAAGTTCCTTTTTAATCTCTAGGGATTAAATTAAAATTGTTTTAATTTACTTTGGAATCCCCTAAACATCCAATCACGGTGTTTGTGAATGGAGGATTTATTGCTAATTTCAGTCTTTTTGGATAGACCACAGAATAAAGGCTAAAGGCATAGAAGCCGTGCAATAAGATGAACGTTGCACTAGCTACTTGTCTCTACTTTATAGATTACATTTTGATAAGAGGAAAAAAAACAAAACCTAGGTGTCTTTTCTTCTTTAATCTGTCATGATCAGAAGGTGAAGAAACGTCAAATCAACGACCGGTCTTCTTTGGCGTTACTTTCTTCCACACTGGTCCAAATAACGCCTTGTGACGATCTCTTTCCAACTCACTATGAAAACCATAAGTAAAAAGAAGTCAACCATAATGTATTTTCTGTCTATTTAGTACGTTTTCTATGCCTCTAGTTTTTATTGTGGTGTAGACAATTTTTAGCTCGTGGAAATAACCTCAAAATGACAACTGTGAAAAAATATAAAATAAAAATGATTTAATTTCGTGAAACACGATTAATGATTACGAATATGAATATATTTAATTATATTAAGGATGAATTCATTTTATTATGCTTGGTCCAATTAGTTTTAAAATAGTTTTCAAGTTTGAACCTGTTGGCTAAATATGCAAGCATTTAAAGCGGCACTTCACAAAAAAAATACAAAAGAAAAGAAAAAAACCGCGGAACAAGTTTGTAAGAAACTTTCTTATAATCAATTTTATAAATGTGTATAGAACTTCGTCAGTGCTGGATTGAGCAAGCACGGGGTCCGTAGCAAATTCTATAAAGAGACCCCTGGCGGCCTGGGTTTGTTTTAGGTTACAGATTGTGGCGGGCTTATTCCGCAACTGAGCGACTTAGATATGCACCTATTTTGCGTGGGTGTTTGTTTTAGGTTATTCTGGTGGAGAATATCGACTGGATTATTCATCTTATCGTCAACCCTGATGCATAATAATATGAGTACTCGCATACGCATACTGATGTAAGTACTAGCATTTTAGAGTTTAGACGTGGATGCGCGGGGCCCGTAGCATTTGCTACTCTTGCTAGGTACGTGGCTAATCCGGCACTGAACGTTGTTTTTTTTCCTCGCATTCAAAGTGAAAAGTAGAGTGTTTAACGCGAGACTAAACAACCATAATGACACTCGAACTATAGCCACTCTCGCTCGCTGGCTCGCTCGCGTGGCTAAACATCTGGTGTCATTATGGCTTGTTTTAGTCCCTTGTTGAACAATCTACTATACCTTTTGTGACTTCTACCAAGACCTAGACACAATTGACTGGGACCAAATACTCCACCTTGACGATGTTAACGACATGGTGCGGCGCTTTAATGACCTTTTACTTGGACTTTTCGACAGACATGCACCTGAAAAGACGATCGTGGTGAAGGAGGCTCCCAAACCTTGGCTGACGGGTAACGTGAGGCTTATGATGCGTCTTAGAAACGCAGCTCATAGCAAGTACAAGCAAACGAAGTCTGACGCACATAAACAATACTACCTCGACTTGAAGCACCTTGTCGTTGAAGCTATCCACAACGAGAGGCGAGCCTTCTTCGATCACCGTATTAACAACGCTACGGACACAAAGACGCTGTGGAAAGACTTGAAGCGTACCGTTATACCCGACCCACACTCGTAACCCGACCTACCGACGCATTTCGACGACCCTGACTTAATAAACTGTCATTTCCTCAATACACCTGGGAAACCAGAGGTCACTATATCGGGTTACTGATGTATTGGCGAATTTTTTTTCACCGATTATCACTTCCCAAACAATTAATTGCAAATTTTCATTTCCCAATTATTCATTTAGCAACCGGACACTTGCCATATATATTTTTCCCAACCCTTCGTTTTGCAAATGTATGTTTGGTCATTTAATAATTTTGTCATTTATTTATATACCAATTTTTATTTAGTTGAATGATTTAGTTAGCATAGAATACAAAACCCAAACAACATTATGGCAAATGAATTGCAACTTTCTTTTGATGCACTGAAGATACTAGGGTACAGTTATAATTTGTAAAGTGGGTAGCTTAATAAATAACATGTTGTTATGATCATTCGGTCTCGCATTCACTGAGTATTTATTCTGCTGCTTGTTCAGTTCATTTGTTTCGTAGTTTATTACTAAAATGTGATTTTTCGATACAATGAGTGATTCTAATGACGAGTTTGAAACTTTTAAATCTACAAAAGGTGGTTTAAAGATATTTAAGAATGGGTTTTCATATGAAAAAAGTAGAACAGTGGAAGAAAGATACTATTGGTATTGTGAACTACGGAAAAACAAATTGTATAATTGCACTGCATCTTTAAGTTCTACTCTAAACGATGGAATCCATAAGATATTTAAAATCAATGAAAATCACAATCATGAACCAAATCCTGGTAGAAAATGTACCAGCGACGTTATAGAAAAAATGAAATGTGACTTATCGTCTGAAATTAAAATATGCAATGTTATACAAAATAACAAAGCAAGTGTGCCTTTAGATATCGTGGAAAGTTTGCCTTCAAATTTGGCTTTAAAACAAATGTTATATCGGCAAATAAGAAAAGAAAATGTAATAAAAGAACCTGATGATATATCTTTTAAGCTAAATGAATCGCTTACATCAATCAACGGCGTAAATTTTATAATTAAAGATCAAATGTTTGATGATGGAAAAAGAATAATGGTGAAGTCAACATTGGATTTGATGACAACTTTAAGCAAAAGCTCGTACTGGGTTTTAGATGGCACCTTTAGAATAGTGCCATCAATCTTTAACCAGCTGTATGCAATACACGGCAATATTTTAAGTGACAATAATAAAACATTCCCTCTTTGTTTTTGTCTGTGCACAAACAAAGATAAACGTACCTATGACGTTATGTTTGATTTGATTATGGAATATGGCCAGAAAAATAACATAGACATGACGCCAAAATCGTGTGTCTTTGAGTTTGAGAAGGCGGCTATTTTAAGCATAAAATCTAATTTTGAAGACGCAATATTACAAGGGTGTTTTTTCCATTTGGGCCAAATTGTTTACAGGTAATCATTTTAATTTATGATTGTTTTAATCAACTAACGCAAATATCTCGATATAACCAATAAAATCTTGATGGCGTGATAATATAACATATGTTTTTATTTATGTACTTATTGTATATAATCTTGTTCTCTCAGATCAATAATTAGAGAGATAGACACACACACACATTTATCATTATTAATTATTTCGACCAAAAGTGCAAAAAAGAGGGGTCGAACTCCGCAACTGCTCCGGCGCTGCGGGAAGTGCAGCCCCTTCGCCCTTGCGTAGCAAAGCAGTGGCACCAATGCTCGACTCGCACTGTACCTCTGATTTGCTACGGCAAGCGAGGGCTGCTCTCCCTCCGCGCCTCCGGCTTTTTATATACACTCTAGGGGTAGGGCAGACAAGACCACGTGGAATCGGGGTTGGCAGATTTGGTTCTGTAATTAACTTTTGGACCCCTCTATCTCAGTAACTATTAATCTTAGAGAAAAAGTTTACATAACAAAAGAAGCTTAATTTAACATATTCTACACGATACATTAATAAAAAATAGGTGTTATATTGATGTAATTTTCACATCCATACCTAAGTATGTCCTAACCCCCTTTGCTATATATACCCTAATCCACAGTTTCTACCTAAGACTCCTCCCGCTACGCTCGTCGTGGTACCTAACTTTTCTTTCTGTGTAACTATTCTTTTTAACTACCTTTCCTGTTACAGACAAATTCAAACGCAGAAATACGCGAAGAAGTACGCCACCGATATTAACTTTAATAAGCAAGTGAAATGTCTACTGGCACTTAGCTATTTGCCAGAAAATGAAATAGTTATATATTTTAACAAACTGTTAGAAAATATAGAAGACCCAGACTGGAAACAAATTGCTCATTGGTTTGAAGAAAATTATGTCAGCGGAACATGTAACACGCAGCCAAAATATCCTCCAAGTTTTTGGAGTTGTCATGTGGTAAATAAAATGAAAATACCTCGAACTTCAAACTCAGCTGAAGCGTGGCATCGTAAAATCAACATTATCATCGATAAATACTACCCGGGAGTGTACCGCTTAATTAAAGAATTAATAAACAACACTTTATCAAATTTGGGTGATATGGAAAGTATACTATTGGGTGCACCGCCAATAAATAAGAAAAGAAAATATTCAGATAAAGACGACAGAATTGAAAGAATTTTGGCACATAAATATGAATACTCAGAAGTGAAATTGCTAATGTGTATAGCAACAAATTTAAAATTGTAAGACATTATCCTATAATCCTCCTACCATATAATTGTTATCCTTACGGTTTACAGTTTACGGTTATGCGGTTTACAGGGCGGTGGGATGTGTCTATTATTTATAAATAAATACGTTTTCTGTTTATCTTTGATTTCATCTAAAATTCCTATTAACTCATTGGATAGTCAGGAGCAATGAAAACCGGTCACATTGTATATAATTTCCATAGAAAGTGACCCGTTTTCATTGCTCCTGCGTGTATTTTGTTAAATGCATAAATAAGCTAAATGAGTAGGTAATAGCGGTATTATTGTGTGTATGTGTATTATTATTATGTATTATTTCTCAAATTTCATTTACCAAAAAGGTATTTCTCCCCGCAAAAAATTACTCTCACCTATCCTAACTGATTTAAATATCAGTTTTGTTATTCTGGAAATTAATCGAACAATAAAAATAAGTACCTTTTTGGGAAATAAAAATTTGGGAAATGATACATATTTCGCCGAAACAGCAGGCACCGAGGTAATACCTAGGTTCCTAAGTATTAAGTATGCTAAACATTAATTTGAACACACATTTTTCGACCAATAATCATTTGGTTAAGTGAAACATTTGGCAAGCTATAAGTTGTCTTTATGAAGATTGCTATTGTAATATTCTACCTAATGATAATTTGACCAAATGATAGTATGCTAAGTAAATATATGCCAAAGAATGGGTTGGTAAAAATTCAGTTGCAAAAATTTATTTGGGAAGTGATATTTGACTAAAAATATTTCGCCCAAACAGCAGACTCCCCACTATATCCGACTTGACATTTTATGAATTCAGTAGACACGGAGACACGACTTTTACTCTTATGCCCACGACTTCGACAGCTGTCAGTAAAATTATAACTTCCATTAAAATGACTGCAAAAGGACTTGACTCGATTTCTATTGACATGTTGCATTTGACTCTTTCGAGGACCGCTAACATCCTGACACACATAATTAACACGAGTATTTTAACAATGACTTTCCCGACTGACTGTAAAATCGCTCAGGTGACCCCTTTATCTAAGATACCGAACCCAGTGAACCTGTCTGACCTCCGTCCTATTAGTATCCTTCCCTGCGCATCTAAGATAATAGAAAGGGTAATCTGTGATCAACTGTCGAGATACCTTGAGAATAACAGCATCCAACCTGAACTACAGTCGGGTTTTCGTAAGGGTCGGTCGACTGCTACTGCGTTGCTCGATGTAGTCGATAACATCTTACAGGCTCGAAATGCTGGTAAAAGTACTATTTTAGTTCTTTTAGATTTCTCTAGGGCGTTCGATTGCATTAGTTTGCCCTTGCTATTATCTAAGATGTCCTTTTACGGGTCTGACGTAGCTGCGCTTAGATGGTTTGACAGTTACCTGTTCGGTCGTGCACAGACGGTTCGATCCTGGGTCCTCTACTCTTTATATTGTACAGTGCTGACATTGTTACCAGTATAAGGAGTAGTAAGTCCCATCTCTACGCCGATGACTTGCAACTTTATACTTCTAGTACGTTCTCAGATACAGTCAACGCCGTAGAGAACATAAATGCTGACCTCGAAAGTGTTGCTTCTTGGTCGGAGAGAAATTGCCTTGTCCTCAATCCCAAAAAGTCCAAATATTTGGTATTTGGATCGAAGCGTCAAACCCGTAGAACTTTAGATAGCCTGGCAGCCGGGGATATTACTATCATGGGCGAACCGATAGAAAGGGTGGTGGAGGCAAGTAACCTTGGCCTGCTCATGGACAGCGAGCTGCGCTTTGAGAGCCACGTAGCTAAAGTCGTGAGTAATTGCTTTTACCGCCTTAAGGTTCTCTATAATATTCGTGATTACCTCAGTGTTGATATGCGTGTCCACCTGTGTGAATCACTTATATTATTACGTTTGACTATACTAACAGGCACTAAATCTTTGATTGATGTGTAGAATTAAAATGAACGATGTAATATTTATTTAATCTGTAACCTTTGGTCTATTTTTTCCCGACGTAGGTACTTAGTACATCTCGTTGTAATCGTAACAACGCAAATATGTAGTTCTTAGTTTAAACCTATACCAACTACACAACAATGAGCACATTTTTTTTTGGTGGGTACTCAAAAATGTGAGCCAACCAAGACAGATTTTCTCTTAGTTGACATAAAATCAAGACAACAGCAATGATACCGGTCACATCAAACAAAGCTGACAGTAACAACAGCAAGTTCCTTAGTGATTGAACCAGACTTAATATATTACTTCGTATGTACTGGCCTCTAGTACAAAAAAACGGACGATGAAATTGGTGCTAAATCTAAGAATCTAGCACCAAATCGTGACAGTGACATTTCAACCTCGCACCAAGTTGTACGTACTAGTAAAATCAAAAATGCCATATTGCGTCATAAGTAAGTGCAATAATTATACCTCAAACGTATCGAAAACCAAGGATGGAGTTTCTTTTTTCCGGTAAGCATTATTAAGTAATGTATTACTCGAGTTAAACCATTTTTTCAAGCATTCTTAATATTATTGTAAATACAGCTGTTGTTTGGTTACCCGGCCACGTTACGGTAGTTCTATGTAGTTTGACGTAGTTTATTAGCAATCTGATAGATGTCGCTACTGTTTCTTGGCCAAACATATGTGACATTTTTGTTCGGAAGACCCTATCTAGTTGTTTAAATCAATGGATTGAACTAACATCTTAGTTGATGCATCCAACGTCTTTTTTAGGCTCGTATGGGATCAAGACGGGATCCTGCCGTTTTGCCAAAATTATTTTGGTCAAATTTCATTACCCAAACAAATTTTAGCAAGTGTTTTTTTTGCCAATGCAATGTTCGGCATAATTATAATACGCAAATTTTCAATTGGTCAAATTTTCATTTAGCAGAGTTTTACTACGGAAACTGACATTTAGGCATTTGGTCTTTTAGCAAATGCTTTATTAAGGCAAAAAAACATTACATAATAAACATTTAGTCAAATTAATTGATATGACGAAACATATAAAGACAAAAATCGGAGTTTGTTTACAGTCAGAATTTATTACCGAATTGCTGCCAGGTAAGTTAGAACTTTGACCCCCAAGAAAACCGAACTGCTACTAAAACAGTAGGTTAGGTTAGGTTAGAACTGCGGCAATAATAACGAGCGAGCCGAGCGAGCAAAGCGAGCGTGCCGCGGCAGCGGCCGGCGAAGCGCCAGAACCGAACTGTTGCCAGGTAAATAAGTTATAGGTTAGAAATTCTACCGATAAAGTAGGTTAAGTTAGGTTAGAGCTGTGACCAACAAAAAAATATATACTTTGATAATAATTATAAAGAGAAATCAAAACAACACTCAATGACAGTATGATCCACGATCAGACTACATTGAGCGTCATTTATGATTTACTTCTTACCCTTATAACATAAAAACGTTGTAATTTAATTTGTATCTTCTGCACCATTGAAATAAAGATGGAAATTATTTGTCATTCATTCGACTCAATGAAAAACAGACTAAATAGAAATGGTAAATTGAATATTGACGATACAAATCATTATTATTTTATTTTGCGTAAAATATGTTATACCAACTAAAACATTTGACTAAATGAAATTTGGTCAAACTACCAGTTGGTAAGCGAGTCAATGCCTAAACATTCAAGTGCCAAACATTAGGTTTGCGTAACAATTATTTGTGAATAGTTAATTTGGCAAAAATTACTTGGGAAGTGAAAATTTGTCAAACATAATTTGATAAAACATAGGTAACCCGATCAAGACGCCTACGTGCAACAATCACAATCTTGTTAGAAGCAACCGATTTTTTTTAGTGTAGTTGACACCTTATTTTGGACTAAGTAGTTTGACTAAGCGTATGTCAGTTTGTTTACGTTATGTTCTAAGCTAATAGAGCTACGACGTACGACAAACATGAACTCATAATTTGTACAATCAGCCCAATGGAACCCTGACCCACCATAGAACGGTGTCACAGTGACATTATAAAACAATTTGTTTGACACTTCTTATGAATTGAATCATAACGTCTCTGTGACACAGTTCTATGGTGGGTCAAGGTTCCAATGGTCTGATAGTACCATGGATCCAACCTCCATTCTTTGTTTTTAGGGTTCCGTACCAAAATGGTACAAAAGGAACCCTTATGGTAGGACTTCGTTATCTGTCTGCCTGTCTGTCTGTCTGTATGTCACAGCAGGTTTTCTCAGCAACTACAAATGCTATCAACTTGAAATTTGGCATAGTTTTACAACTTGCTTGCCCGCATCTATTTGTAGTAAAAAAAATATGAAATTAATTTTATTAATAATTGAAAAAGGGTCTAGAACGGGGGGTTCAAAAATGAAAGTGGTTCGATTATAGCAAATGGGGTGTCATATGAAAGGTCTTAATCTGCACATTTCAAACTATTTTTTTGAAAATTTTCTGTGATGTACTTTTTGATTTATAACCAAAAATGTACAAAAAATGACCGTTCCCCCCCCCCCCCCCCCTTATCTCCGAAGTTTATTAATCAAAAATTCTGAAAAAAATCCTGACGTATAGGTAATTACTTATATTTTCTGGAAAAATAAAATGAAGTGTTCATTATTTACAGTTTTTGAGAAATAACAAAAAAACTAAGAAAATCTGTATTAAAATTTAGGCTAGTCAAAATCGACCTTATTGCCTGCAAAATAAAGCTTATAACAAAATGAGTATTTTCTTTTGCGGTTACCAAGCATATTATCTTCAATACGGAACCCTCGGTGCGCGAGTCCGACTCGCACTTGACCGGTTTTTTTTTAAACAAAAATTGGATTGGATTGGATTTTTTCATGCAGGTATTCACAATTTATACATTTACTCACGTTCCTTACCTCTTCGCCAATGTAACGTCCTAAGGTTTAGGATCAAGTAGGTTATTGGATAGGTAATAGAACCACAGTATTGTATTTGCCCCACACGCTCACGCCGCGACCCACCCACCGACCGCCATGACAGATTGTCACATCCAGTTGTCAGGCAGGAGGTGTTGCCAAAGGCAGGGCAATACACTACATTCCCCATTGCAATCCGTCATCAAAATCATTATAATTAGTATTTAAGTAATTATTCTCATTTTAACTTTAACTATTTCATTAAGCGTTTCTTTTATTGGTTTTAATACTGATTCCAACATCATATTATTATCAGTTTTCATATTAAGAATCAGTCTAACCTTAACGGCTTCGACAGATTTCAGTACTTTTTCTTTCAAAGTTTTCGCGTCATTGATTTTAAGGTTAATGTCTGATCTTGGTGGTTTCCTATGACACAATAAATGTTTAATAATAATGCATTATGTATTATAGTTAATCCATATGATAAACGTGTCAAAAACCCTTCTATAACTTTCAGAATTACGACTACCATCTTTATTTATAACCAAGTAACTATATGGTCGTTTCCATACTTCAGCACACAGTTCTCGAAACTGTGTCCAAGACATGTCGCTTCCAACGTGTTCATCATAAACGTGACGTACAATAATATCATCTTGATTAAAAATAATAATTAAGTTAGTGTTGTCCCTTATTATTGTTTAGGTATTTTACTGTATGTTTGATTGAAGTATTAAATTTGTTGTATCAATGTTTTGTATGTCTCCGCATTGCGAAGTAATCTCTTACACTGTTCTGATTTTCACATGCAACATCGTCAATTATGATGACTGAATTGTATTCTGCTTCATGAGGACTAACAATTTCGTCATTTTCTCGATATTTCTGAAATTTAACTTTTGGAACCAACGATAACACATTTTCTAAAAACCGCTACAGGGGTTGGAAAAGGGTTCTTGAGTAGGTATACGTAAACATTCCGGAAGCGAAGTCCGTCTTCATGCAAAAGAAGACCAACGATTAGATTAGTTTTTCCACAGTTAGACGGTCCGCAAGTTAGACGGTTCTCCATGTCGAAAACTACGATTATTACGATCTGAACAAACGATATTCAACTGCAACCTCTGAGTTTGCTTTACAAACTTCATAATTCTTCAATGCTTTCCCAATAGCCACGAGTTGCATGCGTAAAAGGCTTATTCAAAATGAGCATAGAATTTACTCGTTTCCATTATTAATCATTCATTTATTTATAAAAGTTGCAAATGTCAGTCTGAGCTTTGTGGAGATTGATCATAATGAATTCATTTTCAAATGCATGGATTGGGAGCCGGAGCTGCTAGTTAATTTAAACTGACAGCTTCGACAACTGCCGCGGCTGCCGGCGTTTGCAGTGACAGTCGCGGCGGCCCCGTGCCTGCCCACAGGCCGACGAGCATTACAAATAAATTGGGTGGTAATGTAATAAATATTATTCACCAGAATATACAGGGATTTTCCAGTAAGGAACTTGAAATTGGTTTATTTATAGATAGTACTAATATACACGTTTTATGTGTTACTGAGCATTGGCTTAAAGGTTACGAGTGCATGTTTAATTTTAATAATCATAACATAGTTAGTCTGTTTGCTAGGCAATCTTGCAGTCGGAGGATCTTTAATACTAGTAAAAAATAACATTAAGAGCGTAAAGATATTGTTATGCAGTCCATTGAACGACACATTGAAATTGCGTGTATTGAAAATGTTCTAAGTTGTGTTTTTAATAGTAAAAAGGGTATAATTGTGTGTGGAGATTTTAATGTTAATTTACTCGACAAATCGCCCATGTCTATCAACTTACTGAGCGTTTTTAGATCTTTTCATTTAGTAAATCTGTTTTATGAGCCTACCAGAATCACAGCAACCAGCGCAACGTGTATTGATAATATATTTAGTAATTTTGACTCTATACGGAAATCAATAATTAATATGTTAAGTTCGGACCACTGCGGTCAACAAGCTTCTTTTAAGGGAAACACTAATAATGCTCCTGATGCTCAAGATTTTATATTCAGGCCAATTCCTAAAAATCGATTGGACTTGTTTAATGCTAAGCTCACCAAACAATTAAATTATATGACGTGTACTCGGGATGATCCGGATAGCTTGTATTCTTCATTATTTCATTGTATTGTCAAGGAATTTGACGCCTGCTTCAGTTTGAGGAAGGTAAAAGGTCAGCAAGGTACGAAATTTAGTGACTGGGCTACACCAGAAATTCACGCAAAAAGGTATAAATTGTATGAGTTATATGCTACAAGAGCTATTGATCATAGGCCAGAGTTTCTAGATTACGTCAAAAACTACTCTAAAGTATTCAAACACATTTGTGCCGCCGCAAAGTCAGAATATTTTTCTAACAAAATCCGTAACTCAGATAACAAAGTTAAAACTGTTTGGAATGTAATTAATACTGAAACTGGTAGAACTAGAGTTAGAGACCCTCACTACAGCCTCCAAGTTGAAGATACTGTGGTGAACTCGGACCTAGATGTAGCTAAAGAGTTTGAGCGGTTCTTTACAAATATACCTTTAGATACCACTAAATCATTATCATCATCTCCTGATAAAGCTGAAATATTATTAAGATCAAATGTGAAGGAATGCACAGATGTTTTTAAATTTTATCACGTCTCTCCAAAAATTGTTATTAAAACTTTTAGGTCACTAAATATAAAAAAAACTGAAGATCTTTGGGGCCTCTCCGTCACAGTACTACAGTCCATCTTAGAGTTAACTGCACCATACCTAGCTGCTTTATTTAACAAGTGTGTGGACATTGGAGTGTTTCCCGATCTGATGAAACACAGTAGGATTATTCCCTTGTTTAAGTCAGGGGCAAGAACAGACCCCACAAATTTTAGACCGATTTCGATACTGCCAGCACTGAGTAAAGTTTTTGAAAAAATAATTCTTAACCAAATATCTTCACATTTTAGTAAGAATAAGTTGCTTCATAGTAGTCAATTTGGGTTTACCAAGGGACAACAGATGTCGGTTCTACCCTAATTAAATATGTATTTGATGCCTGGGCAGAATCACTAGATGTAATTGGAGTTTTCTGTGATTTATCCAAGGCATTTGACTGTGTTGATCACGTTACGTTAGTAAGGAAGCTAAGCTACTACGGTATTAAAAACGGTGCACTTGATCTTATTATTTCTTACCTTGCTCACCGAACTCAGCGGGTGGACATAAACAAAACGCAATCTCCTGGATCAGCTGTTGCTATGGGAGTGCCTCAAGGCTCAATTCTGGGCCCATTCTTGTTTTTGATTTATATCAACGATCTCCCTTATGTTGTACGCGACAAACATGAAATAGTTCTGTTTGCCGATGCTACTTCACTTTTATTTAAAGTAGGTAGAAAACAGGCAAATTTAAATGATATTAATGATACGTTGTCAACAACTGTTGACTGGTTTACAGCCAACAACTTACTTCTAAATGCCAAGAAAACCAAGTGCATGAAATTTTCTCTATCAAATGTGAAAGGAGTGAATGGGACTAGTATAAAACTAAAGGATGAGACAGTGGAATTCGAAGATAAAACAGTATTCAATTCAGCCCTAGTTGTTATTCTATCCTGTTTTGTGAAGTCCTAGAAAAAATGTATTTCTTGTTATTGTTTTTATGTATTGTTGTGTTTCGCGTAAGGCAAAATTTAACGTGTGCTCACCGTAGTTTAATGGCTTTCCTGTTTGAATTGTTTTTGTTGTGGTGTGTCTTCGCGGGAGTGAAAAGAATAATCCTTTTGCCGACTTTTGATCTCGCCTGGAACATAACAATAATAAGTATACTAAATATTTTATGTATTTTGTCTTTTCATGTATTTTGTATATCCATATATCGATATCCGCTTTCACTTTTTATTACTACAGTTATACAACTTTTTCTATCTACAATTTACTCGCCATATTATAATAATTATCACTTTATGTTTATGTATGTGCATAATACTTACTTGTTTACAGCTAGCCGTTTATAATTTTAACGTTTTTTATGCTTGTACTTGTGATGCCTCGTTTTAAAAACTTCAAAGTTGGTTTATTTAATGCTGGATCTCTTGGTACGGGACACGACGAGTTGATTGCGACAATGACGGAGACTGACGCGGACATTGTGGCCATAAACGAGACCTGGCTGCGCGCTGGCGAAGAAGGACGGGCCCCCGTGGTGGCTAACTACCGACTGCGTCATATCGCTCGGCCAGCCGACGTCCGCGCTGGACGGGGAGGTGGCGTGGGATTCTACCTGCGCCGGGGCCTCACCGCCCGCACCCTGCCGCACCCGCTGCCCTCGTAGAACAAATGTGGCTAAAAATAAATGTAAATAGTAAACATTTAATTATTGGCACCGCTTACCGTCCTCCGTGGCTTAACGTTGAGACTTTTTTTGACGCTATTACTGACTCAATTACTTCGTTCATTAACTACGACCGCTTGATTTTACTTGGTGACTTTAATATAAATTATTCGGATAAAAATGACACTAAATTTAAATGTTTGACACAATTTTTGACGACAGTTAACTTGACTCAACATGTAAGCGACCCGACACATTTCACAGAACACAGAGAGACGACCATAGACCTGGTTTGCACCGACGCTCGCGTTGTGACTGTAGACGTGAAGCATATTCCAGATCTAGGTCGACATGCATTCATTACAGCCGAGTTTGACATAAAAAAACGAAAGCCAATGCCAAAGCGAATTACTTACCGACCTCTTAAAGACATTACCTTGAGTGACTTCAACGACGACCTTGACGCCATAAACTGGGACCAAATTCTTGTGTTCGACGACGTAAACGACATGGTTCCACGATTTAACGAACTTTTACTCGGACTTTTTGACAAACACGTGCCTGTAACGACGATAGTGGTAAAGGAGGCCCCAAACCATGGCTTACGAGTAATGTCAAGCTCATGATGCGTCTCAGGAATGAAGCACATTCAAAATACAAGCGATCCAAGAGTGATGCTCATAAACAATATTACCTGGACCTGAAACATCTCGTCATCGAGGCCATCTACAGCGAGAAACAGGCCTTCTTTGCACACCATATCAACAACGTTACTGACCCAAAGACTCTCTGAAAAAACTTGAAGCGCACGGTTCTTCCAGACTCACAGACGCAGACTGACCTCCCGACGCTTTTTGACGACCCTGACTTAATAAACCGCCATTTCCTCAACGTCCCCGGAAAACGTGACGTAACAATATCTGACCTTACATTTTACGAATTTGGTAGGCACGATAGCAAGACTTATTCTTTCACTCACAATGTCTAGAACTGTCACAAAAATTATGACTTCGATTAAAACGACCGCGAAAGGACTTGACTCGATTGATATTGATATGCTACTCATGACTCTTCCGAGGACCTCTGACATACTGACCTACATAATTAACAAAAGTATTGAGACTATGACTTTCCCAACAGACTGGAAAATCGCTCAAGTCATCCAGTTACCAAAAAAGCCGAACCCTGCAAATCTGTCCGAACTCCGCCCTATAAGTATCCTTTCTTGTACGTCTAAGATAATAGAAAGGGTGGTCTGCGACCAGCTGTCGGAATACCTGGAGAAAAACAGTATCCTGCCTGAGCTGCAGTCGGGTTTTCGCAAGGGTCGGTCGACAGTTACTGCGTTACTCGATGTAGTCGACAATATCCTAGAGGCTCGGGATGCTGGTAAAAGTACCATTATGGTTCTTTTAGATTTCTCCAGGGCTTTCGACTGCATTAGCGTACCTTTGCTGTTATCTAAGATGTCCTATTACGGGTTTGATGTCACTGCGATTAATTGGTTTAGTAGTCACTTGTCCGGTCGTGCGCAGGCAGTTGCGTTGCGTAGGATGGATGGTAGTACTCTGTGGTCCTCTCCTTGTCCTGTGACTAGGGGAGTGCCGCAGGGTTCGATCCTGGGCCCCTGCTCTTTATATTGAACAGCGCTGACATTATTCACAGTATAAAGAACAGTAGATACCATCTTTACGCGGATGACCTGCAACTTTACTTCTCTAGCGCGCCGTCGGACACGTCAGCTGCCGTGAACGCAATTAATGAAGACCTCGATCGTATTTCCTCTTAGTCGGAGAAGAACTGTTTAGTTCTAAATCCCAACAAGTCGAAATATGTGGTTTTTGGGTCAAGACATCAAATTCGTAATACTCAGAATGCTCTGACTACCAGAGATGTTGCCGTCAGGGGTGAGCCAATAGAACAGGTGGTAGAAGCAAATAACCTCGGCCTTCTTATGGATGGCAATTTGCGCTTTGAGAGCCACATACTAAGAGTAGTGAGCAACTGCTTCTATCGCCTTAAAATTCTATATAATATGCGTGGTTACCTTAGTGTCGATTTGCGTGTTGACCTTTGTGAATCGCTTATATTATCTAGATTAAATTATTGTGATGTAGTCTATGATGGCTGCATTGTTGGTAGATCTAAGAGGTTGATACAACGTGTGCAAAACGCATGCGCACGTTTTTGTTTCCGCGTCCCTCCCCGCTCCCACATCACTCCCTACTTGAACGCTGCAAACCTGTTGAACATGCCTGCACGCAGGCGCCTACACCTCGCCACTCTACTGTTTGGTGTAGTACATAGCGAAACTCCACCTTACCTTTTTAACCGAATTAAATGGTCAAGAAGTGCGCGCAGGTATAAGGCAATCGCTATCGTGCCTATACACCGGACTGCGGCATTCAGAGGTAGTTTCAGGTTTGCGGCGTCCAAGTGCTGGAATGATCTCCCTCCTCCTATCCAAGGAGTGTCTAGCAGGTCCACCGTTAAGCGCAAGCTTAAGGGCTATTTGTTGACACTCCAGAAATCCTAGGCCTCATCCAGCACTTACTACACACATTATTTCAACCTGTTGCTTTTAAATTGAACCTTTAATTCATTTTCAGTTTTATCGAGGCTGTATATCGGTATTTATGTATGCGTTTTATTTTTTATTATTATTTTCCCATTTATTTTTCCACTATATGTAAGTATTATGTAAGTAGTTTACACGTATAGTGTAGTTTGTTTGTACAGTATTCCGTGAGTCACTGCCGGTACTGGCTGAAAATCAGCGCTGTAGATGTCTGACACGTCAGCATTTTGCTGAGCCAGTGTCCGTTTCACTGCCGCGAGGACACACATTTGCGTGCTATGTCTGTTACCCTCATTGTTTTCTTGTACCATTTGTATATTTGGGTGTCTTATGGTTGGTGAATAAATGCATTTCTTCTTCTTCTTCTTCTTCTATTTTTAGGTATTACTTTGGACTCAAAACTGCAATGGAATGCACATATATCCACCCTTGCTGGTAAACTTAGCTCTGCAGCTTATGCGGTTAAGCGCATCCGCCAACTTACAGACGTCGAGACAGCGAGACTGGTGTATTATAGTTATTTTCATAGTGTCATGAGTCATGGGATTTTATTGTGGGGAAAAGCGGCTGACATTCAGGCCATCTTTGTATTACAAAAGCGGGCTATACGTTTTATTTATCAACTGGGTTCACGCGTCTCACTTAGAGATAAATTTATATCTTTGAAAATATCATGTATGTACGCAAACACATACATGACTTTAGGCATAACCGTGACGTTCGCAATCTCAACACGCGAAATAAGGATAAACTCGTAGTCCCAGGTCATCGTCTTCGTAAAGTAAGTACATCGTTCGTGGGGAACTGTATACGCTTCTACAATAAGATACCTACCGATATTGTCAATATGCCGTTCAATAAATTTAAGTCTCGCATTAAGTGCTGCTTGATGGGTAAGGCATATTATGCTGTAAATGACTTCCTAGATGATAAAGACGTTTTTAAGTAGTGTAATTGGGGTTCTTCTTTTTTAAATAGTAATAATAGCTGAGCACTGGGCAGCGCTTATTGCAAAATACCTTTAAGCCAATAATGTAGACATTTAAAATTTAAGTTTAGCTAATGTTTACTTTTCTCGTTATAATTTTATTGGTTCTTGTGCACAAGACAGTTTTGAAATGAGAACACAATGTGATGTTTCTCGCCGGACAGCTACTTTTTATTGATATATTGTCCGGCAGCATGAGCATGTCATGCTCACTCAAAGGTCTTTGCTTACGGCGGCGTCGTTGAACGGATCGCCACCTTCCCGAACACATGGTTGAGGGAGGCGATGGCTGAGATACGCGTCATACTCGTGAACGGGTGCAGTCTGTGGGGTCCGGTCTGTTCACGCTTGCAAAGACCTGTTTTCCATTTAGTTATACTGTTCCTGACGTAGAGACCTCGTAATGTTGTTCTCCTAGTCAATATTTTTAATTTAATGTTATTGAACTTACATTTGTAACGATTTATTTGAGATAGTTTTTTTTAAATAATTATTTATTACTTTACCTTTTAATGTTACCTTGTAATGTTACTTTTAAGTATTATTGTATTTTATGATTGAAAAAAATTACCTTCTGCTGGAGTTTCTTGCGGCGCTTCTTCTCCGCAATGATGGTCTTGTCCGAAGCGCTAGTAGATTCACTACATATTACCGACGTGTAAAAGAGCCCTCATGTGGCCAATTTACTGAATAAATATTTTGAATTTTGAATTTGAATTTTGGGCATTCTGTTCCGCTGGAACGAGTTCGGGCGAGATTTCAAATAAGTGGATTGGGTATTCTGTCCCACTGGAACGAGTTCGCCCTCGAACAAGTGGAAGTGGGACAGAATGCCCAATATAAAACTATGTACTTATAAGCATGATTCTTATAGGTTTAAGAGATTCAAGCAAATCTAGGCCTTGCAACAAGTAGCTATTGAGACTAAAACCATTAGTGGTGGCCGCGACGTCGAAAACTAGTCTAAGTTTTTTCTTATTTGGGTTATCGACGCCGAAGTGGGGTAAATACCAGACTCGCGGTCCTTGTACTGGAACACGAGTGTAAAGTGTCCTTTAAAATCCACTTTAAAACTCAGGTTAATTAAACAAACTGAAAACAGCGCCCTCTCTGGAAAATATTAACAACTATTTAAACGATTAGATATTAAAATTTGACAGGTTAATTCTTAGCGACTAGAGGAAAAAAATGGGTTCACTTTGAGTTACCTAGATGGCGCTATGGAGCTAGCAAAAGAAATAAATAAATGAAAATAAAACAGGAGATCATTCTAATAAGAATTTAAGAAATAAATAGATTTTTTTCGTTGTTAGTAAAATAAATTAAAGAGAGAAGGATTGCACAAATTCTTTTGTAATGAGGCAACATTATAGTTGTAAAACCTAATAAAGAAGGATCGAATTGGCTGGAAGTTGAATACAAAAAAAATAACTATGACCGCTGTAATGCTAAGATGAGTAGGGGACAAATTCAAAGGATAATGAACTTTGTTTGTTACATGTTATGTTAGAATAATCATCAAACCTCGAAGTCGCGGTGGCAATAACGTCAATTAACTAGGGACTTCCTTCCGATATAAAATTTATCGATAACTGAATGCTTATTTGGAAGTGACACTTCATATTAGCTGTAAAGTTTACCTACAGAATAATTGAAAATTAACTAAAATGTGATGATTACTACCCGTCAATGTTACCTATATAGTAGTTTTTAGGACATTTTTAGGAATTTTAAAATTCAAATAAAAATCAACCTTTACAACAAAATTTTTATTTCATCAATTTCCATGCAAAGTAAACTAAAACCTAGGAGTACATTAACATCATTACATTATTTTCATTTAATCAATTATGAACCTTATATTAGTAATAAGTAACAAAGTATTTTATCTTGTGTTTAGTACTTCAAATATCATACAAATACGTCATACGTCATCTCATAGTCATAACATAACTATTGTCATAAGAAAGTCCAATTTATCGATGAAATAATATCGCGTGGAAGTCCCTAGCAAAATTTTATTCGTGCCACCGCGACTTCGAGGTTTGATAATCATTGTAGTTAGAAAGATAAATGTATTATCGCGGGAAAACTTCTGCACATCCCAGCTACGATATACGCAGGGTACGCTTGGAGGACGCTAATATGAGAAGGGATCAGTTCGATATGATGAAATAGACGCTGAAGTTTGATAATTGAAATTACTTTCGCGGTAAAGTTTGGCGCACCCAAGCGATCTTATACGCAGTTTTCATACAGAGGGGGCCAAAATTAGGGGTTTCTACGCAAGATCAGGTTCTCGATATAAACGCTGGTTAGGGTCGAAGCGGGGCTTTTTATTCCGGTCGTCGAAGGGGTGAGTTGATATTTTGCTGAGAGGTGTCATGTATCGTCCATTTTGTCTTGTTGGTTTTTATATATTTGTGTTGTGCTCTTATATTATGGGTGATATTATTTTGTGTGTCGCTTTATTTTGCGTTCGAGTAACGCTACAAGTTGACGATTATCGCTACACAGGAATGATGTAGTCGACTTTCTTTTTTGCTAGGCTTGTGAACATGTTTTAATAACTGGTGTTTGTGTGTTCCGGGATTATGTTAACATGTTTATTAACTTAGTTTTGTTTTCCAGAACTATGTAACGAAGCCACAAATGGTAGTCGGTTACGCAGAGCTCCAGGCAGTCGTAGTTTACGAAAATGAATACCTACACATTTTGGTTGTGAGTTGAGATCTGAAGATTTCCACAATCAGGAAATGGACGGTTTAAACTCATTAAATGAGTGAGTTAGGAAGGTACGCGTACAAGGTCTCTGACACCTTTATTCGGTACGGGCGGTAACGACCATAGGTAAAAATTTAGATATCGGATGAATTCACTTGGCACAGATGTATCCTAGGTCAAACTGAGCTGATTTAGCCCGGTAGCCATCAGCCACCCCCTGGTGGGTAGGGAGGGGGGGTATTCAAAGTTACACGCCGCCGCGCTTCAAATAAAAAAATATATCGGCTTCAGTTTACCTACCACCTCGAGTGTGGTGTCATTATCTGATAAACCATAGATGGGGCTTTCATTTTTGATATAATAATTACACTCTTTCATATAAATTTATTAATATACATAAAGAAGTTTCACAACATCAGCTTATCATTTTTGTTTCAATACACAATATTTTATAATATATGTATAATATTGTATTTACAAAAAATACTGTTGAAAAGCCCAATTTATGCAGATTTGAAAAACAAAGTTTTAATTTATATCATTAATTTAAGACGAGTAGGATAAATAAATATACCCGCGCGGCAGCGCGAATTAAGACAGCGGGCGGAACTAACTCAGACGAGAACTCGCCGCGCAGCCTGCTGCACTAGATACTATTGATATCACAAATTACATATTAAGTAAATAAATATCAAGGGACAATGTCACACCAATTGACCTAGTACCAAACTAAGCTCTAGGCTTGTACTATGGGTACTAGACAACGATATAAATACTTACATAGGGAAATATATACCTACTTAAATACATAGAAAACATCCATGACTCAGGAACAAATATTCGCGCTCATCGTACAAATATCTGCCCTTACCGGGATTTGAACCCAGGACCGCTAGCTTCGAAGGCAGGGTCACAACCGACTAGGCTAACGTGTCGTCAATATCGTAATTAACAAAATAAACTTACGGTCAATTCATAATAAATATGGATTTTACGACCGTCAGCTAAATAATATTCCGCCTACGGATGCCAGTAGCATCTCCTAAGAGCCGTCTACCAGGGTGTGCACGTATGGGGCTAAGCGATGGTGCCGATTCTTCGTCCGGCGGATTGGGGATGGGAACTACAATCAAAGCACAATTGGAAACCAATTCTGACTACTGCACCCGTTGCTGCTACAGCTTGTCTGGAATTAATTCGGTGCAAGAGCAAGTCACAGTGAGGTGTTAGATGCACGCAAAAAACTGTTAGTAATATACCGAATTATGCCACTGTGGTGGAAAATGTAATCATGGCATAAACGCTATCTTAATTTTTTCAGATAGACGTTGTATGATAAATGAAACTATGTGTAAAGGGATTAAGAATTTTATAACTTAATTACAGCATAAACTTAATTTCTAATAAAAATCAGTTCAAAAAAACTACTTAAAAGTAAAGCCCTCCATTGCACCCACTTGCGGCATCGTGCCGAGGACACTCGCAGCGTTACTCCGCTGCACCGCGATGCTCAGTCTTGGGGTAAAAAAGGAGCCTTGCCTGTGGTCGCCAGAAACGCTGATTAATTTATCTGACACTTCTTTTATAAATTTCTCTGTGTCAGATGACCATGGCCTAAAAGTTTCTATAGCAAGGGCAGCAACTACGTAATTTGGCTTTAAAAAAGCATATTTGCGGCACCTGATGGCTTGGGCGTGGTCTACGTTTCCTGGCTTGCGAGCAGAACCTTTGACATGAGACTTTGCTCGTGTATCAACGCAAGTGACGTCCCGCGCCAAGGGACGACCAAGATGCCACGGCACTAAAGTGCATTCGTTGGTTCTCTTTTCGTCTGAGGCAGACAGGCCAGTGGGCTCAAGCGAAGATGGGAAAGATAGGAAAGCCCGACTGATCAAAAAGGTTATCGATACATGTCTGTAAACTCGACCAGCACTGGATTGGTAACACATACCGTGGTGTCCTAGGTCGTCGATCGCATTTCCACAACAGCAACAAGGATGCGGCTCGTAGACTTTAAGACCGTGGCGGAGGTACACTGCTATCCTTAAAGTATAAAGATCTAAAAGAGAACCCCTTAGGGTTCGTGAAGGGAGCAACGGGCCTTCTCGAATAAATTTTGAGTATTTTCCAAAAGTTTGCGATGGCAAATTTTGACCGAAATAAGGTCACATGCTGCTTGGCTAGCTTTTTCGACTCGCAAATTCTCACCCTGGTAACAGACACGCCAAGCATCCTCTGTATCGGACAAGCACAACAACTAATAGCCCAAATAGCCCACCGTACTTTAAGGGGAGGGTTGTTTGAGACCCACGGGTGAGTGTGAGTGTGATGTGAATGTTCAAAATTTTGCTAAAAGTTATTTTTAAAATATTGACTTTGAAGTTCGATTTCTTTTTCACATAGACGTTGTATGATAACTATAATAAAATATATATTTGTTTAAAGCTGAATAAATGTTCTTTAAGATATTATTGATTTCTTTGCAAAAACTTCAGTATTTTCAAACATACTGACTATTTAAGAAAAAAACAGAAATCAGTTTTGATATTTTCGACAATATTATACTTTTTTTCTAGAAAACTGTATATTAAATGTCTCAAAAATGAATTTCTCATGCCCGTTTTATTAAAAATAGACACCACACACGAGGTGGTAGATAAATTTCAATACTTCGTGACGAATTCAAGTCTCAGTTAGTTCCGCCCGCTGTCTTAATTCACGCTGCCGCGCGAGTATATTTAATTATTCTACTCATCTCTAATAAATGATATAAATTAAAACTAAATTGGGCTTTTCAACCGTATTTTTTGTAAATACAATGTTATACATAATATTATAAAAGATTTTGTGTTGAAACAAAAATGATAAGCTGATGTTGTGAAACTTCTTTATTATATTAATAAATTTATACGAAAGAGTGTAATTATTATATCAAAAATGAAAGCCCAATCTATGGTTTATCAGAAAATGACACCACACTCGAGGTGGTAGGTAAACTGAAGCCGATATATTTTTTTATCTGAAGCGCGGCGGCGTGTAACTTTGAATACCCCCCCTCCCTACCCACCAGGCGGTGGCTGATGGCTACCGGGCTAAATCAGCTCAGTTTGACCTAGGATACATCTGTGCCAAGTGAATTCATCCGATACCAAATTTTGACCTCTCCATACATTGGGTGACACTACCGCCCGTACTATATGTCAGGCAATGCTGTTGGTAATTTATTATGACTTCTCAAATTCAAATCATTTATTCTGTAAGTAGGCCCTGTAGGCACTTTTACAAGTCTGAGTCTACCAGCGCTTCCAAAGAGACCACTGTTGAGAAGAAGCGCCGCAAGAAACTCAACAGTAAGCCGTTTTTTCCAAATAAATCACTTATTACAATACTAAACTTAAGCTACATAATTTAAATGTCACAGGGATGTACAGGTCCCAGTAGTAATAATAATTAAATATATCAAAATGTCGGATTAAAATAAATAATACAATTTTGGAGATGTAAACAGTCTCCAAATGTCTAATTAAAATTAAGAATTAAATATAATTAAAAAAAAAACACAAAACAAGGGAGATGTAGAAAGTCTCCACGGTCAATTTTGGAGATGTAAAGAGTCTCCAGATGTCAAATTAAAATTAAATACAATTATTAAAAAAAAAACACACACACACACACACACACACACACACACAAAAAATAAAATAAGGGAGATGTAGAAAGTCTCCACGGTCAATTTTGGAGATGTAAAGAGTCTCCAGATGTCATATTAAAATAATAGGTAATCATACAGGGAGATGTATATAGTCTCCACGGTCATTAATAATTGTAATACAAAAAAAAAAAATCTGTCCCAAGCATTGTCATCATTCATATAATCTTTAATACTATAATAAGCTTTAGAAATTAGTTTACGTTTAACGTAACTCTTAAATTATTTACTGATAAATGAGTAGGTAGCAGTACTTGGGAGCTTATTATAGAACCTTATACAATTACCCATGAAAGAGTTTTTTATTTTGTGAAGCCGTGTAAAGGGCACTGCGAGCTTATGTTTATTTCTGGTATTAACATTATGTATGTCACAGTTCTTTCTAAAATTACTGAAGTTCTTATGAACATGCATAATGTTTTCATAAATATTTTGACTGTATACGGTTAATATATTCGTTTCTTTGAACTTATCTCTAAGCGAGTCTCTATGACCCATCTAGTAAACAGCACGAATAGCCCTCTTCTGTAGAACAAAGATGCTGTTTACGTCAGCACCACTACCCCATAGTAAAATACCATATGACATAATACTATGGAAGTAACTAAAATAAACTAATCGAGCGGTTTTCAAGTCTATTAGATTCCGAATTTTATTAACTGCAAAAGCTGCAGAACTTAGTCTATTCGCTAATTTAGCCAGATGAGGACCCCATTGGAGTTTTGAGTCTAACGTTATACCAAGAAATACTGTATCATTAACTAAGTCTAATTTGTCATTTTTAATAGTTACAGTAGTTTGTCTATTTTTCACATTGGTAGTCATAAATTTTATACATTTAGTCTTTTTCTCATTTAGTAATAAATTATTAACACTAAACCAATCTACTACTTTTGATATAGCATTGTTTACATCCACATTAAACTCCTGTTGTCGTCCTAAGTCTCGTCGTCTCTTCAGGGCCCGTCCAAGTGGATCCGAAATCAGTTTGCGATTGTTGTGTGGATATATAGATTACCCTTGGCGTTGATCCCCTTATTTAAATATGTATTTATAAACCACCGTAGGTATTTTCCCTACCTGGAAGCCAACTAAAGGCTAGAAATAGCCGGTTGAAGGGTCTTAGGACTACACACAGGAAGTTTTACTTCCGAAATCTTGGTTATGTTAGGCCTTAGTTGGTCTAGCAAAGGTTTTCTTACACCGGAATTCCTTTAACACTACTCACACGTTTAACGTAACTGTAAAAGTCATTTTGGACTTTTAATTGCTCCAAAACAATAGATTAATAGGTGTTTAGGAATCTTAGGAATTAATTCAGAAGCTTTCTTTTACACCGTAGGAAGCTTTTAAACACGTAATGTGATTAGCTAGGTATATGTAGACAAAGTTTGTTATAATACGCCATCTCTGTCTATGTAACAAATAAAATTATTGAAGCTAGAAGATTTAAATTAGCCTTCTAAAACCAATAGGAAAATTAGGAACTAGTAATAATTAATTCATGTTAGAAAAGTAATCCTTTTAAACTAAATTCGAGTATCGAAACTTACTTATTGAATGTAATATTGATAATCTGTGGTTAGGTCTATCTATACCTGAGAGAAACATCAAATCCTAAAACCGTCCGTCCAGTTAGGAAATAAATAAATCGCTAGGCTGCGGAGCATGTATCTTGTCCGTTAAAACCGTGTTGGTATGAATAGGGACTTCGTTTAACATAAAAGGTATTGTAGTGGTTTTAAATAGCAGATAGGTAGAGATCTAAGTTTAAGAAGCAGTCGCGTCTAACCTTATAGTGATATACGTAGTCGGCTAACTAGGGAAACAACTACGTTAACTTGGAATTATTTGCTTTACCTGAGGTTTAAAGATAATGTGTAACTTATACCTATGACGATTTAATACTTACTACTAGAACCTCTTCGGAATAATATTTAGATAATAGAAGCCTAACTTTTCTTTTCTCAGGTTTTGAACCGTACTTATTTACCCTTTCTATGCTAGAAAGCTAATACTAATCCCGTAGACTAGTGATAGTTTCGTTATATGTTTAGATAACTTCAATGACAACAACCTTGTGTAAATACATATAATTAATTAATTACTTTTATTCGTTTGAGACAATTTTAACGTGAACTCTTTATCCACACAATCAGATAAAACATGTTTGCGGGCGTCTCCCTAGTTAGCCGCCTAGGTTTATCACTTTAAGGTTAGACGCGACTGCTTCTTAAACTTAGACCACTACCTATCTGCTAATTATAACCACTACAATACCAACACGGTTTTAACGGACAACATACATACTCCGCAGCCAAGCGCTTTATTTATTTCCTAACTAGACGGGCGGTTTTAAGATTTAACGTTTCTCTCAGGTATAGATAGACCTAACCACAGACTAACAAGATTACATTCAATAAGTAAGTTTTGATACCCTAGATTGAATTTTAGCCTAAAATGAATTTAATTTAAAAGGATTACTTTTCTAACATTAATTAATAATTACTAGTTCCTAATTTTCCTATTGGTTTTAGAAGGCTAATTTACGTCTTTTAGCTTCAATAATTCTATTTGCTACGTCAACAGAGATGGCGTAGTAGAACAATCTTAGTCTACATATACCTAGCTAATCACATTACGTGTTTATAAGCTTCCTACGGTGTAATAGAAAGCTTCTAACTTCCTAACTGCCCCTAACACCTAATAATCTACTGTTTTGAAGCAATTAATAGTCCAAAATGACTTTTACAGTTACGTTAAACGTGTGTGTAATGTTAAAGGAATTCCGGTGTAAGAAAACCTTTGCTAGACCAACTAAGATCTAACATAACCACAATTTCAGAAGTAAAACTTCCTGTGTGTAGTCCTAAGACCCTTCAACCGGCTATTTCTAGCCTACGGTGGTCTATAAATGCATATATAAATAAGGGGACCAACGCCAAGGGTAACCTATATATCCACACAACAATCGCAAACTGATTTCGGATCCACTTCCACGGGCCCTGAAGAGGAGACATGACAAATTACCCACAGCGTTGCCTGACATACCGAATAAAGGTACCTTGTACGCGTACCTTCCAAACTCACTCGGTTAATGAGTTAAAACCGTCTGTTTCCTGATTGTGGAAATTTTCAGGTCTCAACTCACAGCCAAAATGTGGGTGTAGGTATTCATTTTCGTAAACTACGACTGCCTGGAGCTCTGCTCTGGAACCTAACCGACTACCATTTGTGGCGTCGTTACAGAGTTCTGGAAAACAAAACAAGGTTAATAAACATGTTAACACAATCCCGGAACACACAAACACCAGTTATTAAAACATTCTCACAATCCTAGCAAATATGAAAGTCGCCTACATCATTCCTGTGTAGCGATAATCGTTAACTTGTAGCGTAACTCAAACGCAACATAAAGCGACACACAAAATAATATCACCTATAATATAAGAGCACAACACGGATAAATAAAAACCAACAAGACAAAATGGACGATACATGACACCTCTCAGCAAAATATCAACTCACCCCTTCGACGACGGGATTAAAAAAGCCTGGCTCTAACCAGCCTTTATATAGAAAAACCTGAGCATGCGTAGAAACCCCTAATTTTCGCCCCCGCTGTATGAAAACTGCGTATAAGATCGCTTGAGTGCGCCAAACTTTCCCGCGAAAGTAATTTCAATTATCTAACTTCAGTGTCTATTTCATCATGTCAAGTAACAAATAAAGCTCACTTTCGTTTGAACTGATCTCTCCTCATAAGCGTACCCTGCGTATATCGCAGCTGGGATGCGTAGAAGTTTTCCCGAAATAATACATTTATGTTTCTAACAACAATGATTATTCTAACACCGTGTTTTTCAAACTTTTTGTCGTCACGGCCCTTAATGACCATCAAAATTCCTTCGCGACCCCCTGAAACCTAATTTGTACGATTAACCTTAGAACCCAACTCTTATTTAACAGATTTGGAACGCACCCTTCTATCATTCAATCAGTCATGCGTTTTAGAACGCAAGCTATATTTATCACAAGTATTCAGAAGGTACTTATTGTTTCGCAGCCTACCTACCCCTTTTTAAATATTAAAAGGCAGCCAGTCTCTTCTAAGGTGTGCAACTGTTATTTTGGAGATTATTTCGCGACGAAATGGAAAAGTTTCTAAAAAGATCATCGATGCCTTCAACGTCTGGATTAACATCTGGAAGTGAGCCTAAAAAGAAGAAAAATAGAAAATATGACGAAAACAATTTAAAATACGGTTTTTCTGTTACGGACGACAAATCACAATGTCTTATTTATTGTGAAGTGTTATCTCGTGAAAGTGTGAATCCATCCAAACTACTGTGGCATCTTACTACTAAGCTCGAAGATTTCAAAGACAAACCGTTGGTTTTTTTTGAGCGAAAATTTAAGGCGTTGCAGCAACAAAAACTAATTTAGTACAGGTAAACATAATTTTCATAAATTATATCTATTTATAAAGTTTTACATAGGTATTTTTATCGGTTTTTAGGAAACTACATTTTTTTTAATAGTCCTTTAAGTATGATTTCGACATTTAGTTTTTTACGGTAGCAGATTTGATGAAAACAACCCGACCTACCCGACGCCAGAAAAAATAATCAATTTATTTCTTTAATTTCAGATATTCGACGCTAATGAGAAAGCCCTAATGGCTAGCTACCGTGTAGCATTTCGTGTGGGCAAAGCTGGGAAACCACACACAATCGCTGAAAGTCTCATTTTACTGGCGGCCGTAGATATGGTAGAAATAATGTTAGGTGAAAAAGAAGCTAATAAACTAAAAACTATACTCCTCTCTGATAACACCATACAAAGGAGAATAAGTGACATAGCTGATGATATTCGTCAACAAGTAATAGAGAAAATCAAAAGTAGTTCCTATTTTTCTCTGCAATTCGATGAATCAACCGACGTTTCCGGCTGTGCTCAATTTGTTTGTTTTGTACGCTTTGCAACAGATGACGATATCACCAAAGAGATTTTATTTTGCAAAGCGTTGCCTAGCAACACAACTGGTGAGTGTTTGTATGATATGTATTTAGACAGTTTAAAAGATTTTAATCTCGATTGGAAACTATGTGTTGGAATTTGTACTGACGGTGCTAAAGCGATGACGGGAAATAAAAGTGGATTCGTCGCAAGGCTCAAGTCATTTTTGCCGAATGCCTTGTGGATACATTGTTTTCTCCATCGCCAAACTTTAGCTGCCAAATTTTTGGCCGCAGATTTAAACGAAGTGCTGAAAGATGTTATAAAAGTTGTAAATTCGATTAAAGGCAAAGCTTTGCAAACGCGGCTGTTTCATCATCATCAAATCATTCATCAAAACCTACTTTATCACACAGAGGTGAGATGGCTCTCGAAGGGAAAAATTTTGAGACGCGTCATAGAGCTCAAGGCAGAATTATTGATGTTCCTGCAAGATAACAAAACTGGATTAGCGGATTTATTTTGTGACTATATTTGGCTATTGAAAGTAGTATATCTTGCAGATATTTTCGAACATTTAAATGACTTGAACAAAAATCTACAAAGAAGGGACGAAAACATAATTATAGCAAAAGATAAGGTTCATGGATTTATAGCGAAAACTGAATTGTGGACAACATCATTGCAAAATTTGCAGTTTGAATCTTTTCCTTGCATGTATCAAATTATTCAAGAATTTCCATCAGATAATTCTGTGAACATGAAAATTCATATTCCCATTATGGTGGAGAGTTTGCAAAATTTAAAAAAACAACTTTTGAGCTATTTTTCAAATGAAACACACATGGGTGACGGAAAATGTTAGATAATAAATCCCTTTCTAAATAGATCCGTGGAACTGGCCGATCTCAACAACACTGTAAAAGAAAGACTTTTGAAACTTGCAGCTAATAGAATGCTAAAACTGGAGTTTGTATCCGTATCAATCGGCGCGTTCTGGGTGAAAAGAATGGTTGAATATCCCAATCTAGCAAAAGAAGCCCTTAATATTTTGATACCATTTGCTACTTATTTGTATGAGCTGTCCTTTTCATCAATGGTCGACTTAAAAACAAAGAAGAGGAATAGATTCAATTTGGAAAATGATCTAATCGTCTGCGTGTCGCGACAGGAACCACGTTTTGAAAAATTAGTTCAAAAGAAACAAGCTCATTCTTCGCACTGAATAAAAAATATATTTTTATAATCATAAAATAAATAAATACAATGTCTAAGATTGATTACTGTTTTATTAAAATGTACATCCTTGAACAAAAAAAAACCATCTAATCACAAGACTTACTCGCGACCCCCCTGGATAGTTCTCGCGACCCCCTGGGGGGTCGCGACCCCCACTTTGAAAAACACTGTTCTAACATAACATGTACCAAACAAAGTTAATTATCCTTTGAATTTGTCCCCTACTCATCTTAGCATTATAGCGGTCATAGTTCTTTTTTCTTTACTATTCAACTTCCAGCCAATTCGATCCTTCTTTATTAGGTTTTACAACTATAATGTTACCTCATTACAAAAGAATTTGTGCAATCCTTCCCTCTTTAATTTATTTTACTCAAAAATGCTATGTAATCTTGCCATAACACCAGTAAAAAGGAGCCAGTAGGTTGACGTTCCTGGACAACTGGAAAAGTGTCCAGTAAAGTTGAGGAATTTCGAAATTGGAATCAAAAAGTGTCCAGTAAGTAAATATGGAAATTCCATAACATATCATATTATTTGAATTTGGAACTATCTGTAAAGACTGTGACAGCCTTCAAAAAGGCTACTTATACTATATGAAAAGCTGATCATTCAGCTCCAAAAGTACCAAGGCATCATAAACCAAAAGCGTTATCTCGTTCAGACCAGACATCGCGCGATTTCTCTTCATTTCAGCATCGCTTGCTCCGCACCATCTCAGTTTTATGTGCGCCTAGTACATCTCGGCCGGTATGACGAGTTGTGAATCGTTAAAAAAAATAAAAAAAAACCGGGTAAGCGACCGGCTAAGAGTCGGACTAGCGCCCTGAGGGTTGTGCACATGTGGTCATAAATATTTTAACATTTTTTTTTTAAATCATTCTACTTGTTCTATTTTTGAGTAAAGCACTATACATGCTTCGACCATTAAGAGCCATCCTGGACTCGTATGTATAAAAGCCTCTTACTTTTCTTTTACCTCATACTCGTCCAGGAAGGCTCATTTACTGGTCTTTGCAGTAATGTACTATTACTAACATAACGAAATAAATCGATTTATTTCCTAAATTCTAATTAGAATGATCTGTTTTATTTTATTTTATTCATTTCTTTTGCTAGCTCCACAGCGCTAACTCAAAGTGAACCCATTTTTCCGCTAGTCGCTCAGAATTAACCTGTCAATTTTAAATGTCTAATCGTTTAAATAGTTGTCAATATTTTCCAGAGAGGGCGCTGTTTTCAGTTTGTTTAGAAAATCTAATGACTATTTCCTAGCTATCTGATGGCGAAGATTAACCTGAGTTTTAAACTGGATTTAAAAAGGACACTACACTCGTGTTCCAGTACAAACACACCACCTTTGTGAGAATATTTAGGTTATTAAGAAAGTTATTTAGCGACAAAACCAAAGTGCTACTAATCTAGTTAAATTAAATGTTGAAACCGGATATCTGGAATCGCACTAAATCAATTATAGGGCAAATTGCACTAAATTAATTATTTACTCATTCACCAAAATTTAATTAATTAGTTTTAGATGTAGTTTTGTGTTGAAAACTTCAGTGTAGTAGACGGTACCTATAATGTAAAATTTACACAATAGTGTCTCAGACTAAGTTATGAATGGTGAGGTAACACTAATTCATTATTTTATTAAATTTTAAACTAAACAGTTTATGTACTGGGAATATAGTACTGAAGTTGAATTATGGTAATCTGATTGATTCTATAATTTACAGTACAATCCAGAGTATAAAAGGTTGTAGCACCCCCTTAGTAGGGTTACTTGAGAAATACAGTAGGTGTAGGTACTACTAAATAGTTTTGTAGTTATGACTATCAATTATAGAGAAAGACATACAAAGTTTGTCATATACAAATTGAATTTATTTCCCTTAGACTAAGAATATAGCCTAAAATTAAGCATTGCTATTATTTTGTCCTAATATATTTTTGTGCTGAAAAGAAAAGCTGAATAATTAAATTAAAGAGTTTAATCCTTTGAGTTTGTCTCGGTCTCTCTTCTCACAAGATCCTTTAGGAGAGACTAGTAGAATCAAGTTTACAAAATTGACTAGAATTAGTCTACAAAATTTAACACTAATAGATTAATGTGTTATACTAAATAATAAAAGATATATTAGTGGGCGGGCTCTGAGGCTATGGTTGAAGAGCAGGGTAGTGATTCTCTCAAAAGCAAAGGTGAGCGAATGCAGGAGTGAATGTCCAAGCGGCGAGTTTAAGTAGTCCCGTCAAAGCTAACAAAACACATTTCAGCGCGTGTATTCAATTTGGCAGCATGACTTATCGAACGTATAAGGCTGCCTAATTGAGAATGCACGCGCTAAAATGTGTTTTGCTCGCTCTGACGGGACTACTCGCCGCTTGGACATTCGCTCCTGCGTTCGCTCACCTTTGCTTTTGAAAGAATCACTACCCAACGGAACGGCGGGTGATGGGGTCTATCCTTTAACCGCTAATATATTATAATTTTATAAAAGAAGAACTAGTAAGAAATTTGAATTGAACCTAGAGATTGTCCTTAGTTATTTAGTTAAAATCGGAAGCTCCCAAGTAATATTCTAAGTCGCTTAATAGATATTTCGTTCCAACAGTAGAATGATTATGTTTAATATAATATATGTTATGACTTCTATATCCATGCTAGCCAAAACTGTGCCTTGATTAATAATAGAATATTAGGTTAATTATTCCTTTCCAGTAGACTATTATAATAATTTGAACCTTATTTCAATTAAGAATTTTATTGATATAATTCTTTACTGAATAGTTAATGTATTTAAATTTGATTTAACAATATTTAGATGTTAACCGGCCAATTTAATGGTATTCTCTAATAGTAAACAGTAGAATGGAGTAATTAGGTACTTCATAATAGACTTAGTACCTAAGTTAGTAATAATAATCTCTCGCTCATTAAAGTTCTTTGATTTACATCCTGACTCATGCGGATCGATTTCGCGAACGTAATTGTTTACAAATAAGTATTCGATTCTTTCTTTGTACCGTTGAACAAATTCTGGGTCACGTGACATTTTACGTTCGATAGATCTCAGGCGCGAGAGTGCAGTTTGGAGCGAGTCGGGCATAATGGTACTACTTTTCCACGGGAGACCTACTTCCCAGTGGCCATCAACTAAGTGTGCAGTACTATTCAATATCTCAATCGCCTTACTTTCATGACGATTTGGCCGCGGTGGTACCGCGGAGACCCCTAGTGCATCTAACTCAAATGATTTACGCACGAGTTCATTTAAGCCATGATCATCGACGTTGTCAGACGCGAGCGAAGTTGATGTCACGTGGCATACAGTTTGTGTAAACACGCGAGCGGCGCCCGCGCCCGCGCCGGACCGGTTATCACTGCGAGAATATGGGGATGATAACGTAGACATAAAGCCGTGTACACACCAACCCAAAGGAGTTAATGTACCGAAAGGTTAATTTTTGCTACCGGTTAACAATTGTAATGGCTTTATTAAATCGTAACTATCCTGACCGATTAATACCTTTGCTTTATAATTAACATTTGGAACAAAATCAGACAAAATTTTATGTAAATGCTTATACTTAGCAATATTAACTTTTAACATGTTTTGCTCAGGCAAATTTAGTTCTTTAATCTTTTGAGCGTGAAAATCAAACAAGTTATTATCCGAGCCACTTATGCTACAACTTACAGTCTCTGATGTACAAACTATTTCGTTGTTCTCCCAAGCAATTGTTTCTTCTGTCGTTTTAGACCTATCGAGTCCGCAACATCACTCGCGATAAGAGAAACTGTTGCGCCGTCGTCCAGTAGCGCGTGCGCTGTGACCGCGCCCTTAGGGATACGCAAAAACTACCGGCACGATCTTTAACATTACGATTGAATTAGACCCTGAGATCGTGTTGTTTACACGCTGTGAACTTCCGCACACTCGCGCGCGACACTATCATTTTCGGACACGGTGTTGTTCACTTGGTCGGACGGCACTTCGGACGCCGTCGACTTCGACGGCGGTATCGGGGCGGGCCAGTGAAGCAGCTCGTGATGCGGGAGCCCACACTGGTCAATCTGCTTTTTTAAACGACAACTGCGATTGTGCCAATATAAAATGTCTATTGTCTTGGGGTTTTCGCTCTTCCGGTTTCTTATAGGTACTGGTATGTATATGTATATGGCTAATACCTGCCATTGACGCTTTCGTGGCTTCTTCGTTTTAAAAATCCAAAAACAGCTCGAGTTTAGGTTTATCCTTTTCTCAGTGCGTATACGCAAAATCGGCCCACTTAGTAATTAGCGCCGTGGTGCACTTAGTAACAACTGCATTCATTAGCTCGGGGCTACGTAAATAATCTGGTAGCTCGAGCGGCCGCTACGTTATTTTTAACTTTTATAGAAAAGTGAACTATCTCGTTGTGATAGGCTGGCGGTAATAGTGGTAACTTTCTCAGCTGTACAGTTATCCTTTGTATGATAGTTTCGGGTTTTCCGTAACGATTAACGAAGTTCTAGGGCGCTTATAATGCTTACAGCTGATGTGTTGCCGATGAGAAGTGAAAACACGGTTTCTTTCGCTTCGCAACGTAAACACTTACGTAATCGACAGATGTTCTCTGTGTCACTGAATTTACACACTTTACAGGACTCGGTGTACGCGTTCTTGAATGATAACCCCTCTAGTGGATCACCATGAAATTGTGGCAGCTCCTTATTAGTGTTCAAGCGTGACAGAATTTGTCTGTCGGCAGCAGTGGCGGTGGTGATGGCATTCTTAAGTGCTTTAGCAAGTTTTTGGATGTCGCTCGGTGCAGCGGCTGCTCCATGACATCCTCGAGGCTACTATGCCTTATCCATTCGTCCACTTTGTGCTGGATGCTGGATCTGGAATTTGAACTGCCGGCATGGGAACGTTGCACCTCTAATTCGGCGATATCTGCGGCTAGCCTCTTCTCGTTGAGCTCAAGTTGTATCCGAGCATTGGCTTCCGCTGCTTCCAATTCCAGGTGTTTCTTGCGGGCTTCAAATTGGAGCTCACTACTTTGTGAATGTTTGCTGCTGGTCGATGCCGGCGGTTCAGGAAAAGAGTGGCGTGGCGCGTGACAGCGTTAGCACACGCGCGGTTCCGATGCTGCGATAGATACTAACACTACCCTCAACTGTCATGAAATGAAAAGCCAGAAACTTAAAACTACCTTAAAATTAAACATTTATGGGTTTGAGTGTGTACGTACGCATCGTCTACAATGTTCTATCCCACAACGTTGGAGTTCGACGCGTTGCAGACAATAATTAGAACATAGAATACGATAAAATACAAATTGAGTTGATTGAATAAATGACAAACCCTCATCAATGGAGTTCAACGCGATACGGATTCTATCCCACAACGTTGGAGTTCGGAGCATTACAGACGATTATGTTAACATAGATTAGATTAGATAGGTTTCCATTCAAGCTGTCGCTCTCATTTCGGTAGTGGGTCAGAACTCCCAATATAAAACTACTGAGGGGCCGGGTTCTCCCTCCGAGGGCCGAGGGGCTCTCGGAGCCGGGGAAGCTTTGGCTGCCTTGGCAGTGGTAGGCGCGCCTTGGCGGGTGGGGGCTATCGCCTTTTTGGTCGCCTTCGCTTTTGACCTTCCGCTGCGTTTGCTTGGGGCGGGTTCAGTGCAACTGGCCTTGTGGCCTTTCGAATTGGGGAGGGGCGGTGCAGCAGGCTTTGCTGCCCGCTTGTCGGCCGCCAGCGGTGGGCGGAGGATCGGCTCCGCATGAAAGCTTGACCTCCTCAATTCGGTAATTTTTCATTTTCCCCAGGCAGGAAGAGGTCGCGCTTCATGACCTCGATCGTCTCCCGCTTCTAGCACCAAAATCATAATAAGCCGCCATCTACTCGATGATGTTCGTTTACGCAATCGGCTCATCCTACTCCCCCTTGTGTTTGTTTATATTACTCTCAAGAACTAAAGCACTACAATTACATCTCCATTATCATTGCTTATTGAATAAATAATACTAGCTTTAGTACTATAAAGCCTGTCTAGGCAATTATTTAATTAAATAAGATTACATCATTAGAACATGACTTGCTTAACAGCTTACTAGGCGGCGAGAGTCCTTCTAGATTTGTATCGCAAATATACTTTTCACGCCACCTGCTCGGAAATGTGGCGAAAGATGGTCTGTTCATGGTCCCCAAAACAACCAATAGTTGTAAATTGAATAAGCAGGCCTTCTATGAATTTATCCTGGGTTACTAAAACATAGTTGCCCTGTTCCATTGAGCAAGTCGACCAATCACATCGGTAGCTGATCACTGATTCGACCAATCAGAACACGACTTGTGCTGCATATGAAATTAAATTGGCCAATGAGAAGTCGTTTTATTTTTTAATAATATTCTTCCCTTCACGGTTAGGAAAGGGATCAGATTCCATACAGCCATATATGTCTGTTTTTAATCATCTGAAATAGTTCTGTCACGGTCAGAGTCGTCAGTTTAAAAAACGCCTTTGAATGACTGGCCACTAAGAACGGTATCGTTAAAAAAAAAGTAAAATTTGGCGGGAGAGCGTAAAATTTATTATAATAATGGATTTTTCTCAAACATGCTCGGAAATGTATGCGTTAATGGCACGAAATGAAGACATGAAGTTTCTTGTTTATGGCTCCCTACAATACTTCTTGGCCTAGGCCAAGAAGTAATGTATGAAATCCCTAACAAAAAATATTATTGGCCGCTGCTCTAACTTTTTAAATTTGCTTACTGACAAAGGAAAAATTACATTCTGCCAACCACCACTAGATTCTGTAACCATATTTTAAGCAATTAAAGTTATCACAAAATGTTAACGCATTATTATTGAAAAATCTTTGTACTTAAAAGCAAACTACACATTTTGCAATTTTCTATTGTAATGCAAAATGGTCCAACATGACATGTGTTTTAATAATTTTCCACTTATTCCGTCATACTATCGTAAACATTCCCAATAAAAAACCTTACATTTACTTATTGAAAGTTCTTTATAATGCTAAAAAAAAAACAATATAGTAAGCATTGTCTTTTTGATTTTTCTTGTCAGTTTAGATTTCATTTTACATACATACATACATAGATTTCATTTCCTTAAGTGTCGTTTAGATTTGTGTTGGTAAGAACAGCCAGTTGTGGCAAGTTATTTTATCGCTAAACAGACTGAAGCTGTCGAGCTCAAAAATTATATAAGTTGTAACATTACCTTGTACAAAATAAAACAAAGCTTTCAATCAGTAGGCACTATTAGTACATTACTGCACAGACCGGGAAATAGGCCGTTGCGGGACGAGTAGAGTTAGCGTGGCCGAGACGCAGTCGAGGCCGCGCTATATACGAGTCCAGCAACCGCGCTTCCCGGTCGAGGCTTATATAGTGCTTTTCTCCAACAATGCGAGAAAATATAACACAAATTGTTAAAATATTAAACAGGTCAAAATTTCCTGGAAAAAAATTAACAGAAACACGTACGATTAAAAGTACTGAAACAAAGCATTAAATAAAATCAAACATTTAAACGTAATAAATTCAATTTCAATAAAATATGGTTTAAATTATAACATTTATTACGCGTTTATGTTATTTCAGCATTTTATTTTGTATATGAACACAATTTCTATAAAAAAAACCTTAAACTATTTGATACACTTTTAAATACGCTGTAAACGCTGTTTGAAAATGTTTGACTTTTTAGTCTATGACATTTAAAAAGTTAAATATACAAGGAAGAATTTTGATTGCACGAGTGTTTGGCTGTTTGGAGTTAGTTATCCTAGTCCAAACATGGTTTTAAAAAGTAAAACACCAGGTACGTAATGAAATTTGTGTACATTTTCGCGGCCGCTGCCGCTGGTAAATAATAACTTTTTTTTTTAATTTTGCCTGGGCCTGGAACTCAAAACTTCGCGGGCTGATTTTACGACAGTAAGGTTGATATTTCCGAGCATGTGGGAGAAAAGTATGTTTACCTGCGCACCTGGGTAATGACGTGGACCGTTGTTAAAAAAAACATAGACAGGTAAAAAAATACCATGGTTGTCCGTTGACGACAATGCAATGCTTTAAATACTTTAAAGTAATATCGAAAAAAAAACATAACTTTGACTAGTTTATTGGAAATTAGAAATGAAGTTATAGGTATTTTCTAGAGATGCGCCGAATATTCTTTTGGTATTCGGTATTCGGCGTATTCGGCATCTTTTTTACTATTTGTATTCGGCCAAATTATTCGGTTTTGGTAACGAATATATTCGGTTCGAGTATTTCGATTTTCTTGGCTACACGACACGGTATAGAACTAAAAGACAAAACTTCTTATGTAAGATTTATGTCATTTTTGTAATAATAAGCACCTTTGTTTTTATTTGTAACGTAATCGTGCGATGTTTTGTAGCAAAGTGACAGCGCCGTGTGCACGGGTGAGGTACGGCTCGCTCGTCATCTAGCCAGCAGCGACACGTAGCGTACATGTTAGAACGTGTTTACGCGGCAAAACAATGAAATGGTAAACCTAATAATTCGGCTGAATATCCGGTTCGGTAAAGCTTAAACCGAATAGTATTCGGTATTCAGCTATTCGGTGAAACCACTATTCGGCGCATCTCTAGTATTTTCCCTTTCATAGAAATACTTTAAAGCTCTTGAGTGTTATTCTCTTAAAAACGGCGTTCGGTCGATCGAACGAGTGAGCGAGTGAACGCGGTGCACCGGCGAGTTTATGTAGTCCCGTCAGAAACACATTTTAGGGGGTGAATTCTCAATTAAGCAGCCTTTTTAAGTTCGAACGTTTGGCAGAAGCCCTGCTGCCTAATTGAGAATGCACTTCTTTAAGAGAATCACACCCCTTATCAGAATCGTTGTCTTTTATGATTCCGAAACAAAGTAATTTGGCATTTTTGTGGTTCCGCTTAAAATGCAAACAATAATACGTTTCGCCTGTTAAGAAACTTGTTCGCATGTTTTAATATGATTCATATGAGTTATAACTAACCGCCGCACTCTGAGACATCAGTTAAGAGACAATTAACTTATTCCTTTATCAAAGTGTGAAAAATCGTCACCAAAGAGACTTAATCGTCATTATCTGACTGAGTGCAGCCGTAAGTTATTAAATACTACTTTAAGAAAAAAAAACATTTCTATATGACCGTTAATAATTTTCGTCATAGTTATTAATAGTAGATTGTTCAACAAGGGACTAAAACAAGCCATAATGACACGAGATGTTTAGCCACGCGAGCGAGCCAGCGACCGAGAGTGGCTATAGTTCGAGTGTCATTATGGTTGTTTAGTCTCGCGTTAAACACTCTACTTTTCATTTTGAATGCGAGGAAAAAAAACAACGTTCAGTGCCGGATTAGCCACGTACCTAGCAAGAGTAGCAAATGCTACGGGCCCCGCGCATCCACGTCTAAACTCTAAAATGCTAGTACTTACATCAGTATGCGTATGCGTGTACTCATATTATTATGCATCAGGGTTGACGATAAGATGAATAATCCAGTCGATATTCTCCACCAGAATAACCTAAAACAAACACCCACGCAAAATAGGTGCATATCTAAGTCGCTCAGTTTCGGAATAAGCCCGCCACAACCTGTAACCTAAAACAAACCCAGGCCGCCAGGGGTCTCTTTATAGAATTTGCTACGGATCCCGTGCTTGCTCAATCCAGCACTGACGAAGTTCTATACACATTTATAAAATTGATTATAAGAAAGTTTCTTACAAACTTGTTCCGCGGTTTTTTTCTTTTCTTTTGTATTTTTTTTGTGAAGTGCCGCTTTAAATGCTTGCATATTTAGCCAACAGGTTCAAACTTGAAAACTATTTTAAAACTAATTGGACCAAGCATAATAAAATGAATTCATCCTTAATATAATTTATCTACACTCATATCATAAGTTCTCTATAATGCGTTCAGAACCCGTAGACAATGACCAGCATTACTTGATACAATTTTACTATGATATGTTTTCTTATCTGTAGCTGTAATGAAAAGTTAAAATTACGATACAACTTTTGATAAAGTAATGTTGTTCAAATTTGGAACATCTTCCAAAACCAACAAAATTCAAACAGGGGGCCAATTCTAGTATCGATTGAACGTCGACTCGGTATATTTGAAGTAAAGTGTCGTACGCCATTTTGATTTCGAATGACATTAGAATAGGGACTTTGTTAGTTTGTCTATGATTAAAAAAAAAACATTCATATTCGTGACACAGGTTAGCTTTGCCGCCATGTTTGTTCTGCCGCCTACTGAACGCATCTTTAGAGTACTTATAATATGTGTGTAGATAAAGTAATGTATGTAACTGTACATAATTAGGCCTTAAAACACTCGTGTGATCTTATTATGAAACTCGCCTTCAGCTCGTTTCATAAAACCACACTCGTATTTTAAGGACCCTCTTTATGTATCAGTTACATAAAATACTATAAATATATTCATATTCGTAATCATTAATCGTGTTTCACGAAATTAAATCATTTTTATTTTATATTTTTTCACAGTTGTCATTTTGAGGTTATTTCCACGAGCTAAAAATTGTCTACACCACAGAATAAAAACTAGAGGCATAGAAACCGTACTAAATAGACAGAAAATACATTATGGTTGACTTCTTTTTACTTATGGTTTTCATAGTGAATTGGAAAGAGATCGTCACAAGGCGTGATTTGGACCTTTAAGCACCAGTGTGGAAGAAAGTAACGCCAAAGAAGACCGGTCGTTGATTTGACGTTTCTTCACCTTCTGATCATGACAGATTAAAGAAGAAAAGACACCTAGGTTTTGTTTCTTTTCCTCTTATCAAAATGTAATCTATAAAGTAGAGACAAGTAGCTAGTGCAACGTTCATCTTATTGCACGGCTTCTATGCCTTTAGTCTTTATTCTGTGGTCTATACAAAAAAACTGAAATTAGCAATAAATCCTCCATTCAAAAACACCGTGATTGGATGTTTAGGGGATTCCAAAGTAAATTAAAACAATTTTAATTTAATCCCTAGAGATTAAAAAAGGAACTTTAGTCCCGATGTGCAGAGACTAAAGTAACATTTTAAGAGCATGAGAAGTGAAAAAGTCCTACCTATCTGTATATTATTGTAAGAATTATATAAATACTTCTTTTAAGTAAATAAATAAATACCTATAAATAAACTAGTGTTTGCCCGCGACTCCGTCCGGATAGAAGTCGTTATCGCTGCTTCCTCGGGAACTGTCCAATTTTCCGGGATAAAAAATATCCTATGTCCTATTTCAGGACCTAACCTATATGATGTGCCAAGTTCCATCCTCATCCGTTCAGTGGTTCAAGCGTGATTGAGTAACAAACATCCAATCTTTCTCGTATAACACACATATAACATTAGTAAGATTGATAATATGTATAATGACGACGCGCTGGCCTAGTTGGTACAGATGTTTGTGTGATGAGCGCGAATATTTGTTCCTGAGTCATGGATGTTTTCTATTTATTTAAGGATATATTTCTCTATACAAGTATTTATATCGTTGACTAGTACCGATAGTACAAACCTAGAGCTTAGTTTGGGACTAGGTCAATTGGTGTGACATTGTCCCCTGACATTTATTTATTTATATTTCGCGATGTTACTGTAAAATAGGTACCTATAAACAGTTCGGGTGTGGTCTCGGGTCACGAAACGCACGGTGGAATTTTACTACTTATTTTGTTGCTAAATATGAAAGGAAAAGATAACAAAAGGACGTAAATAAACTGACCGAACTGTGGCACGTGTACTGGAGTAGTATAACCCTTATTGATCATTGAAATGAAAGATTTTTTAAGCCGTTTATATTGAAATGCTAAAAGGATAAAAAAAAGCATATATAGTAAATATTCTTAAGGCTAATAATAACATTCAATATAATTTAAAATGTCTTTAACAATGAATCTCTCGCTCTCCCTTAAACAATCGACGTTAGGATTAATGGGTTTTCCAAATAAAAATTCAGTGCTGTTAACATTCAGGAAAAAATATATATTTATAATACTGTTACGCCGATGGCATAAGGCGTCTCATCTTCAATCGTGAATTTCGATGCTTTAGAAGCTTGTGAAAGATATAGCATGATTAGAAAGAGACAGCGATACTGAGAAACTTCGAGAAGCATGAGAAAGAGACAACACGATTAAAAACCGGTCAAGTGCGAGTCGGACTCGCGCACCGAGGGTTCCGTATGTAAGATAATATGGTTGGAAAACGCAATAGTGCTTTCTTCATTTTGTTATGTACTTTATTATCTATGCAATAAGGTCCATTTTGATTAGCCTAAATTTCAACACAGATTTTTAACTCTCTGCGACTGACGTAAAGTCTATCAGGCACCGCCAAAAAAAAACTCCGTATAGCGTGTTATAGCTCTGTATCGCTCAGTACCTTGAATTACACAAATATGTACATACATACATACATACATTAAATCACGCCTGTTTCCCAGAGGGGTATGCAGAGACCACTTCGTTCCACCAGTTCCACCTGCTACGATCTTGACAAATCTCTTTCGCTTCTTCCACATTCATGCATCGAGTCATGCATGCACGTCGGTTTCGGGTACTTAAAATTCGGCCCTTTTCCAGTATTTATCCGATTTGATTCGAAAAAGTACGCCTAGGGCGGCCCCTTCCGACCCTTCCACTCACTTTAGCTCTGTATATCTATTTCGTCAATCTTCTTTCATCCATCCTTTCCAAATGACCGAACCATCAAAGCATGCCCTTACACAAATATGTATGTTATATTAATCGTAGAAGTAACATTCAAAATTAGCATCATTTACGATTACTAACACCATCTGTTGGCGAGTAGCTAGCACTTCATTTATCATAACTAATGTGTATGGTTAACAGACGTGATTTAATGTATGTATGTATGTAACTTTCGCTTAAAAAGTTTTCAAAATATGGTCACCCCGGCGTGGCCGACCTTGTCGGGTCGGCGCGCCGCCGCCAGCTCATTGTTGCTCGGCGCGCATGTACCTACCCAGCCTGTATCTTTCTTCAATGATAGCTTCATTAATACGCTTTATATTAATTTAATTAGAAACCTCGTGCTGATTCGTGTTTTTGACTTTTTTGAAGAAAACGAAGCGTTGATACCGAGGAGGGAGTTGTATGAAGAATGGTTAAAGTACAGCAAAAAAGATAAATGAAGGGCTTTATTTGACTAGTTTTCATGATTATCGCTCGGACTTCCAAAATCATTTTATGAAAAATGTGCTGAATGTGGAAAAATACAGAACCATTTCGGGACATTATCGCAAAAGGTATTAATTGGCTGAATGGTGAAGGCCTTAAATTTTCTATACAACTTAAAATAATATAAATTTGAAAATTAGAGCAAATAACGCCCTTTTTACAACGTCATACAAAAACCAGTTTAAGCTGACCTCACATTTTAGGGGAAATCAGCGTACGGGGAGATCAAATTATACTGGATAATTAGTTTTTTCGTTAAAAATAGCTTGTTTTTCAACTTTTTATAAATATTGTTATTTCTAGCTTCAATGTGTTGAGTTTTGATCTTATATTTAGCGTCAAATAATATTATCCACCTAGATCGGGCTCTTGTCGCACTGTACGCCGTTCCTTGCATAAAGACCCTGTTTTTTTGTGATTTGATTAAAAATGTACAGATTTCAGATTTTTTACTATACTTGCAGTAAAAGACGGTGTTACTTGCCAAATTTCATAGTTCTTGGTCAACGGGAAATACCCTATACATTTTGATTCCCTCGAGAGTGTCGAAATACACGTTTTTTGCGACATAAACGGCCGTATCTTTTTTTTACGTAAATGTAGAAGTTTGATTTTTTCTCAGCTTCAAGGGACTGTAAATTTGAGTATATGGTTTAAATTTCAACTTGATACCTCCACGCGTTCCCGAGATAAAGGGTCTTGACAGACGGACAGACGGACGGACGGACAACAAAGTGATCTTATAAGGGTTCCGTTTTTCCCTTTTGAGGTACGGAACCCTAAAAATGAGACGGCAATACGCAGAATATTCCAGACCCGTGAGTCAAGGTCAAGGACATCGCGAACAATACAAGGTAGAAAGGCGTAGAACATTCCAGCAACGAATAGTCTCGAACGACCTTGGCGGGGCAAAGTACATCGATCATTCCAGAACGCATTCTGGAATGATCGGAGACGGGAACTATAAAGGCGGACCGATTGCAAGTACCTACCAGTCGGACAGCCGCAGTGACCGAGGTGGTCGCGTTTGGATTTTAAATCAAATTCAGTGTAAACAATTCACCAAAATCAAATAGTCATAACATCTGGCTAGCCACCTCTGACGCTCGGACCGATACGTCACGGAAATTTCCGCCGCCCGACCGGAAATCCAGGTAGCGGCGTGAAACCGGTCGCGTCGTCACTGCCCACGTCACGCTTGTTGCCAAAAAAAGTTTGTCAACATCGGAAATTTTTGGAGCCCGTGGAAATTTCCGTAAGTAGGAGTTTGGCGAGGGTAGTTACCCTCCCAATCTTTTTACTGGCCCCCGCCTATTGCGAGCCCGCAAGGTGGGGGCACACGGATAAAAGCCCTTTTTAGGGCTACCAGCACCCCACCATCTCCGGAATGCCGCCGAAGGCCATACCGGACCCAACATCTCGCCGGCGCACGCGCCCAAGGGTGGACAGCCGCAGTGACCGAGGTGGTCGCGTTTGCATCTCAAATTAAATTCAGTGTAAACAATTAGTCACAACATCTGGCTACCCACCTCTGACGCTCGGACCGATACGTCAATTTAGGTAGACTGGGTAATTAGGTACCCAATTAATATATTACCTACATGAAAGTACAAGATTCAATTAACTTTTGACTGAAATGTGTTTGTTATATTTTTGTATGTACAATCTTTGTATTGTTTTGTTTACTTAATAAATGTAATTAACTATTGACTCCATTTATTGATTAATTACAAATATTTATTATTCCCCTAATTCAAGGTATTTTACCCTAACGCGGCAACACTAACCTACAAATCTACGTTTGACAATCAAAAGTAATGAACAGTAATGCCATTAACACCTTAAATATTTCCCCAGTCTTTAGGTTCCGATTCACGCAAGATATACAACGTTACAGTCCATCAACTGCCTGAGTCGGTCCCCGAGGTGTTTTAAGGCGATGGGGAGTACCCGGCCCGGTACTCCGTCGGGCCCCGGGGCTTTCTTGCAGCCCCGGAGCCGGTCCACCGCCCTCTTGAACTCGTCATCGCGTACCGGTGCGATGGCGAGTTCGGGTGGGTCCTCCAAGTCCCCCGGTGCCTCGGTCATCACCGGGGGAGTTATCGATGGGGCTGCCGGAAACAGCCCCTCGATGACCCTCCTGAGGAGGGGGGGCTCCAGGGAGTCCATGGGGGGGGCGGTGCGCATTTTGTTACGCACCACCCTGTACGGCCGCCCCCACGGATCCCTGTCCAGCGTGGCCCAAGAACGAAACGTGTGCCTCGTCCTTGGCTTTCGCTATGGACATTACGAGGTCCCCCTTGGCTTCTTTGAGGGCCCGGTAGAGCCCCTCCTCCTCCTCGTCAGTGTGCCGCCTGCGCCTGCAGTGTTGGTAGGCGCGGCGGGCACCGTTACTGGCGGTCCGCAGGGCCGCAACTTCCGCGGACCACCAGTAAACCTTCCGCCGGGCGAAGAGTCGTCTCGCCCGGGGCATGGCCGCTCCGCACACGCCCTGGAGCACGGAGCGGAACCGGCGCGCCCTCTCCTCCACACCCGAGGCGGCGGGTGGGGCAGCACACCAGGCCTCCACCATCGCCGCCTCGTCCGCCCTGGCCCTGTCAAGGTGGGCCAGGGACCATTTGGGGAACTCCTCCCCTCCCCCTCTACGCCCCCCCCCCTGAGATGGGTAGCGGCTGGCCCTCAATCTGATATACAGATGGTCAGAGAGGGTCTCCACGTCCTCCAGGACGCGCCAATCTGTGAGGCATGCGGCAATGGCAGGGGTCGCAAACGTGACGTCCACGATGGACCCCCCCTGCCGCCGCACGCAAGTGTTGGCGCTGCCCTGGTTTAGGACTTTCAAACCTGTTGCTGCCACCCAATCCCTGAGCGCACCCCCGCGCGCGTCCGTTACGGGGGAACCTTTTGGCGTTGAGGTCCCCCAGGACCATTACTTGGCGCGGGGCCGCCCTCCTTACGACCCCCCCCAGGACCCCCAGAAAAACTTCGAAAGAAGCCAGCGGCCTATTGGGGGAGAAGTACACCGCAACCAGTACGGTGTCACTCCCCCACCGCGGGGGCGTCTCTGCTTGGAACGGGGGGGGCGGGGGCGCTGCGGCCTCGTGTCCCTTCCCTTCGTTACGGGGGGGAAACAATTCTTCCCCCCCAGCATGTGGGCGGCCGGGAGTTTGGCATGGTGGCACACGTCACACCACGCCTTCTCCCAGCACTCACCTATTTTGTGCCCCTCCTGGCTGCACCGGAAGCAGCGATTGCTCCGGTCCACCTTTGAGGGGCACAGCTCCCGCGAATGGCCGACACCGTAGCAGCGGAAGCACCGCATCGGCGTCGGCCCCACCGTCGTGACTCTGGCGGAGGCCCAACCACCAGGATCCTACCTGCCCTTGTCAGGGCCACCGCGACCTGTACGGGGCACTGGATCAGCACTGATCCAGTGCCATCGTAAAGGGCGCGGACGGCCCCCAGCCTCACCTGCCCCGGAAGGCACGCTCCGGTAGCGGTGACTGCCTCCGCCACCGTTTCTTTGGTGGCCGATTCTTCCAGGCCGGCGATCTGAATGCCGGCCATTTTGACGGGCCGGCTTACCTCGGCGACGTCACCCACTAAACCTTGCAGCTTGGCAGCAAGGGTGTCCGCAGTCTTGTGGCCGTCTACCCCGGGAACCTCGATGACCCGGGACCCTGTCATCGAGGTTCTTACTCGGACGTGCTGCAGGCCGACCTCACTGAGGCTAAGGCCGTTGATGGCCTTAGCCATGGTGGCCTGCAGGGTGGTGGTGGCCCCCTTCTTGAGGGAGACCACCACCGCCGCCGTCTTAGGCACAGACAGCTTGGCGGGTCTGGGCCCGTGTGCCGCCTTGCCGGTCTTCTTGCTGGGGGGAGGGGGGGAGGTCTTGACCTTCCCCTTCCCTTTCTTCCGTACCACCTGCGACCACGACATCTTCGCGGGCGGAGGCGGCATTTGGCCCGAGGGGCCGGGTTCTCCCTCCGAGGGCCGAGCGGCTCTCGGGGCCGGGGCAGCTCTGGCCGCCTTGGCAGCCTTCCTGGGGGCCGGAACAGGAGCGGGGGCAGTGGCCACCGCCTTCTTGGCCACCTTAGCCTTCGGCTGCCCATCGCCTAGTCTGGCCCTGGCTACTGGCTCGAGAGCTTTCACCGGGGCCGGAGGCGGCGGGGCAGGCCCTGCGACCTTTCTTTGAGAAGGAGCCGAAACAGCAGGCTTTACGGCCCGCTTGTCGTGCGCCAACGGGGGGCGGAGGATGGGTTCTGCCGGGAGGAGCCTGCTCACCTCCTCGATCCTGTCAGTAATCATCCTCCCGAGGCTGAGGAATAGGTCGCGCTTCATCTCTTCGATGGCCTCGGTCAGTTCGGCGGTGCCGAACTGTAATGCACCAGACACAGCGGGAGCAGGAGTGGGAGCCGGAGCGGCTGGGATCTCCCGCTCGCCGAATTGGGAGCGAGTTGTTCCCGCATCTTTTTGTTGTCCGCTTTAAGGATGCGGATCTTCTCACTCTCAGTCTTGGCGGCCTCGACCTCGCCCATCAACGTCAAGATGGTGCGGCAGGCCCGGTTCATCCGGCCCCAAACCTCCCCCTTTAGGTTCCCAGATAACCGGGCCGCCTCAAGGATGTCCCGCGCTGCTATCGGATGGCATCTATCGGGTCAACCTCCTGTTGACCCTGTAGGCCACCCATAAGATCGGGCGAGCGCGAGACCGACCGGGAGCGCGATGCCGAACGTGAGCGCGACACCGAGCGGGAGCGCACGGCTTCCTCCTCCCTCTTTCCCCCCCTTTGCCCCCTTTGGGCGGAGTTCGGGGAAATCCTTCCTGTAGATGGCCGCAGGGTCAGGGCCAGCTCCCTCCCTCTCGCTGGTACAGCTTGGCCCTCAACCTGGCTGCGGCCAGCCCGGCGTAAGGCCCCTTGGGCTTCCCCCTCGCCGCCGAATTAACCTTGGGCCCCTGGGGAGGCCTGGAGTCATCCGCCTTATCCTCATGTGCCCTTTTAGGGGCCAGAGGGATGAACACCTCCTCGACTTCAATGAGGTCGGGGTCCTCAGAGTCAGAGTCCGACTCTGCTCCCCTCTCCACCATTGGAGTCCTCCCCCTTTCAGTAGGCGAGGCCATGACGGCCCCCCCTACCCTACTACCAAGAACGGTCGAAATCCGACCACTACGACCTAGAAGTGAACCTAACTTAAAATGGTCAAGCGTGACTCGGATTTCGACTTTCCTATACTAAAGTGGTTTTGGCGCCTGAAATTTTTCTCTGAGCAATCAGAGGAAAACTTCGTCCCCAAATTTGACCCACTTCCCGGGGTCGTACGCAAGTCAAACAAAGACTTTAAAATAGCCCTTGTCTGCGCCTCTAATACAAAAATTTAAAAACCTATAAAATGTTTATAGGTTAGGAGTTATTGATTTTACAACCTCAACAGAAAACCTTAAGTTGGTAAATCAAAAACTCTCGACCACCTTACTTATTTACAACCCTAATAACTTTTGACCTGGAAGTCAAAAGGTTAAAAGTTTCATACAAAAAATTTAAAAAACTAAATAAACTACCCTAATATCAAAGTTAAATAATTTAACTAGCACTACAACTAATTAAAAAACAATGGCAAACACAAAAAAGTTGGAAACTTTTTTCGAAAACTTCGAGTAAAAACTCGAAGTTTTCAAAAATTAAAATTTCACAACTGCACTAATATATCACAACAAACAAAACACTGCAATAAGCGGGACCGTTGCCGGTATCCCCGCCCAAAAACTGTGCAAGTTGAGATAAGAGCAACACCGACAAAATTGCAATGAAAAAAGGTAAACAAAGACTTAAATTAAGAATATTATTTACAATTTGGCAAGGCCAATAATTCCGGAACTTTCGTTCCGAAAATTACCGGACCTAAACCCACACAAAGAAGCGAGTCTTCGCTGTCTCCTAGCCCTAAAAGGGGCTCGGAAAGACACCGGAGAAACGAAAAACAAATCTTACAAAAATGTACAAAACCAAACAAAAAATTACCAACGGCAAAACGCCAAATCCAAAAAATAGGGCCAAGTCACAAGCGAGAGCAGAATCAATACAATTAAACGAAAGCCCAAAAAATGTAGTGTTAAGTCTCCGAATAATCGTATAAATCCACTTATACACAACTGAGATTTTACCTCAACCTAACCTAACCTAACCTAACTTTATTAAACCTAACCTTACTTTAAGAAACCTACATACCTACCTAAATAACATCCTTGAAGTAAGTACTTACATCAGCATTATTCTCAGCAGCACTAGAATAGCCAGGCACAGGAGATGGTGACATAGTAAGTAAATGCCACTGAATCTGGTGTAAGTTGGAGAGGCTGGCTCCTGGGGCGCTCCGAAAGCGTTATGGACACTCGACGTAGACGGGGTTGCGCGTTCAAGGGGCGTCCAGCTCTTGCACAGACGGAGACAGAAGACGTTGGCACAAGCGGAGTCCAACACTAGTACACACGGAGACGCCGAAGAGGATTTCGTAACAAGCGGGTCACTACAGACTTGCACTACACTTAACGGCTTCAGACAGCGAGGCGGTGGAAGACGAGGCCTGGGGCTTCGGTAACACCATTGTAGTCACCGAGTACCTATCAACACGAATACGAAAAAAGCTCAATCGAACAAAACAATGAGTACAATGACTTACTGACAGTGCAGAGGCAGATGACGTAAAATGACGTTTTCGATTGCTGTCTGCTGGCACTGCTGCGTTTCGTTTCACGTGTTTCACAGTCAATGTCAGCCAGTTAACATAAAGTTTACATCTTCGGCTTACCGTATTCTTAATTTAAAAAAAAAACATTTTGATACGTTAGTTTCCATATTGAATTTTAAACTTCGCATTAATGATTAAAGGATCGGGCATAAAAATACGTATCAAATATCTCTCTCTTTCTATTTAACCTGTATTCTCGTAAAGGATCACTATACTTTTGTCGGAACCCAAAACATTCCTAATGCGGTAGGGCTTTGACAGGGCAGCCATTTTATGTAACACTGTTCGACAGTACTTGAGTTGTCAATACGTCGTGTTTGTGTCTTAAATTATTAAATAAGTGGAGGTTCGTTACGACATTACAACATTAAAATACACTCAAGTGTAAGGAACATTTTTGTTATAATGAGAAGATACAGTATATAGGATGTGGAGCAAGGAAAAGTGGAAATCCAAAAAGTTTAACATTGCACCGGAAAGTTTCAAGTTTTTATTGAAATATCGGTCAATTTTAACAATATTGCATGTTTTCAGTATGTCACATATGAATCATGCGTTATATTAGGATTGTGTTTTATCTATATAGGGGAAGGTCGGGTAAAGCGAACACCCCAGGCAAAGCGAATTCGGCCTCCAACTCCCGAGTTACTCGTCCTTGTCGCATCGCGCGCCTATACGACGTTCGGGACCCCTCGCTCAGTGCGCGGCAGGCATAGTAGGGAGCGGTCGCTGCGCGCGTCGTCGGTAACGAGTCGAAACGTGTTTTTGGTGAAAAAAGATCGATGTTTAAAGGTAAGTACATTGTCTATTATCTTGTCATAGTATTTTTCTCGAATCTTAATTGTCGGTGCTTCTATTGCCTATTTAAATATCTTCCGTTTACAGTGCATTTCTTTGAGAACCAAGCAACGGTTATTTTTTGAACGTGATTAATTTCGAAAACGGACTGATTGGGCAAAGTGGATCGGACAAAGCGGATATCGTGTTCGCTTTGCCCGTGGGTTTATATTAATGAGGTTCAATTTTCTAATCACAATATTTTATTACAGATGGTATATAAATATAAAAAAAAAGACCAATAAGGGCTTCTGGTCAACAGAAGTTATGGATATAGCTATCAAAGCGTGCAAATCCGGAGAACCGATAAAAGGAACGGCACAAAAGTATGGATTGCCATATGCCACGTTGTATAGGCATGTTAAAACCGGAAATGCATCCAAACAACTTGGTCGGTTTCGTCCGGTGTTCAACGAAAACCAGGAAAACGAGCTATTCGGTTATTTAAAAGACATGGACGGTGTCTTTTTTTGATTAACTCGAGATGATTTTAAGAGTTTAGCGTACGACTATGTCACGAAAAATAGCTTGAAGTATCCAAAAAGTTGGGACAAACACCAAAAAGCTGGTGATGACTGGCTACATGGCTTTTTGTCCCGTAATACTGACATAACCCTCAGAACTCCAAAGCCAACCTCAATAGCCCGAGCAAAGGGATTTAATCGCACAGCAGTATGCCGATTTTGCGATAATTTAGAAGCCCAAATTGAGAAGTATGGCATTGATGCATCGAGATTGTATAACATGGATGAAACTGGGATATCAACGACAACTAACAAACCCCCAAAAATCCTGTCAACAAAAGGAAAAAAACAAGTAGGCTTAGTAGCCAGTGCAGAACGTGGTCAACTGACAACCGTTATTGGTTGTTGTAACGTAGCTGGTTCTTTTCTTCCGCCATTCCTGATTTTCGCAAGAAAGAAGATGCAACCAAGACTACTTGATGGAGCACCACCAGGAACACAAGGGACATGTACCCCTAATGGATGGACAACTGGCGAGGTTTTTCTGAATTGGATGCAGTTTTTTGTAGAAAATGTTCGCCCCACATCTGAGAAAAAAGTTCTGATATTATTAGATAATCACGAGAGCCACAAATATTATCCAGCACTGGAATACGCAAGCAAGAATAATATAATAATAGTATCTTTTGCTCCTCATACAACTCACAAAATGCAACCCCTGGACGTGGCTTGCTACGGGCCACTGAAAACATATTTTGATAGAGAGATCAATCATTTTCAGAAGACCCACCCTGGTCGTATTGTCAATCAATATGATGTAGCCAAATTACTAGCACCAGCTCACTTGAAATCTGCAGTAGCTATGAATGCAGTCCATGGATTTGAGCGACCAGGTATTTGGCCAGTGAACAGATACGCTTTTGGAGAAGAAGAATATGAACCAGCTGCTGTGATCGCAGGAACATCAGGCTTAAATGTTCAGGCTGAATTAACGCCACAAATAATACCAGAATCAGATATTGCGGTTCCTTCTATTGGCGGTTGTTCAAGAGAAAGACGACAAAATTCAAATAATACAGAGAGGACTGCTGAGTTGCCCCGCACACCACAGGCACCTGATACTTTGAATGATGTAACATCTGTAAGTAACTCTACCATTAGCCCGTCACTTCTTAATTTTGATTTTGCTGAAGATACAATCGCTGCTTTTGAAAATACATCAGATTCTGATGATGACGCTCTTATATCTCTTACCCATCCCGAGCGTCAAATCGATGAAATTGAAAGCCCACCTAGAGTTATAACCCCCCTTTTAGTGACACCTATACCTGACTGCTCAACTGATTCTGAGCCTCAGGCTGCTGACATCGGAGATGTTATAACAGCACGTTCATTGACACCTAAACCTGACTGCTTAACAAACTCCGAGTCTGAAGCTGCTGATATTGAAGGTATGATAATAGCACGTTCAGTAACACCTAAACCTGGCAGTTCAAATACTATTTCCAAAATAATAACGAGACGTTTACATTCACCTCAACCTAGTTCCTCGAAAACTCATTGCGGCCCATTAGCTTTAAGGCCGATCCCAGCTCCAATGCAACCGATGACAACCCGAAAGCGTAAACTACAGAAATCAGAAGTATTGACAAGTACACCATTAAAGACAGAACAAAAACATAAATTTGAGAAAAATAAAGTTAAAAACGTGACTAAAAAACTTGATGACAAACCAAAGGCGAGAAATAAGAATACCAAACCATCAAACTCAAATACTGCCAAAAAACCGAAAAAGACTGCTAAAGGAGCTAAATCTAAAAAGAAGATTGAGAAATTTAAGGATATCCTGTGCCCATTTTGCGGAGAAATGTACATGGAAGAAGATGGACAACCAACTGAAAATTGGATTCGCTGTGATACATGCCTTCAATGGTGCCATGAAGACTGTACAGCTTATGAAGGCAATGCAAAGTTTGTTTGTGATAACTGTTCCTAATTAATATTATTGAAATGTTGTTATTATTAAGATTTTATGACTGATATTTGCTTTGCCCGGGGCCAGTTTCACTTTGCCCGGGGACAAGTTTCACTTTGCCCGGCACTCTGGGTAAAGCGAATAAAATAACTTTTTTTATATTTTGTTCAAAATTACTAAAATTGTTAGACATTAGAGGTTAATGTTGTTTTTTTTTAAAGATTATTGATTAAAGACTGATTATAGACATTTTTTTCATTTCTTCCTTGTAAATTTTTTCTGTTATATCCAGTCAAAGGTAAAGGTGTTCACTATGCCCGACCTTCCCCTATCTATCTATCTATATATATATCTTTATATTATATTATATATTGTATGTAATATTTGTTTCGAGTATTACTTGCAGCAGACGTCGTTCGGCTGGCACAATAACGCGATGTTCTAAAGCCTAAAAAATAAAAATAAAAAACGTTCCCCTGGCAACACTACACCCATAAACCTCATTCGTTGTTTTCGCGCTTTAACGCCGTTCACAAGAAAATTTGCATGTTGTGTTTTTATTGCTTTTGAGGGGAAAATAAACGAATTTACTATCAAGATGCCTAAGAGAAGTAGGGAAGACAAGGAAAATACAAGAAAAAAGAAGATTCGCAGATTAGAAAGGCGATTGGAAAAATACCGGTCGCAAGACGCGGTTTTGATTGACAACATGGCGGAGATTGCTGAATGTAAGTAAATTATAAATAGTTTTTAACAGGTTTCTACATAATTGTAGGCGTAAATTGATTCAGTCAATTGAATTTTTACACCCATCCCCACTTTAACCCAACTTCCAGTGAAGATAGTGTATTTTTAATGTTGGTTCTTATTAGAACGCTTAGGTATCTAGGTACCTAACCTATGTCCACGTTGTGGCGATTTACTAGAATATACAATATAGTTCTTCAATATAAAATTATACTATCATACTTTCGTCAGAACTATATTCCTATGTCTTGATAGCATGATGACAAATGACATACTTTCGTTGAAATATTTTTCAAATTAAATTATCACTCGGTGATTTTTCCGTTGGAAATATTTTCTTTAGACATTGTCACGTTGTGACTGTGCCATACTTTCGTTGAAAGTATTTATTAAAGCGGCTTGAAGCAATGCCTAGATCTTATTTCACCACACTTCCGTTGGAAGTAGATAAAACATTATCAAATTGTAATCATATTTTACATGGAAAAGTTTTTTCCTATTTACACGTATTATGTAAACCTTTACAAATATGTATCCTATATTCGTTCAAAGAGCTTCTTAAACCTACTTGTCAATATCACTATGTTGTAATGATGAGTTAATATTAATTATAAAATTTAACCTTTGCTCTAAACGAAAGGGTATGTTTTAGGGGTGCCTGCCTATAAATATATGCCACCCTTGTCTTGGGGCAGAAATTTTAACTTATTATAACATATTCCAGTACCTGCGGTAAACCCAGATGAAATAGTGGAAGAATTACCTGACCCTGAAATCTTATCTGATATTGAGAGTACTGAGACCATAGCTGATCCGATCTTACCGGTAGTGGTGGATGATAAAGATCCTTTAGACCCTTTACCAAATGAGGTGTTAATGGCTCTGGGGGAAGACAGTACTCGCGAGAAGGGTTATGGTGAAGAGGTCCACCAAGAGATTTATAAGAAGATGGATGGCATTCTGCTTCAAGGTCTTGCAAAGGAACAAAAAGAAAAATTAATGACAACATGCCTTGTGCCTTCCAATGCCAAATTATTGGATGCCCCAAAATTAAATAGTGAGGTGATGGTCATCTTAAATGCTAACACAAAGACTAGAGATAAGCTGTTAGAAGGAAGACAGCAGGAGCTTGGTTTGGCAACGGCAGGCGTCCTGTATGCCATTGATAGTTTGACTAGAAATGACTTTAACCGACTGAATATCATCAAGTTATTGGGTGAGGGTGCTCGCTTACTGTGCAACTTACACTGCGAATATACCAATATGAGAAAAAGACTGATATTCCCATACTTAAATAAAGAACTCAGTTTAAATCTGAGGGATAATACACGATCAGAATTTTTGTACACAAAACTAGAAGACACAGTCAAAACTGTTTCAGTCATGAAAAGGGCCAGCAATATGCTGAAACCCAAGAATACACCTACATTCCATGCAATAGTACATTGTAGCCCAGGTACAGAAAGTAAGCAATAGATGGACGAGTTAGTTCGCGGGCCGAGCCGCAGGTGAGGACCGCGAAGATACGAGTCCATCTATTGCACTTTCTACCGAGGCAATACTATGTGCTTTTCACGCCTAATGTAAGGAAATAAAACAGGTTAGGACATAATACACAGTTTAATTAAAAGTAATATTGATATTTGAAAGTTCATCAAAGTAGGTCAGCATTACGCTTTCAGAGAGAGAGTTCGTTTTTTTATTTATTTGCCATGCTTTGAAATTTTCATACACTTTCTGATATTTGCGACGGGATTTTATTGGCAGTAAATTCCGAATTACCGACTTTGCCGTATCCTGAATTTCAGGCGGTGTAAGATCCATATCTGTACTTGTATCACTCATTTTTGTTGAATATCGTACAAATTTCCAATCAAAAGTTCAAAAGTTTAGCGTTTGTTTCCAATTAAAAGAACAGAAGTAATTTTCATTCCCGCCTTTTTAACTTTTTTAATTTTTACCTTATTTAAAGATGCAAAGGCGTTTTTCACGTACGCCTTAAAAACTTACATAAAAACACGTTTACAATCGCAAAAATACACTTTCACTGAGCGGATTTGACGTTTTAATTTTTTAATTAAACGTTCTAATGTCATATTTGTCAAACATTTTTTTATTTATTTCCGAACGAGTTACTAATGTCATAAATAACCGACCAATAGCAGAGTAGAAAGTAAACTGGTCTAAAAACACTCCATTTTACTTTGCAACTCAACATTGTTGGACTGTTTTTGTGTTGTACTACTAAGAGCAACTTTCTATTCTGATTTCGATCCTTCTTTGGCCATATTTCCGAGCAGTGGCGTGAAAAAAACTTTTATCAACCTCCTCGACGCCCTTTCCAAGCACCTCAAGCACGTCCACCAGCTCGAGGAGGTTATCATCATCAACCCCGGTACCAGCCCACACCTGCTTACCGTCCACCTCCCAGGGGTCCGCTGCGTCGCCTGCCACCGTCTGCAGCTCCAACGGCAACCAGAGGCCGTGCCAAGTACCCCTAGAGGTAAAGTTTAGTGGTAGGCTTAAGTATTTTTATCACTGCTGGACAAAGATTACTAATGACCCAATAATTTTGCAATGGGTAAATGGTTACCTGATACCACTCTCTGCTGAACCACAGCAAATTAAAATCCCACTTAATATTTTTAGTAAAAGAGAAAGTAAAATAATATCAATGGAGATTCAGAAGCTTTTAAAATTAGGTGCTATATCTCAATGTAAATCTGATCCTCAACAATTTCTATCCAGTATTTTTACAGTCCCTAAAAATGATGGATCATACAGGTTTATATTGAATTTAAAATCTTTTAACAAATTTATAGAAGTGACACATTTTAAATTGGAGGACATACGAACCTTGTGCAAACTACTATGTAAAGGGGATTATATGTGCACAGTTGATTTAAAGATTGCATATTATCTTTTAGGTATACATAAAGATCATAAAAAATATTTGAGATTCATTTTTGAAGATGAGACATATGAATTTAACTGTTTACCTTTTGGTTTAGCTACTGCACCTTGTGTTTTTACTAAACTTCTAAAACCAGTTGTTGAAGCACTTCGAAGTCAGGGTATAAGATTAGTAATATACTTAGATGATTTAATATGTCTAGGGACGACTGCAAATGAATGTCTAACTAATACAAGGATTGTGAGAGATCTGTTAGAATGTTTAGGTTTTATAATAAACACTGACAAGAGTCGTCTCACACCTACCAACATAACGGAATATTTAGGTTTTAATGTTGATTCGATAAATATGTCTTTAAGTCCTACTAGTAAGAAAAAAGAAAAGATCTTTTCCATGGTATGTAAGTATATGAAAATAAATAATTGTGCTATTAGAGATTTTGCTCAACTTTTAGGAAATTTAATTTCTGTGTGCATGGCTGTCTCCTATGGGTTTGTGTATACAAAAACCTTAGAAAGAGCAAAATTTTTAGCCTTAGAAAAGTCTGATGGAAATTATGAAAGTAATATGGCTATTGATTTAATTACTAAAGATGATTTGAGATGGTGGAAACAAAACATCAGTCATGCGACTAATACAATAAAACAGTACAAATTTAGTCTCGAAATATTCAGTGACGCAAGCCTTTCAGGCTGGGGTTGTTTTTGTAAGGGTAAGAGTGCAAGGGGCAGTTGGTCCCTGGAAGAGAGAGATTGTCATATTAACTATCTGGAATTACTAGCTTCTTTCTTTGCATTAAAATGCTTTGCAAAAGATCTTAGGAAGTGTGAAGTTTTACTACGTATTGACAATACTACTGCAATTTCGTATATCAACCGCATGGGAGGAGTCCAAATTCCACTGTTGAGTAGTTTAGCAAAGCGTATTTGGCAGTGGTGTGAAACCCGTAGCCTATGGATCTATGCGTCTTATATAAAATCCAAAGACAACACTGATGCAGATTATCAATCACGCCATTCTAATTTAGACACGGAATGGGAGCTGTCGCCTGACGCTTTTAGTGAAATATGTAAGAAACTAGGCCATCCACAGATTGACCTTTTTGCATCTCGGTTAAATGCAAAATGTGAAAAATACATCTCCTGGCATAGAGATCCCTATGCTTGGAATGTAGATGCTTTTACTGTAACTTGGACTAACTTGAACTTTTTCGCTTTCCCTCCATTTTGTTTATTACTAAGAGTAGTTCAGAAAATTATCATTGATAGAGCATCAGGAATAGTAGTTTTCCCCATATGGCCAGCCCAACCTTGGTACCCCCTTTTAAAATCATTAGTGTTTTCCGATATGGTCATATTTGAACCTTCTCCTAGCCTTTTAATTTCTCCTTTCAGAACGCCACACCATTTGAATGCGAAGCTTACCCTGGAGGCGTGTATCTTATCAGGAAAGCTTTCAAAAGAAGAATGATTTCAGAGACCGGGGTGGATATTATGATGGCCTCATTATCACAAAACAGTATTAAGCAATATAATAGTTGTCTCAAGCAGTGGTGGCAGTACTGTCAGGCTAATAACATTGATGTGTTTTGTAGTTCAGTTCCGACAGTAATATCATATTTATCTTGCTTGTTCCATAAAGGAGTGTCTTACCAAACGCTAAACTGCCATCGCTCATCTCTATCTCTTATTATAGGTGCTCACATAGGTAGCGATGATAGAATAAAACGATGGTTTAAAGGCATATTTAAGCTTAGACCACATATGCCAAAGTACAATAGTGTGTGGGACCCCACAATCGTTTTATCTTATCTCGCACATTGGTATCCCTTGGAATCATTAAATTTAGAGAAAATTACGAAGAAGACTTGTATGCTTCTTGCACTTGCTACTGGTCAAAGAGTACAAACCCTATTTTATATCAAGACTGATAACATAGAATATAGTGATAAGGGTGCTAATATTGTGATAACTGATATTTTAAAGACTACAACTCCATCAAATCCACCACCAAAGCTTTATTTACCATTTTTTAAAGATCAGCCACAGAATTGTCCTGCCGGAACACTTCTTGCATATCTAAAAACTACCAAGAAAATCAGAAAGGACAACATTCACTTATTCCTTACTTTTAAAGCTCCTCACACAAGGGCATCTACACAAACTATTAGTAGATGGCTGAGGCAAGTAATGCATGACAGTGGAATAGATATGTCAACTTTTTCGTCACATTCTACTCGACACGCTGCTACTTCTCATGCGCACCGTGCGGGCATTACTGCAGACACTATATTAAAAGCTGTTGGTTGGTCTAACAGGTCGTCTACATTTGCGAGGCATTATAATAGACCTCTAAATAATACAGTCACAGAACAAGAGTCTTTTGCGAGAGCAGTGTGTAATATTAATGTTAGTGATGATTAATATCACAATTTATTATACGATTACTATCAAAATATTAATTTAGTTTGAAACCAATTTAGTTTTTGTTTTTATAAATAATAAGAACATAATTTACGTTATGCAACTTGATAACAGCTAATTGATTTTTATTATATTTTTTCACACTGATATGATTATTATTTTTGGTTAAAATAAATAATGTTGATTATAAAGAATGTATATTTTTAGTTCTCTGAACATCATGCAAGTAATACTCGAAACAAATATTACATACAATGATGGGATTAAACGAACTTACCTGAAGTGAAGTTCTATCCTGATTGTATGTAATATTTGTTTCGAGTATAATCTCCCTCCCACCCTGGAAAGTTGTCACTTACATCCCAGATTGGGGAAGTACTATTTAATTACTTAAATACTACTTCCCTAGTTATGTAGTGCTCTTAACTGAATGAGGTTTATGGGTGTAGTGTTGCCAGGGGAACGTTATTTTTATTTTTTAGGCTTTAGAACATCGCGTTATTGTGCCAGCCGAACGACGTCTGCTGCAAGTAATACTCGAAACAAATATTACATACAATCAGGATAGAACTTCACTTCAGGTAAGTTCGTTTAATCCCATCATTATATATTATATTTATTATATTATAAAAGGCAATGTCCCGGGTGACATATCAACGCCCAGCCCAAACCGATAAAGAAAAAAAGTTGGAATTTTGAGGGGAAGTTGGTTTTGTAATGGAGGCGTCCTTTAAGAAGGGATTTTTCGAAATTCAACCCCTAAACGTATGAAAGGGGGTTGCAAAGTTTGTATGGGAAAAAACATTTTTATGGTCAAATTTACTTGAAACTTGGTAGAAATGCTCTTCAATGCAAATAATGAGACACGTATTCAAGCGATTACTAAAATTCAACCCCTAGAGGGATGAAAGGGGGTTGCAAAGTTTGTATGGGAAAAAATACTTTTATGGTCAAATTTACTTGAAACTTGGTAGAAAAGCTCTTCAATGCAAAAAATTTGACCCGTATTTCAGAAATTACTAAAATTCGACCCCTTGGGGGATGAAAGGGGGTGGCAAAGTTTGTATAGATCAAATATTTTTATGATCAAATTTACTTGAAACTTGGTAGAAGTACTCTTCAATCCAAATAATGTGACACGTATTTCATCGATTTCTAAAATTCAACCCCTAAAGGGATAAAAGGGGGTTGCAAAGTTTGTTCAGGAAAAAATATTTGATATGCTCAAATTTACTTGAAACTTGGTAGAAATACTCTTCAATGCAAATAATGAGACACGTATTTCAGCGATTACTAAAATTCAACCCCTAGAGGGATGAAAGGCGGTTGCAAAGTTTGTTTAGGAAAAAATAATTGGTATGCTCAAATTTTCTTTAAACTTGGTAGAAATGCTCTGAAATGAAAATAATGAGTCACGTATATCAGTGATAACTAAAATTCAACCGCTAGAGGGATGAAAGGGGATTCCAAAATTTGAATGGAAAAAAATCTTTTGTAGTAAAATTTACTTGAAACTTGGTAAAAATGCTTTTCAATGCAAATAATGACATATGTATTTGGGCCATTACTAAAATTCAACCCCTAGAGGGATGAAAGGGGGTTGCAAAGTTTGTTTAGGAAAAAAACAATGTTATGCTTAAATTTACTTTAAACTGGGTAGAAATGCTTGCTCTGCAATGAAAATAATGAGTCACGTGATAACTAAAATTCGACACCTTGGGGGATGAAAGGGGGTTGCAAAGTTTCTATAGGAACGAATACTTTTATGTTCTGATTTACTTGAAACTTGGTAGAAATGCTCGATTCAGGAAAAACTACCTCTGAGGAGGTAAAACGGGGGGTAGAAAATTGTATGGTATATTTTTGAAGTGAGAAACGTGGAAAATGTTGTAACGGCTACTGTAGTTATAAATTGAAAATATTGCTTTCGGCGATTTTGGAAACACTTAGGGGTAAATTGGCGGTAGAAGTTTGTAAGGGATTATGATAATTTTTGAAGGAAAAAATATGGAAATGTATATTTACGCTACTGTTTTTATAAACAAAAAAAAGTTACTTTCAGCGATTTAGAAAAAACTATCCCAAAGGTAGTTAAATGGGGGGTAGAAGTTTGGTAGAAATTTGGTCATTTTTGAAGTGATAAATGTGGAAATTGGTACCCTTATGTTTACCTTCCTATAAAAAACCTACCTACCTACAAAATAAAATTATGACTGAAGTTAGATACCTACATGAAACTCGGTATCAACACTAATATAAATTAAATAATAACCATTTTTTGAAACAATCCCTGAACAGTGTGAAAAGCGGGTGAAATTTTGAATAGGAGTTTTTTTTTAGCCAGGTACATGAATCTAAAACATTGCACTGCGGCGGGTGCGGGAGTGCGCTCGCGCCGGCCGGCCGTAGCGGTGGCGGGAGTATCGGCAGGCCGCGCGCCCCGCGCCCCTCCAGTGCCCCTCCGAAACCATTCCGATATCTTAACGCCCGGAGGCCACGAAGTCGGCGTGTAGACTTGGTCGAATAAACTTTCTGGAAAGCCGATAACAAACGCAGCATGTCTGTCTGTCTTAATATCCCGTTTTTCTACAGTAAATTGTGTACTAGGAACTCGTTCTGCCAGGTATTCACGTACGCTTTGAGCTGTAGTTTCTGGTCTAAATGACCATGCTTGCACATATTTTTCATCTCGAGTACTCGTCATATAATTTAATTGTTTGGTGAGCTTAGCATTAAACAAGTCCAATCGATTTTTAGAAATCGGCCTGAATATAAAATCTTGAGGAGCATTATTAGTGTTTCCCTTAAAAGAAGCTTGTTGACCGCAGTGGTCCGAACTTAACATATTAATTATTGATTTCCGTATAGGGTCAAAATGACTAAATATATTATCAATACACGTTGCGCTGGTTGCTGTGATTCTGGTAGGCTCATAAAAACGCTCAGTAAGTTGATAGACATGGGCGATTTGTCGAGTAAATTAACATTAAAATCTCCACGTACAATTATACCCTTTTTACTATTAAAAACACAACTTAGAACATTTTCTAAAACGCTCTCAAATAGTTTGTAATCCGCTGAAGGGGGTCTGTATACGCAAACAATAATAAATTGCTCCATTTCAATACACGCAATTTCAATGTGTCGTTCAATGGACTGCATAACAATATCTTTACGCTCCTTACATTTAATGTTATTTTTAACCCCCGACGCAAAAAAGAGGGGTGTTATAAGTTTGACGTGTAAGTGTGTGTGTGTGTGTGTGTGTCTGTCTGTGGCACCGTAGCTCTTAAACGGATGAACCGATTTGGATGCGGTTTTTTTTATTTTTAGCGGTGGTTCTTAGACATTTTATATCGAAATCGGTTCAGCCGTTTTTGAAGTATTGAACTTTGAAATGTCAATGTCGGGGGTTTTCCAACTTTTTGTTGGTTAGGTTAGTTACTAGTATTAAGGATCCCCCCCGACTGCAAGATTGCCTAGCAAACATACTAACTATGTTATGATTATTAAAATTAAACATGCACTCGTAACCTTTAAGCCAATGCTCAGTAACACATAAAACGTGTATATTAGTACTATCTATAAATAAACCAATTTCAAGTTCCTTACTGGAAAATCCCTGTATATTCTGGTGAATAATATTTATTACATTACCACCCAATTTATTTGTAATGCTCGTCGGCCTGTGGGCAGGCACGGGGCCGCCGCGACTGTCGCCGCGAACGCCGGCAGCCGCGGCAGTTGTCGAAGCTGTCAGTTTAAATTAACTAGCAGCTCCGGCGCAGAGCCGGCGCTAATAAAACTCAGCGCAGGCTCCGTCCTACTGTTATCACTCGCTATGCTAGTCATAACGGGGTCTAAAATATTATATGCTAACAACTTAGCACACTCATCTAAGTACCTTCTTGGTAAATAACAATAGTTACGCGTCAAATCGAATTTGTTTACAAATTTATTTGTGTCAAAATATGAGATTTTAGGATTATATAATGCCATTTTATATAATATTGAGTTAAGATAATCGATATTTCTATTACATTTATCTGTTAATTTACGGGAAAACAGACAAGCACAAATAATTATTTTACCTACAACACCTTTGCTACTTTCTGTGAGGGTCTCAGACAATTTAAGTATGTCATGTTTACTAAAAGCCAAACTGTTTGCTAGTAACACAACTAAAGTTGTATCGCGATCAAATGTGTCTGCAGAGATGCGTGAGATCAGGTGGTCCATAGACATTCCTGGTAGACAGTTGTTTATAATTTTATGATCTACTACTCTCAGTGCCATTTAGCAGTATCTCAAATTCAATAAATGAAGCAGGGTTAATTCTCACCTGTTAGCAATACCTATGCTTGCACTTGCTACAGGATTTTTGTCTGAGGTACCACCATTTGTCTTATAAAAGTAAGTATAGCTAATTTTTCGTAACTCAGCGGAAAAGTTAACATTTAAATATGAAAATGAGGTAGGTTTAGGTTATGTTGGTTTTGCAGCAGGCCCGGAGGGCCAAACCACCCAGAAATAGGAGCTCCGTCGCCTCAACCTAATTGATTTGAAATAAGTGTGACGACGAAGCTCCGCTGACGCGGAGCTCCTATTTCTGGATGGTTTGGCCCTCCGGGCCTACTGCAAAGCTACTATAACCTAAACCTACCTCATTTTCATATTTACATGTTTACACAGTTATTATGGCCTAAGGACAACGTTTAAGTTAAGGGCAGCCTTATACGTTCGATCGTTCGACAGAAGCTCTGCTGCCTAATTGAGAATGCACGCGCTAAAATGTGTTTCGTATGCTCTGCTGGGACTACTTAAACTAGTTGCGCCGCGTTCACTCGTTCGACCGACCGATCGCCGTTTCTAAGAGATTAACATCCCTGAACCGAAGCTCCAAATAAGACTTCGTAAAAACAAGTGCCGAGGTCGCTTGCACTTTGCACTGTTTGCGAGCAAAAGTAAACTCATCTGTGCACAGGTTGTTCAGGGGATGTCCAGGTTTTCTAACTGGAGTTCGCCCCATTAAAAGCCGCTATTTGAGACGAAGATGAGGCTAGCAGCAACCCGGACACTTTGTAAGGTTCTTTCTTAACAAGGGCCTTACAGAATCTATCAGGGGGGTTCCCTCATGCCAGCAGGGGGAGTACTTGAGATGTAATTAAATGAAACAATATACTTGAACACTAGGTAGTATAATGAGCATCGACACGGTACTAAATAAGGATAGCTCACGCGCGACACAGAGCAAGAGCATCAAGAACAAGAACAAGACACCGGACAAAAGGGTAGGAAGATTCAGAGTCCCTAAGCCACACACACAACACAAGGCAAGTCCTCGACGAAAAGCGACGGCCACGACTCATACTCATACTCATACTCATTTATTTATTGCATTACGTGTATACATGATCTTAAAAAATATATTTAGTCCAAACATAAACCCTGTAAGGGCGCTGCAATCAAATCAATAAAACTACGTTATTAACCAATTGAATTTAAACATGTCATCACAATTACAATTAACTAACTACCTACTAAAAAATAAATATTAAATATAAATGCTGATTATTTTAAATCAATATTAAATTATTAGAATTCAGATATTAAAAGTTATTTATAATTATGATGTCAGCCTGTTACATTAGTCAAAGAAAAGATATTTTAATAATATTAAGTAACTGTCAATTTGTTAGCATCTAAACACAAATAAAAAAGAAAATAAAAATTTAAAATAATTTGTCAACAACTACATTTACCAGGAAACACTATAAAGAAAGAGAGGGGATGTCAGAGAGGTCGCCATTTATAATATATTATTTGGATCACTTAAGTATTCATCAACCGAATAGTAGGCTTTTTGAATTAAAAATGATTTGAGGCATTTAAAAAAAACTATATCCTTTTTTATGCCCTTTATGTCAGTAGGCAATTTATTAAAGATTTTAACTGACATAGAATTGGGTCCGGAACTATGTAACACTAAATGGGATACTGGTTGGACTAGATTATTCTTAGCATTAGCACGCAGTCCATAACGACGAGGCCTATCGTCTAGACGTGAAAAACAACTCGGGTGGCTTTTTATGAATTTACACGATTCAAAAATGTAAATGGAAGGCAGTGTTAGAATTTTTAATGCTTTAAAATGGTGCCTGCAGCTGTCGGATTTCCTAATATTGGTAAGTATTCGCACACATTTTTTCTGCAGTACGAACAGATCATTCGCACTCGTGCCATTGCCCCACAGGGTGACGCCGTAGCTCAGCCTCGCGTGCGCGTATGCGTAATACGCAGCCATAGCGGCTTGCAAGTCCGTGGTTTTTTTTAGTTCCCGTAACGCATAAACAAATTGGGATAACTTTGCTTTCAATTTATCTATGTGAGCCTTCCAATTTAAATGCGAGTCAATGGTAATTCCTAATAGGGGAAAGGTAGGAATGCATTCCAACTTATTATTGTTAAATGTGAAGTCTACTTCCAACTCATTTTTTTGGCGCGGTCTGAATTGCATTATTTTCGATTTACAAAGGTTTATAACTAAATTCTGATCATCCATCCAATTTTTAATATTATTTACAATCGAATTCAGTTTTACATTTAAGTTAATATTATTATTGCATGATACTAATAAAGAAAAATCGTCAGCAAACATAACGCACGGTTCGTTTACTATTTTTGGAAGATCGTTCACATAAATTATAAACAGAGCACATCCAAGCACACTACCCTGCGGAATTGAATCCGTCACGGCGCGCGCCTCAGACCTGACGGTGCTAACTACCCTCGACCTATTATCAAAATGGTCTACAGCGACGTATTGCTCACGGTTGCACAAGTACGACTGGAACCACTTATGAGGAGTTCCGCGGACTCCGATGGCATAAAGTTTATGCAAAAGTATGTCAAACTTAACCCTTTCGTACGCCTTTGACATATCGAACAATATTCCAAGAGCATATTGTTTCTTGTTCAGAATATCTAAAATTTCATTTACGTACTTATAGGCCGCTAGGGTTGTTGAACGGTTTTTACGAAACCCGTTTTGCGAGTTATCAAATATATTAAATTTCTCACAAAACGAGTACACACGTTTACACATTACCTTTTCAAATAGTTTTGAAATGACTGGCAATAATGCAATGGGGCGGTAGTTATTAGGATCCGTCTTGGAGTTTTTCTTGTGCACGGGTTTAATTATTGCAATTTTTAATAGGTCTGGATAAGACCCTTCAGAGAAGGACTGGTTAATTAAATTGGTCAGCGGTATTGTTAACTCGTCTGCACACAATTTAATTAGTGTAGACGGTATTTCGTCAATACCAAAACCAGTTTTATTTTTTAGGCCCCGTATTAACGAATAAACCTCTCGCTGGTCTGCTGGTCGGAGGAAAAAAGTGTTTTCGGTGGGGTGTACGACGGGCCGGCCACGCGGCGGCGCGGGCGCCGGCCCCGCGCCCCCCGCACCCGCCGGCTCCATGCCAGCTGATACGAACAGCTGATTGAACAAATTAGAGACTAGCTTTGGATCTGAGGATATGTTATTGTTGATAAGTAATTTAATATTTTGTTCATGTCCTTTAGTTATTTTATTCGTACGCTCTTTTATTATTTGCCACATACATTTAACTTTATTCGTAGATTTGATTATTCTTTATTTATAATGTAGTTTTTTAGACTTTTTAATAACACGTTTTAGAGTTTTCTCATACTGTTTATAATAATTAAGTATAATTTTATTATTTGAAGATATTGCGTGTATTTTTAACATTATTTTATTCCTGCAAGATATTTTTATACCACGAGTAAGCCACAAGTTTGGCTTAGCCGTAGACATTTTTATACGTTTTTTAGGTATATTACGTTCCAAAATTTCCATTAAGACATTATTAAGATTGTTGTAATTTTCATTCACATTATTTTGAGTAGAAATAATTATATCCCAATCAATTTTCCCCAATTCTGTTTTAAATTTAATAAGATTGATTTTACTATAAACCCTTTTGGTTTTAAACCAGTATTGAGGGTTTCTCTGCCTAACAATTTCATTCTTAATTTGAAGGATAGTGCATCTATGATCTGAAAAACCCAGTTCATTAACTGACGTTACAATATTTTCTGCAAAGTTAGTGAAAATTAGGTCAATGCAAGTTGCGCTATTCAGATGTATCCGAGTAGGTTCGTTGATATGCTGCTTAAAATTATATTCCAACATAAGGTTCAACATTTTTTCTGATTGAATTGTTTTGGCTAAGATATTAATATTAAAATCGCCTCCAATAATTATACGTTTTTTGTCAAATTTTGTGAGCTGTTCAATTAATTGTAATTGGTTAAAAAACATGTCAATCTCTCTGCTATTCCAATACAAGGTAACTAATAATATGTCTCATTTTAAAATTTCGAGAGCACAAACCTCTACAACGTACTCAATAGACATGTCCGTAATGTCCTTCCGCACAGTATATTCAATATTATTGTTCATTATAATGCAGACTCCACCGCCGCTGTGTTTCTCGCGATGGTAAGCCGCTGCCAGGTGATAGCCATCCAAGGTTACAAGATGTGCTTTGTCTTGCGAGAGCCAGGTCTCAGAAATGCAGAGGGCTACAAGAGGTGACTCACTTTCTTCATCCAGGAACGCGTCAAGTATGTCGCGCTTGTTAAACATGCTTTGCATTTTAATCGTTGCGAAAGCTCCGAAAGTTCCGAAAGTCTGTTCTGGTCTCCGAAATTGGCGTATCAAGAAGTTCGATTGGCTCAGGCATTTTTCGGTTGGCTTCGTCTATGATTGCCATTGTTTTCCATTGTACGCGTATTCGAATCTGCTGACGTCAGAGTACAGGAGTTCGTTGAAGATTTCAACCCTACGGTTAAACAAGTTGGCTGAATCAGTATATTTAAATGTTGGCACACAAATGATTATGTTTGTGTCATTTAATGCTGTAATAATCGTTCTTATATAAGCCACCAAGTTGGTATAATTTTGTGACTACTGCTGGCGTCGGTCTCTTCGCATGCAGGCAATTAGGAGCGACGGCCACGACTACTGTGGCGCCGATTCCTTCGCATTTAAGATAGAGTACAGTCGGGGCTGCAGCTGCAGGGTGAGGGGACCATATAGGCATCACCAGTGCATATACGCGCGGGATGGCGGCGCTTGGTAGCACGGGCGCGGCGGGCGCGCGTCACTCTCCTTCTCGCCCTCGCAATGTCACCCATCTCCCTCAGACAGGGCATGAAGTAAAATCCGGACCACGGCGCGTCTTTTTCGTCTGTATCATACAATAATAATAGATTAATTTAACTTTAATACGTAGAAATGAAAATTGAACTTTTCTTTAAGTAGTAGGCATTTTTCCTTTTTTTAATATAGTAAAACTTGGTTAAGTGGGACCTGGACAACTGAGAAACCTCTATAGCTGGAACTCATGCTGGGGTCCCAACACTTTAGTACTGAATTACCTCTGTTAGCGGGACAGAACAAACCTCCATATCTGGGATTAGTTCTTTCAATTTTATCTTCATAATTACAGAGCGACACTATCTACGAATACTACGCTAACTCGATTTTGGGTGATTTTCACTTTTTAATGCCCAAGATCTTAGAAGTTCATTCTTTACATAATCCTATTGTTATTTTTCAATTATCGATAAAAATAACAAAGTTACGAAACGTAAACAGCGCTAAGTTTATGACAAATTTGAAATCAAACGACGTACGCCCCACCAACTGTGATAGCCGCTCGTACGGGGGGAGCGGAAGGGCGCTAGTTTGTTTGTTGCCGTCTAAGTGTGACTTAGGCGCTTGTTAGCGGGACGCGCGTTTTTTTAAATTGTTTTTTTATTAAAAATGGGATAAATTTATGTTGTTGTGATTGTACTAACTATATAACTTAGTACAAACTGCTAAGTTATTTTTTCAAAGGTCCGACTAAGCCTACGCTAAGTCTGAGTTAGCGTAATATACGGTCAAGGTACTCAAAAGAGGATAACAACAATATTACTGAGTTTCGTGCTTTATTTACCTAAAACGGAACCCCCGTTATAGGATTACCATTGGTTGTATGTTTGTATATTTCTCTGTATGTCCATGCTGCTTAAATATAAAAGCGCCACAAATCAAAAACAAATATAGTTTGATTTAAAACTTAAAGTAAATAGCATTCCGATTTTAAATGCAACACATACACATTTTGGCTTGCGTTGCTTTTGTATTTAACCAACGCTGTCAAGATAATTAAAAAAATATTTTAAGGGCTGCTTAGACTCAGTCTTTCCATGGCCCTTTGAGTGACTTGTAGTCGGTGGATGAGCTGCTTAGTCAGCGTTCAGGTTTCGGCTCCATAGACCATCACGTGTAGCGTTCAAACGTGTAGCGTTTGAGGTTTAAAGGCAATCTAATGTCCTTGAATACGTCGGAGAGCTTGCCGAAGGCCCCCATCCTAGCCAGATACGTCGCTCAATTTCGCGTTCTTGTCTCGAGACTTATAACTTGGCCCAAGTAAACGTACTCGCCAACACTATTGATTTGTTGACCATGCACAGTTATTATAGTCAACATCGGCATTGCAGCATATCAGTTTTGTTTTTAAGCTGTTCATTCTTAGACTAACGTTGAGGGAAGTGGGATACAGCTCTTCCAACATAGTCTGCAAGTTCTCGGTGTTTTCGGCAAACAAGACAATATCATCTGCGAAGCGCAAGTGTGACGGGTATTCTCCGTGCTGTGAACAATTTGGGTGATATTGTGTCTCTCTGTCTCACCCCCCTTCTAACGGGAACCGGCTTTGTAAGGTTGTGCAGCTTAACTTGCAGTGTGGCTTCATGGTACACATCTTTATCTACACATCGCTTGCACATACTTATTAGTCGACCTGACATCTCTCAAGAGAGTGAATGACCGGCCAGTGTTACACTATATCGAACGCGTTTTCAAAGTCTATGAAGGCTAATGCTACGGGCTGGTTGTACTGATTACACTTTTCCACAAGTTGTCGAACTGTGTGGATATGGTCAACCGTTGAGACGCAGCTCTTAAAGCCTGCCTGCTCATTTGGTTGCCCCGAGTCAAGGCTGTTGGAGAGCCGCAATGTTATAACCTTGGTTAATAACTTGTACACATGACTGAGTAGCGAAATGGGTTAGTAATTTGTAAGATTAATGACGTCTCCTTTCTTGTGCAGTAGAATTACCACCGCATTTTTACACGTTTCTGGAGTTACTCCCTCGAATAAAGGCCTTGTTGAACAGGAGCTGGAGCTGCTTTAACACTGGTTTCCCACCAAGTTGCAGATGTTCGTATGTAACTTTGTCATCTCTTGGCGTTTTCCCTTTCTTCATTGCTTTCAAAGAGTTCTTAGTCTCATATAAGCACAACTCGCGCAACTCTTAGGTTTTGTGCCTTGCCAATTTATGTAAGTCGTGGATATTTTCCTGACTTAGTAGGAGACGGTTCAATCTTTTGGGAGCTGCATAAGTCGGAGTAGAATTTCTCTACGACTTCTAAAATTTCCTTGCGGTCTGATGTTAGTCTGGATCCGTCAGCGGTGAGTTTGTGTAAGTATTTGGTGGTTTCCACGCTTGAGCTGCCTTCTAAACACCTTGAGTCCCCGGTGTTTTTCTATCATGTTAAGGTAGTCTGTGCTTCTTTGGCCTCTGCTCCTTCCTAATAGAGTACCTTATTTTTTTAATTAAGGATGTTGGTAGATCCGTCTGGTTTGGTGATGCTAGCAATAATTTCCGTTTTTTCAAAAGTTCGAGGATGTCTTTTGACAAAGACAGCATACCGAGCTCCGACAATACGGTGATCTCACTTTATTAAGGACATCCACGTCCCGCATAATGCGTTTTTTGTTCATAAGGATGTAATGGATTTGGTTCATCGTCCTCCGCCAAGTCCATAGGCGCTGTTTCTGTTGGTTAAAGAACGGCAAAGAACGGAACGGAACGGAAATTCTCACGGCTTGTAGTAGCCATCTAGGAATCCAGAAGGGCTGACACTCGGCGTTGTTGTTCGTTTGGCAGCACCCGGGAGACACGTGAAGAGTATCAAGGGTAAACCCTACGGACGCGAATAACTCCATGTATATAAGTGTGATTAAATTTAAAAGGTTCACTGCTTGATTAAACTAAATTTTTAGCTATTTGTGGTTCATAAAATCACCTACTTAATTTAATTTTTCATAGTTTCATATTATGAATAAACAGCTAAGTAACAGTATCGGCAATCGTATAACTAGCTAAGTGCTCAATAGCGTAGTTTAGAATGGAACGATAAAAATATCTATCAGGTGTATATTACGCTAAGTCATAGATTTCACTAAATTTGCCATTGCTTTTTTGTGTTTGTACTTAATTCTGACTGTTTATAGCTCAGCTCACTTCCTACAAGTGGGAAGCATAGATTATTGGACAATAAAATGAATATTTTCATCATAAACCGTAGCGAGATATATTAGGCTAAGTGTTACTTGGCGTATTATTCATTGCAGTTTTTAATGGTAAAATTGAAGTATAGAACGCTAAGTTGTGATAAATCCAAAACGAACAAGATTTTAGTGGGTCAGTATATAGTAATTAATAAAGTAACTAAAAAGCTATTTCTATTCCAAATTTCAAAGGCAAATGTCAAAAATCAAGGGAGTTATTAAACTTTTCCATTAAAACACGTCTCCTGTAAAGTAGCGAAAATCGAGTTAGCGTAGTGTTCGTAGATAGTGTCGTGTCTTTTACTGAGATTATATTTAAAATAATACTTTTGCTAAATAGTTTTTTATTTTATTTTATGGGTATTGACCTCTGTAACTGAGATAACGCCGTTTTATTACCTATTTATTTCAGATAAATTTCCGTTTTGTTTACTAATTCTCAGTCTACCGACTACCCGCAATTACCGCACTTGGCTAATTGGGATTGTTCATATTTTTACAATTAAACCATCCATACCAACCATTTTAAAGCCTTTCTGCATTATTAAGTTTTTGAAATATTTATCTATTTCGAATATTTGGACAAAGGCACCTCCGACCTTTGTTTGACTTCCGTTTTTAGCTTGAAGCCCTCCTAGGTGTATCTTACGGGTTAGGCGAAACCGCTTGAAATAGTATGTTTTAATACATTATTACAATCACTTTTTATCATTAGATATCATTTAATTGTTGTAATTTATTAGAAAATGCCAGCCCAAAATTAAAATAATCATGTCATCCAAAAAATGTCTGCTAAATAAATAAAGATATTCAAACAAAATTAATGAAAATGGTCTCTTAAAATTACCCATTCTTTCAAATTATAATGTATAAACCGTGAGCTATTTTTTTCGTTTTATCCCAATTGGGATACACCAAAAAAAAATAACTGCTTGATTTAATATTTTAATTCGAAAGAATAGCCTTTTATAAGAAACTAATTTGAAGCATTTCATGATTAAAATGTATTATTGATATTTAAAATAATTTATTAAATTAAAATAACCTTACCTACTTGTAACGACAAGATGACGTAGATATTTATAAAAGACAGGTATACTTCGTCTCAGATTTAGAAAAACGATTTTTTATTATCTGTGATCTGTTTTCAAAGTCATAATAGACGAACGTCATTCAAACATAATGTTAACAAACAATCGCAATATGATATAAATTATTATTTAAGAGTATGTCGGAAATCGGTGTAATACTGGCAACATAAGCTCAGCAGAACGCAAGCGGCGCTATGTGCTGCGTCAGCTTGGATGGTGGCTGCGGGGGCGCGCGGCGGTGCGGTGTGAAGGGATAATGGAAGGCGATTCAGATTTGATTCGGGACCCGCCGCGCGCAGACGCATCTGTTCTGTGACGTATCGTGAATTAATTAGGTGTAATAATTACCCAGAGACCTTTCTATGGTAGTTACATTCATGCTACCAGAAGTTAAGTGATTAGCTCCCTAAATAGTTTGATGACATAGTAGTAGTTCAAGTACCTCTCTGCGTGTCACGGTTTTATTATCTCTAGGCACCCATATCTACCTAGAAACGCCCACAGAACCTGAAGTACTTTGATGTTTAGAGCTCGTTCTCCGACATCAGAAGTGGGCTCACCTGGAGATAAAAATGAAGACACGAGTGATGTGCTGTGACTGATGATGAACTGTGTTAGAAATGTTCGAACTGTAGAGTGTTCAGGTGTGTGTGTGTTAAATCAGATATCAAGGCTGCCTGTGCCGAAGGCCGTAGTGCAGTCGTCACATTCGATTGCCTGAATTCAACCCAGAAAAGTGTGATGTAGTTGTAGATGAAAAGTGATGACTTATCATAGTCGACCCAGACTCTCACAGACAACCCAGATGAAGAATATGGGAGCACATCAAGGAGTTATTTGTCAAGAGCTTGGGTTAACTATTTGAAGTGCCGATAAACCGAGTAAGGGTAAAGCTTACGCCGTTTACGTGACTAAGTTGACATGATTGAAATGATAAAATTAAAAATAAATCCACGAGACATTGGATGAGTTCTATCGTCATGATGATGCCGGCTATAATAAAATGCAGTGGCAGGAGATCACACAACTTCGCGGCAGTCCGTCAGTATCATCGGAGGATTCGGTGCATCTTAAACACTTGAGCTAAGTGTACACTTTACTGATTTATTTTCATGTTTTGCTAGACGTTTATACGCGAGTAGAGGGATTAAGTAAGATCTTGCAATTATGGGCTGAGAGCGCTTTGTTGTAGTAAAACATCATCTCAGTAATTGATTTAAAAAAAAAACCAATGCTTATAAGTTGAAAGTTTAAAGGTTATTGATCAATAACATACCTTCAAGTGGATTTCAATAAAATGGCTAGGACGTATTGGTGGGCCGAGGTTCTGGTTAGAGTCGCCGGTGGCTGAGGGATCTGAGTGACGCGGAACCGATAGTCGTGGAAATCCTTATGAGATATTTGTGATGATGATGCTGGTCATGTCGTCACAAAGCCTTAAGAGTAAACATTTCGAATTCCTATCCATAGCCTTCAGTTTCCGATTGAGCGTTGTGCTTGTTTCTGTACAAAACTCAAGTGTTATAGAATCCTATTGAATCCCAATTAAAGGTCAGAATTCGTTGGGATACCTGTGTTTCCTACTTGGTTTGGCATACTAGAAATCTCTAATGTAGGATCTATGTGAATGAAGTAAACAAAATTGGACTGAACCTGAACTAATGCATTCTTGGGGGATCCCGTAAATGCTTTAACGTGATATCGCTAATAGAAGCAGAGTAACAAATTATAATTGGGCTCGCAAAATATTTCCACACGTTTAAAAATCTAGTTGTTCTTCAATGTTCCAATTCACTTTATTAGATGAAAACTTTTGAATTGTTCTTAGAAATACGGCAAATCCATGTTCGAAATGTTATCGTTTCATCGGCTATGATTTGCGTCACAAAGCCATATAGGCAATCACTGGCGTTGAATGTTTTATTTGAAAATCTGATACTTATTATATTAGAACTAAAGTCACACAAAGGCCGACTGTTATGGTGTGATATAATAAGTCAAATTGTTGATGGCAAATGTCGAGCAGTCTCATATTATGGTTAATGGTACACAAACTTTGGCGGCGGAATATGAAACACTTATGAAACACTTAGCGTCGCTCAGGCAGTTATACACTTTTGTATTCCGGGGTCTTAATTTCTGACGTTGGTTTTCTAGTTTATACTTTTGGTAAAGATGTTGGTGGCTTCAAAGTTAAAATGAATTGACTAACAGGTAATAATCAAATGAAGTCAGAAACGAAATTTGATTTTTCTTATGATATTGGTTGTTGTCATTTGAAGGGAATTATAATCGAATCATACTTGCAGATAATGTGTTTGCAAATAATTTCTGATGATCTGATGAATGTGGTGATCAATAAAATATTGGCAAATTTGATGTCAACCAATGTACTCGTACGAGCGGTGTACATTCTAATTTACGATGTGTATTTGTACTGAGTCGCTAAGATGAAGACATTGATAAATGCACACTACATAAGTACATTGCACGGTACATACGCGGTCGCGGTTGATCTCTTTGATTTATTTGATCTGAGTGTTAACTATTCTGGGTAATCGTAACTCTGTAAGGATATTCGGGATTGGTCAACACAACGACTCGCAGTATAAGAAGCATCTCTGATAGCTGATAGATCACTAGTGAGCCGTATTCTAAGGTGACAAGATTCGTTAATGGTCGATTGACTGTTTTGCTGATGGTACCCAAAGCTGTATTAGTTGTTTATGCCAACCACCATTTAATAATGATATTATGAGATATTATTTCAATCGGTGCTCGATTGAAATCTAAGTAGAAAATGATGATGGTTGAGCTTGAAATTCTAACAAAGGTTGTTACAAAGTAATGACAGAATCTTTTGTTTTTTTTCGGGTTATCAACGTTAGCATTAATGTGTTAAATTGCGCCTTAGCTAGAGCGAGCCACCGGGTTTACAATGTTGACGGTGGTGTTGGAACAAGCAGTAGTAGTTCTTATAATATTATGCAGACTTAAGATAGTTTTTTTTTTGCGGTACGAGTAAGCAGTGTGAGTTGGGCAAAGCTTGCTCGCACTAGCCAGAGTGTCTAGTGAGCGATGAGCGATGAGCCGTTGATGCGCCAGATATTGAGCCATGGGTGCGGCATGAGATACCGAAGGTGCGGTATGGAAGACCGTGAGTGCGGCATGAGATACCGAAGGTGCGGTATAGAAGACCGTGGGTGCGGCATGAGATACCGAAGGTGCGGTATAAGACCGTGGGTGCGGCATGAGATACCTATGATATGGTATGAAAAACCGTGGTTGCGGTATGGAAAACCGTTGGGGCGGTAAAGAAGACCATTGAGGCGGTAAAGAAGACCGTTGAGGCGGAAAAGAAGACCGTTGAGGCGGTACAGAAGACCGTTGAGGCGGTGTGTAAGACCGTTGAGGCGGTATGGATGACCGTTGAGGCGGCATGGATGACCGTTTAGGCGGCATGGAACACCGTTGAAGCGGTAAGGAAGACCGTTGGGGCGGCATGGAGGACCGTCGGTGCGGTATGGAAGACCGCTGGTGCGGCATAAATCAGAACCGTTGGTGCGATGGAGTTGCCGTTGGTGCGGCTAGTATCCTGGCGTTGGAACGCATGGATTTGGAAGTCAGTTTCGTGAACATACTAGAGCAATGATTCCGTTAAATGAACAGTGATGTTAATACAGCGAACATATTGATGGTCTGGCAAACAAAGTAGTTGATGGAGTAAGAGGTATTAAAACGAATTGTATTCGCTCACACCTAAGGGAATATGTGACATGATATGAACGTTTGTAGTGTGTGTTGCCTTTTCAACGTTGCTTAGGGCGACGTACCCGAGGACGGGTGTATGGTCAGTGATGGCCGTGTCGGAAATCGGTGTAATACTGGCAACATAAGCTCAGCAGAACGCAAGCGGCGCTATTCAAAAAAAAATAATTCAAAATTCAAAATATTTATTCAGTAAATAGGCCACATGAGGGCTCTTTTACACGTCGGTAACATGAGTGAATCTACCAGCGCTTCGGACAAGACCATCATTGCGGAGAAGAAGCGCCGCAAGAAACTCCAGCAGAAGGTCATTTTTTCAATAATAATAACAAAATAATACTTAAAAGTAAGTTACATTACGTAATAATAAGGTAATAAAGTAATAAACAATAAATTCTTAAAACTAGCAAAAATAAAATTATTACAAATGTAAGGTCAATAAACCTTAAACTAATAATAAAGACTATGTGAACAACACGACGAGGTCTCTACGTCAAAAGCTATAACTAGGTAGTATGATTAATTTAACAAAAAGTCCTTGCATACATGAACAGATCGGACCCCACAAACAGCATCCGTTCACGAGTATGACGCGTATCTCAGCCATCGCCTCTCTCAACCATGTGTTCGGGAAAGTGGCGACCCGATCAACGACGCCGCCGTAAGCAAAGACCTTTAAGTGAGCATGTCATGCTCATGCTGCCGGACAACCAACATAAAAGTAATATTGTGTGAAACAGCTGTCCGGCGAGAAACATCACAGTGTGTTCTCATTTAAAAGCGTCTTGTACACACAAGAACTAGTAAAGTTAAAAAAATAATAATACAGACAGTGAACGTAAAATTTAGTGCTTGAATACGCAGTTTGCTTAAAGGCTATGTTAATCAAGGTACAAATATTGTAACTATCGTAGATACTACTTAAAGACATCTTGGTCACTAATGAAGTCATTTACAGTGTAATATGCCCTACCCAACAAGCAGCGCTTGATGTGAGACTTAAATTTATTGAACGGCATATTGACGATATCAGATGGTATCTTGTTGTAAAAACGTATACAGTTCCCCGCAAACGAAGTGCTTACCTTACGGAGACGGTGACCTGGAATAGCGATATCCCTGTTTCTAGTATTTAAATTATGAACGTCGCGGTTATGCCTAAACTCATGTATGTGTTTACGTACATACATGATATTCTCAAAGATATATTGAGACGCGACTGTAAGAATATTGATTTCTTTAAATTTATCCCTCAGCGAAACACGAGACCCTAATTGATAAATTGCACGTACAGCCCGCTTCTGTAGTACAAAGATGATTTGGATGTCAGCCGCTTTTCTCCATAGCAAAATTCCGTAACTCATAACACTATGGAAATAACTATAGTACACAAGTCTCGCCGTCTCGACGTCAGTCAGTTGTCGAATCCGCTTTACCGCATAAGCCGCCGAACTTAGTTTACCTGCAAGTGTGGATATATGCGCACTCCATTGCAGTTTCAAGTCCAGAGTGACACCTAAAAATACTGTTCTATGTTCGAAGTCCAGTGTCTCATCCTTCAGTCGTATTCTATCCGCATTCATACTTTTCACGTTGGACAGAGAAAATTTAATGCACTTGGTTTTTTTGGCATTTAAAAGTAAGTTGTTGGCTGTAAACCAGTCAACAATTGTAGACAACGCAACATTGATGTCATTAAAATTATTCTGTTTCCTATCCGCTTTGAATATAAGAGAGGTATCGTCAGCAAACAAGACTATTTCATGTTTATCGCGTACTACATACGGGAGATCGTTAAAAAAGATTAAAAATAAGAACGGGCCTAGAATAGAGCCTTGAGGCACTCCCATAGCAACAGATGAACCAGAGGATTGTGTTCTGTTAATGTCTACCCGCTGAGTTCTGTGAGCAAGGTAAGATGTAATAAGATCAAGTGCACCGTTTTTAATGCCATAGTAGCTTAACTTCCGCACTAACGTAATATGATCAACACAATCAAATGCCTTGGATAGATCACAAAACACTCCAATTACATCTAGTGATTTTTCCCAGGCATCAAAGATATGTTTTACCAAAGTGGAACCGGCATCGGTAGTAGATCGTCCCTTGGTAAATCCAAATTGACTGCTATGAAGTAGCTTATGTTGATTAAAGTGTGAGGATATTTGATTAAGAATTAATTTCTCAAAAACTTTACTTAGTGCTGGTAGTATCGAAATCGGTCTGAAATTTGTGGGGTCTGATTTTGCCCCTGACTTAAACAAGGGTATGATCTTACTATGTTTCATCCGATCAGGAAATACTCCAATATCGACACACTTGTTAAACATAGTAGCCAGGTAAGGCGCAGTTGCCTCTAAAATAAAATTAAGTACTGTAACAGAGAGACCCCAAAGATCTTCAGTCTTTTTGATATTAAGAGACCTAAACGTTTTGATCACAACTTTAGAGGTGACATGATAAAATTTAAACACATTCGTGCATTCCTTAACATTAGATCTTAACAATATTTCAGCTTTATCAGGAGATGATAGTAAAGATTTAGTAGTCTCCAAAGGTATGCTCGTAAAAAACCGCTCGAATTCTTTTGCCACATCAAGGTCCGAATTTACTAAAGTATCTTCAACTTGCAGGCTGTAGTGCGGGTCTCTAATTCTAGTTCTACCAGTTTCAGTGTTAATTACGTTCCAAACGGTTTTAATCTTGTTGTCAGATTTCCAAATTTTGTTCGAATAATACTCAGACTTCGCGGAAGCACAAATCTGCTTGAATTCCTTAGAATAATTTTTGACGTACTCTAGAAACTCAGGCCTATGATCGACAGCTCTTATACCATACAACTCATACAATTTGTGCCTCTTTTTATGAATCTCCGGTGTAGCCCAATCACAAAATTTCGTACCTTGCTTGGCTTTTACCTTTTTCAGACTAAAGCAGGCATCAAATTCCTTAATAATACAATTAAATAAAGAAGTACATAAAGTATCCGGATCTTCCCCAGTACACGTCATATAACTCAGTTGGTTAGTGACCTTGTTATTAAATAATTCTAATCGATTTTCAGTAATTTGTCTAAGTATAAACTCTTGGGGCGCTTTATCAGTCTTCCTCGTAAAGGAAGCTTGCTGGCCGCAGTGATCCGAACTTAAGATATTGATTACGGATTTCTGAATAGGGTCAAAATTACTAAATATATTATCAATACACGTAGCACTAGTTGCTGTAATTCTAGTTGGCTCATAGAACAGATTGCCTAAATTAAAAGATTTAAAAGCACTCAGTAAGTTAATAGACGTGGGTGATTCGTCTAGCAGATTAACATTAAAATCACCACATACAACAATACACTTTTTAGTGTTAAAAACACAACTAAGAACATTTTCCAAAATGCTCTCAAAAAGCTTGTAATCCGCCGTAGGGGGTCTGTATACGCAAATAATAATAAATTTTTCCAATTCAACACACGCAAGTTCAATATGACGTTCAACTGACTTCGCAACAATATCTTTACGTTCCTTACATTTAATGTTTCGTTTGACCATAATCAGGGATCCGCCCCGACTGCAAGATTGTCTAGCAAACATGCTAACAATGTCATGATTATTAAAATTAAACATGCACTCATGACCTTTAAGCCAATGTTCAGTAACACATAGAACGTGTATATTAGCACTATCAATAAACAAACTAATTTCTAGTTCCTTACTAGAAAATCCCTGAATATTCTGATGAATTATATTTATTAGATTATTACACAATTTATTTTTAATGTTTGTCGACCTGTGGGCAGGCACGAGGCCGCCGCGACTGCCGCCGCGAACGACGACAGCCGCGGCCTTTGTCGAAGCTGTCAGTTTAAATCCACCGGCAACTCCAGTGCGGGGCCGGCGCTAATAAAAATCAGCGCAGGCTCCGTTCTACAGTCGCTCGCTATGCTAGTCATAGCGGGGTCTAAAATATTATATGCTAACAAATTAGCACACTCATCTAAGTACCTACGTGGTAAATAACAATAGTTATGCGTCAAATCAAACTTTTTTACAAATTTATTCGTATCGAAATATGAAATGACGGAATAACAAACTATCACAATCTGCACTTTTGGGCACCCAAAGGTCAAAACCCAAAAAAATCAAGCGAAGGAGAAGGTGGAGGCAAAAAACCCCACGTACTAGAATTAGTGAAACAAACAAATTAAATTAATTGGCCTAATGACCCTTTGTTTGTGTCACCAAAGGCAATAAGCTGTGCCTTCTACCTCAAGAAGATAAGTTGAGATAAGAAACTGAAGACAAAGTAAGCCCTCGGACAACCTAAAACGGCACAAACAAACCCATTTAGAGTCAAGTACGCTAAGTCAAGTCTTCTACCTGTTCTGCTATTATTTATTCATTGTAATTTTTTTAATTAAAATTGATTTTAAAATGTCATAAATTGTACCTTTTTAGAAAGCTTATGAATTGAGCAAACTATTCCTGTAATTTGTATGCGAAGTGTTGTACTTTTTTTTTAGTTATGCTTTAAAATGTTACAAAATTTGGAAAATAATTACTAGAACTTCCGACTTCAAATCGTTTTATTTGCAAAAATTTGCATTTTTCTTAGCATTTTTTTTATTTTTCATAATCACTAGTTCATTGGCTATTTGAAAAATGCTTTTTTTTATTTCTAAATGGCGAAGTTTTTACACAATTAGTAGTTTTAGGTTGAAAGCCGGGTATTTTTAAGAAAAATCTAAAAACGTGAAAAACTCGAAAACCAATGAGTTTTGACCCCTGGTTGACTGGACTTAAATCATTTCAAATGAGCTGTAGAATAACCCCTTTCAAGGAATACGGCGAATTTCCTATCACCCTGTATATATATATATATATATATATATATATATATATATATATATATATATGAAGAAGATAGATAGAAGATATGGTTCACGTATGCTAGGTTAGATTAGACTTGTAACCATCACAAGATAACCTGAAATCAACATGGGTTCAGCAGAAAATAGCTTTCTATGAAATTCTAAGTGATTCATTCTGGGTGCGTCTCTAGATATATATAAGATATAATAAACGTTAGCTATAATAACAAAATCAATATTTTTATAAGGAATTACGGTCAAATAACATAATATTAATTTTAATTAATGTTGTCTATATAACACTCACATTGTATAATTTCAGTTCATATATTATACATGACATATTATAGAGATCATAATGCATCTTTTAGTATAAGGGTTATAAGATCTAATATTGTATACTATACTCAATAGGTACTGAAAGAATCGGCTACCAGAAAAGGGAAATTTGGCAAGGTATCCCAAGATTGAACAATACCTTACAACGCATTAGCGGCTTTGCTCCCGCCTTGGCCTTCGAGGTGTTTTTTTACCTCCCTAGAAAATCTCTTGTAAGTTTTTTTAACTATCCAGAAAATGCAATGAGCAAGACGAATCAGGGTAGAACCGACTAGGTTAGGTTAGGTTATTTTTTTATCTGTTTATATTTTAATGTACATTATGTTTTTTGATGTTAGATTCATTGATTTGTATATGTCTTATATATTATATATTAGCTGTCATGTACATAATAGGTTTTAATAGTTTAATTGGTATTATATACTAATAATTTTGTACTTTATGGAAATAGTTATTTGTTTGTTTCATTATTTCCAGTGAATATTATAATAAACGGGTTTATAAAAAGTGACCATATATATTGTCACTGTTATAGGTTAGGGTAAAGGAAAGGGGACGCAGAATTTGGAAAAAAAATCGACAATTCATCCCTGACGCCTTGTAATTAACCAAGATTTGAGCCCCCATATCTTAGCCAATTTTGATTTTAGAGAACAGTTTTAAAGTAAAACAAGCTTATTTTAACGTGTTCTATAAGATAAAATCATTTAAATTAGGTGTCATTATGACACCATTTTGTCGATTTTTTTTCTGTCCTGCGTCCCCTTTCCTTTACCCCGAACCTATTATATTATCAGTTCTTCTATCTCGTATTACTTACTCTTGTTTCAAAGAATGTATGGGTAAACCTGTATTTAAACTATGATACATGAATGTTCACTTACTTTTTCTTTGTTTTGTTCACGTAACTCATTAAATAGTTGTAGCCCCTACTATTTTAAGGCCTGGCACCCACAACAGATACGATTCACTCAAAGGCGGCTCTGCTTTCTTTACAGTGTAGGCTCCCGCAGAACTCTCGTCAGGCTCACTAAACTTCTTCCCCATTGACAGATTTAGCCAGTTTTGCTCGAGTAAGCCAGTGATGTAAGTTGCTGGTCGCAACACTCGCAAAATTATCTTGATGACAACACCTCAGAAAACATAAAAACACTTGAGATTGCCGTCTTCTCTAGGCGGCATGTCCCGGGCGCGCGCGCGCCAGCGCTTGTACAGGCATATTCTTGAAATTAAGACTGCACGTGTCCTGCAAAAAATATCACACTCTATTCTTTCTTTCTTGCTAAGTCACTCACTATACTAACCACACTACCACAGATTATAACCAACTTACATAGACAGTCAATTTCTACCAATCTGTAGCCCGTTTCACAAGCCTACAAGTTACAAATTAAAAGCGGAAGTCTCTTTCTAGCAAAAGGAGTTAGAAAGAGACTTCCGCTTGGTAACTTGTAGCTTCATGAAACGGGTCTATGGTCTGCTTGACGTATTGAGTGTTTTAGTGGACTTAATTATTTAAATGAATAAAAAAAATATAAAGATAATTTTACAGAACTATATTTTAATTGAAATACACTAATTACATATACTTTTAAACTAAGGTTGACAGCTTGCACGATTGCGTAAAATTAAAAATTACCTTGTGTCCATATGTCACACAAGCTGACATGACATGACAAGCAAGACAAGACAACACAACTCATGACATAATACCTGCCGACTGTCGTATGAAAAATATGGAATAAATAATCTACTACTATTACATCTAATCAATCATGTTAAAAACCATTTGAACAGTGACATTATTGAGGTAAAGAAGAATTAACTTTTTAGGAGTGTCTTTTTTACATACCCAGTGACACTGTTGGATTAAAAGTGCGATTATGTTAAAAAAAAGCATTATATTTATAGCCTGACAAGTTGTGTACGGACTAGATTCCATTTCTCAAAGCGTAGTAGTCTAATAATATTATAGTGTTTGTGAAATGAAACAAAACACAAATATTATTAAAGTAATACTTTTGAGAAACGGGCCCCTTCAGACTATTACAGACCCTGGGAAAGTCTTGCTAATAACTGTAAATATATATACCTAGGTGTTCACATATTTTCCATACCATTAAATAAGTACCTAATCAATTTTATTGCTAGGTAGTAAATGTAGTAATAATTGAATAAAGTCTAAAAAGGTACAAATACCTGTATTAAAAGATGATCTTATATTTTACAGGTAGGGATTTAAAAACTAAGTGCTGTCACATCCGTCCATACAAATCTGTACCTACAACGTTCTAGGGAATGCCAAATGCCAAAGATTTTTTTCCAAACCTTGTGGAATTAACCCTTTACAAGACCACCCGCACAGTATTTGTGACCATGTAAGTATATGGCAATAACATTTACCAGTGTAGATAAAAGGGTGGATCACTTAAGGTATGAAAACGTATTTTTTTTGCTTTAATCCTCTTTTGCTAATATGAGAAACTTGTTACACCTACCTTACATTCATAATAATATATAAAATATAAAAGAGATACAGAAATATTTAGTACTACACCAAGCTAACGGAACTTTTACAAAATAGGGAATTAGGCCATTTGTTTAAAGTTCCGTGAGTTTGGGGCAGTACAAAATATTCATGTACAGTCGAGTTCATAAATATGTATACACTTTAGTACCTTGTCTATTTAATGGCATCTTAAAACTGCCATAATATGAATTGTCACAGCAATTGTGACAAGAAGATACTAAAGTGTACACATATTTATGAACTTGACTGTACCTCTTTTATATTTTATATATTATTATATTATGATTGTAAGGTAGGTGTAAAAACGTTTTCAAAGTAGCTGAATACGGTTGAAGCAAAAAAAAATGTATTCATACATTGAGTGATCCAGTATCCACCCTGATATATAATGTCTGTATGTGACATGTCAACATCAAATATCAAAATATTGTTCAAGCTATAATTTAAAATCCTTGCCTAAAAAGGTTAGCAGTCCCGGGAGTAGTGAGTGTGAGAATTTAGTTTCCCTAGTACTAAAGCTAATTTTGGGATTATAATCATTCAATTTGAGTGAAATTGTCTTCCAATATCCATTCACTTACATGTGTCTATATTTAAAAAATTTGCTCTGAAATAATAATAAAATAATTAGTTATATCTGATTATTTGTTAAAATTACACAATTAACAATTAATCATTTTAATTCTGTGTGCGATACCGGAGCAAATGTATTCAGCACTATTACTACTACTATTTATACAATTTAATTAGCGCTATTAAGTTAACTAACCTTTGTACAATTAAATTAAGGTAGCTAGGTAACAAATTATTCAATTATATTAGATAGCTCCCTACTTGGTCCTAAAGACTTGCAACAAGTTACTGAAGATGTCGATATCACTTGCACTTGTTCTATGAGCTATTAGAATATATTCATATCAATGGGATATCTGGGCATACTTATGAGGCATTTATTAACAATATCTGATCATTTTATGGATCATTTGTCTAATGAAATGATTAATAACTAATAAGTCTATAATTATACTACACTTTTGCAAAGATGGCAGTTTAAAATGAGGGCTTTATTTAATAGCTATTTATGAAGTAAAATTATACATGAAGTTAACATACAATCTTATAAAAAAATGTAGCTTGCTTATGTGTACTTATTCTGCTAACTACACTATAATGATATAATTGTACATGGCATTATCATTAGTGACTATAGGGAAATTTATGCATTGTTACCAAAATCATAATGATTAAACTATGTGATCAATAAGTTTTTAGAATTGTTATGAACCATAATAACATTATTTTAATGTGGATTATACCATGGCACTAACAAACGTTAAATAAGAGAAAACAATAATTTACATTATTAATTTGTTTTTCTGTGATAGCTAAACAAAAAACATCTGTATAAATAACTTTATAAGACGGTAAAAATAAGAGTTAGTTTTGTAATTACCTATTTGGAGTGGTGTGGAGAAAGTCCTGATGCCCTCATGATTTAAAGGATAAACAAGTTGTTTGCACTAGACTTTTTTATTTCCAGCTCGGTCACCAAAATGTAAGGTGGCTTTTTCGGCTTTTTCCGGGATGATTGAGGCCTACAAATAAATACTGTGATATTAGCTTTTAGCAATTATCAAATAACCTAGGAGAATTATGTAACATTATTCTGCCATATAATTATGGATTTAAAAGAAAAAAAACTGATGAAACAAAAACCACTACATAAAAATCACAAGCTGATGATGATCTAGTGAAGGTACAGAATTTGACCTCCAAAAGAAAAAAACATTTTTATAGAGGTAAAATAAAACATTTAAATTATTTTAATAAATGTTTGCAAATATAGAAAGTGTGGGAGTAAGGTGATTAGTGATTGATTGTTTTGACGCTAGTTATAAGAAAACCTGATTGACACGGACATCTGTTATAAGGAAACGTGATCGATTTGACATCAGTCGTAAGGAAACAGTCGAAGTGTATTTCGGAGCAGACGCGCAGCGGAGCGACATTGTTTCCACCTCGACGGTCCGGAGCAAAGAGAACGACAAGACTCTGGGTCTTCTCACACGCCTCCTCGCGAGCGGAGCGAGCGAGGGGGTGTGGGGTAAGCTCGTCAGTGCATTTGGCACTCTGAGCTGATCTCGGGGTCGAGACCCATAACTATGGGCCTGGCTTTAATGCACCCTGTATTGTAATAGGGCTTGTTGTTGCTTCTTATTGGGTCCATGGAATTTCATGCCCATTACGGTAGGTCCTCTTGTGGGCCGCCAATTAGGTTCGGGGGCGTTGGACGTCGGCGACGTCGGCGATCGTTTGGCAGAGCGGGAGGGCGCGCACTGCCAGGGTCCGGGATCCGGGGTTCTCCAGGTAGTGATCGGGAAATCTAATAATCCCTCGAAGTCGTTCCAGTCGTCCCTCAGCTTGCTACCTCGGCTGAGTTTCGCTTCTTCAAGGCCTCTGAAGTAATCCCGGTAGCGCTCCTCCAGTACGCGGAATCTCTTCTTATAGGCCTTGTTGTTCAGTAGGCATATGTCGTGCGCCGGCTCTTCTGCCGGTGCGGCATCTATCGCAGCGGCTCAGGCGCGGGCTTGGTAGCATGCGCCGTTATAGTGGCACGTTCCACGGGCGCTTGTGCCCGTGGGTTTTCTATCGCGGGATTCGCGGGCGCTAATAGCGCGGCGCATTTCGCGGGCGCGACCGCCCCGGCGGGCGGCGCGGGCTTGACTGGCGGGGCCGCTGTTGCGGCGGACTCAGCGTCGGAGTCGATCCGGGGCTCTGTGGTGGGGCGCGTGTCTCCCGCGGTGGGAGCAGTCGCCGTCTCCTCTTCCGTCTCGCTCCCCGCGGGAGCGGGGTGAGGGGGGGCTGATCTTTCTGAGTCGGGCGCGGGCTTTAGTGCCGGCGCGAGCTCTGCTTCAGGGTAGATCTGATCATGATGGGGCTTGCGTCCCTGGGGATGGGAACGGTCGCCAGCGCCTTTTGTGGCGCGGTGGCTTTTTCCCCCGCGGGCGCGGGGGGCGGGGATGCTGGGCGCGCCTGGTGGCGCGAACGGTTGGTGGCGTTTCTCGCTTCCCTGCGGAGAACGGAGCAGTCCGAGTGGTTTGCTGGGTGGGCCCCCCGGCAGTTTGCGCAGGTGGCCGGCTGGTCTCGAGGTCGAGGGCAGTCCTGTGCGGCGTGCGCTTCCCCACAGCGCACGCACGCAATCTGCAAGTGGCACTGCAGGCTGGAGTGCCGGAACTGCTGGCATCTGTGGCATTGTGCGGGGCCTTGTTTGCCCCGCCAGGCTTCAACGGTGACTCCGGGCATGTACACCCCGGAGTTGTCGGCGTGTGTGCCGGCTAGCACGACGTGAAAAACGCACTCGGGGCGTCCCCTACGCGCCCGAATGCATTTGACGTGCGTAGCCGTGTGTCCCTTGGCGGCGAGGGCGGCTCGGATGTCCGCCGGGTTAGTGGTGGCGGGGAGTCCGCGGATGGCGATCTTCGTTGTCTTGTCCATCCGCGGCGTGTATGTGTACCACCTGATGTCGGTGGTGGCCTCTTTGTCGCGCAGCCCCTTAAAATAGGACTGCACGCAGTCGTGCTCTTTTTCGGAGAGTGGCGTGAAGCGCACGCCGCCGTCACCGTAGGCGTGCGCTTTGGGTGTCTTGCCGAGGCTTTCGGCGATGGCGGCAAGGTGCGTCGGCCAGTCGGGTAGGTCGACCGCTATCAGTGGAGGGTAGCGGTCTCTTCTGTGGGCTGCTGCTGTGGTGATAGGTGTGGCAGCGGCGGGGCGCTGCTTTGGTTTAGCGGCTGTCGGGCGGGTGCCCTCTGGGGCCGGCGGTGCGGCCTTTCGGGCCGCGGCCTGCGCATAATTGCGCGGACGAGGCGGCGGCGATGAGGTTGTAGGCGATGGCGGTGGTGTTGGTGGTGGCGGGTGAGGTTGTTGCTTCTCCTCGTGGATAGGCTGGGTGCCCCCCTCTGTGCGCGGCCTCAGGCGCGTTGGTGGGCTGCTCGGTATGAGGCCTAGTCCCTCGAACAGCTTGGCTTCTTCAGTGGTTATGGCGTCTTTGTCGCCTAGGGTGTAGGCCTGCAGTCGGACGTACTTCGTCATCCACTCCTTCAGGCCGGGCGAGCAGTGCCGGGTGCCGCTGAAATAGGAAACCATAATCAAATCTTGATTATGGTATTCCCACGAAAATTCCGGCACTACGCTCGGCCTGCTGAGGCGAATTCGGAGACTCCCGGCTGCGGGCGACCTAGGCGCGTCGAAAACCGACGTGGTGGAGTCCAGGGTGGCGTGGTGAGGGGTGGGTAGCACGAAACTATCGCTAGCCCGGCTACCCACCGCTATCGGCGATCTTGAGGCGGCGGAGGGTAGATCGAAACCGGCCGGTTTACGACTACCCTCATTTTGAACACCGAAAAATTCGGTGGGTGTCTCGGTCGAGGACGGACCGCGGCGCGACGTTATGCCTCCGGCGTGTTGCCGGGCCTCGCTATCCCTATCCCGGGGCATCCGTGTGAGCGGGACCGGGTCGGGAGTCGCGAGGAGGGCAGCCGAAGGCAGGGATTCTTGGCATCTGCGTAGTGGTCCCCGCCGATCACGCAGGCGCGATCGGGCGCGTTTCGCCCTCATAACGTCCTCAGGACGTTAGGGACGAAGGTCGCTTGGCAGAGTCCGGAGAAAGTGGAGAAAAGACGTCCGTGCGCAGTATGGGTCCGTAGCAATCCTGAGAGAACGACAATTAGCTGCGCACCAGTTTTATAGGCGCGGTTCTGCGCAGGTTGACGCGCATCACCCCACCTTCGTCCCGTCTCGCTCGTCATTAGTGTTGTTATTGTTTTGTCTCATGTTTTATTTTACCTCTCGCTCTTATTTGTAAATAGTTTACCTCGTCTGTGTCTATCCTACTTGTATTATAGTGTTAGCTTTAAGTAATCGTTTTTTGTAAATAAATTTGTTCTTGTGGCGGCGAGCACACCGCCAACAGCGCCAAATGCCCAGTCCTGCTGCGGGAAAACCGGAGGACTAAAAAGTCACCTCACCCTCCGAAGCCCACCAAGCAGGGCCCCGAGCCCACCACTACCCGAACCGTCGAGGCGGCGCAACACAGCGCCACCCTGATGGCCCCCGGGAACGACCCCAAGCAGCCACCCACCACCCGTCGCGGAAAGAGGCGCGGAGCCCGAAACCGTGGCCCGCAGCCCTCCGTGCAAGCTGCCACAAACACGACCGCAACTCAAACCGACACCCCGGTGAGTACACTCCCGACCATACCACCTGAAGCCATCGCCCAGAGAGCGGCGCTGATGGAGGGCTTCGCCGTGGTCCAGGAGGCCGTAAGGGCCAGACTGGACGGCGAGCCCATGCCCGCAGCAGCCCTCAATTGGCTGAATAGCACCAAGTCTGCGTAGGTACACACACCTACCCCCTCCACCGCGCAGCCTGCGCCTTCGGCGCCGGCTGCGCTCCAAGGACCCGGCCGTCTTCACGGCCGGCGCAGATTTCCCCGGTCGGGGGTCATACAGACCCGATACCGGCTCCTCATCCCCCTTTTTGTATAAAAAGGGCGGATAGAGACGACCAACGAGGTAAATTTGTTCATTTTCTTGTACAACTTATAGAGGTGTTTTACTATACATCCAACTCCACTACCAACAACCTCTACATTGGTGACCCCTGCGAACAACAAGCAACCTGAAGATGAACACCCCAGATGATGTCTTGCCCGGCGCCGACAAACCCAGCGAAGGCGCACCAGCGAAGCCTGAAATCAGCGGCATCTCACTATTACTGCGCGTTCCACCGTTTTGGCGCGACCAGCCGCGTCTCTGGTTCTGCAGCTTCGAAGCAGCCACCGCCGATCTCAAGAAAAGCCAAGCCCAGCTCGCGCAGCTAGTCATCGCGCAGTTGGAAAAGCAAGATATTCAACAGATCTCAGACCTCATCTACTCGCCGCCAGAAACCAACTACTATTTGGCAATTAAATCAAGGCTGATTGCGATGTACGAGGAGTCTGACAGCGCACAAGTAAAGAAACTCCTGTCACAGGTGGAATTAGGAGACCAGAAGGCCAGCCAACTTCTAAGAAAAATGCTGAATCTCAATCGCGACAAGTTTCCAGAGAGCACCATAAAGATGATGTGGCTCGATCACCTACCGCCCCACATCCGGTCTGTACTCACCGTCAGTGAAGCCTTCCAGATGAAAACCACGCTCGATGACCTAGCCCTTCTCGCGGATAAGATGATTTGTTCATTTTCTTCTACAACTTATAGAGGTGTTTTACTATACATCCAACTCCACTACCAACAACCTCTACAAAAGTGTGCATATTCCAATTAAAATATAATGATTCACATATCTCCCATTTTTTATACCGATTCTAAAAACTTATTGATCACCCCTCATACTACTTCTATGGTACCTCCATGTGTACAATTTTTATTAACATAAGTAATTGTTTTTAAAAGTAGCAAGTGAGTCTTTATACAGTGTGTAAATGGTATACGGGTGTTCACGCGGACACCGCGTGAGGACCTACGGCGACAACGGGGAGCGGCGCGGGGCGAGCGGCGGGCCATCAGCGCCGGCGCGGCGGCGGCCGCGACGCGCCCACTACGAAACGAACGTCACGGCGCGATGACGCGTCCGTGATTTTATTTTACATTTTATTAATATACACTTTTACATGTCCAGGGTTGTTTTCATCAGCACGGCCCACCTTCAGCCCCAGTCCTGGACAATTTGGCGACCGTGAACAGGACCCGGTCTGCAAACAATGGCCGGTGAAGTCTAAAGAGAGAACAAAGAAGCCATCCAGTGCCTGCACTACAACAGCGCCTCGCCGGGCAAGGCGAATAACATCGGTCCAAAGGTCACGCGGACATCTTCTCGAAGTTTCTCGGACAGCCATCGCTCCAGGAAACCATTCGCAAAGGAAGTGAGCCCGTTCCTTATAAATTGCCGTTCCCTTGCACCCCCTTAGATTCGTTGTGAATAGTGTCGTGAGTTTAGTGGATAGGTATTTCAAATAGTGTAACGATTAACGTAATCATAGTGTACGTGAAAGTTAAAGTGGTATATTTCAGTAAGTTATTATTGTCGCAAGCAAACAGCTAAGACGCTTTGTTTGCACAAGTAATACGAGTAATTTCGTTCTATTGCATTTGAACCAGTGAATACAAAACATAAGTACTTAATCATCGGTTCAGTCATCGATAGGCAGTACAGATATTTGAAATCTACCTAATAGTGATTGCAAACTTAAATAAAAGATAGCATTATTTTAGTGGTATTCGTAAGTAATAACCATTTATTTGTGCAACATTCTTGAGGAATAAAGAGGTCTAACAGCTAGGTGTACCGAAATCTTTTAAAGAGGTACCTGCCTACATGCAAGTGATTTAGTCATCGCAGTTAGACGTAAAATAGTTCGACTTGTCGAGTCACTATTGCCTCCGTCAGATATTCATGGCGCAGGTTAGGCGTTATTTAGTTACTTATACCTAGTTACTTGTGGTCTATATTGCAACGTAACAATTAACGGCCCAAACAAAGGGCACATTAGTGTAAGTACCAAGGTCATTTACGACAAGTTGTATTTAATTGCGGAACATTGTTCTGTTTGATGAAGTCCCGTTTAAAGTATTATGCTTAGGATTGTTTAGGTACCTACTCATTAAAATAGTTCCACGTGTTCCTTGCCGGCTCAAGTTAATATTTCAAATTAGGAATGCTTTCTCCTCATTTGCAACATTTCGTGTTCATATCGCACTTTTTTTAATTTAAGTATATCTAGGTATTTGTGCATATTTTCTGATTTATGTTCGCATAGCAACAGCTATCCCAGTTTTATGACGCAATTTGCGCTTTCTAAGATAAAATATCAGTTTATAGGGATACTATTCTTCGCTTAGCCCTGCACTCGCTCGCATCCTTAGTGCTTTGTTTGAGCCTGCGCACCGAACATTCCAGGTGGGCGCGGCCCGGTCGCGGCTACTGCGCGCCACGTGCTTGTTGCTAAGCGCGCAGCGGTAGCAGCGCCAACTACATCGTGCAGAGTCAGCGCTGCAGTGCGCTCGCTTATCTTCTAGCTTCGCTTCACTGGAATTTGGTTTGCCTGCACATTTTAGCCCTTCTCTTTGTTTGCTTATTGTTGCATCAAGATTCACGTCTTAATATAATGCCGCCGGCGCTGGACCCTAACCGTGAGGCGGGTGGAGATGGCCGGGAGGAGGTGGTGATGTTAGTTCGCAAGCGCGGAACGATTAAGGCGCGCATTACCAAGTTTAAAGAGTTTCTTACTGCGTTCGAACAAATAAGCAGGGAAATGATAACCACGAAACATATAAGCGATATAAATTTGAGATTAAAGAAAATAAATGAGCTCTTCACGGATTTCGAAAGTGTTCAAACGCAGATTGAAACCAATGATTTTGAAAGTAATTTAGATAGGCGTTTGCAAGAACGCTTCGAAATGGAGAATCAGTTCTTTTCGGTCATTTCTAGCGCCGAGGAAATAGTTTCAAGGCATGAGGAGCGAGTCGAGAGCTCAAGTCGCAGACTTTCAATTGGCAGTAATTCTAGCAACCATTGCACAAGCCAACTACGACTTCCAACGATTAAATTACCTAGCTTTGATGGCAATTACACAAAATGGCTTGAATTTCGGGACACTTTCGACTCGCTGATCAACGGAAACGAAGCTATTTCCAGTATAAGCAAATTTCATTATCTCAGATCCTCCCTGGAGGGTGGTGCTGCGGTCACAATAAAGTCGATTGAGTTTACGGCCGATAATTATAAAGTAGCGTGGGACTTACTTTGTAATAGATACAATAATAAAAACGTGTTGATTAATAATCACCTCAAATCATTGTTTACGCTCGAGTCTCTGAATAGGGAATCTCATAAATCCTTGAGGTACATTATAGACCATGTTTCAAAGAATATGAGAGCCTTGAATACACTAGGGGAACACACTGAGATGTGGGATACCCTTGTAATATACATTGTAGTACAGAAGTTAGATAGTGTGACTAGTATTAAGTGGGAAGAATATAAAGCCAACCTTACACAGTCTCCCACCCTCGAAAATTTCTATGAATTTCTGAGAAATCGAGCTGACGTTTTGGAGACTGTGCAGGGTAGCACAAAGGGTTTTCAAGCAAATAATAATCATATAAACAATCATAAGTTTGTTCACAATCGATCTCAAAGTAATACTAAATCGTTCTTTACATCAACACCGAAAATAACTTGTTTCATGTGCAACCAGAACCACCGTTTGTTTGAATGTAAGGCATTTGCAGAGATGTCACCTGAGGCGAGGGAGGCTGAGGTAGTCAAGCGAAAGTTCTGCCTCAACTGCCTTCGCCCGGGTCATCAGACTGACAACTGCCGACTTAATGGTTGCAGGGCCTGTAACCAAAAACATAACAATTTATTATGCAAAGCAAAAAATCAAAATAATAAGTCGATAAATTATTGTAGTAAGGATAACAATAATGAGAAGTCTAGTACTAGCAGCGAACAACAAAATATTCACAACGCAGCTAGTACGAGTGCTAGCACTTCGCTAACCACTCTCACCTCATCGTCTAGCGACAGTGAAGTCCTTCTGGGCACCGCAGTTGTTGAGGTGATTGATGATCAGAATAATACTTACCCTGCATGTGGTCGTAGTGGAGTCGTTAGCAAATATGCATGGTACATTTGTTCGGAATTTCCTTAGCGGAAGACAAGCCTCTGCCAACTTGTCAACGACTGAATCACGCAGATACTTCAGCTCGGCCATATCATCGCTACCGGTAATCAGGTCATCACAATAGAAGTCGTTTTTTATGATATTTGCAACTTTTGCGTCTACGCACTCCTTTGACAACTGAACTATACATCTCGTGGCCAGAAACGGAGCGGAGGCCGTGCCGTAAGTTATAGTGTTGAGCTGTAATGTTCTCAAAGGTTGAGATTCATCGTCCCTCCATAATATTAATTGTAAGTGACGTTGAGACTCGTCCAGAGAAATCTGGCGGTACATTTTAGCTATGTCACCGGTTAAAACATATTTATGCTGTCGAAATCTTAACAGAATTGACAATAAGTCATTTTGCACCACTGGGCCCACATACTGAATGTCATTCAATGACTTGCCTGACGTCGTACGCGCCGAGGCATTGAAGACCGCTCGCAGCTTTGTAGTTTCGCTCTTCTCCCGGAGCACTGCGTGATGTGGCAAGAATATGCCATTAAGTGGCCTGTCTATTTCAGTTAAGTGGCCCAGCGTAGCGTATTCTTTAATAAATTCACGGTACATCTGCTTTAACATAGGCTGCTTTCGAAAGCGCCGTTCCAAATTGAAAAAACATCTTTTAGCTAAAGTAAATGAGTCTCCCAGGACTTCTGGTGACTCTCTCAATGGCATTAATACTTGAAAACGACCGGATTCTAACCGAACCGTACTTTTGTTAAACAAATCTTCACATATTTGCTCATCTGTTGAACAAATCTTATCGGGTGTGTTAAATGTCTCTATCTCCCAAAATTTGGAAAGCGAACAAATTAGTCTCTGGTTCTGCAGCTTCGAAGCAGCCACCGCCGATCTCTTACTAAACACAGAACATTCAACATTATCATTATTTTTTGTACTCACATTCTCATCTAAGACTGGTTCGGATGATGTTGATACTGTATCGCGACTAGTTGAAGGGCGGTTTTTCTTTGCCAGCACTTCTTCTGACTTCGAAACTGCAGCTGTCCTCTTTACTCCACCCCCGACTTGGGAAGATCTATAAAAATAAGAAAACATGAAATTAAACATAATGTACGACTTAATAACAAATACAAAGTTTTTAATTAATTGGATGGGATAATATACTAACTCAAATCTTGTCTACATTGTTGGCAGTATGCTTGAATTGTTAAAACTCCATTCAATCACATCTGAGCACGAACTATTCTGTTTGCCTTTAATATGACCATCACATGGTGTAAAATATGGTCTTACATCAAAATCTTCTAATAGTGTGGTGGGTAATTGATTTGATATAAACCACAGTCGTATACTTCTATGAAAATTAGTTATAATAAACTGTTTACTTAAACATTCAATTTGATCACGAACTAAATGGATTATGATGAACACCATGATGGAATAAACCGACACCTTAGTAACTCAAACACAGTAACGCAAACAATGAATAATTTCAACATCGAATACCTCATTTATATAGGAGCGCCCCACCTAACTGCTTCCATAACGATAAGATCAAGGTACTACAAGTCTGAAACCCATCCTTTGTCAGGTAAGTACTGGTCAAGCGCTTTTACACAGGTTACAACAGAAATATTTAGAATTAAAAATATTACTTACGCATCACGATGAAGTTGGCTTATGAATTCCCCGATGCCAAGTAATTCTTAAATCTTCTTCAACCTCTTCACAGAGTCTGACGAGTTGGGCATCGCAGATGTCACAGTTCAAACTATCCATTTTGTTTAATCTACACAAACACTTTTTATCACTGCATCTTATAGTCAATAAAGTATTTCGCACAATTTAATTTAACAAAGAAAAGATAATTGTTTAGACTGGAAAAGGTCTTGAATTCTTAAAAGGTAGGTAAGGTTTTTACATGTAATACAATAACAAGCTTTTGTTTAACCTACACAAACACTTTTTATCACTGTTTCTTATTGTCAATAAAATATTTCATACAACTGTCTTTAGAAGCTACTTGCTTTGTGATGTTAAATATAACATCACGTGTAGTTTGGAGCTGAGTGTCTTCTTCAGAAGGCGCGTAGAATTTTAATCTCACATGTTCGTGTTTCCAGTGCTCAGTGGGTGGAATGTTTTAAATTTTTTGCAAATCATATATCTCGATTTTAATCAAGTGAGAAGCGTATGCCCCGTCGTCTTGTCCGGTTGATATATAGCCCACCCCGTCAGGAGAACTTTGACTGACATTGGAAGAGCGCTTCAATACTTTAGTTTTCTTTTTGGGACGTTCAAAAAAGCTGTCGATGTTATTTACTGAACGCTTTTTTGCCATGGCCTGCTTAACTTTAATACCAGGCGTGCCTTCTTCGTCGGTTGATTCATCTTTATTTTCCAGATAGTAATAGTCCTTCAAAGTATTTTCAGAGAACTGAAACAAGATCAAACAATAAATTACACAACTGTTTAAATACAATACTCTTAACAAAAACACGGTGCACAAATGCTAAAAAAACACACAATTAAGTTAAAATATTTGTACATACTCACATCCATTATTAGGCCTTTTTATAAACACTTCACTGCACGACACAACACTATTATGTCTATCTACTGCTTTAAGTACAGGGAGCTCCGGTAACGAAGACTGTTACGTGGCTAATAGTTGTTCAGACACAATACCCCACCGCTTTTATACGCTCCGTAAGTTAAGCGTCTTCCTAAAAACATGTTTGAAGTAGTTCATCTAACACAGACGCCGACTTATTCAACAACACCCAAAATAATAAAACGCACAAGTAACAATCGCATCCGTTGTGACCATAAAACATAATAGGCGGCTACCAATAAAACAATTAAACCGTTATAACAATGCACTCGGGTACACAAAACTTGTCGATACAGGCTTTTTTGATTGATATACCTACTCCATAGCGCTTTGAATCAAGTCAGAACCAGGTTACATGCTTCGTTTCTATTTTACATACTAGTTTCTTACAATAAAATTAAAATGTATGTGGAGGTGAACCCCATATACGTACTAGATAGATAATGTTATAGCTAATGTTAGTCACAGATACATACTCGTAGATACATACCCGTACGTAAGTTAGATTGCATTAAACCACTATATTTTTAATAAGCTAAGTGTAGGTAATTCATTTAGAAATACCTATATGCAATATATGGTTTTGCTAGTTGTTTAGAATATGCTCTAAGTAACAACGGCTTAAGATAATACTACGAATACTACGATTAGCTAGATTTACTAACATTAACTTAGGTAAATTCAATTAAGTGAAACTTAGGACTTAAGCTAGATTTAAATCAGTTCTTAGCTTAGGTTAAGCTCATGTAAAGTTAGGCGATCCTTAATAACAGCCGACCATGGGGTGTTAAAATTTAAAACCACTCGTAACTTCTTTGTTGGTTGATTCATCTTTATTTTCTTGAAAGTATTAAAAACAGTAAGTATTTTAAGTTAGATTAGGTTGTATAATGTAAGGTTAACTTCACCAAGCTAGGTTAGGTAAATATTAAAAACAGTAGGTATGTTAAATTAGATTAGGTTGTATAATGTTAGGTTAACTTCAGTAAGGTAGGTTAGGTTAGGTTAGAAATTTAAGTCACCGGCGTGCCACCATTGTGGAGAGGGTGTAGCAGACACGGCACGACACACGCGTGAGATATAGCCTGGGCGGAGCCTCGAGCGGCGCTGTCCGCGGTAGTAGGCGGGGACCTCTCGCTGCCTGCTTTGGCGCAAGCCATGGTTGGCAGCGAGGAGGCGTGGGAGGCGGTGGCGACCTTCAGCGACATAGTAATGACGCTGAAGGAAGCAGCGGAGCGGCAGCGTGAGGCTGGTCCCGAAGCGCTGCCAATGCGCCGCAGGCAACTGGGTCGGCGGCGGTTGGCTTACGTCAACCGCATGCCACCGTAACGGGGGCCTGCGGGTGATGGATCGGGGGGTCTATCACCTGCAGTAAATCCTGTCCTCAGCGGAGTAGGCGAGGAGCCTTGTAAAGGCCCCCGCCGGAAGGCGAGCCCAAAGGGCATCCGCTACTGGGGGACTACGTTTTGGCGCTATAGCGGTCCCGTAGCCCCCTCCTAAAGCGGTTGGCGTAATACCCCGGGGGTTTTAGTCCTTGCAAGTCAGAAATAACCCGTCCTGGCCCCCGTCGGGGCGGGTATGCACAGGTATGTATTTTCCCCGGGACAAAAAAAAAAGGTTAGAAATGTAACCCTTAATAAACAGTAGGAATGTTAAGTTAGATTAGGTTGTATAATGTTAGGTTAACTTCAGTAAGGTAGGTTAGGTTAGATTAGAACTGTAACCCTTAAAAACAGTAGGTATTTAAGGCTAGGACAGGTTTCACGACTTTAGGTTAACTTCAACAAGGTAGGTTAGGTTAGGTTAGAACTATGATCCTTAAAACAGTATGTTAAGAAAACCACTATGGTAACTTAATTAAATGATATGAGAAAAACATAGGTAAAATTAAAAATCACATTACAACAGTTAATAGCGCAATCAGGTAATATGTAAAAAAAGGTATGAACGCGTCCGATGCAAGACAATGGTGTTGGGCGCCCCGAGAACAAAGGGGTTGGCGCACGCGCAAACAATAGGAAACGTCCACGGGACAAAAAAGGGTACCCAGGTAGTTGATAACCTTTTGTATTGAGTACATGGACTATTGCAAGCTATGGGAAGGAGTGATCTGGGAGTCTCGGGACCCTTCCCAAACGCTCTAAATGGGGGGATAAACACCGAAACAAATACTTATTTTTATTTTTATTTTAGGAGCGAAACCCCACCTCTCGCTCGTCTGAGCACCATTTTTTCGGCCGAGTGGAGGCGGGGCCAGTACCGGCGAATCCCTACTACTTCCATACCACCAAGAATAACCAGAGATTTCAAAGGCAATAGGTACAATTTAATTCTTCTGACGTGTGGTATGTATGAGATTCATAATTTGGAATGTAATAGCTTGTCATCCTATTTACCCTTGTATTTATCAATAACAATGAAGTGAATGAATGAAGAGTTCTTACTGTAAAATTTAGTAAGTACGCATAATGCAAATTCAATTACAACCCAATAATAACATTAGGGGGAGATCATCTGATGATGGTCCTATTGGTAAAATAAATACCAAATAAATAATGTAAGCTTTAGGTATGTTTTTTTCGTAACAATTAGGTACGTTTAAGAAAAAAGTAGAAACATCAATTTGTGAACTTGTTAGATTAGCCTCGCAAAACAGTTAAAGGCTAGGTACGAAAGCAACAAGCAATTGGTAAACCAACTCGTAACAAAATTATATTGTTTTAAACCTTTACTAAGGTTAGCTCAGTCAAATAATGAATGAGTTTATTACCAAATAAGATAAAAATTACCTGCTATAATATTTCTCAACTATTGTTCTTCTTCCAGTAACAACTGTAAACAAACGTAAATACCTACACAAAAATAATATTTCGCCACCACCACACAACCACTTTCCTCAGTAGGTAAGGTCAATAAATTCACTTCACTCACATTTACACAGCCATTATTTTAGATGGCGGCCATCTTTCGTCTCAGAAGTCAGGGAACGTTTCCACTCAAACAATGCTGAGTGAAAGAGTGAAAACAACACGTAACGCAGGTTCTGATTGGTTTATTTCTCTCTTCACCTTTGCTTCGGTTTAGGAAAACCGCACCCTAAACCAACTCACCTCTAAAATAGGAGCTTTTCAATTTGACACTAATAACAAACAAAAGTGATCACGTTGTCGAACGAGTGAACGAATTGAGAAAGTTAAGAATTGCGTGATAGTAGGGACAAAAAGTTCCGCTTACGTCTGTGAGCGCTAGTATTACTATTACCGTTTTCGGTGTAGAATACGCAATAATTAGTTGGAAATTAAAACATGATTAGGTACTGCCGTCGGAAAAATCGTTATGGATTAGGTCATTTTATTACTAAAGTACCGTAAAATGCTACATACGTAATTTTAAAACTCTTTAGTAAGTATATAAATAAGGGCTAGTTTAGGGCATTTGCGACAAGCCTTACGTGTCAAACTTCATTTTACTAATATGTCAGCAAAAGTCAAATGTCAATGTCATGATATGTCAGCAAGGTGGTGAGAACTGTCATCCGTTCACCTCTGCCTTCAATCACCTTTGCTTTTGAGAGAATCACACCCCTGTGCTTGGCTCACTACAAAGTCCATAGAGTGACCTAAGTAAAACAAAGGGTCTAGCCGCAATCCTATAGTGAAACTGCCCCTGGCTGAAATGTATACCTTTCTTAGAAGCGTTAATTGGTCTTATTATAAGATATCATTTCACAATATTTCAAGCCTGGATTCCCCTTGGTTTGGATAAAAATTAAAAAATTAAAAAAAACTTTTTTAATTTTTCTAAGCTAAACGAATGGTTAGATTTCTTTGAAATTCGGATTATACATGGCACTAATAGCAATACATTTTCAAAAAAAAAATCAAGGTTCTAACTTATTTACAAAGGCCTAATTTTTTTTATTTATTTTTTTATTATTATTTACAAGAGAGCGACAACCTCAATTTTTAGGTATGTAATGCACAATACAATATTGTATGAAATATTTTTTTTTCATAAAAATCCATTTGTGGCAACAAGGTAAAAATTTCTTACTTAAGGCGTCTGTAGGTTACACATTGGGCCAACGTACTTGGCTCATTGTCTACTTCCGCCTTTACAACAATTTAGTAGGTATTAACGAGCAGCAGCTAGTCGAGCAGAAAAATTGTGTACACTAAGTACATTTTTTTTAATGCAGTACTTATTGCGTATTTCATAATAGGAATGTTTACGTAGTAGTTGTTTACGTACAACAATAGTAGATTACAACTGAGGCCAATAAAATAAGAAATGTCTCAGAACACATGTAATTATCGGCCGAAGCGAAGCTGAGGTCTATTATAACATACGCAATACTGCCTTATTATATATACGTAATATTTTTTTAATACCTACTAAATTGTTGTAAAGGCGGAAGTACACAATGAGCCAAGTACGTTGGCCCAATGTGTAACCTACAGACGCCTTAAGTAAGAAATTTTTACCTTGTTGCCACAAATGGATTTTTATGAAAAAAATATATTTCATACAATATTGTATTGTGCATTACATACCTAAAAATTGAGGTTGTCGCTCTCTTGTAAATAATAATAAAAAATAAAATAAAAAAAAAATAAAAAAAAATAGGCCTTTGTAAATAAGTTAGAACCTTGATTTTTTTTTTGAAAATGTATTGCTATTAGTGCCATGTATAATCCGAATTTCAAAGAAATCTAACCATTCGTTTAGCTTAGAAAAATTAAAAAAGATTTTTTTTATTTTTTAATTTTTATCCAAACCAAGGGGAATCCAGGCTTGAAATATTGTAAAATGATATCTTATAATAAGACCAATTAACGCTTCTAAGAAAGGTATACATTTCAGCCAGGGGCAGTTTCACTATAGGATTGCGGCTAGACCCTTTGTATCATCAGCATAAAGGGTGATATCCCCGATTAAACCAATATGTTTAATGCTATTTATATATATTAAGAACAACAAGGGGCCAAGAATAGATCCCTGCGGAACACCACAAGTTATAAATTGTGGTTGACTTTGATACTCACCTATCTTAACGATTTGATACTGATTGTTAAATATGACTCGAAAATTTTGTACGCTTTATCTGTGATACCCATATGTTCTAGCTTGCATAAGAGTGTTTCGTGGCTAACGGTATCGAATGCCTTTTTTAAATCAACAAATATCCCTAATGCAAATATTTTCTGGTCAGTATTTATTTTTATTTTCGTTACCAAATCAACGGTAGCAGAAAGGGTACTAGATTTAGATCGAAAGCACCGTATTGATTTTTATACAGGTAATCATTAGAGTCAAGAAATACGCTAAGTCGATTGTGTAGTACCTTTTCAAAACTCTTTGATAACACAGAAAGTACGGATAAGGGTCTATACATCCCTGTTATATTTTTGTCTATTTTATAATTGTTATCTGTTTTGTTTGTACAATAAAGTGTTTACATACATACATACATAATTGCCTGGTTCTTGTTTGTTTCCCGATTTAAACAAAGGACTAAGCTTTGCAGTTTTAAGAGAGTTAGAAAAACAACCGTCATTTAAGCATTTGTTTACGCAAGTTTTGAGATACAAGGCTATTTACACATTTAATAATTTTAGTACTTATTCCGTCTATCGCACTACTTGTATTGCTATTTAGATGTTTAATTATTTTCTCTACTTCCTCTATAGTAGCGGGACTTAAATATGATAATTTTGAGGTAGATGATTTTATTGTTTCACTAAAATACGTATGAGTATGAAATTGTGCTGTTATTTTTGAGGCCAAATGAGTACCTCTACTCGAGAAAAAATCATTGAAACATTCACATATTTCTTTAAGGTCTGCAGTTGTTCCCAGGGTAGTATTAAGTTTCAATGGTACACAATCACCTTTTAATTTATTATTTGATAAATTGTTAATAAGCTGCCACATTTTCAAAGGACTTTTTTGACAATGCTTGAACTCTTTGTAGTAGTAATTATTTTTAGTATGTTGAATATCTTGAAAAACTTTGTCCTTTTTTTTGAAATTCTTTTTTTAGGTCTTCATCTTGAGGCGTCTGCTTGAGATGACTCCACATGATATTTCTTTCATTAATAAACTTTATTAGGTATTTGTTAATCCAATCGGACTTTGATAGATTAAGCCGTTTTGTTTTTATTATTTTATTCTTGTTTATAGCCAGTACAAGGTTCCTCTCGAAATTTTCATAAGAATTGTCTACGCTATTTACTGTGTTCATTTCCTGTATGGTTTTGTATAGATTTTGAAAGTCTGTTACTTTACTATCTTTGGTCTTTCTGGTTTTGATCTGTTGATCTCAAAATATATTTGCTTGTGGTCAGATAAAGCTGATTCCACAATTGTTAAATTAAAAGTATTCTCTTTGAGATTAGTACAAACGTGGTCTAAGATTGTTTGGGACTGATCAGTTACCCGGGTACTATATTCTTCGTCAATTTTGTTTAAGATCTTAAAGCCATTTTCTTGAAGTATCAATTTGTATTCCTTGACATGGCTCTCGTTATTTAATAAGTTTAAGTTAAAATCACCAAAAACAAGTGCCCTTTTTCTTTTTGCTATGTGGTTTGCAAAAATTTCTAAAAATCGATTTGTATTTGCCGCCGGTTGTTTATATACGGCACCAACTTCTAATGAAAGCTTGTTCAGACGTACCCATAGCAAATGATTTCCATCCTCGTATTGTTCTTCTATTAAGTCATGTTTAAGATCGTTGTGGACATATATGGACCACGTGATTCCTTCCTGAAGTTATAATAATGTGTGAAGTTCGGAAAATTCAGACGTTAAGCTTCCATCTCGTCTTTGATCCAAGTCTCCGTGAGCACCACTACATGTATTTTATTTTGAAACGATTGCAGGACACATCTTAGCTCATCTATTTTGCCTGATTTGACTAAACTACGAACGTTTGCATATAAAAAGTTGAGAATTTTGGTTGAAATGGCTATATTTTCATAATCATTCGAGACTTTATACGTAACTACATCTGAACCGTTTCTCTGTTCTGTTTCAATTGGTTTTTTGTCTGGTGTTTCGTTAGTATTTTTGGAACACCTTTAACGTATTTAATGATCAAGTCTTTTTCACCACTGTCTGTACGTCGTTGGAGTTCTTCTTTCTTCATGAACTTTTGTTGAAGCGGCGTCTTGTCTGAGTATATATTCACTGAATTTACTGTGAGCTTATGTTTATTTTTCAGTATAGTTTTTACCGGTTCTTGTGATGTATAGCAGATTTTTTGGGTCTCAAATTAACGCCATCATATTTGCCAATACGTATGATTTTTTCTGGTGGTGGACATTCTGGATGAATAGACAGTATTATATTGCTTACCTCACGTCTATCGGTTTCCCGCTTTTCTTCCATATTATCCATGTGAGGCTCAGCAATACCGGTAATAACAATGTTTCTGTTACGTTGTTCACGCTCCTGGAGTTCGGCTACTAATTCGTTACAGACTACTACTGGAGTTGTTTTTCCTGATAGGAGAAGGTTAGTCTTGACCTGCTGGAATTCATCCTGAAGAACCATTAATTTCTTTTTCAGTAGCACTAACATTCCTGCTAAGGTTGGCAATATGATATGAATATGATGACGACGCGCTAGCCTAGTTGGTAGTGACCCTGCCTACGAAGCTAGCGGTCCTGGGTTCAAATCCCGGTAAGGGCAGATATTTGTGTGATGAGCACGAGTATTTGTTGCTGAGTCTTGGATGTTTTCTATGTATTTAAGTATTTATTTCTCTATATAAGTATTTATATCGTTGTCTAGTACCCATAGTACAAGCCTAGAGCTTAGTTTGGGACTAGGTCAATTTGTGTGAGATCGTCCCTTGATATTTATTTTATTTATTTATTTATTTATATTTATGAGTATTGACTTTATTATTTTCTACCATCAGGGGCCTATTGCATAAGTTTACTAATAATACTAGGAAAAAATACTAGTTACAAGTCAACGATTTACAAGTCGTACTTATTTGTGTTGCATAACCATTTTTGATTTTACTAATAATACAAGATTATTCCTGTTGCATAAATTGCTAATATTTTTTCTAAACTACAAGTTATAAGATAGTAAAGTACTAGTACTAATATATTCTGTTGCATAATAGATTTATTGGAACTTGTAACACTGGTGCTAATATTATCAACAAATTATACAAATCATAAGTAAATTTTATGGCTGAATGAGTAAAACCTTTGCCTAGGTAAGGTTTTTTATTAAAAGTAACATTTAGGCGGCAATTTGACTGATACTGAATATTGACATATATTCGGCGCAACTATTTAACAAAATACAATTGAAGTTTTGGAGTAGAAACGTAGGTATTTCAATATTATAAAAAATGACGGGAAAACGCGAAGAACAGCGGAAGTTGAAAATGTGCGTTTTGGCAAAAATGAACGAAAAGAAAGACGTGCTATTTGGTCCATTTTCCGCAACCGTTACAAAAGAAATAAGATGTGATGCCTGGAAAAGTATTGGACAATATGCACAGAGCCTAGGTATTTTAAAAGAAAATAAAGATTGGACCTATATTCGCGATGTTTGGTGGACGAATATACGAAAAATGTCAGTGGTAAGTAACCGTAAAGTTTCTATGTGATACCCTTAATGTTAATGCTTGCACGGTGCACCAATTTGTCTGTTTGTAAACTAAAACATAGATAGTTATTTACTTTCTGATAGTGATAAAGTACTACGTTATCACATATCTAAGACAAATCACTGAGCACCTACCTAGATAGTAACAATAGAAACTTGAAACCTTAATCATGCATGTATTATGCTTTGGTATAGGTACGTGTACGTGGTCAAACATTCTGAAGTATATTATGACATTTATTTTTAGTCAAACTATAAAAACATAGTAGATATAGGTACTTGCCGCTGGTACTGTGTAGTCCAGAGGTCCAAGACGGTAGCCGCGATAGGTCAAGACGTCGGTTCGAATCCGACCTTATACACTTCTTCTGAAGTAGGGGAGACCGGGGCGCGACTTAACAAGATTTATATTTTCAGTTGTAGCTTCAAAACGCCTTAATATTTTGAAATGATTTTTGTGTCAAATTATGTCCAAACTATTCAATAACCATATCGTTGGTTTAAATTTGACAAGAAATTGGTACCTTTTAAAAAAAATCGATTTTACTCAGAAAAGTCAGAAATTAATACTTACCCCGCGATCGGGGTTACAATTAACGGTTCCGGGGTAAGTATTAACAAAAGGGGCAACAATTAACATTGTAAGTATTTTCCTCTATAAATAAAGAAAACGCAAAATTACAATGACATTTTTTTATTTAGCAATACAATTAACAATTATGTTTCATTTTTAATCATATTCATCGTCTGAATCACAATTTTGGCAATTTCTAAAGCAGCTGACTCGTAGGTCGCCAGCGAAGTCACGCCTCGAGTAGTTCTCCGCTTGTAAGTCCTCATGCTGTAAAGTTTAAGATAAATACATAAATAAATAATTAGGTACCGCGGTGAATATACAGCTCTTTAAAGTTAGGGCTGATGAACGGACAGACGGACGGACAGCGTAGGCCAATAGGGTCCTGTTGGGCACCCTTCGGGAACGGGACCAAAATAGAATCCAAAGGTATATGCTGTTAATACTAGCCCCGTATGTTTTGTTAATTTTAGCCCCATGGGTACCTTTTCAATAAGAAGAAATATAATTACGAAATAGAGTACATTAGCGTTAGTAAAGTAATGTAACATTATTAAGAATAAAACAAGCTATTGCGAAAAAAAATATATTACGGCTAAATCAAATATTCAACACGTAAATCAAAAAATCGTTAAGTGAAAAAAGTTCGTTACCTGGCCAAAATAGACGTACATCGCACAACTCACTCTCACGGCGCACTGAGCTGGACTGACGAGTCTCAACCTGTGGACCGCTGTCACAGGGACGAATTTTAGGAATCACTAGTGACGTGCTGTTTATAGTTTTTTAGAAATTCGCTTGTTAATACTTACCTCTGTTAATTGAAGCCCCGGCCTCCCCTATATGACATCTATTCTCAGTAAAAAGTAGGTACTGCCTTCTTGCTAGTAATAAACTAAAGCATGTTTTAATTTTAATTTTCATACATTATTTATGTTTTTAGGAAAAGCTGGATAATAGAAAGAAGACAGGATCTGCAGGTGGTACAAATTGTAAAGAAACCGAGGTCGATTTTCTGGTGTACGAAATATTAGGAAAAGAATCGCCCGTGCTGGAAGGATTGGGTGTAGCGGAATCTTTAACTTTAGAAACAGAATATAATATAACAACTGATATAGATGTTTCCACTCACACATCATCTCTCGCCGTAAAGGAAAAAACAGCGGAAGAGAGTGATCTAATTGATATAGATGTTCCCACTCAAACAACACCTCCCGCCGCGAAAAAAAAACCATCAGAAAAAAGTAATCCTACTGAGCTGACCGGAAAAAATCATTTAAAACGCAATGTAATTGAAGAACGTGAAGAGCTTATTCTGAAAAAAACTAAAATGACAATAGAAATATTAGAAAAAGAAATCAAACTTAAGGATTTGCAAATACAAAACTTAGAACGCGATAATTACCTGAAAGACTTGCAGATACTTACTTATGAGTCTAAATATGATCTCCCAAGATCGCGTTTTACTTGCAATTTTGAACAATTCTCACTAGCTGTGTTCGTTCCAGATGATGAACATAACGTCAATTTGGATGAACTATCGGAAGTTGCCGCTTAATAACAATACCCAATAACTATCCGTATTCTATTTAATGTTGAGTACGTATTTTGTAATTGAATTAAATTATTTTCTGCTTAAAAATTATAAAAAATGTTCTATGCCATTATAGTTATTACGTGCCTACGTGCATGCCTACTTTACTAATAATAAATCCATAAAAAACTCAAGTGTCTATGATTTAAAAATACACCTCTGAAAGTAACAAACCTAACTACATATTTATATGCAAAGCCTTCCTCTCAAAACTACGTAAGTACTTATTAGATTAATACCTCCTTGCCATCCCTCCCTCTAGCCTCTTAGGCCTCTTTAGCTTAGTTGGTAGAGTCTGCCCAGCGAATCGTGTCACAAAAAAAGCCCGGCAAATTCAGAAAATCTGCAACCAATATTAATGTCCGTACACTAATAAACGGATTTGATAGATAGAAACAATCATTTAACATTGCTGACAAATGAAATAGTATCAATTACGTTTAGTATCGCCTAATCCAGCTTATCCAACTGCTGATTTTTGAATTGCCGCCCTTTTTTTGTGACACGATTCGCTGGGCAGACTCTAGTGACCCTGCCAATTTAGCTGGAGGTCTTGGGTTCGAATCACGGTATGACCATTTATTTGTGTAACAAATTCCAAATATTTGTTTCTAAGTTATGGATGTTTTCTATGTGTGTGTATACGTATTTATCTATATATCATATTTGATATCTATTATTATACAGAGTGTGACATTCATTAGAACATAAATTTTAAGGAACACGATAGTTTAAAGTAATGTTAACAGGTTTATCAAAAAAAAAAACATTCACCCTTTCTGATCGAGAATTACTAATTTTTAATTTTTCAGAAGCAATGTATTGCATATTGCAACAATTTAGTTAAGAATGGGAACTGACAAGATGTCAGCGTGTCAAATGTATGTGTTAGTTTGTTACCGTTAATTAATTTGTATGAAAAAGAAGTATTTTTTTTTAACCAAAAATTTGAATTTTGTGTTCACTCTTCAAATATTTGTTCTTATGAAAGTCACACACTGTATATGTATATATATCGTCGTCTAGTATACCCACAACACAAGCCTTAAATATGCTTACCGTTGATTTGTGTAAGATTTTTCTAGAATATTCATTTATTTATTAGGTATTTATTTATATTAGTCTCCGACCGAAACCTATTTTTTCGCCGGAATCGTAACCACCGAAGGTTTGGTTTCGATTTTAGTTTAGGCTGAAATCGGTAAACTGAGTCCTTAGTAGACCTCGTAACATCGCTTTTTAGGGTTCCGTACCCAAAGGAGAAAAACGGGAACCGATTACTGAGACTTCGATGTCTGTCTGCCTGTCAGTGGGCTCTATCTCAAGAACCGTGATAACTAGGTACGAGTATAAAGATAAAAATTTCACAGATAGGTAATGTATTTTTGTTGCCGCTATAACAACAAAGAAAACATTTTATTAAACTAGTTTAGGGTCATTTATTGAAATGTTACATGATTAATAGGGTTCATAAAATTAAATAGGGTAGTTATTGAAATGTTACATCATTGATCGTATGATTTCTTGTTGACGCTGGACAGCATTTAATTGCGGAGCTTCAATAATTATATTTGTAATATTCTCTTCTTCTGGTAGATCCAGCTGCGGGACTGCATTCGCCTCTACAGCTTCCCCTTCTCGGGCTATATTGCAGAGTGTTGCACAACAATTAACAATATCTGCCGCAAATTTTGGGTTTACTCTGAGATGGTTTAGGCAAGGGAATTTTTCTTTTAATATACCGTAGGCACATTCTATGGTTTGTCTCGTTGCCTTTAGCCTGCGATTATATCTCCTCTCGCCGTCAGAATTCGGATCGTTGTGAAGTGGTGTCATAAGCCATGTTTTTAAAGGGTATGCAGAGTCCCCAAGTATTACGCCATTAGGAAACAAATTGCCTCGTTCCAAGATACTGTAGAGGCTACTTCTTCGTAGAACTCTTGCGTCGTGGACGCTGCCAGGCCAATTGGCACATACATAAAAAAACTGATAATCAGGTCCACATACCATCATGCAGTTGATAGAATGGCCTCCTTTTCTATCAACAAATGCTGGTTCGTGTGTAGTGGGTGCATCGATTGGTATTAATGTGCCATCAACGATACCAATCACATTAGGGAAATTATACGATGCGTAGAATTTATTTACCACATCATCAATAGATTGAGGCCACTTAACTTCCGATGGAAATAATCTTCTATTTATAGCTGTAATAACGCGGTGAACAGTACGTGAAACAGTCGATTTATGAATGCCATGACTTGCACCAATGGAGAAATATTGGCACTCAGTACCTAGCCAGTGGAGAGTTGAACACAGTTGTTTACCGGGAGATAGGCCACCACCATTGTTTTTTTGTTGAATATCTTGTGCAATTGTTTGAAGAATTCGTTCTGCTTTGACTGATGTCATGCGGAACATTTCATAGAAATGTGCACTGTTTTCAAAGGTGAAGTTTAATCGCTTACTGTGTATTTTCCGCTGACGCCTTATTTGTAGAATAAATTCAGCATCTTCGTCATCAGATGAATTTAATAAATGGTTCATTTTTGTTATGACGGTTTAACAATTCATCAATGGAAAACTAATATTTTAAAAATATGGTGCCCCTGACGTACGTAGAAATAATTACAAATTTGTTCTAATAATTTGTGTTTTTGCTTTCATTTTGCAACATAAACTAGTAAAATTCACTAATTATATGAGTTATTAGTACTAATATTATGCAGCTTGTAGTTTATTACTGCTACTTTATTATGCAACAAAATATTATAAATTACGAGTCGAGTTACTAATATTATTAGCTTGTAATTTAGATACTTGTACATTGTATCTTATACTTTATTATGCAACATAAAAGTACAAGTTACAACCAAAACCGCTAATAATATTAGCTTGTACTTTGTTATGCAATAGGCCCCGCGTGTTGTGTTGTACTTTTTAATTCGTTTAATTGCTCTTTCACCGAGTTTATGTTTTCATTAATCTTTTCTAAGTTCTCATTTTGAGCTCTAGAGTTGTCTTTAAGTATACTCAGAATATGTCACCGTGGGGTGATAGACCAACACCTTCAAAAGCTTGCAGCAAAGATGCCCAACAAAACACTACCGAAAAAACAATACTTTGAAAGTGCAAAACAAAGATTTAGAAACAAATTTAATATAGCTACACTTAATACCAGATCTATGAAGTCGCAAGAAATTATACTTACTTGAACTAGAGCAGGCATTGGAAACCGTTAAATGGGATATTATAGGCTTAAGTGATCTGAAACTCCCTGGCTTCGAACAACCAACTTCAATTGTTCAGTTATATGCTCCAACGGAGGTAACCCAGAGAGACATAAAAGATGAATTTACAATAAACTTAACCAAATAATACCAAATTTGTGTAAAACAGTTATTATAATGGGAGACTTTAACAGCCAAATTGGAAAGAGGAACAAGAACGAGAACAATATACTTGGACCATAATCAACTGGGAAAAGAAACGAAAATGGACAAAGACTGATAAATTTCGCAATAGAAAATAACTTACACATCATGAATAGCTATTACAATAAGAAACACAATAGAAAATGGACATGGGTATCACCTGATGGGAGGACGAGAAATGAAATAGATTACATTCTCACCAACAAACCAAAAGTGTTTTCGAATATTGATGTGGTTACTCAACTCAACTACAGTACCACAGTATAATAAAGAGTACTATCGTACAGTATGGTCACTCTCTGCCTCCCGTCAAAAGGGCCGCCCACCCGCTCTCGGTTACCTCACAGTTACCTGCTGGCAAGGACGCGACGACGCGGTGCGCAGAGCCACGTAAAATATTTTTCACTTCTCATGCTCTTAAAATGTTACTTTAGTCTCTGCACATCGGGACTAAAACTCCGTATTAATCTCTATTTTTAGGCTGTGGAAATAACCTCAAAATGACAACTGCGCAAAAATATTTAAAAATAACGATTTAATTTCGTGAAACACGATTAATAGCTTAATTGATACTTCACTCCTGCATTCGCTCACCTTTGCTTATGAGAGAATCACTACCCTGTACACCTCGCGTTAAGTTTATAAAATGTTTAATTGAAAAATACTTAGTTCATTGAGTCGTTATCGCAGTAAACTCACAATGGTCGCGCCATAGCCCGTATTGGCGCTTATACTTCATAGCAACTTACGCATTTTAAAGAAGATTCAAAAACAGGATCGTCAAAAAAAAAAAATTAATCATAGAATCTGTTCACAAAATTTCATTAGAATCGGTTAAGAATCGTGACCTGTAGAGGAGAACATCCGGACATACAAAAGAAAATTGGTCGAGTCAAAACATAGACCTTCGCTAACGCTTCGGTCAATAATAATCTCAGAAAATAGAGTTAAAAATGTTTTTGTTTATAATTAATTACAAGCATACAAAATAATTCGACGCCGCTATTCATCTCATATTGCGTTCCCGATTCGTGAACGCACTAAATGGCGGCAACCCTAGCATGTCTTATCTCACTCACACAAGCATGGTACGCGTTCACGTACACGAGCTTAGACTGTGTGCGTAGCAACGCATTTGTTTCATACATTTTATCGCCATTGTCCGAGGTGTGACAGTACAGATCACAGAATGCTACGAGGACAAATGTACACATTGGAACCCAAAATGTCTAGGAAAAACATTCAAAGTAGTAAAAAACCAATACCCTTACCAATTGCGGGAAATATTCTGGAATCGTTAAAAGGTAATTTAAAAACAACAAGGAGTACCAAAGATGTTCAAGAAAAATACAAAGCCCTCGAAAAAGAACTTAAGAAAGTCGAAACCCAAATAAGAAAAAATAACGATACAAAAGACAAAATAGGTCCAGAAGCAAGAAGTCTGATCACGCAGAGAAAATCCTTATACAAAGACAGGAAAAACAACAAAAATAACATAAAAAACCTAAGTAAAGAAATACATCTGCAAATCAGGAAACATATACAGAAAAGAAGAAACAATACAATAAAATATTACATAGAAAAAGCAGGAGGAGTCAAGAAAGCATGGGAAGACCTAAGAGAAAATACAAACTGGATAAACAATATGACACACCACAAAGATAAGAAAAAAAAGACAAACAGAATCAAAATACTAAAAGTAGCCACGGACTATTATCGAGAGCAACGACGAAAACGACGAAAGAGCAACATACGAAAATCATCCAATAACTGAAAACGATATCAATAGTAATACAGAAATCCAAAGAATACTAGAAGAAGAATTAGACAAGGCTATCAAATCACAAAAAAGAGCTAAAGCACCGGGAGAAGACTGCATAACTAACGAACTTTTAATAGGAACATCTGATGTAACATTGGGCATTATCACAGACCTATTTAATGAAATTTTGGACACAGAATATTGTTGGCAACACCAACACAATATTTTAGATGAATAAGAAAGCTTGTATCTATCTCTCTCTCTGACATCGGCGACCCCGATGAAATACACGCGAATTGAAGACTCCGGTATTTTAATTTGTTTCTACGGACCTCCAGCCCTTGCAACTAAACGATATACAGTCCAGACACCTAGCCACATGGTCCTTCAAGGTAGAAGTTTGTTTCGTGGAAAAGAATTTCAAGAGTTTTCAACGTGGCAAATTCATCGCGACACAAGGAGCATCAAAAAAGGTCGCCATTTTCTTTAACATTATTACCACACCCAAAGATAACGCCAGTTACTCCAGCTTCGCCGAATCTCGGATATCTTCGGGTGAGTCGTTCTCGTGTCGTCCCACTCTTACTGCGAGCGCAACGATATAGCTTTCTCCCTCGCAGCCGACGAAAAGATTGCATCAGCCATCGCGCTTAGTGTCATCGAAGTTCTTCGAAACTGTGTGGGTTACGTTCCTGCATCTCGCTCCGACTTGCGGTTACCTCCGAAGCGATACTTCTCACACTTGTGGCTTGCGCGGGCGACTACGGGAATACTGTAATGCTGCTTCAATATTGCACGGCCAAATAGAAGAAGTCAAGAAAGAAAAGAAGCCATCTTGCCAACCGACCGACGCGTCCGACTCGTCGCCCTTTCTGTGTTCTTAGCTAATTTATAAATTTAAGAATTATTATTTAAACTAATTAGTACTGTGTTATAGTAAGTAGTTAGCAAAAGTAATAGGTATTAGTGACTGGCTAAAGGGAAAGCGCGGCGTGGCAAAATGTCTGACGTGGACGAAGATTTAGGGAGGAAGGTTAAAGCGCGTGGTTATTGTAAAACTTCCATAACCAAAGCGTCGCTTTTTGTCGAAAAACCTTTACAATCGCATGTATCAGAGTACCTCGAAAACAAGCGTAAGAAACTAATTGATTCTTTCAATGAGTACGAACAGCTTTGTATAGAAATTATGTACTTGGACGAGGAGGACAAAGAAGACCACGAAGCTGTGGAAGAGAATTATCTCATGACGCTTTCGACGATTGATCAGGAGTTGAACTCGCGAAAGACAATAACCAGCGGGCCCACGCCGCCTCCCAGCCATTTGCCAGCCACTACTAAGAAATTACCACCCATCACTATCAAAACCTTTGATGGTAAGTTCACAGAGTACATGCCTTTTATTAACCTGTTTTCTTCCATGATTAATAACGATAGAAGCCTTGATTTAGTGCAAAAGTTATATTACTTGCGCTCGTTTCTTAAAGACGAGCCTTTAGATCTAATAAAAAACCTTCCGATCACGGCTGAAAGTTACACTGAGGCCTTGAAGATTTTAAACGATCGCTACAGCAACAAATATAGAATCACGGCGGAATATGTAGGGCAAATACTTGATTTAAAGCCAATAAATAGGTCAACAGCAGAAAATCTTAGAACCTTTTTAGCATTAGTTAAACAAACACTTGCAGCGATCAAAAATAATGAACCTGACGTTAAATATTGGGATTCAATTTTGTTGTGTATTCTGTCTCGCAAATTAGATTCGTTTACTGCACGCGCATATCAACTCGAGAGAGACCACGACACGAAGCCGCTGTTGGAAGACTTCTTAAAGTTTATTGAGAAGAGAGCCCTTGCTATGGAGCACACCGAGCAGGGTTCTAGGAACTACACGCACCAGCCATCGCACTCAAGTGGCAGTAAGATAGCAGCACTCGCCGTGTCAACGCCAGCATGCAGTTATTGTAAGTGCAAAGATCATAAATTATTCAAGTGCAAAAAGTTTCAAAGTGCAACAGCGCAAGAACGATTAAAGTTTATTAATCAAAATAAAATGTGTGTAATATGTTTAGGTGGGCATTCAGGGAAATGTAGGTTCCACTTTCGGTGCGCAGAGTGCAAAGAGCAACATAACACTCTGCTGCACTGCAATCAAGACATATCGACTCAACCACTTCCTGTCGCATTGACAGGCAATGTAGATAACAATGTGCTTCTTCCCACAGCGCGAATAAAAGTTGTAGGATGCGACAGCACCGAGTACCACATCAAAGCTCTACTAGATAGTGGCTCACAAGCGTCCTTTATCACCACGAAGGTAGTAAAATTGTTAGGGCAAGTGTCCAAGCAGAGTAACATAAATATAATTGGCATAGGCAATCAAAAGAACACTGTAAAGGCGTGCATCCCCATAGAAATACATTCTTTGAGAACACCATTTAAAACCATGATTAACTGTCACATTGTTGACCAGATAACATGCAATTTGCCACAAAGTAAATTCAATATCTCCGAATTAAAAATCCCTGCTGGTATTACGTTAGCTGACGAGCAGTTTAATACACCAGGGGAAATAAATATGTTAATTGGTTGTGATGTATTCTTTCAGACGCTATTGCCAAGCGAACCAACTCAGCTGGATAACTCCCAGCATTCAGCCGGCCATGCAGCAACATCAACGCAAGCAGGGCAGCCTAGGGCAGCCAGCCTACGTCACTGCATGGGCTGTGTCTAGTAAATACCGTATTTGGCCACATCATTGGAGGTAATTTGCCCTCTCATATTGTTCAGCCTACATGCAACAAGGTGGTTTTAAAATGTGAGTTAAACATTCAAGAAACTATGTCCCAATTTTGGACCAATGAAAAAGTCCCAGAAATTCTTAATGAAATAGGTTCCGAACAGGAACTTTGCGAACAAATCTTCCAAAGTACTGTTCAATTAGATGACAATAGATTTAAAGTTGATATACCGTTAAAATTGCCACTATCAGAAGTTAATGATAAACTTGGGGAATCTTTCCAATATGCTTTAAAGCGATTTTTGAATCTCGAAAAGAAACTGCATGCAAATCCTAATTTATTTATGCAGTATCAGAATTTCATTCACGAATATTTAGAGCTCAATCACGGTCACTTTGTTGACATTGAGTTATACGATTTAAACAAGGAAGCAACATATTTTCTTCCCCATCATGCTGTTACGAACGATAATAGTAAAACCACAAAGTTTCGAACGGTATTTGACGGCTCTATGCTGACCAATAAAAAAGTTTCTTTAAATGACTTGCAATTAAATGGACCAGTAGTTCAACGTGATTTGTTTGACATCATTTTATTGTTCCGCCTTGGCAAATACACATTTACCGCCGACATAAGGCGCATGTTCCGAAACATACTTGTCAATCCTGCATTTAGTTCATTGCAAAATATACTATGGCGGGATAGTATTGACGAGCCAGTGAAATGTATAAGGTTAGACACTGTGACATACGGCCTTAAGTCGTCAAGCTACTTGGCTACGCGCTGCTTAAATGAGCTGGCTATTAGGTTTGAAGATTCATACCCCATAGCCTCAACTGTTATCAAAAACAATATCTATGTCGATGACATAATTTACTCAAATGACAATTTGAATACTACTCTCGAAGCGAAAACCCAACTGTGCGAGTTACTCAAATTAGGTAGTTTTCAAACCCATAAGTGGGCTTCAAATTGTCAGGAAGTTTTGATCAATATTCCATCTCAGCTGCAGCATTTTGATAGCTTAGATTTGCAGAAAGATAACTTTGACATGAAAGCGTAGCTTGTTTTCTGATATTAACATAAAAGATGACAATTTCATCATCTCAAGCCCAATGCCACAGTCCACGGGAAGGATAACAAAACGAAGTATTCTTAGTTATATTGGTAGAATATACGATCCTATGGGATACATTAGCCCTATAGTCGTAAAAGCGAAGGCTATTATGCAAAAATTATGGATAGCAAATACTAATTGGAATGATAGCCCACCAGCCAGTGTAGAATCCGAATGGCTGCAATTTCTGACCGATTTAGAAAAAATGCAACCCATCTCACTGCCAAGAAACATAGATATTTCAGATTCCCAGACAGCGGAGCTGATTGGTTTCGCAGATGCTTCGAGCTCTACAGCCCACGGTTGCTGTCTGTACCTCCGAGTCACTAACAATTCAGGTACAAATACTGAAACATATTTACTCTGTTCCAAGTCACGCATAAATCCTGTACAAAAGAAAAGCATGACTGTGCCAAGACTCGAACTAAATGCCGCACTCTTACTTTCAAAGTTAGTCGCGAAAACTTACGACGTTTTAAAACTCAAACTGGACATTAAAAATGTATATTTGTTCAGTGATTCACAGATAGTACTTGCATGGCTGAAAACTGAAATGACTAAACTCCAAGCTTATGTTGGGAACAGAGTAAATGTGATTCAACAGAACACTCACAGATGGCGCTGGCTGTATGTCAACACAAACGAGAACCCTGCCGATTTAATAATCAGAGGTGTCCCACCAAGCGAGCTCAGCAGTTACAGGTTATGGTGGAAAGGTCCACAGTTTCTGCAAAACAGTAAGCATGATTTTAATTGCTGCAATCCCAATTTACCTCACAGTGTGCCCGAGGTAATGGAACCTTGTTCGGTGTTTACTGGCAATATAGCATGCGAAAGTCCTCTTGACGATATCCTTTCTCGCTTATACAATTTTTCTGATATTAACAAAATAATTCGTGTCTTTGCGTACATATTACGGTTTTTAAATAACGTAAACAAAAATAATCTTAAAATAAGCACGGAATTTTTGCGCAGTACAGAGTTAAATAATTCGCTTATGTTAATAACCAAACATGAACAAAGTAAATACTTTAAAACTGAAATTGAAGCTTTAAGTAAAGGCAGTAATATAAAAGGAAACTTATCGAGCATTCATCCTTTCCTTGACGAGGCAGGAGTTATTCGCGTAGGTGGAAGGCTTCATCACGCAAACATTCCCTACTCTCACAAACATCCAGCCTTATTGCACAAGGATTCCCTTATCACTAACTTGCTTATCAGAAGCGAGCATGAAAGGCTGCTGCACGCAGGACCTAGGCTTGTACTTTCGAGTTTGAATCAAAGGTTTTGGATAGTGAATGGATTGATGGAAGTTAAGAAAATTACTCATAAATGTGTTACTTGTTTCAGACAAAAGGCAACTGTAGCAAAACAGCTGATGGGCTCCTTGCCAACGAGTCGAGTAACTGCTACTAGCCGACCTTTTGAAAAAATCGGAGTGGATTTCGCTGGGCCAATCCAAGTCAAACTCTCTCGCGTAAGACGATCTGTTATAGGTAAAGGCTACATTTTAGTATGTGTGTGTTTTGCAACGAAGGCAGTTCATTTAGAGCTGGCTTCGGACTTAACCACAGAAACCTTCCTAGCATGCTTGAGAAGAATAATTTCAAGACGAGGTTTACACAGGGAAATTCACTGTGATAATGCTAGTACTTTCAAATGTGCAAGGAGCCAGTTAGTTGAATTGTACTCACTGCAGTCTTCACAGAGTCATAGAGAGCAGGTACACGAATTTACTTCTCAAAACGGAATAGACTTTCACTTTATACCTAGCTACTCGCCGACATTCGGCGGACTCTGGGAGGCAGCAGTAAAGAGTACCAAGTATCATTTAAAACGAATATTAAAAACTAGTGTACTAACATTTGAGCAATTGACAACGGTACTTTGTGAAATAGAGGCTGTCCTAAACAGTCGACCACTGTTACCACTATCATGCGACCCAAATGATTATTGTTACTTAACACCGGGTCATTTTATAATAGGTGGCCCTTTGACTATGTACCCAGAAGGTGATGTAACTGAGGTACCACATAATAGACTTAATTATTGGAAACAGTGCCAACATATAAAGCAAACTTTTTGGAAACATTGGCACAAATATTACCTCAATGTATTACAGAACAGGCCTAAATGGTTAAACGAAACTTGTAATGTAAAATTAGGTACATTAGTAATTCTAAAGGAGGATAATATTCCCCCAATGTGTTGGCCGATGGCAAGGGTCACTAAACTGTTCCCTGGTCATGACGGAAAGGTTAGGGCCGTAGAGGTAAAAAGTCCTAACAACAAAACACATCTACGTGGTATACATAAAATTTGCATCTTGCCCATACAAGACAATTATAATTAATGTTTGTCATGTTATTTATAATCTATTAAAGTTACAGCAGAGCGGCCGTTGGGCGGCGCCACTTTCGTTGTAATGTTTAGTTTCACTACCTACCGATGGATGACACTACTGTAATATTAATATGTTTACTTTATGATGTTTCCTAAGTAATGTAAAGTTTAATAAAAACAATTGCAAGCTTACGTTTAATTATGCCAATAAATGGTAATTTACTATGCACAACTTATGCAGTGATGTGGGCTGGCTGGCCTGGCTGCTCTCAGGCTGCATTTATTATGTTTACTTATTTCACAGTGTGTAAAAGAACTGTATTTTATTTAGTGCTCTAGTTCGTAGGACTTCTTTTAGATGTATAGTTTTAACTATGATGCCAAGAACTAAGAGCACTTTTGGTTCATGATAAAGAACAAATTTTGTTTTCTTTTTTAAGGTTTATTGTAAAATGTTAAGGTCTTTGTAATTTAACCTAATGCATGTGTGTACTAGTTTGCCTTTCCTTAGGCAGGCAGCATTTTGGCACTTTTGGTTGATAATGACCAAACTTTTTCCTTTTTAAGGATTATTGTTAAATGTTAAGCTCGATGTAATTTAAGTAGCCTAATGCATGTATGTATTAGTTTATTAGTTTGCCTTTCCTTCAGGCTGGCAGCATGTTGGCAACACCAACACAATATTTTAGATGAATAAGAAAGCTTGTATCTATCTCTCTCTCTGACATCGGCGACCCCGATGAAATACACGCGAATTGAAGACTCCGGTATTTTAATTTGTTTCTACGGACCTCCAGCCCTTGCAACTAAACGATATACAGTCCAGACACCTAGCCACAAATATATACCTCATCAGTGGACCACGTCAACTATTATATTACTTCATAAGAAAGGAAATAAAGATAACATAGCCAAATACAGACCCATAAGCCTGATGTCTAATGTTTTTAAAATATTTTCTAAAGTACTGCTAAACCGTTTAACAAAAACACATACATACATTGGACCTAGCCTCGAGTTGGGGTCTCCTTAACTTAGTGCAATTCAACCCCAAAAAGACTCAAGTCTGCGCGTTCACTGCTAAGAAAACCCCCTTTGTTGTTTCCCCTTTATTTCAAAGCACTTCCCTAGTTGCGAAACCGACTCTCGGGATTCTCGGCGCCGACATCTCGAGTACCGTCCAATTTCGTGGTCATTTGGAAGAAAAAGCCAAGTTGGCCTCTAAAAAACTGGGTGTCCTTGGTAGAGCAAGACGGTATTTCCCTCCGGCACATCGCCTCCAACTTTATAAGGCACAAGTTAGGCCCCATATAGAAATACTGTTGCCACCTTTGGGCCGGGGCACCCCAGTATCAGCTTCTTCCTCTTGACCGTGTACAACGCCGTGCGACTCGAATCGTCGACGACGATGTTCTCACCGGTCGGCTTGACCACCTTGCTCTGCGGAGAGATATTGCATCTTTATGTATCTTCTACCGCATATATCATGGGGAGTGCTCTGATGAATTGTTCGAGCTAATTCCTGCCGCAAAATTTCACCACCGAACTACTCGCCATAAATTAAAATTCCACCTGGATGACTGGCAGAGTACCACCGTACGTTTCAAAAGAAACTTCTTGCCACGTACGACTGCACTGTGGAATCAATTGCCTGCTATGGTATTTCCGGACCGGTACAACATGGCAACTTTCAAGAAACGAGCCTACACTTACTTAAAAGGCCGGCAGCGCACCTTTAACCCCCCGGGTGTTTCAGGTGTCCATGGGCGACGGTAATCACTTACCATCAGGTGAGCCGCCTGCTCGTCTGCCTCCCTATATTATATATAAAAAAAAAACACTAGATGAAAACCAACCCAGAGAGCAAGCAGGTTTTCGCAGCGAATTTTCAACAATCGATCACATTCACACCATAAAACAAGTTATCCAAAAATGTAATGAATACGGTATTGTTTATTATTTGGCATTTGTAGATTATAATAAAGCGTTTGACTCTTTAAAGCACACAAAAATATGGAAAGCGCTTGCAACACAAGGAGTTGAAAATAAATACATACGACTAATTTACAACGTATACAAGAACATGAAAGCAAAAATACGAACAGAAAGAGAAGGGGAGCACTTCCCAATAAAAAGAGGAGTTAGACAGGGAGATCAGTGGAGTGATAGTGATCACCCAAACTTTTCTCAGCTGTGCTCGAATACATATTTAGACATCTCGAGTGGAGTAAATATGGACTAAACATCAACGGAGTGCAACTAAACCACCTAAGATTTGTCGACGATCTGATTCTTATTTCTGAAGATCCAAGAAGCTTGCAAGAAATGCTTGAACAGCTTGTGTATGAAAGTGATAAAGTCGGACTCTCAATGAACGCTGCAAAGACCAAGGTGCAAAGACAAACCTGGACAAAATCTCCATGACGGTCAACGGCATTAAATAGAATATGTCGAAGAATATACATACCTCGGACAAATAATTTCACCAAATGACCTTGCAACAAAAGAAATAAACAACAGAACACAGTTAGCATGGAAAAGATATTGGTCCCTGAAAAAAATTGTCAAAAAGCCTCAAGTACCACTTAAAGCGAAGAAAAAAATTTAATTCATGTATTTTGCCCATCATGACATATGTATGTCAAACATAGAGCCTAACAAAACAAAATATGCGCAAATTTGAGACTTGTCAACACAGTATGGAGCGAAGCATGCTCAACGTCAAGTTAAAAGATAAAATAAAACTAGAAACAATACGAAATCAAACTAAAATTAATGATGTAACATACTGTGTAAGAAAACTAAAATGGAGGTGGACAGGTCATATGATGAGAAGTAATAAAGGAAAATGGGCAAAAGATGTAACTGAATGGTGTCCAAGACATTTTAAAAGAAAGAAAGGAAGGCAGCGTGTTAGATGGGAGGACGATATTCAGAAATTAGCTGGTGTTACTTGGAGGAGAATGACACATAATCGACAAGTGTGGCGGGCTCTTGGGGAGGCCTTTGCGGATACGCAGGACAATCTGAATACTGGTGTCAAATAATTAATATATTTAAGTTACTTATATTTAATTTCTTCATAAGTTACTCATGTTATTATTTAAGATAGTTGAATAAAGGCTATTATTATTATACTCAGAATATATCTTTTAAAATCTTCCAATTGATGAGCAAAATCATTTTCCGGCGTTTTCCTTTTTCGAAGAGAGATTTTCTTTGATTCAAATTCAGTTTCTTCAGGTTTTGTTAAATTCGGATCTGAACTACTATGCCCTCCTTGAGTATTAATTTTTTGTATTGTTTGTTTGGTTTTTTTTCCGCTCCGCTTCTCGCTCCGCTTTGTTAATATACGCGTACCCCTTAGATGGTTGATGAGAATCAGGTAGCCGGCAAACGAACACTGGTCAAACACTACACTGACACCTTAATTATTTATGCAATATGGTTCAAATTTGTTTGGTATTTACGAAAATTTATTTTAAAGAATTTAACGATTAAAATAAGACACGTCCACTCACTACGCTTAGCTTGTCGAGTCTTTTTGAGATTTAAATGATCAATATCTCCGAAATTAGCAAAAATCATTGAATATACATAGGGGTTAAATCGATAGCTTTTTAGCTACTCTATCAGCCCTAGACAGGTTGACGTCGGTTTCTGGGACACCCAGTATATAATATACTGCCACTACCACTTAAAAGAAAAAAAAACAGAAAAAAAATACGCAGTACATTGAAATTTCCTCACGAACGTTTATTAAAGAAATGATCGTTAAGAGTTAATAATTATCGTTGGTAAATTCTGTACCTCCAGTGTAAAAGGGTTAAACTCGAGTTTAACCCAATAGTGGATTTTGCTAGCATTGTACGTATTTCGTCATGGCGCATCGTTCGGTCTTACTCTCGTGGCTGTACGACCATTAGTTTTTGAGAAATCAATTGTGCAAAAGGGTTAAAGTATGAAAAAAATGACAACAATTTTGTACAAAACGGTCAATTTTTATTTTATCTTTTCAACCATTACGATATTTCAAATAGTGTCATTGAATAATGGTTAACGTCTAGTTTGCTCTCAATAAACAAAATAAATATTTGATAAATTATTGCGTAAAAGAATCAAACTAAACATAGATCATATTACTCCACCGGGCCAATTTCGTGAAAAGCGGTAAATCTCATGCTTAATCAACACTCACAAACAATTTTAGGAGTATGAATTTGTGTAAAGTGATATTACTTTACTTTGATCACTTTACACAATTAACCTATTCAATACAATTCCATGTAAAATGATTAATAACAATATTAACCGTTCTTCACATGCTAATTTATGTTTACTGTAATTGTCAAAGTTAATATTGGCCACTTTTCACAAACCAATTTTATAAAATTGACTTATACATTAGATAAACTTCATATTCGCATATAAATTCTAACTAACAAATTAGGAATCGGCTTTGTGCAAAAGGGTGAAAGTCCTTAGACCGCGCGGCGGATGGTGCGGGGAGGGGAATAAACGGTGTGCATGCGGCTCGACTCGCGAGCAGTCAGTCCGCCCGCGCCCGCGCGCTCAGCACAGCGAGTGGCGACGTTATATTGTGTTCCGAAGCCGGACGAAGCATTTTGACGTGAGCGGTGAGTTTAACCATTTTACATAAAGTAACATTTGAATACTATTTTGTTTTTATTATGACTAAAAGGTGTTAAACTGAATACAGTTTGATTTTGTGCTTTTTCAACTATTAAGTGCCGATTTCACCAAGGAAATTAAACGCGATCAAATTTTTAAACTGGGTTTAGGACGCTAAACTGACAGTTTTCGTATTACCAACCGTTTCGTTTGATGTTTAATAACTAAGGTTAGGAATTGATCGCGTTCAATGTCATTGGTGAAATCGGCCCTAAGTTAAGTAAAATGTAAGTTATTGTGTCATTTTTACATCATTAACACTAAATCTATAAAGGAATTTAGCAAGTTGCTTAATTTAATTAGGTAGGTATCATATAAATACTCATAAACTTAGTAAGTATCTCATTATTGTCGGCCAACATAATAATATTTTACGAACAGTAAATACTTTAGTATTTTTAATCCACGATTTAATCCGTAGTTGACGCAACCACGTTAAGAAAATTTAAGTAGCGGGGTAGAGCCTTTGTTGATAATTGAAAAAAAAATAACCTAAGTACTATTTCATTGTTGTTGAATTAAATTATAAACAATCCCTACAAATATTTTAAACGTGAAAGTGAGTTTGTTTATTTATTTTTTGTTTGTTTATTTGTTACGCTTTCACGGTTACCCAATTCCGATTGATGAAAATTTGGTATAAAGATAGTTAGAGTTCCGTGAAAGGACATACTTTTAACCTTCAAAAAAATTAACAGTTACCGAAGGAGATGCGATAAGCGAGTTCTACGCGGACGAGGTAACGGTCAATAGATAGTAAATACATTAAATATTTAAAAAATAGGTGTATAAAATAATTACTGCCAATCTAATACAAGTCTTTTAAGTTTTAAATGATAAATTTATTGTTGTTTCAGGGGTAATAAACGACTTCACAATGCTGCGACGAGGCCGTCATTTAGTTTCATTGACACCTGAAAATATATGTATCGAAATTTTATCTTCCCTTCTTGACGATGTGGCGTCAATTTGCTTGCAAAAGCAAACCGAATATGTAGTAGATTCAAATAGTGGCCCATCTGAAATTTCAGATACAGATGACGAAATATGTTCAGCACCGAAAAAAAAGGCGAGGCATGAAAATAATGATAGTATATCATCGGATATAATAAATAAATTCGGTAACTCTATTGACATGTTGATTGATCAGAATATATTGGACATTTTTGATCCTCTGGCGAGTTTCTCACACCTGGAAAGAGCGCTAAACTCAAGTTCATTACTTGATTCTGACGGTAGAATTATGCTTGAAGGCATAGGTTCACATGCAGAAGTTAATGATGAAAACTTTGTTGACGCAATAACATCAAAAGAAAAAAACGGAAGTAAAATGGAATCTAACACCTCAGAAATATGTTTGGACCCTGATGTAAACAAAGAAAACACTGTTAAAGAAATAAATGGTAGTACAAAGGATTTGAACGATATCACAGAAATTAATTTGGACCCTGAAGTAAACAAAGAAAACACTTTAGAACAAATAAACGGAAGTAGAAAGGATTTGAACAACATGGCAGAAAATTATTTGGACCGTGAAGTAACCGAAGAACTCACTGTAGAAGAAATAACGTCAAATAAAGTAGATGAAAATAAAAGTTATTCTAATGACATGCCAGAATGTGGAACTTCAGGTCGAGAAAAAGATGATGTAGACGAATTTTGGCGGAAACAAAATGTCAGCAGAGGCAAAAAAAATAAACCACGAAAAAGTCATAAGGAATCTAGAGAACAGCGTGAACAAAGAAAGTTTTTGAGAAATACAGGGCAAACGTATAAGACAAATGCGGGAAAAACTATAAGAGCGCGATCAATGCAGGTGCTAAATGATTGCAGAATGAAGTGCAAGGAAAGAATTCCAGATGAAGTTCGTCAACATTTTCACACATATTACTGGACCCTGGGTAGTTATGATGAGAGAATTGATTTTGTGAAGAATTTGGTCGAGCCTGGTAAAAAAAGAACCACTACTTGTGCAACTAAGATTAGAAACAGAGTGTTCGCAAATAAATATTTTTTAAAATTTGCTGGAGATTCCTTCCCTATATGTCGAAAATGTTTTTCAAAAACTCTGGATGAGACCTCTAAGTTTATTCAAATCGCGACTTCAAAAAAACAGATTGCTACGGGTCTTACAACTACAGATAAGAAAGGAAGAGGTGGTCATAAGCGTATAAATTCATTACAGCTGGAAGAAGTCAGACAACATATTCTTTCATTCCCAGCATATGAAAGTCACTACGCACGATCTCAAACAAAAAAAAAGTTTTTGCCAAGTGACCTAAATATTTCCACAATGTACAAACTTTACAAAAGCCGATGTCAACAAAAACCTGTTTGCTTGACAACTTATACTCAGATATTTAAGTCAGAGAATATTTCATTCAAAAAACCCAAAGTTGACACCTGTGGTACGTGTGATGCATTAACTGCTAAGATAAAAGTTGCTGAAAATGATAATGACACTGATAAAAAAAAGACCTGCTGGATCAACTTACCGCTCATCAAACACTAGCTGACAACGCCTACAAAGAAAAAGATTCAGATAAAGTAAGAGCTGCTAATACTAACGACATGATGGTTGCGACCTTTGACCTGCAGCAGTGCCTCCCGACACCACTCCTGAGATCCGGAGTAGCATTCTACAAACGTCAGCTGTGGACCTACAATCTCACCATACACGTTTGTAATGTAAATAAAGTGTATTGCTATATGTGGCACGAGGCTTCAGGTGCCAGAGGAGGAAATCAGATAGCGTCATGTGTTTACCATTTCATAAAAAATAATGTGGGACCGGAAATTAAACACATAATATTTTACTCTGACTCTTGCGCAGGGCAAAATAAAAACAATCATATGATTGCTATGTTTTTAACGGCAATTAAAGGGTCTGTTAGCTTAGCCAGCATTACACACAAATTTTTAGTTCCAGGCCACACACATATGGAATGCGATGCGGATCACGCTCTAATAGAAAAAGCCAAAAGAAATACTACCTTAGATATACATATACCTCGCGACTGGTACCAACTGGTAAGATCAGTTTCTAAAAAAAACGCCATTAAAGTAATTGAAATGACTTATGAGAGCTTTTTCAACTTCAGCCTCCTTCTAAAATCCGAATTTACTGCTAGAAAAGTAAATGAAACAAAAGAAAAGTTTTTGTTTAGTGAGGTGAGCGAATTCCAGTTTAAAAAAGAAACATTTCCTAAAGTCCAGTATAAAAAACGGGCACTAGACGCAACTCAACTCCGAACAATGGATTATACAAAATGGGGAGAAAAACGTACAACCAGGAAATCCAATTGACACCCTGTTACACCGAGCCTTTGCCCATATCGCTGGAGAAAATTAAGGACTTAAAGTCCTTATATAACTACATTGATGAAGCGGCGCAGGAGTTTTTTTCCAGCCTACAAAGTGATGCCAAAGTATCCGCTGTCGATCCTGACCTGCAAGACAGAGAGAACGAAAATATAGAGCAATAATTTTTATTTCATTTAATTGATTGCTCTATGTATTTGTTCTCCGACCGTTTGCTCTACTGCATGTTTTTTTTGTACTACATTTTTCTATTTCATTTTCTATTTAATTTTATTTCATTTTTTATTTCATGAATAAATGATTATTTTCTTTTTATCTTATTTTTTTGTCTAAACTTATTTAAATATACAATTATTAAGCGGTTCTTATAAACTTGTACAAAGTTTGTTCGCAAAAGTGTCTCTTTACACAATACCACATTTACGTAAGCAATTATTTTCACAATTTAAACTCTAGTTATACCCTTTTACACATTTCCATTTTTCGTGTAAAAGGATGTAAGTAAGTTATAAAAGCCAATATCTCTACTTTTACTGCAAAAAGGAGCCTAAACTACCAGTTAAGTTATAGCTTACCCTGTTTACTATCTAAAATGACGGCTAAAGATAAACTTCTTTACGTTTTACTATGAAGAAAACAGATTTCAAACGTTTTTTGCCTCTCTTGAAAAATCAACACTTTTGAGTTTAACCCCTTTACACTGGAGGTACAGAATTGACAATAAAACACATTATTACCAAAAATCTACAAGAAAACTTTTTTAAATGTTGTGATCAGGAATACATTCCGTACATTTTTGTCATATTGATAGGAAAAAAACATTACTTAAGGTAAATTAGCTTTTTAATTTAAAAAAATAGCTATTTCAGCTTGTAGTGTTTTAAAACCAAATTACACTCTTTTTTTAAAGGTAGCAAATTTTAATTTTTGTTTAATTGTATTGTATCTGTCCAGAGAATACTTTAAAAAAGTTCGCATCCTAAATATCCGCGTGTAATTAAAACCAGCAAAACGATATACGTTCCTCTTGATCGCCTTCTACGAGTCCTGAAGAAAAAGAATTTAATTATTTTTCAATTACCTTGCACCTGAGTGTAATGAAAAGGATGTTTGCCATCTCCCTGAATAACAGACCACACTTTCCAGATGGACACGCCATACTCTGCATTGCGAGCTCGAACATACGCTAGAAAAATATCAGCGTAGGTACTCTTCATTGGTAAATGGTGTACGTTCACCCATTGTAATTAAACTTTGTCACTTGGGAAAGCAGAAGAGCGGCAAAATGAGAAGATGGACTTCGTTGGTCGTCTCTATCCGCCCTTTTTATACAAAAAGGGGGATGAGGAGCCGGTGCCGGGTCGGTAGACCCCCGACCGGGGTGATCTGCGCCGATCGTGAAAACGTTCGGGTCCTTAGAGCGCAGCCAGCGCCGAAGGCGCGGGCTGCGTGGTATAGATGGTGGTATACCTATGGGAGCTGATGTGCTACTACTGCCATCTCCTCGAGGATTGAAGGGTCGACGGGCACTCCAGCCTTGAATGCCCTCGCGAACTCCCGCCAAAGGAATTCGCCTCGGGCTTCGTCATACGGGACTGTTACGGCCGGGAGTGTACTCACCGGCGTTTCAGTTTGTTCGGGGTCGGGGGACTTGTGTTGCGCCTTGCGCGGAGGGCTCCGCGGCTCTTTCCGCGGCGGGTGGTGGGGGACTGTTTGAGGTCGTTCCCGGGGGCCATCAGGGTGGCGCTGTGTTGCGCCGCCTCGACGGTTCGGGTAGTGGTAGGCTCGGGGCCCTGCTTGATGGGCTTCGAAGGGTGAGGTGACTTTTTAGTCCTCCGGGTTTCTCTGAGCAGGACTGGGCAGGTCGCGCTGTTAGCGGTGTGCTCACCGCTGCAGTTGACGCACGTAGGTGGCTCCTCCCGGGGCCTTGGGCAATCGCTGGCTGCGTGTGGGCCTCCACAGCGCACGCAGGCTATGGGGCGGTGGCAGTGGTGAGAGGAGTGGGCGAAGTTTTGGCAGCGGTGGCATTGCGCGATGCCTCGCTTACCTCTCCAAGGCTACACGATGACCCCCGGCATGAAGAGGATCTCCGTGACGCGGAATATGGCTGCATTTTTAGTGACCTGAGCGTAAAAAAGTCACCCAGGTCTACCGCTGCGGGCTCTGATGGGCCTGACGTATTCCACGTCGAAGCCTTGGGAAGTGAGGTCACTGATGATGTCGTCGGGGCTGGTGTCCACAGGGAGGCCCCTAATGGCCACCTTTTGGTTGCGCTCGGCGGGCAGGGAGTAGGAGTACCACTCCAAACTGGAGTCCTCCTTCTCCAGGTCGGAGAGGTACCGCTGTACCAAACGGAACTCCTCCTCACCTGCCGGGGAAAATCGGACCCCGTATCTGAACGGGCGGGCATTAGGGGCGCGTCCCAGAAGTCCCTTGAGGGCCCGGAAGTGCTTACCCCAGTTGGCAATCCGCTGGACAACCAGCGGCGGGTAGCGGATCTTCTTCCCGGGCGCCTGCGCTGTCGCCGGTCCTCGTCCGCTTGTTGCGGAAGGAGATGGCGGTGACGCGGCTGCCGCGGCGAAAGAGAGTGGCGGCGGTGGAGAGTGCAGCTGTGGTAGCTGTTGGACAGATGGTTGTGACGGCCCGGTTGTGTCCATTGGGCACAAATCGAGCCAGGGCAGTGAGCGCGGTTGTTGTGACGTCGCAGGAGGGTTTTGGCAACCCGTTTGTTGCTCGGCGTCGCTGCGGAGGAGGACGCAGCGGTAGCGGCAGGCGGCAGTGGGGTTCGCGGCGCGGCTCGCGGCGACGCGGTGGCCTTCGGCTTTGGCGGCGGCGCACTTAAGCGCGCAGGCGCGATCAAAAATCAAAAATCAGAATCATTTATTGAATAATTACACGATAATCATAAAATGGGTTGGGATCTCTTTTTTTAAGTTAGGGGAAACTGGGGAGGGTTGATCACCCCTTTTGTTTTTAGACTCTATTTTTTTGTTTTTGCTGAATTGGATCGTTTTTTAGGTCATGAGATTCAGAATTTATCTATTGATTGATAGTTAGAATTAGAAGAAGATTGTGCAACAGTTAAACTTATTATTTAATGAAATGTCATCCTGTAGCCTTTTACCATGTGTCCCCAGTATTAGGGAGACTTGTTTACCCCTGATTGGGAGCCTTGATCCCGTGGGGGAGACTTGGTAAACAGATTTTTACCGTGTCTCCCCATACCTGATTCCCATTAATAAAATAACTAGATTCGCAGTCAACAATGCATCTAGAAATATGAAAACACACAGCGAACAGATATTTATTGTATATTTTACACCTAGAAGTTTAATTCCCACCGATTAGATCATTTGATCCGCAGGGATCAAATCTCCCTTAATTGGGGACACATGGTAAACAGATTTTTATCGCGAATGCCATATCCAGAGGGTTGATTTCCTCTTAATTCTTGACTTAATGCCACAAAAATAGAATTTATCAGGAAACGCACACACTTGGTGATCCATATTTATTAAATTTGAAATAAGAAATGGTAGTATTTTCCAAATAACAACACAAAACTGTTAATCAATTTATTTACCATAAAAAAACGTCTCATACGTTTTAATCATTCAAAAAATAAACATTCGAACTTAAAATTTATAAGGAACATAGATATTGACTTTCTCTACGACTTACAAAAACAATTGTTCTTAAAATATAATAATACTTATTTTTATCCGAACATAGGTAATTTCAAAAACTTGAACAATCTAGAAATAATAATAAAAAACTTACAGTACCTACTAGGCAGATAAGAAATCAATCCTGATACATTACACGACCATGAAGTTTCTGACTATTGTCTCAACAAAGTGGTCTATAAGATAAACATTCAAAATTAACATCTATAAGGAACATATATATTCACTTTCTTTTCAACTTACAATAACAATTGTACCAGAATAATAATAAATAATAAGAATCTTAATAATAAGTAGACTTATTTTTATCCAAACAAAATATCAAAAACTTGAACAATCTAGAAATAATAAATCAAACCTACAGTACCTACTAGGCAGATAAGAAGTCAATCCTGATACATTGCACAACCATGAAGTTTCTGACTATTGACATTGTAGACGGCAGTAAGAAGGAATAGTAATAACAGCATTGTTTGACTGCCTGTCAACATTGTCCATATTCAGAAACTTCGTGGTTGTGCAGTGTTTCAGGATTGACTTATCATCGACCGGGCACTATAAACTATCAAAACGTAAAATTACTTGAGCAATCAGTCTCATACGTTTTAATCAGTCTCAACAAAGTGGTCTTTAATATAAACATTCAAAATTAACATCTACAAGGAACATAGATATTAACTTTCTCTTCAACTTACAATAACAATTGTACCAGAAATATAATCTTAATAATAATAATAAGTAGACTTATTTTTATCACATTTTTTTATCAAAAACTTGAACAATCTAGAAATAATAAATCAAACCTACAGTACCTACTAGGTAGATAAGAAGTCAATCCTGATACATTGAACGACCATGAAGTTTCTGACTATTGACATTGTAGACGGCAGTAAAACAGGATGGCAGTAAGAAAGAATACCAATAATAGGATTGTTTGACTGCTGTCAACATTGTTCATATTCAGAAACTTCATGGTTGTGTAGTGTGTCAGGATTGACTTATCATTGACCGGGTACTATAAACTATATTAACGTAAAATTACTTGAGCAATCAGTTTCATACGTTTTAGTCAGTCTCAACAAAGTGGTCTATAAAATAAACATTCAAAATTAACATCTACAAGGAACATAGATATTAACTTTCTCTTCAACTTAAAAAAACAATTATTTCACAATGTTGAACTGTCTAAGTGACTTCGGGAATTCAAATGTACCCACATGTCTTGAAGAAGATTTGAATTGGGGGGGGGAGGAAGCTTTTTTACGACTTGATACTTTCCGATTAGATCGACATCAAGTTTTATGGGCCATTAGAATTTTCTGTCATCGATTTTTTTTGCGAATTTTACATCTAGGGTTGCCAAATGCACTTTTATAACTTGGCCTACGTAACGGTGTACTATGTTTTTTTTCAGACGTTAAGTTCACCACAACCCAATCTCCTATATGAACATTATCAGCATCGCCGTCGTCATTTTCTTCAGACTCACTTTTTTCACTTTCATCATCTTCTAATGCATAAGCATCAGAATCTGATAATGAAGGCAAAGCTATGTTTTCTTCATCAGAACTAGTAGTTACTACATTTCTTCTTCGTTTCTTTACTTTCGGAATGTGTTTTTTCTTTTCCTTACTTAGATTTCTTTTTACTGTTGCAGCTGATTTAATGCGTTTCTTTTCTTCTCTTTCACGATGCTCTTTTTCTATTGTGTCTTTTTCAGGAATGTCCGTCAGTATTTTTGTGGCACCTTTCTTTCTCCCCTTTTTTGTAGTTTTTCTTGGTCCTGCCTTGGGATGCGGTCGAATCATTACTGGACTTACATACGTTGAGAGTGTTGTTATACCCATATTACAAATATTTGCGGGTGTAGATAAATTAGCACTAAAAGGGCCGTCAGAGTTAACAGTAGCAGTTGCGGTAAAAGAATTTTCCAGAACATGATGTTCATCAAGCCCAAAATTTGTAGCAGGTGCAAGAAGATGAATATCAGATTGATGACTTGTAACAGTAAACTGTTTAGTTAAGTTCGTGGGAGATTTATGAACCGTACGGTTATCACGTGTAGGTTTTATGTGTAGATTAGAAAAACCTGGAGAAGATTGCTGGAGACCTGCTTGAAGTACAAGATTGGTATCAAAAGGAGATGTATTACCTCGATCTCTTAAAGGGCGGGTAGCAGAAAACAATTTATTAACAGCCTGCAAGGATTGCTGAGTCAGGCTTACACATCTAAACGTGGTAAATGTAGCTCCAACCGAATGTGAGTCTCCTTTTGTAATTTTTACAGGTGATAATTCAGAAGAAGAAATCTGTTCCTGTATATTGACTGCAACAAGTAGTGAATCTTCGAGTTGGGTTTGCTGAGTGTGGGTTGGACTATCAGAGGTGGTAAATTTAGTCACAACCGCAATGGAGTTCTCTTCTGCATGAGATACTCCTGGTGCAATAACAGGAGATAATTCTCTATCCGTAGTCTTATGCAGCTGCATATCGATCACAACATCTGCGTCAGTAGGTGAGTCCTCGGGTCCCTCATGTTGAGCTATAGTTGATCAATTAGAAGTTATCGATCTTCTTACAACCGCATTAGAGTTTTGTTTTGCAGGTAATAAATCCGACGCATAATCACATAATGCGATGGAAGGAGATGATTCTCTCTCTCTTGCATCATGTTGCTGCAATTCGACAGTCATATGACTCGCATCTCCGTCAGTACATAGTTCTGCGGGTTGATCTTGTTGATCTAGAGTTGGAGCAGACGATGATTCTCTCTCTCTTGTATCATGTTGCTGCAAATCGACAGTCACATGACTGACATCTTCGTCAATAAATGGCTCTGCGGGATGGTCTTGCTGATCTAATATTGGAGCAGGTGATGATTCTCTCTCTATAGTATCACGTGACTCTTCAGGTCGGTCCGTTACATATGATGACAAGAATTCGTCATCTGTAAATATGTCCGAATTAAAACATACCTGTGATCTCAAAACTTTTGGTAATATTTCTTGGGGTCATGGACAAGGGATAAGCTCTTCCTAATAAGCCGCAGATGTCATAAATTGTAATTGTTCTCCCAGGATGTGAAGACATCCAATCATCGCAGGCTGTGTCATAGTAAGATTTGAGAGTTCCAAATAATATGCGGTCGAGTGACTGCAGCTTTTGCGATGTGTGTGGAGGAATGGTCAATAAATTAATCCCATGATCTTTAGCATATTGAACAGAATCTACGCTGATATGACTTTCATGGTTATCGAATATGATGAGGGTGGGGTTGTCTTTCGAGGATCGCACATGTTTCTGATAATGTTTTAAAAATTGCAAGAATGTAGTAGCATTCATCCAGTCACTGGGATTTGGAGCACCACTGGTACCTGGGGGACCATTATCAATCATCCTGTCTTGCCAGTTTTTTCTAGGGAATATTATGAAAGGTGGCAAATGATTTCCTATTGCATTGATTGCGGAACAGACCGTTACGAGCTCTCCTCTTTCAGCAGATGTAACCTTCGATACTTGTTTTAGGCCTCGACAAGCTACAATTTTTTTTGGTTTATGGACTGTTGTTACGCCGGTCTCATCAACGTTATATATTTGCTGCGGATCAAAGCTGTATCTATCCATTAAGTTTTTTAAATTTCCAAAGAATTGTTTAACATTATGTCGATTAAAGCTCGTTGCTCTTGACAGGCTTGTAGCCTCCGGTTTTCTTAGTGACAACTCATTATGGCGTTTCATGAATCCCCAAAACCAGTCATAACTAGCCTCTTGTTTAAGTTACCAATTGTCAAGATTTTTTTTGTTATTTTTTTTGACAAACTGATAAGCCAAAGTACGTACATTCTTTGGAGTAAGGCCATGGTACAACTTACTAGCTGTCTCTAAATACTGTGCCAAATCTTTTTCTTCTGCGTCAGTTAATACCTGCGATCGCTTGTAGTTAGGTTCATATTCAATTTCTTTATCTGATTCTTTTTGACGTCTTGCGTACCTTTTTAATGTTATAAGAGGTATGCCATGTTTTTTGGAAGTTCCTTTCAAAGTACTTCCTTCTAAAACTTCAGCTACAGCAATTTTTAAATTGTCTTTATTAATCGGTACTCTTTTTTTTGAACCGTCTCTAGTGTTATATGTTCGCGGCATGGTTTCTCCTAAAGAAAAAGTAATATATTAATGAGAGCTCTATGAATCATCTGGTTACTTGATTAGGGTAGACTTGATCCCGCACGGGGTGACATGATCCCGGGATCATGTCACCCCCAAATAAAAAGTTCAAGTCTCCCCAAAAATAGAAAGGTTATAAAACATCACGTACTCAAAACGAGTTATCACGTATTGTAATGAAATCAACAATAATCTACACTTAAATAAACGACTAACAATATAAACATACTCACAAATAGCATTTCCTTCACTTTTAATAAATAAATCCAGCTAAAACTTACCGAAAAATAAATATCACACGCACCACAATTTTGCTTTTGTCCGCCGTTTGCAAACCACTGACATTTGTCAAACGGCGCCATGATAGAACGTGAAGTTAGCTACAAATGAATGAGTGTTGCTAGCGTAAAAATATGTATCTCGAATGGTAAAACTTAAAATCAAATTTACCAAGAGTCCCCTAGGGATCAACCCTCCTCAGTTTCCCCTATATAAACCTGTGATAGAAGAATCCCCTCTTTACTGTGGTTGGTTATTTAAAGATAAATAAATATTTTTTAACGTACGTGCCAGTGTGTGAGTGAGTGTGAGTGTGAGTGTGAGTGTGTGTGTGTGTGTGTGTGTGTTTTTTTGTAGTGCGTAATTGGGTGTGCTAGTGTGTTCGATCGTTTGAGTGAGCTTATTTTAAAAGGCGATTGTGCATAAGAATGTGTTTTGTTGTTTTAATATTTTTTTGTTATAAAACTAATTTACTAAAAGGTCTTCTGTTTGTTGATAGGTTTTAGTTTTTAGCCAGCTAGTTGTTTGTTTTTTACACTGCTTATATGACATAGTGTAAATATTTAATTTCCTATGGGTTTTGTTATATAGTTTAACTGATTGAGTACTGTACTGTTTAGACGCAACGACTGTTTTAGTTGTCACTGTAGTGATTATAGAATGTGGGCTGCGTTTTTTAAGTTTTTTAGGGTCGATATTTATACCTCTGTGAGTCTTGAGTATACATTGCAGTATGTATAACTGTCTCACTGTCAGGACATTAGCTTCATGATAAAGTTGGTCACTGCTAAACCGTTTTTTCTTATGCAGCATAATTTTTAATATGGCTCTTTGGGCACGTTCTATACTTATAAATTTAGTTTTATGTGAACCTCCCCAAATTGGTAAGCTATATAAAAATATAGATTGAATAAGTGTAATGTATATATAGGTTATTAAAGATCTGTCTGTTATATCACGTAAATATTTAAATATCCAGATTAATCTTCTTGTACGATTAGCGACTAATTCTAGTTGGGGATACCAAGAAAGGTTTTTGTCTACCATAATGCATAAATATTTAGTCGATTAAACTTTATTCAGGTTAGGGCAGTTGCACGTGTCAGGAGCCTGATTGTCACATAGATGTGCTGTTATTGTTAAACCCTCGTCTGGTTGCATGGAATTTTGAATAAAGAATGGTATGTAGCAGGTTTTTGAAGTATTTAGTGATAGCAAGTGCTAGTTTAGCCATTTGATAACTTCACCCAGGCCCTTCTCTGCATATTGGTATTCTTCTTCCCAAGTTTTACCGTGGAAGAGTAGAGCAGTGTCATCTGCATAAGAAAAAACTTTGCCATTAATTAGATGGAGGTTAGTTAGATCGTTGATGTAGATTAAAAATAATGTGGGTCCCAGGACGCTACCTCGTGGGACACCGTATTCAAATGTTATTTCATCACTACTATAAATTTCATCATCTAATTTGACTCTCTGTGTCCTATCTTTGAGGTAGTCAGTGATTAAATCAAGAAATGTAGCTCTGATACCGATTTTTTGAAGATTTTGAATTAGAATAGGGATAGAGACGGTATCGAAAGCTTTTTTTAGATCCAAGAAAATGCACAACGTTTTGTTTTTTGCATCAAGGTGTTCAGTAATATTCTTGGTTAAATCTAAAATAGCATCTTCTGTGCTTATACCTTTTCGAAACCCGTATTGTGATTTTGAGAGTAATTCGTACTTATCCAAAAACTTTATCAATCTAGTATTTATTAATTTCTCTATTATTTTAGAAACGCCCGGAAGAATTGATAAAGGTTTGTAGTTGTTTATATCGTCTCTATTCCCACTCTTAAATATTGGAAGTATAATAGAGCGTTTAAGTGCTTTGGGAAAAATGCCTTGTTGAAAGCATAGAATACTTAGGTATGAGATAATAGGAGTCAACAAATCATTAGCCATTTTTAAAAAAAATTTGGAATTTTATCCCATCCTGCGGCGGAATCAGATTTTAGATTAGTGATTATTGAGTTTATTTCAAACAGTTCTGGTTCGATTAGACCAACTGAATTTACAATTGGAGGAACATTGTCAAGTTTGACCTTTTCAGAGGTTAAATTTTTAATTTTATCTTTAGCTAAATTTCTTCCTACATTATTAAAGTGTTTTCATCACACTTGCTCGGAAAGGGTGTTATAACACGCAGACGTCTATAGCAGTTATAGCCGATTTAGCTCCCGCGGGAGTTATGGATTTTTATAACTCCCTAGGGAGTTATGAGTTATGGATTTTTATAACTACCTAGGGAGTTATGAGTTTAGTTTTAAAATATAGAATCCACTCGTACATCATTTCAGACTAAGGAGGTGTAAATTCAGCCAAGGTTTATTTCCTATATACAAAACTTGGCTACAAACCAATTTTACTGTATAATTAAACTTATACGGTACGTTTATCTGCATTATATTTATATTTTACCATTGTTTCAGAGACTGCAATTATTTTATTAAATTTCCTTTTGAAAATCGGTACTATCTGGCAGTATGGCCTGTCAAGTTTAAAACTAAAACAGTTCTAAGCATTATCTGTTGAAGACTATATTGAAAATAGTTAACAAACTCTTTTAGCGAGTCGAGTTAATTTGTTTGATTGTTGTTTTTTTTCTCTCTATCTTTTTTTATTTCCTCGCAAATGTGATGAAAAACATTGTGTGTATCACGGGCAGTACGGGGATTGCCAACTCGAGTCATTAAAAGCCCTCCGCCTTCGGCGTCGGGCTTCTAATAGCCTCTCGTTAGCAATCCCCGTCTTACCGCCCTAGATGCACAATGTACTATTGTTTATGTATTCAGCTGATTTTAGAGGAGTGTTTCTTATATCATTGACTTCTTTATTATTTGATTTTTGTTTATTTAGATACGTTGGGCTTTTAATGCAGCTTGTAACGTTGCATATCTTGCGTTAAACGGAACCTAAAGACTGGGGAAATATTTAAGGTGTTAATGGCAATACTGTTCATTACTTTTGATTGTGGAATGTCAACACCATAGTTTTGTAGGTTGGTGTTGCCGCGTTAGGGTTAATTACTTGGGATTAGAGGAATATTAAATATTTGGAATTAATCAATAAATGGAGTAAATAGTTAAATGCATTTATTAAATAAACAAAACGATTCAAAGATTTATTTTGGCAGTAATTGTACATACAAGAATTAAACAAACACCTTTCAGTCAAAAGATAATTTAATCTAGTACTTTCATGTAGGTAATATATTAATTGGGTACCTTATTACCCAGACTACCTAAACTGTATTGCTACATTCTATGCATTTTGATTGCATCTATGTTTTGACTAGCTTTCATCAATATGTCCAAGATGATAGCCCATTATAAAATCAGACTTAAGCTGAATGACAGCGGAGGAGCCATCCTCAATAATGTAACCAGCACCTGCTGTGTAGATATAGTACATACTTTCAGTCATATTTCGGTGAAAGGAACTAGTAAGTAATAATTAATAACATCTTGCTGATGGAGGCATTTGTTGCAATATAATGTGCTATTCCCTGACCAAATGGTGAATTTTCAGTTATTGTTTCTCACACGCGGAGAGGAGGGAATGTCTGAGCGTCGAGATTACCAGGGGTTTTCCTTGAAGTTTTCTGGTAAGATTCATAATTTTGGTAACCTTAAATGTCAGCCCACATGTCTCATACAGTTCATAAACGTAGTGCTAATCAGAGCAATTTCTCTCTGTCTTTACAGCTGGACTGGGTTTTCAGTTTCATTTAGTTTCCGGATGTTTTCAGTTTCATTTAGTTTCCGGATGTTTTCAGTTTTATTTAGTTTCCGGATGTTTCCAGTAGGTCATTTAGTTTTCTGGATATTTTCAGTATGTACTGATTTAAGTTTCCGTCTACATAGTTTCTGTTTTCTGTTAGCAGTTTAGATACTTTCAGAATAATTTAGCTTTCTGATTTGCCGTTATAGTTGGATGATTTATTTTGTAGTTTTGCATTCCGTTATTCCGATTCAGGCTCCAACTATATTCAGGTTCCGTAAAGCTATGAAATAGCTTACATAGTCTTTCAGTATTTGGCAGGAACTCTCTTTAGATCTGTAAGTAATAAATTAATGTTTAGGTTCCTGATCATTCAGTAAACATTCAAGTAGAGAAGTAGGACATAAAGGTATAAACCAACCTTAAGTAGGCGTGCCATAAGCACGAGGATTCAGTAGACCTTCAAAAGCTGCTGTGAGCTGACCGAGGATACTGTGGCTTGCGATGCAGTATGCTGAGACCGCTCCACCAGTCTGCCGACCTGGGACTACATCTAGTCGATCGTCCAGGAAGGAAGGTTTTCTTCAGATTAAGGTCTGTGGAAATTATATTTATAATTAGGGAATTAGGATATCAATAATTGTTATTTGAACTCAGATTGGAATTGGTGGCAACTCTTTAAATAGGGACTAACAAATTACTATCTAAGAATTGTGAATTATAACTTAAGAACCTTTACTTGTGTAAACGACCAGCCTTCCGCTGAGCTAAACATATTTTCTGGTAGAATAAGAATTATGAGCAAAGTTATGTTCACAATTTAATAACATCTTGTATAGAGCTGCATAGGAATAAAGACTGTGATATTTACTAACCTGTTTCATTAAGCTCCTTATCATACGTCCTAGAACACTCCATATCTTCAACTTATTCTACAACTTTCTGTTACGTTTTCCGTGTATTTCGTTTTGTCACTTGGTGAAACCAACCGGGCATTATCAACGTGACAAGCTCCATAAGGTTTTATTGTTTGTTTTAGCATTAATTAGAATTTCTCTTTCATATTGTTTTTTAACTTTTTTAATTAGATTGTTGCAATAATTTCGATATCGGCGATCGGTAATTTTGAGTATTGCATTTGTATTATCACTACGTAATTGTTTTTGTAATTTGTTTCTGTGTTTAATGCATTTTAAAATTCCCGGTGTAATCCACGGCTTTAATATTTTTTTACTACAAGGTATTGTTACAGTCGAAGTGTTTTCTTTTAAGCATTTTTGGATTGTATTTATTAATTCATTGCATAATATGTTAGGGTCTTGTATATTTTATAAGTCAGAAATGTCCGTATCCGTTAGAGAAATTATTGCGTCGGAGTAATTGGTTATAGTCTTAGTAGTTTTTGTCGAAACAGAATTATTCGCTCTATGATAATAATAGATTAATATAATTTTATGGTCAGTTACAGTCGTGTCCAAAACGGCAACTGAAGTTGTAAACTTGGAAGTAACCAAATTGGTAAACACGTGGTCCAGGCAACTTTTGACTCTGGTGTCAAATTGATGACATGGTAATAGACTGTGCGAGGCCAACATATCTAGGTAAAGATCCGAGTGTTTATCGTTGGTGCCATTTATTATATTTATGTTGATATCCCCTGTTATGGTGGTATTAATTTTTAGGTGCGGTGATTTAAGGTAATTATCTAAAGACCGAATAAATTTGTCGGGGTTCTTTTCTGATGGGGACCGATAGATGCACACAAGTGTATTAGTGGGTGTAGTAATTTCTAGACAAGATGCTCGGAATATGTTGATTTCTTTAACGGAGTGTTTTATGTTTTTTTTTGTAAAAACAACAACACCATCGTCCTGTTTTTTTTTTTTAGTAGAACAATAAGTTGAATAATCTGTCTTAATAGGGAGCGGTTTTTCTGGACTTAATCGACACAAAACAATAATGTCTATACTCTGGTTAAGCATTGCAAGGTTGACTTCCAAGTCGTCGATATTTTTGAGCTTTTATGGACACTGCGAATATTTTGAATTACTACGGAAAGACTAGGAGTATATGGGCAAAGGTTTTTTTGAAGTTCGTCAATTAAGCATGATATAGAGTTTGAAGTGTGCAGTGAGTCTAATTCTTGAAGAAGAATGTTTTGGTTACCCATAGGAATGTTTAAAGAGAGAAATGGGGATATTTAAGAGTTTTGCTAATTCTTTAGTATGAAGTGTTGGCCCTAAATAGTCATTTAAATTGATACATATTTTAAGTGTTTTTGGATCGGATGTATATGTTTGTTTTGCCTTGTGAAGACCATTGATAGTTGTGTATAGTGCACGGTATTTTTTCAAACACACTGTTAATGAATACATCGACGAAATATATGTAAAAAGATTTGTAAAAGTTAGTAACACGTAAGAAACCATAGGTACAAGTATTCGACACAGTATATAAATAAACCAGTAAAGAAACTACGAACAAACGCTCGAAACGACGCACTCACACAGACGCACGCCTCTACGAGACCGCTAAGAGGACCGCTAGGAGGCGGTGCTGTCAGTCGCGAGTGTCGCGTCGAGACGAATGGGCTCCTTCGCATTTTACGTTCGTTCTTTAGAAAGATGCCACAAAAGTATTCCTTCCAAAATCGAAATTTGGGGATCTGTGTGGTCTCTGACAATGATTTCGTTGGCAGCATGAGAAAAAGTAGCCGCCATCTTGAACTTTTTAGTTATTCAACCGATTGCTTCCAAAATCGATACCTGGGGATGTGTATGGTCTCCGACAACGAATCTGTTGGCAGAATGAGAAATCATTGTCAGAGACCACACAGATCCCTAGATTTCGATTTTGGAAGGAATAGGTAGAATAACAAAAAGTTTAACATACCTTGTTCAGTTGTTTTTTGTCCCATGAAAAATAAAAAAAATAATTAATAAAAAAATTCGTTGTCGGCCACACCATAACCATCTCCAGATATCGATTTTGGAAGCAATCGGTTGAATAACTAAAAAATTAAAGATGGCGACTATTTTTTCTCAATCTGTCAACGGATTTGTTGTCGCTTATCACACGTATCGATTTTGCACTAACTAGCTGAGATACAATAAACGAGAACTTTTTTCAATTTTACAAAATGTTAGTGGACAACCCTTACGCTCAATTTGAGCATAGGTATTTATCTTGAAAAGTAAGCCTAGTTTCTTTACTGGTTTATTTATATACTGTGTATTCGATGAACTGCATTGAGGTTTTGCCTTGGAACTTTATTGGATATAGTCATTGTTTCCTTAGTTGCTGAATTTGTGCTGCACTAGTAATAGTGATGATTGGAGAGTTGTCATTATAACGTAAGCAAACTTTTCCATAGCTGGTCCAGCAATATTTATATTTATTCATCGTTTTGAAATCCCTAGCTAGAAAATGTAGCCTTGAAGACGTTGGCGTAAGATTTTCCGATATAAAGATTGGGGTATCGCTGTGGACATTCAGTCCCAACATGTTTGCATTTAGTTTGTTCGTTCTGTTTTGATAATTAAATGTTTTAGCAGCCTTAAGGATGTTCGTTTTTGTAAATGTGTTGTTTAGCTCAACGATAATCGTACTTTTTTCTGTTTTTTGTTTTCTTATTTTTATTATGTCTTTCACTTCCAAGTATTCTAACTTAATTTTTAGATTAGTGCATAACTTGAAGACCATTTGCATCAGGTCTTTTTTATTCTCGTCGTCCTTTAGGGGTAAGTACATTTTTGATTTCCAAATTACACTTCCTTTCTAGTCTTTGTAATTCTTCGTTTTTTTTTTCCATTAATATTATTTGTTCTTTATCTTTTTTCGCCTCAATTTCCATAAGCTCTATTTTTGCTTTAAGCTGAGCGTTCTCTTCAGAGAGGTGTGTTAATACGGCCTGCACGCTGCTGCATGTGTGATGAATTTCATTCAAAGTTACCATCATTGTGTTGATTTGAGTATTTTGTTTTTCGGCCAAATTGATAATAAGCTCTTTCATTTCTTTTTTCAAATCCATGGTCATGTCCATAACCTGTGCTATGCTTAGGGTATCTCTGCTTCTTTTCCTTTTATTTCTAGCAAAGGAGACATTTGATTCTAATGAATCGTTTATTACAAGCATATCGGGAACGGAACTTGATTTTTCCGGCGTACGTATCATTGTCGTTACAGGCTAGTATTTATATGCGTAGTGTAATCGTTAAGAAGCAGTTTTAGTTGGCGATTGTTATTTGCAGTGCAAGCAGTACTATGGCAGTCAATAGCAAACACAGGCGACCGGCGACGTCTTGGACGCAGCTAGTAATCTTAGCAGCAGTTATTATTATAATAATTGTAGTAGACGATAAGCTGCTCTGCGTGTGAGCGGGATAGCAATTATGTCAACTGTCTCGTTTTCGCGTCGCTTCCGACGTTCTCGGCAAATATCAGCGGTGCCAGAAAAGGATAGAAATTAAAATACCTTGTTTAACTAGTGCAGATATTGGTGTTTCCATGCGAGTTTGAACCTTATTTTTGTCCGTCGGTGCACACGTCCGCTCTCGTTTAGACTACAGAAGAAAGGCGCGATGATCGGCCTTGTGCGGAAGAGTGGAGAGGTCGCGGGCGCGGGGGCGCTCGCGGAGGCAGTCTGGGCCACGCGCGCGGTCGTGGCTGCAGTTGAGGCGCGGATGATAGGGGCGGCAGTTCGCACGGGTGCGAGGGGTGCCGCAGTCGCGGGCGTCGCGCGGGGCAAGGTGCCGCGGCGCGGGAGGCTGCTAGGGTATGCCATGGTGGGGCGCGCCGTCTGTGGGCACTGCTCCCGACCGAGGTTGGGAGGCAGAGGGGGCCGGTGGTGATGCGGCGGCAGCAGCAGCGGCGCGAGCGGCGGCACGCAGCACAGGTGGTGCGTTGTCGCCGTCGGCGAGCATTTCGCTCAGCGTGAGCTGAGTGCCCGGGGAGTTGGCGAACTCCAGGGCAGAGGAGGGGCCCGGAGACGGGATCCGAGGTCATCTGGGGTCAAGGCGGGGGTCGCGCTGAGGCGGCACGCCGGTAGCCACCTGCACGGTCAGCTCGGCTATAGCTTAGCCGTGCGGTGGCGGGGTGTTCGGAGCCATCGACGGCGGTGTTACCTGACCAGCCGCTCGCAGCAGGTTGATCGCGCGCACGACATGGGTGCGGTCCTCCGTGGAGATCGGGATACTTCGGGTGTTGCGGAAAACCCGCGGGCGCGTTTGCCTACGCGCCGTTGGGTCACTTCGGGATCCAGGCTGCATTGTGGCTAGACCTAAAAAGGGCTTTTTGAAGATGACCCCACCTTTGCGGACTCGCAACAAGGTGGGAGAGACACGATGTAAATTTGGAGTGTAGATATATTTGCGGAAAAAATAATCTACCCCTACAAATTATACAAAGGATGACGTCAGATAGGGCAGTGACTCACGCGACCGTAACAAACCGCGGCCTCACCACTCCCCTCCCTTTTCCCCCGTCCCAAGGCTCCCCCCGCAAGCGAGAGGCCGAGACTAGGTACTGGAAGGAAAGTTACCGGCCGGCGGCGGGGAAATTCCGCTGTTGATCGGTCCGAGCGAGTGACGTGGGAACCAGATGTTGGTGACTCACCTGTGTTTTTCCCCAGTTCCGCAAAACAACACGTCCCTAAGTCAGAGGTGACAGCCAGATGGTATGGCTATTAAATTTGATTTAAACGATTTGAATTTCATTAAAAAAATTACGTCCACCTCGGGTCACTGCAGCCAATCCTGAGAAGATGATGAAGATGATGTAACTTTATATATTTAAAGAAGACGTGAGAGAGAGAGAGAGAGAGAGAGAGAAGAATACAATGTATGAAAGAATGACGAATGACTTAACACACTGCTCGAGGATATCCCAGCAAGGGTGGAAGTACCCGTGATCAATGTGGAATAGGGGTTGGTTGGACACTTAGTACGTCTCAACAAAGGTGAAAACGTATAAGCGTGCACGGTATCTAGACCCTAAGGATTCGATATCAAAAAGTCGGGTGGTCTTCTCAATCCCTCCTTCTCTGAGGGGGATGAGGAACCGGTGGCCTTTCAGCCTCCGACCGGGGTGTTCTCCGCCGACCGTTAAAACGGTCCAAGGATAGCAGCCTGCGCCGAAGGCGTCTATTCGGGTGTTACACTGCTCGCAAGATCAAATTAGCTGGGTGAGACCCCATTGGGGGAGGCCCGGCTAGCGACCTACAAGCTGAGCAGCGTCTTCGCGGGTTCATTTTGATGTCGACGTCGTCGCCGTGTCGAGGTCGCTTGGGTAAGCTTGCCGTCGGGGGTTCGTGCTGTGCTGCGATATCCCTCAGGTGTGGGAATCGCGACGCGTCTGCTCGCGCGAACATCGACGTGGTAAGGAGTCCGACGATGTCGTCCAGGCTCTCGACCTTAAGGTCCCCCTGGATCGTGGTGTTCCTCACGTAGCGGGGGGCATTCGTCACGACTCGCAGGCGCAGGTTTTGCTGTGATAAGTAAGTAAGTATTTATTTATTTACAAAGAACATGGTACAGTAATATAACAGATCTTAAAAACAAAACAGTGCTCTCATATTCTGTCGCATATGCAACGTGTAAATGTTTATATAAATTAAAATAACCCTAGTAAATTATTTTCTTCAAAATAGAAAATACATTGAAAACTAATAATTGAATTGAATACAATAGTAATTGAATTTTGCATTTATTTTGTTCATAACATTTAATTTCCCTAGATTAATATATTATCGCATTATATATCCAAATATAATTTAAAAAATATTACATACTACTTAAATCTAAGAAATATTCTTTTGCCATGAATTCACCAACAGTATAAAAGCAATGCTCCAATACATATTTTTGAAGTTTGCCTCTAAACACATACATACTATTGTTTTCTTTAATACTTTCTGGCAACTTGTTAAAGATCTTTAGCGTAGAGTAGAATGCGTTTTTTCTGACTATTGCCAGGTTTACTCTTGGAATAAATTACTTATTCGCCCTTCTAGAGTTAGGCCTGTAGACTTCAGCATTGGTTTTAAACATGTGAATGTGCTTCTTGGCAAATATACTTACTTCATATATATAAAGACAAGCAAGAGGTAGAATGTTCAGTTTTTTAAACAATGGCCTGCACGAATCTCTATATCCAGCGTCACATAAGGATCGAATAATTTTTTTCTGTGCTTTAAAACCACGCTCTACGTCAATAGCGTTACCCCATAGAATAAAACCATACCGAGGAATTGACGAGACGTAGGCATGATAAGTTATTAGTGCCGCTTCTTGTGAGGCTGTACGTTTAATTCTACCTAACGCATACATAAATTTATCAATTCGATTACAGACTAAATAAATATGTTCTTTCGAATTACAGCATTTGTATATTTTTATTCCTAAAAAAAATGTTTAACTAACTTCGTTAACTAATTGATTATTATATTTTATATCAACTAGTTCTCTAACATTAGCACTACGCGTCTGAAATTGTATCAATTTAGTTTTATCAATATTCACTTTAAGATTGTTACTTTCTAGCCACTTTAACATAGTCCCTAAAGCATTATTTATAATTGACTCTAAGAGACACTTTTCTTTACTCTGAATCACGATTGTGGTGTCATCTGCGAAAAGTATACAGGGATGCTTTATGCTGTTTGGAAGAGAGGGCCCAAAATGCTGCCCTGTGGCACACCGTAATTATTGTTACTATATTCTGACCTATACAGTTTCTTCTCGTTATTTCGCAAGTTAACCACTTCAGTGCATTGAGACCTATTTTCCAGGTAGCCTTTGATCCAATCATACACCAGTGATGCCAGCTTCTTCCTCTGCGTTGCGGCCAAGAGAGCGTATCACGAGGGTGCGGCATACGTGAAGCGGGGTCTGATGTAGGTCTTATAGACTCCGAGCTTCACAAGTAGAGGGAGGCTAGATCGGAGCACTAAACGCAGCAACGCTCGTGCTGTTCTTGCGGAGGCGACGACGGTTTTGACATGAGGGCCCATGGTAACTCTTTTATCTATCGTGATCCCCAGGTATTTTACAACCGGGGACCACGAGATGTCTTGTCCGTGGAGGGTGAGTGGTGGGAGACGGCGGAGGCACTTGCTCACGAAAATCGCTTGGGTCTTGGTAACGTTCACGGTCAGCCTCCACCTGACTAGCCAAGTTGGTAAGGCATCGAGTTGTCGCTGTAGCTTGACGGCGGCGAATGCAGGCTTGTAAGAGGAGGCATAAAATGCCGTGTCATCAGCGTACAGGGCCAGGTGGGACCCATCAACGACCGGTATGTCATCGGTGTAAAGGTCGTAACATACCAGGGATAGGCAGCTGTCTTGAGGGACTCCGGCTGCTATTGGGCGACTTTTGGAGATAGCGTCTTCCACCACCACTCTGAAGGTGCGCTTCGTCAAAAACGACTGCATCACCTTCGTCAGTCTGCGGGGGGCCAAGGATATGGACATCTTGTAGACCAGGCCTGAGTGCCAGACCCGGTCGAAGGTTTTCACCATGTCCAGGAGGACTGCGGCCGTGTGGCTTCAATACGTTCTTCCCCGGTTTCGACAACATGATCACGTTGCCGGACTTCCAGTTGAGCGGGAAGTGACCGGTGCGGAGGATGCCACTTAAGATGTGCGTCACCGCCGTGATAGCGCGCGGCGGTAAGTGGCGAAGGGTGGCGTTGGTGATTCCATCCGCACCGGGGGCCTTTCTGGGCTTTTTCCTCGCGATCACTTTGCCAGGGGAGAAGAAGATGGGATCTTCATTGGGAGCTATCGGGGAGGTGAAGTATGTACGACGGTGCTCTTCAACTGCCGCGATGTGGTCTGCCTCGTCGGATGGGTTCGGCTGGAACTGACGCTCCAGGCACTCTGCGAAGATTTCGGCACGGTACTCGGCCCAGTACCTAGGGGTACCATCAGCATGTTTTTTTTTTTTTTAAAGGTGTGGCGTGCAGAGGAAATCCGTTATGGAGATCTGGGAAGGGAGGCCCAGATACTGCCCGACTCTCACGGGCTAAAACCCCCACACGCATCTTTTATTTCCCTCTGATTTTTATTTTTCAGAGTTTGTTTCTTATTATTTTGAAACATTTTTTTTTTAAATCAATTTACAATAATACTTAACCTATCTTAACTTTATCCTGCCTAATATCATGCATACAAAAAAATTTGATTCATTCTATCATATTTGCATTTAACTGACGTGCATAATCAAAATTAAATAAAATAAAAATAAAAATATAAAATAGAATAATAGATTCTTAGAATTAAATTATATAAAACAGTCCAGATACAGTTGTCCACAAACTCGTTACGATATCACAGTTTTACTTAATTGCCTAATACATTAAAATAAACAGTAAAACATTTTATAACAGTGACTAAGCTGTATAATAATATATCAGACACCAGTGCTGACAATAATCGCAACCATATTACACACTTGCCTATCTATTATATTTACTATAATTTGTGAGGCAGTATTTTAATCATTAGAATTAATTTAATATTTAAGCAGTATTTATATCATTATAATTAATTTATTACGACAGTATTCTTAAAAATACTTAAAACTAATACTAAAGCAAAGATAATAATAGTAATAAAATCATGAAATAAAATAATACATTAACAAAGATAAAAAAATTCATTTATTTATTTTTAATTATGCTGGCCAATGCATTTACCCCCCCCCCCCCTTGAGTCGGAGTCGCGTCCCCACTTTATATAGCCGTAGCCCCATTAGCCCGCACCACCACACACAACACCTTCTCCGCAAAAGCGGGAAAAATCTTTCGCTGGTCGGCGTCCGAGACCACTCTCCCCAAACTTTCCTCCGTCAGGTCCACTCCCAGCAGGCACTCACATTGGAACCTCGCGTACCCGAACCTTGGGCATCGCGTGAGGATGTGGGACACCGTCTCCTCCGAACCATCATCACAGGCACATAGCGGGGAGTCGGCCAGCTTAAATCTGTATAAATATTGCCTGAGCCCACCGTGCCCCGTGAATAACTGGGCGACGGTACCTCGGTTCCCCACTCTTTCCATAACCGTCTTCGCCGTGAAGATGTCCCTGAAGAAGAAGCGGGTACCCAAAGCAGTCTTCGCTTCCTGGTACCTCGCCTGCCAATCCTTCAGGGTCTTCGCTCTTAATGTCTTCTTCGCGAAAGAGATGGGGAACTTGTCGAAGACCGGCGCCCTCTTGTCCCTGAGCGCTGTTCTCTTAGCGAGCTCATCAGCCCTTTCATTGCCTGCTAGTCCCACATGTGCCTTGATCCAGTTCAGCTGTATAGGGTTTCCGCCGCCTCCATCTTCTCCCTTATCTCCACCGCTATCGGGTTCAGGGTTCCGGGGTTGCATACTGCCTGAAGCGACGATCTGGAGTCGCAGAACACTCTGACGGCTCTTTTCTTCTTGAGCGCGATCTCAGCCGCTCTGTGGAGCGCTGTCATTTCCGCCTGGTACCCCCACCCCACCCCACTCCAGATCGAGATCGCCGCTCCAACCTTCCCCTCTATCTTGCTACCGTCTGTGAAGAGTTAGATTCCCTCCTCCGACGGGTCCTCCTCGGAATTCTCACTCTCCACCATTCCGAAACGGAAGCGCCGTCTCCTTGCCGGGTGAGGCAGCCCTGCTGGGTGCACCCTCAACTGGAGCGTGCGTCCAGGGATCTCCGGGAGTGATCTCCCCCTCTTGACTAGGTATAGCTCCTTCTGCTCCCGTAGCCTGAGGTCTAGCGGGATGATGCGTGCAAGGACCGCGCTGGATATAAGAGAAACCGTACGGTGGGCCTTTGCAATTTTTATTGCGAAGGCCCTGGTCACTCGGTCCAGTCTCTTCCTGGCGTATACCCTGCCCGCAACATCCCCCCACGCCCCAGCCGCATATAGCATTGTGGGCTCCACCACCATGTAATATATGGTTCTTAGGATCTCAGGATTCAGCCCCTATCTGACCTTTGCCATCCGCGCTACGACTTTGTATGCGGCAGTCCTCCGCCTAGACTTTCGGGAACCAGCTGTCTGCCATTGGCCATGGTTCGTCGCTTTCCCCTCTCCTTCACCATCCTCAGCAGCCGCACCAAAACCAGCCAACTCGTCCATTAAGTTGAGGCCCGTGGGCCTCATTGCCACCGCTGCTTGCAGGTCCTCTCCCAAGGTTTCGAGCCCTCTTACCACCCTAGAGTAGAGCCTATCGCTTTCCTACTTACAGGATTCCTGCACTCCTTCTATACCCTGGGTGATATGGGCTACCTGCTCCTTCCGGACCACTTCGTGGACTTCCTGCGCAATTGCATCCAGAGTATTCCGGAGTTCCGCAATGCCCGTCTCCGTATTGGTCCCGCTTGCGGCCGCCAGTTCGCCAGATGTGGCAGCCCTGCATACTCCATCACGCATGGTCGCTAATGTCCTTGACACCTCGCCAATCTCGTCCCTAAGCCTCCTAACCTCCACGAAAAACTCATTATCAGTTACTTGAGATCCTCTCACCGGTGCCTTCCCTAGCAGGTCTTTAATGCCCTCCATAGTTGTCTGTAACGACCCCAGCCTCCCACCACCCGCAGCCCTCTCTCCAGCCACCGGCGCCGTGGTCTTCCACCCACCTGCCATGGCCGTCTGTAATTGGTCCATGGTGTCGCCCAAATCTGACACTAGGATGGTTCTCTGGGCCCCCTGTTTCTTAATTACTTGCTCAAGTGCTGTTTGGTTACGGTCACAGTCCGCCCTGTAGTCTGCCAGCATCTTTTCTAGGGCCCTTGAGTGAGTTTTCTCCAGGGCGGCCACGATCTTTGCCTTCTGGTGCTCCAGGATGTGGCGCCATTTCATAAAGAGCCTGAAACGATTCCACTACCGTATCCCTCACTGTCCTTTTTAGGTTACCAGTGGATTCCACCGCCTCTTTTGCTGTTAGCAAGATCCTATTTGCTGTCTTTGGTAGCTCGCTCATTAGGCCTCCTCCAACCAACCCTGTCGCAGTGGAGAAGACGGATCGATCGTCAAAGTCGACCGAGTCTTCCGCCGTCCCCTCCAAATCGATTGGCTCACTCGCAGTCCGGGCATGCTCCACCGCCCCCGCTATCGTTGCTTCGCGGATCTGTGTCCTAACCCTGAGGAGCGCCGATTCCGATCTTGTGGTCGATCTGGCTCCAGGGCTCGGCCCAGTGGGCGTCGAAGCAGCCGCAGGCTGTCCCGGCCTCCTCTGTGGGTCGTCCAGATCGGCCCGGCACCCCACCGCTGGTATGATGTTCTGGCGCTGGTCCTCCCTCTTTGGTTGTTCAGACCCGTGGTCTTCCCGAGGGTTTACGTCGGTCCACGTGACCTTTTCCATGGCGTCTGGAGAAATCATCGGCAGCTCCGTTTTCCCCCGTCCCGGCAGTGCCTCCCCATCTCTAACCGAGCCTCCTGCCCCTATGCGTCGCCCCGACGCAGTGTCCACGTTCGCAGTGGGGGGTTTTTGTGGGTTTTTAGGAGGAGTTTTGGTTTTCCCGGGGTTTTTCCGGTGGGCTTCTTCCTTCCTCTCTCATCCCCGTCCCTAGGAGGGACAGATGCCATGTCGGGAGAAAGCTGTCTCTGTGGCGGTCCCTATAAGTCCCGTGACAGATGGCGCTGGTCACGCCGGTTCCAACGGTGCGTCGCACGCTACTCTATGACGCCCCGTTCCCGAGCTATGGGCCTCCAAAGCCGGCCCCTGACAGCTGTCACTGGGTTCAAGATGGCTGCCCTCCAACTTTAAACCCCCACAGCTCAGGCCCCCGACGTCGCAGAGACGCGAGACTTGGGTGGTTGTAATTGGGTTCCTCCTGCTTTTTATTGCTTTTTTCCCTGTTATTTTAGCTCGAAATCTGACCAAGTTATAGACCTGGGAGTGTTTTTTGTTTTTCCCGGGGAAACCTGTACCGGGAAAATTCTGGAGGCTCTGGTCCCTGTAGGGCCAAGCCATATGCAACATCAAATAGGTTTTTCCAATTGTCTGCGACCTCTGGTGCCCGAGATCTCTCGATCCTGACTCGTCGGAGACCAGACTCGGGACGTGTTCCAGTCAACGGAACTCGCATCTGGAAGGTCGTGGGGACCTGGGGTTTTCGCGGGAGGGGTGGTGGGGGCCTGACGTCTTACGCACCAACAAGTTCAGCCACCTTTTTGTCACGTGTCAGGGAGGCCCGGAATCTGATTCCTGAGGTCCAGCTTCCCATCATTGGTTCAAGTCCCACGCTCGTGGGACCAGGGGTTCGCCTGTTATCGCGGTACAAAGTTTGGCGCGGACGCCATCTTGGATTTTTTCAGCCGCTGTAACTCGGCTCTCCTTGGGCATATTGAGGCGGAGTTTGGGCTCGATCTTGGGGTACGGGGGGTGCCCGTGGCAGCCAGGGGGGTAAAATCCGGAAAATCCTAAATTTTCAGGACGATTTTCCGGAAGATTGGATTTTAAAATCAGGACCCGATACAGGTACTCTGGAGCGCCCTCAACCAGGGGCTGCAAACCCGAACTCGCTGAGACGCTTGGGTCCGGAGTTATCGGCGTTTGGAAATCGGTTTTGACGGCTGTCAGCTGTCAACGTCAAGGTTTGGACGCCTGTTGCTCGCGATTCGGGAGTCGGAGGAGGACGTGCGTGGTGTCATTGGATGCGGCGTGACTCGCTCTGTCGGCCTGGGCACTCTTTTTGAAAATCCAACGACCTCGAATTTCAGGAGGGGCTGGTGACAGGGCAGGGAGGGGGGAGTTGCCCTAAGTGCAGAGAGCCCATTTTCGAACTTCTGGGACAACTGGGGCCGGAGATACGGGTGTCCGAAGTTTTAGGCGGCCATTTTTTTTGATCGGTGACAGCTGTCAAACGCCGGCTTTGGATGCCCGTAGCTCGGGAACGGAGCGTCGTAGAGAGGCGTGCGATGCATCATTGAAAGGGGCTTGATCGGGGCTTTCTGCCCCACTACATATCCAGACCACTTGCAAGACCTGGAAACCGGAGGGGCTGGCGGTTGAGTTCGGGACCATCAGCATGTTGTAGTGGGTGAACAGGTGTGAGAGCTCCACTGAATCGGCGGCACAGACGATGGATGGAGTTCCAGTCGTCCGCCGCGTCGGCTAGCGTTTCTTCCCACGACCAACGCTTTTTGGCCAACGCTTTCGGAGGCGCCTTTTGTCCCCAATCATCTCGGCGATGTGCGTTGGCAGTAGAGGCAACTTGTTGGTATGTCGTCTAGGTGATGACGATGCGGTCAGAGCTTCTCGGATGCGACTGGTTAGGTCCATCGAGAATCTGTCGATGTCCGCGGCGTCGGAGAGCGTCTGGTGTGGAACGGGGGCATCCATGCGCCTCGAGAACTCCAACCGATCTGTGGCGGGTCTGGGAGCCCTCGGGGTGATAACTGCGGGTGCCGCAGTCAGGACGCAGTCGGACTGAACCTCATCGTCCAGGTTCTCTTGGAGGAGCTGGCCTTGGAGTCCACGGTGCACGGCGATATCTAGGACATCCGGAGTGTGCGCAATTTGACTGGGATAGTGCGTAGGCGTCTCCGGACCGTCCACGTGGTAGCCGTGGATCTCGGCGTCTTGGAGGAGTCGGCGTTCGTCTGTGTTGGTGATGTTAGAATTTCATGCCGGATCCTTGCAATTCCAGTCGCCGGCCGCTAGGGTAGGCAGCGGCGAGTCTAGAAAAGTCCTGACCTTAGCTAGGTCGAGCCGGGATTGAGAGGGCTTGTATACGGCATAGACTTGCATGGGAGCGGCAGGAACAAGGATCTCCACACCTAGGGTTTGTAAAGAGCCCAGGTGGATCTGCGGCAGCGGTTGGTGGACGACCCCTCTTCTGACAAGTATAGCCAGTCCTCGAAAGGCCTTGCCTCCTTGCTCGTCCTGACGGTATGTGTGGAAGTACGGCACCTTTAGTGGGATGGATGGTGTCAGCATGGTCTCCGAGATCAGGGCTATGTGGATCATCTGCTCTCGGAGAACTGCAGTCAGGAGCAGGATTTTGTGCTGCAAGCCCGCGGCGTTCCAATGAATAATCCTCAGAGGGTCCATTGTCGGGTCAGACGAGCAAGCCCTCTGTGGATTATGGGGACGGCGTCCTCGCCAGTCTACAGGGCCGTCAGGGCCTCCAGTAGTATCCCTATCCCTATAGCCACCACCTTCATCGACTCGGAGTTTGTGGTGGCCTGAGGTGCGGCTTTGGTGGCTGCTGGAACCGAGACTGGACAAGGTGGGTGCGGCAGCTGAAATGGTGGCTGAAGCAGCCGTGCTCACCATCCTGGGGAGGTCTTGGTCCCCGTTTCCTACCTCCGCGCTTTTTTCCGCCGCAGGTGGGAGGCTTTGTCGGGTCGTTCGTAGGAGCCATGAGGGTGACGCTCTCCTGCACCGTCTCAACGACATGCATGCGGGTCATGTCGGAGCCCTGCCTGAGCTTCGGGGGGTGGACAATCTTCTTTGCCTTACGATTCTCTCTCAGGAAAACCTCGCAAGAAGCGCTGTTGGCGGTGTGCAAACCGCTGCAGTTCCTCGCCGGCGGCGTGTGGACCGCCACAGTGCACACAGACTATGGGGCAGTGGCAGTTGTAGGAGGAGTGGGCAAACTTCTGGCAGCGGTGGCACTGTGCAAGGCCACGCTTTCCCCTCCAGGGCTCAATGATGACCCCCGGCATGCAGAGGACGTCGTTGAACCTGTATATCCTGGCAGCAGTGTCGAAGTCTCTCTTCACCTGGGCGTAAAAGATACACCCAGGTCTGCCAACACCGGCCGGTCAAGACGTCAAAATCGGCCACCGGTTTTGTTAAATGTATTTTAAGTAGTTTTAATGATTAAATTGTTAATATTTGGGACTAAAACCGAAGATAAACACGCAAATGTTCAGTGTAAATGTTATTAAGGCCATAAGTGCTGTGAAGAAAGTATTATCACGAGTGCAAAATTTGACAAGTAACTGGGTCAACGACTTCGTTATTTGAAAAATATTTTAAAAAAGTACACCGTTTGCCGTGCTGATTGATCATCAACGAAACCAGGGGAGTATTGATATTCCATAATCTTGTTATTACTTACCTCTGTGTTAAATTTTTAACGAAAATACTATCCACCTAGCTAAGAAACTCAACAAAATTTAGTGACACTGACAGGAGAAAGGAATTTAGAGTCAGATTTTAGTAGTAACTTAAATAGGTTGTGGCTTATTTAAAGCCTTAATTAAAGATTACGTATATTAAAGTGTCATTAGCATTACAATAGTAAAATTATGGTAATAATTATTAAATCAAAATAAATTTCTTTAAGAGATTATTGTGTGATATTAACACAGTGAGATTTTTAGACTTGAATTGACCTTAAATTATAATTAGGCTATTAGGTGTATCTTTTTTGCGCACTGGTACTGTTCTTTGTCATTATGTTTCCAGCTACCAGCAAGCCTACTACCCGTCGGGACGTCCTTGTTGACAAACTCCGGAACACACAGTTAGAGCTGAAGACAGTTAAAGAGCTCAATGCACGGCTGCTGCAGGAGCGTGACGAGAGTGAAGAGGAGGTTCTGCGTGTTATAAACCATAACAAAACCCTCAAAAGTTCTCTCGCCAAGCTGGACTTGGATTTTGACTATATGCGAGAACAACGGGATCGCCTCCAGGCCAGCATGGACCAGTTCCAGCAGTGCCGGGAGACGCATGAGGAGGCGCTACGGCGGATTCGGGACCTGGAACAGCTACTGGAGGAGCGACCAGTTAAACAAGACACTACTTGTGCCAGATGTGTTGCGGAGGAGTCGGCTTACAATGTAAGCTTGTTTGCGGAGCTCAATACTTCTGACTGTGAAGTTAACAAATGCTTAGAAACGGTAGACCTTACTAACTCTTTAGACCTTATTGATCCAAAACCTTCTAACATTACTGTGAGGGGATCAAACAAAATTAAAAAGTATTTGAGATTAAGTAGATTTATAAAAAAAACAAAAGTTCTACTCCGATGTAATAAAAGTTTTATGAAATTAGCACCTATTAGATATAGTAATGTAGCCTTACATAATGACCTATTAAATTGTCAACACGAACTAGAGTGTATATTATGCATGATTTTGATGCCAATGCCAAACAACTTAAGGTATTGGAATTTGCTCTGCAAGATGTAACTAATAAGTATACATTGTCTTGCAAACAAAAGGAGGAGTACATAGGCTTCATGAATAACATCATCGATCTAGGTAATACCAACATGGACAAACTGGACTCGCTGGTAGGTAAATCGCGCGATAGCTACGGCGGCTCTCCCTGGCAAAACCGGAGGCAGAGCCTGCCGGCCTCGCCGTCACCGGCACCGGCGCCGCGCCGCGCCCGCCCCGCGCCCCCCGCGGCGGCCCGGGCCCCGGTCGCCGCGCCCCGCGCGCCCCGCCCGGCCCCCCCGGCGGCGCCGGGCGCGGGACCACCTGATCTCCCGAATCTCCGCCGACACATTCTGTCGTGATACAACGTTAGTAGTGTTATTAGGAAATAGTTTGAGGTTTAGTAAATATGACTTATTTAATTTGTCTGAGGCCCTCACTGAAGTTAGCAAAGGTGATATAGGTAAAATAATAATTTGCGCTTGTCTGTTTTCCCACAGATTAACAAATAAATGTAATAGAAATATTGATTATTTTAACTCGATATTATATAAAATGTCATTATATAATTCAAAAAATTCATATTTCGATACGAATAAAATTGTAAAAAAGTTCGATTTGACGCATAACTATTGTTATTTACCACGTAGGTACTTAGATGAGTGTGCTAATTTGTTAGCATATAATATTTTAGACCCCGCTATGACTAGCATAGCGAGCGACTGTAGAACGGAGCCTGCGCTGAGTTTTATAAGCGCCGGCCCCGCACTGGAGCTGCCGGTGGATTTAAACTGACAGCTTCGACAACGGCCGCGGCTGTCGTCGTTCGCGGCGGCCTCGTGCCTGCCCACAGGTCGACAAACATTAAAAATAAATTGTGTAATAATATAATAAATATAATTCATCAGAATATTCAGGGATTTTCTAGTAAGGAACTAGAAATTAGTTTGTTTATTGATAGTGCTAATATACACGTTCTATGTGTTACTGAGCATTGGCTAAAAGGTCATGAGTGCATGTTTAATTTTAATAATCATGACATTGTTAGCATGTTTGCTAGACAATCTTGCAGTCGGGGCGGATCCCTGATTATGGTCAAACGAAACATTAAATGTAAGGAACGTAAAGATATTGTTGCGAAGTCAGTTGAACGTCATATTGAACTTGCGTGTGTTGAATTGGAACAATTTATTATTATTTGCGTATACAGACCCCCTACGGCGGATTACAAGCTTTTTGAGAGCATTTTGGAAAATGTTCTTAGTTGTGTTTTTAATACTAAAAAGTGTATTGTTGTATGTGGTGATTTTAATGTTAATCTGCTAGACGAATCACCCACGTCTATTAACTTACTGAGTGCTTTTAAATCTTTTAATTTAGTCAATCTGTTCTATGAGCCAACTAGAATTACAGCAACTAGTGCTACGTGTATTGATAATATATTTAGTAATTTTGACCCTATTCAGAAATCCGTAATAAATATCTTAAGTTCGGATCACTGCGGCCAGCAAGCTTCCTTTACGGGGAAGACTGATAAAGCGCCCCAAGAGTTTATACTTGGACAAATTACTGAAAATCGATTAGAATTATTTAATAACAAGGTCACTAACCAACTGAGTTATATGACGTGTACTGGGAAAGATCCGGATAGTTTATGTACTTCTTTATTTAATTGTATTATTAAGGAATTTGATGCCTGCTTTAGTCTGAAAAAGGTAAAAGCCAAGCAAGGTACGAAATTTTGTGATTGGGCTACACCGGAGATTCATAAAAAGAGGCACAAATTGTATGAGTTGTATGGTATAAGAGCTGTCGATCATAGGCCTGAGTTTCTAGAGTACGTCAAAAATTATTCTAAGGAATTCAAGCAGATTTGTGCTACCGCGAAGTCTGAGTATTATTCGAACAAAATTTGTAAATCTGACAACAAGATTAAAACCGTTTGGAACGTAATTAACACTGAAACTGGTAGAACTAGAATTAGAGACCCGCACTACAGCCTGCAAGTTGAAGATACTTTAGTAAATTCGGACCTTGATGTGGCAAAAGAATTCGAGCGGTTTTTTACGAGCATACCTTTGGAGACTACTAAATCTTTACTATCATCTCCTGATAAGGCTGAAATATTGTTAAGATCTAATGTTAAGGAATGCACGAATGTGTTTAAATTTTATCATGTCACCTCTAAAGTTGTGATCAAAACGTTTTGGTCTCTTAATATCAAAAAGACTGAAGATCTTTGGGGCCTCTCTGTTACAGTACTTAATTCCATTTTAGAGGCAACTGCGCCTTACCTAGCTACTATGTTTAACAAGTGTGTCGATATTGGAGTATTTCCTGATCTGATGAAATATAGTAAGATCATACCCTTGTTTAAGTCAGGGGCAAAATCAGACCCCACAAATTTCAGACCGATTTCGATACTACCAGCACTAAGTAAAGTTTTTGAGAAATTAATTCTTAATCAAATATCCTCACACTTTAATCAACATAAGCTACTTCATAGCAGTCAATTTGGATTTACCAAGGGACGATCTACTACCGATGCCGGTTCCACTTTGGTAAAACATATCTTTGATGCCTGGGAAAAATCACTAGATGTAATTGGAGTGTTTTGTGATCTATCCAAGGCATTTGATTGTGTTGATCATATTACGTTAGTGCGGAAGTTAAGCTACTATGGCATCAAAAACGGTGCACTTGATCTTATTACATCTTACCTTGCTAACAGAACTCAGCGGGTAGACATTAACAGAACACAATCCTCTGGTTCATCTGTTGCTATGAGAGTGCCTCAAGGCTCTATTCTAGGCCCGTTCTTATTTTTAATCTTTTTTAACGATCTCCCGTATGTAGTACGCGATAAACATGAAATAGTCTTGTTTGCTGACGATACCTCTCTTATATTCAAAGCGGATAGGAAACAGAATAATTTTAATGACATCAATGTTGCGTTGTCTACAATTGTTGACTGGTTTACAGCCAACAACTTACTTTTAAATGCCAAAAAAACCAAGTGCATTAAATTTTCTCTGTCCAACGTGAAAAGTATGAATGCGGATAGAATACGACTGAAGGATGAGACACTGGACTTCGAACATAGAACAGTATTTTTAGGTGTCACTCTGGACTCGAAACTGCAATGGAGTGCGCATATATCCACACTTGCAGGTAAACTAAGTTCGGCGGCTTATGCGGTAAAGCGGATTCGACAACTGACTGACGTCGAGACGCGGCGGGTTATTTCCATAGTGTTATGAGCTACGGGATTTTGCTATGGGGAAAAGCGGCTGACATCCAAATCATCTTTGTACTACAGAAGCGGGCTGTACGTGCAATTTATCAATTAGGGTCTCGTGTTTCGCTGAGGGATAAATTTAAAGAAATCAATATTCTTACAGTCGCGTCTCAATATATCTTTGAGAATATCATGTATGTACGTAAACACATACATGAGTTTAGGCATAACCGCGACGTTCATAATTTAAATACTAGAAACAGGGATATCGCTATTCCAGGTCACCGTCTCCGTAAGGTAAGCACTTCGTTTGCGGGGAACTGTATACGTTTTTACAACAAGATACCATCTGATATCGTCAATATGCCGTTCAATAAATTTAAGTCTCACATCAAGCGCTGCTTGTTGGATAGGGCATATTACACTGTAAATGACTTCATTAGTGACCAAGATGTCTTTAAGTAGTATCTACGATAGTTACAATATTTGTACCTTGATTAACATAGCCTTTAAGCAAACTGCGTATTCAAGCACTAAATTTTATGTTCACTGTCTGTATTATTATTTTTTTAACTTTACTAGTTCTTGTGTGTACAAGACGCTTTTAAATGAGAACACACTGTGATGTTTCTCGCCGGACAGCTGTTTCACACAATATTACTTTTATGTTGGTTGTCCGGCAGCATGAGCATGACATGCTCGCTTAAAGGTCTTTGCTTACGGCGGCGTCGTTGATCGGGTCGCCACTTTCCCGAACACATGGTTGAGAGAGGCGATGGCTGAGATACGCGTCATACTCGTGAACGGGTGCTGTTTGTGGGGTCCGGTCTGTTCACGTATGCAAGGACTTTTTGTTAAATTAATCATACTACCTAGTTATGGCTTTTGACGTAGAGACCTCGTCGTGTTGTCCTCATAGTCTTTATTATTAGTTTAAGGTTTATTGACCTTACATTTGTAATAATTTTATTTTTGCTAGTTTTAAGAATTTATTGTTTATTACTTTATTACCTTATTATTACGTAATGTAACTTACTTTTAAGTATTATTTTGTTATTATTATTGAAAAAATGACCTTCTGCTGGAGTTTCTTGCGGCGCTTCTTCTCCGCAATGATGGTCTTGTCCGAAGCGCTGGTAGATTCACTCATGTTACCGACGTGTAAAAGAGCCCTCATGTGGCCTATTTACTGAATAAATATTTTGAATTTTGAATTTTGATTTTTTTCTAAACTTCATGGCGGTCGCCGCGAATAAACGCGAGCACACGGCCGCAGTTCTCTTGGACATGGAGAAAGCCTTCGACCGGGTCTGGCACTCAGGCCTGGTCTACAAGATGTCCCAATCCTCTGCCCCCCGCAGACTGACGAAGGTGGTTCAGTCATTTTTGACGGACCGCACCTTCAGAGTGGTGGTGGCAGATGCTATATCCGAGAGTCGCCCCATAGCAGCCGGAGTCCCTCAAGGCAGCTGCCTATCCCCGGTATGTTACGACCTTTACACCGATGACATACCGGTCGTTAATGGATCCCACCTGGCTCTGTACGCTGATGACGCGGCATTCTACGCCTCCTCTTACAAGGCTAAATTTGCCGCTGTCAAGCTACAGCGACAACTCGACGCCTTGCCCTCTTGGCTAGCCAGGTGGAGGCTGACCGTGAACGTCACCAAGACTCAAGCGATTCTCGTGAGTAAGACCACCAGATGTCTCCCACCGCTCACCCTCCACGGACAAGACATCTCGTGGTCCTCGGTAGTTAAATACCTGGGGATCACGATCGATAAAAGATTAACCATGGGTCCACACGTGAAAACCGTCGTCGCCTCAGCAAGAACAGCACGAAGGTTGCTGCGTCCAGTGCTCCAATCCAGCCTCCCTCTGCGTGTGAAGCTCGGGGTCTATAAGTCGTATATCAGACCCCGCCTCACGTATGCCGCACCCGCGTGGTACGCGCTCCTGGCCGCATCGCACAAAAAGAAGCTGGCATCACAGCAAAACATGTGCATGCGGTCCGTGACGAATGCCCCCCGGGTCCATATTGGCTCATATAAAATTGGTCTTTAGATTTTTTATACATATAACGATTTGTGTCTATACTCATCATTTCTTCGAAAAATTCACCTCATACTTCATTTCTTCGAAAAAAAATTCTCATACTTATCGCAACTCATAATGAATTTTTTTAAGAAACTGTTACTTTTTGAGGATTGTTATAAATCTAACTTAACCTAACCTAATTTTATCTACACGTAAGATATTTAAGAAATTCTGGAAAGTGTACGGTTCCATGAATATTGGCGTTATGAGTTCCGATCATTAGTATAAACATTTTTTTTGAACATTATAAGGAGTGATCATTATGATGTAAAATGTTATGAGAAAAATTTTCGGAGTTCCAATAATCGGAGTTGCAATTTTATATGAACTTTGGCGCACCCATGCCCCCCGCTACGTGAAGAACACCACGATCCAGAGGGACCTTAAGGTCGAGAGCCTGGACGACTTCGTCGGACGCCTTGCCACGTCGATGTTCGCGCGAGCAGACGCGTCGCGATTCCCCCATCTGAGGGAGATCGCGCCTCAGCACGCGCGGCCCTCCGACGGCAAGGCCTATCCCCGAGACCTCGACACGGCGACGACGTCGACATAATCACGGAATCCATGAAGACGCTGCTCAGCTCGTAGGTCGCTAGCCGGGCCTCCCCCAACGGGGTCTCACCTGGCTGGCTTGATCTCGCGAGCAGTGTAACCCACATTTTTGACGCCTCCCATTCCCCCCTACCCAAAATCCCTTCCCTCCCCCATATCCCCGCAGCCTGCTATCCTAGGACCCGACCGTCTTAACGGTCGGCGAAGACAACTCCGGAAGAGGGCCGAAAGGCCCGTCACCGGTTCCTCATCCCCCTCATGGATGGCGGGATAGAGACGACCAACGAAGAAACAGTTATTTATGAATGCCGTAGCGTCGTACTTAGAGGAGAACTACCGTTCCTGGTACGAACAACTGCACCGGGTACAGTTCGCTTTGAACAGTAGTGCAGTGAACGAGTCCACTCGGCTGCCCTAAGCCAAATACAAGTATCTCATATTTTGTTAAATTTCATCTTTTGTGAATAAATGCCGATAAAGCTACCTGACTACATTTTTTCTATTATTATTTTTAGTACTTTTTAAAATACTGAGCAATTTATATTTCAAGTATATTTTTTTCGCACACATTTCTACACTGAACTTAAGTAAATCCTAGCCACAAACTTGAAAACAAGTATTTTGAACGAATATACTTGTAATTCCTATGGTTTTACTGATACTTGTTTTCATCGTAATTTTTCGTAATATAGGCCTGTAGACGACTAAAGCAAAAAACAAGTATCTGGAGAATAAAATAAAGTAATGTGAGTATTTTCGTGACTTTTGTTTATTCAAATCTACCTGACTTTACGTATAATTAGAGTTGACTACAAACTTAGAGTGTGCGTAACTTGTTTAAAACATAAATTTATAAATTGATTGTTTCAAGTGTTATTTTTGACTTTATTGTGGTAAACGGGTTTGTACAAAAAAAACATTAAAATTAGAATCTCAAGTAAATAGCGATAACATCGAAAAAGTTCAAGAATTTAATTTATTAGGAATAACAATAGACTCAAATGTTAACTGAAAAACACATATCCAAAAAGTAAAAACAAAGTACCTAATGTTAACAATTTAAACACCAGCACACTTTTAGAGCTTATTTTATTTTAACGTAATTGACACAAATCAGAACAGTATTTATTTGTAGTTGATTCTCGAGAATTCAGGAGCTAAGAAGCGCGCGTCAGTCGGTGCACCCCTTTTTATCACCTCGTCGCGCGGTAATGGCGGTAAAAACAGGTAAGTTCCGTGGAATACCACCAGGGGGCGCCTCGTATTGCTAATACGGCCATGCTGCTTCGTGCCTGCCCTCAGACACGACTGAATCTATAACACACAATAAAATATATTTGAAGTACTTATTTGAGTTTGTATTCTTATTTACTTAATTATCCCTTATCAATCGCCTCGGTCATCATGTTAAGAAAGTTGTTTGATTTTAGTTTTACTCGCATATCACCGCGCCTTTAGTCTTAGGTTCGTGTGGATATGTGAAGAAAACCTGTCAAGTAGCTTTAGGCCCGGGTTCACCTTTAAACTTAGGATAAACCACACTAACTTTTAGCACCGTCCCTTTAGACTTAGGAAACGTCTATTAGTTAGTTTAATTTAGGTCTAAAACAACAAACTATCAAACTTTATCATAATTCAAGCTGTAAAATAAAAAATGTAACTCGTTATGGTTTTACTCGACTTTACAGTGAATGACTTATACACTTCACTCACGATAAATTTAAATAAAGGTCAACTAAGAAGTCTATGTAGGTGCATACATACCCTATTGCTAACACGGTTCGTCGTCGAGGTCCAAATCGTGGATTTTAATCCACGGTTTCATGTTTTCGGCCGCAGCGTTACCTGTGTATAGCTTAGACTTCCTCTCACTGCCTCTTAGATCAGATATTTGGTACCTGTCATTTCCTAAAATCTTCTTCACTTGGAATGGCCCCTTGAATACTGGCATTAGTTTTCTGCTTTTGCCATCATTGGATTGGCTAGCAATTTTGACCAATACTAAGTCTCCTTCGTGGTATTGTTTGGCTTTTACTCGAGTACCGTCAAACCTCTGCTTTTGGTACTCCGCACTGGCTAATATGTTTTCCTTTATCTTTCTACGCAATTCTGTGACGTCTGTATGATCCGTGTCGCTCTCTACTGCTAACCCATCACTATCTGTTCTCAACATAGGGTATAGACCCAAACAAAGCTTCGCTCGGCACAGCCTTAATGGTCTTATGATAGGTACTGTTAAGCGCCTGTTGTAAGTCTTTAACACAATGATCCCATCTATCTTCGTCCAAATTCGCACCCATAGTTTTCATAGCGTCTAAAATCGTACGGTTAAAGCGTTCTACTTGGCCGTTTGAGCGCGGCATACCGGTAGCGATAAAATGCAATCGAATGTTTCTACTTCCACAATACTCTTTGAAATTGCTAGACGTGAAAGCAGACCATGCATCAGCTATTATTTGACGCGGATTTCCAAAGACCTTTGTTATACTTTCTAATTCCTGGATAACGTTGGTACTGTCATTGTTTCGCACTGCGCAAACAAACATAAATTTTGTAAACGAGTCTACAGCGACAAACATGTATTTGTTGTTTTTCTTAGTTTTGACAAATGGACCCAAATGGTCCACATGTAGTGTATGGAAGGGTTGTGCGTGTTTGGGCAGTGGATACAGTTCCCCTTCCTTAGGGCCACCTTTACATTTATAGTACGCGCAATTGAGGCAATTCCTAATATATTTTTTTACTGTTCTTCGCATCTTAGGAAACCAATAACGATATGCGATCCTTTCTAAAGTTTTATCGAGAGCAAAGTGACCTAAATCGTCGTGATTACTCCTAATAACCTGCCAAATGCATTGTTTTGGTACCACCCAACGACGACCTTGAGTCGTTTGCCTATAAACTTTATTTCCTAATAATTCATATTGGTTAAATATCTGTTTATGTTTATCGCTTTCACCAGATTCTAGAGCCGTCCTAATCTCAACTAATCTCGGGTCCTGAATTTGCACAGAGAGTAGCCAGTCGGCTTCAGTTATTGACATAACGATTTCGGCCTCAGTCTGCTCCCCGCTATGTACGGGGTTTCGACTAAGAGCGTCCACGTGTTGCATACGCGTGGCTTCTCTATGCGTGATGTCGAACACGAACTCTTGGGTCGAGAGTACCCAACGTGCAATCCGTGGGATTATTTCTTTTTTTGTAAGTGCAAACCTAACAGCACTACAATCAGTCACAATGGTAAATTTACTTCCTAATAAGTAAAGCCTAAACTTTTGCAGGGATGTGACGATAGCCAAGAGTTCGAGTTCGAATGAATGATACCTTTTTTCGTCCGCAGTTGTTTGACGACTATAATAGTATACGGGTTTCTCACCCTCGTCAGTCAACTGCATCAGAATTCCGGCTAGCCCGTCTCGACTCGCGTCCGTGTATAGAATACATTCCTTATTCGGATCAAAAATACTCAATACGTTATCCGAAGTTAGTGTATTTTTCAGAGTTTGAAATGTCTGTTCATGTTTGGGTTCCCATGCCCATGCGCTATCCTTTTTCAACAAATGTGTAAGTGGACTCGACAAAACAGCACAATTTCGAATAAATTTTCGGAAATAACTTATTAGCCCCAAGAATTGACGAAGCTGGTGGATATTTGTCGGGGTAGGGAAGTCTTTCACTGCTTGTACCTTGACTTCACTAGGCATGATACTGTTTTCTTTAACCCTGTATCCAAGAAACTCTATTTCGTGTTTTAAAAAATGGCATTTTTTTAGATTAAGTGTCAGGCCATTGTTTTTGAATATTTTAAGGACCTGCTCTAGAATTTGCAAGTTTTCTTCTACCGTTTCACTCACAATCAATACATCGTCTAAGTAAATAATGACTTTGCCAAATCGTAGATTGCCTAGAACTTTATGCATCATTTGTTGAAAACAAGATGGGGCATTGGCCAGGCTAAACGGGACTCGTAAGAATTCAAAGTGTCCATCTTCCGTAATAAAAGCAGTTTTGGAAATGGAGTCATCTACTTCGCTCATCTTTATTTGATAATAACCGCTCTTGAGATCAAGACTCGTGAACACTTTACAACCCTGCAGTCTATCTATAAGATCTTCAATGCGCGGCATTGGGTATTTGTCCTTCACTGTCACTTTATTAAGGGCCCTATAGTCTATACACAGACGCTTTTCTCCGTTTTTCTTGTTCACTAAAAGAGCTGGGCTAGAATAAGGAGAATTGCTTTCCCGAATTATCCCGCTATCCAAAAGTTCCTCTACCATCTCCCGTATTTTCATCCTATCTGCTGGCGCAGCTCTGTACGGACTACATTGAACAGGTTTGGAGTCGCTCAATTTAATTATCATCTCATGAGAGTTTACCTACCCCAACTCTTTAACATTTGACGCAATACATTCTCGATACGTATTAAATAATGTCAACAACTCACTGTGATGAGAGTCGGAATCGAACTGCAAACCTGAATCAGCGATGACAGTACAGAACTCGTCATATGTTGTAGCGTACTCAAATCTTAACGCATTACCTACCCTGGAGAGCATGAGATCCGCGCGTTCCGTGACATTGCGGCCAATCAATATGTCGCTCCCAGATAGTTCATTTAACACGTACATCTCAACATCCTTCAAACAAACTGAATCTAGTTTAATGTTTACTTTAACCATGTTATGTACAGTTTTCACACTGTCATTCGAAAAGCCTTGCAATATCACGGGACTCGGGAGAGGAATGGTTGTTAACGAGTACTTTTTGACTAAATCTCGGTTTATAATGGATCAGCTACTGCCCATATCAACGAACGCGTCATGAGTGAAATCATGAATATTTATAGTTTTGCAAAACTTGTCTTTAGGATTTGGGAAAGATACCCGTTTTCTTTCTTGTTTTTCACTGTTATTTATGTTTGCATTCATTGACGCGTTTGCATTCTTTTTATAACAGATTGATTCAGAATGCCCTCTTTTCCCGCAAAATTCGCACTTAACGCTACATTGAACTCGTTTATGATTACCCCCGCAATTAAAGCACTCAAGAGGCTTGCGTTGTTGTGACGATGCCGCATGTTGCTGATTGGAGGTAGATGGTAACGAGACCGTATTGGCAGAAAGAGTTGCGGTCTGAGATGACGATTGATTCGATGACGACAGTCTAGCAGCATTTTCGCAATTTGTATTATGTTGTGATGTAACAACTTTTGTTGTTTTAGAACGGTATGTGCGACAATGCAAAAACCCTGCTAAACTGTCACACGATCAGAAATTCCCTGCTTCTACCGACGCGCTAATGTTACTGTCTCCTATGTTTCCGATAATAATCAAAATTATGTCACAATCTGAGAATTTAGACGTAAGTTATCTATTTTCGCTTTTTGCTCAAAGAAAAACGCGTACAATGACTCATTCTCTACCGGGTTTCGTTCCACAATTTCTCTAAGCAACTCGAACATGTTCCGTTTTACTTGGAAAGTTGACCTAATTTTTTCTTTCCAGTCTACCCACCCCCACGTAGTCCAACTATGGTCGTTACGTAATAATGAATCGTATCAAGTTTTTGACGAACCCTTCAGCTTATTTAGAGCTTGATAACGTATCATACTATCAGTCCAAGAGAACGTACTCGCGTAAGATTCTATTACGTTTAGCCAGGCGGTTACATTATCGCGCAGGGGGTCAAATTCCGGTATCATATTATGCAATGTGATAGAAGTTGTACTCACAGTTTCGGCGGCCATTTTTTTTTGTACCTTGCTTGATCTCTTTTTTTTTTGATCTCTTCCGTGGTGGAGGCGAGGGCGTGCGCCCCTCGCGGCTCGAACTGCTTGACTGGGAGTTCGAGCTAGGGCTCCGTCGCGACCGCGCCCGTTTCTTCTTCCCTATTATTAGTGGGCCTATCTAACGTCCTACTCACTTCTGATGTTAAAAATTTAAACACCAGCACACTTTTAGAGCTTATTTTATTTTAACGTAATTGACACAAATCAGAACAGTATTTATTTGTAGTTGATTCTCGAGAATTCAGGAGCTAAGAAGCGCGCGTCAGTCGGTGCACCCCTTTTTATCACCTCGTCGCGCGGTAATGGCGGTAAAAACAGGTAAGTTCCGTGGAATACCACCAGGGGGCGCCTCGTATTGCTAACACTAATCTAAATTTTTGTATGCCCTAAATATCCTAAAAGCGAACACGAATTTTGAATGTGCGATATCTGCATACTACGCATATGCGTACGCGTGGCTCCGATACGGCGTGCTCCTGTGTGGGGGCAGCACCGACGCAAAACAACTCTTCGTTATGTAAAAAAAATGCGTCCGCATTCTAGCCAACGTACGCATTCCGAACAGTTGCCGGGAACACTTTGTTCGCCATAAGTTGCTAACACTACCCTCAATTTATATTATGGAAGCCGCACTATTTGTACGTAAACACCCTGAACTGTTTATAGTAAAAAAAGACGTAGATAAAACTAGGACACAATACAGGAATAAATTATTGTTACCAAAATCAAATTTAGCTATACACAGAAACGGTCCACAATTTAAATGTACCCTTATCGCTAATATAATTCCTGAATCGATAAAACATGAAACCCGTGACCATTTGTTCAAAAATAAACTCTGTAATTTCTTGGTCGAAAAATGTTATTACTCAACTGAAGACTACTTAAATGATAAATTGTAGATAAATGTATAAATATTTGTGTATTTATTTAATTATGATTATTAATAATTTCTTTAATATTTTTCATTGTGCCGTTTTTAAAATTATGAAACCAAATTTTGTATCAAATCTACCAGCGACAAATCTAATTATAAATAAATTTTAAACACTTCTTTACAATATTATTAATTATTAATGTACATTTCTATTTAAGTTTCATTGACATTCTTTCTTATATTGATCGTAATTTACTGTGATAATGTTTAAATTTAAATTTAAAATTAAAAAGAAAGAAGAAAGAAAAATACATTTATTCACTACACACATAATACACACAGAAATAATAAAAACAGAAAACGGCAATAAAAAGAGTAGTGAGTGTGTCTTCGCGGCAGTGAATTGGACACTGGCTCAGCATAATGCTGAGGTGTCAAACACCTGCAGCGCTAATTTTCAGCCAGCTCCGTTGGTGACAGACGGACGGTACGTTAAACGAATAAATAGTGTAGGTAATACAAATATATATATACTATTAAACAAATACTTATAGTTAGTGACAGAATAAATACAAAAACTACATTCAAATACTTTACAGAAACCTAATATGTAAAATAGAAATACTTACTTAGCCAGTATACAGCATCGACAATTTGGCACAATTTAAGTAACAAAAAAAACAAAAGAAAAAAAAAAACTAAACTATAATTTAAGGACAAAGTGCTGCTTGGGAAATTAGGACTTTTGGAGCGTCAACAAATAGCCTTTAAGCTTACGCTTAAAGGTGTTCTTGCTAGGCGCTCCTTGGATGGGAGGGGGGAGATCATTCCAGCACTTGGATGCCGCGAACTTGAAACTACCCCGAAACGCCGCGGTTCGGTGCAGCGGCACAATCGCCCTAGGTTTAAACCTGCGTACATTACTGGACCACTGGATCCTAGTTAGTTGCTCGGACCTGTTATTAGTTAAGTGTGTTTTAAGTACCTGGGCCATTGGGTCACCGATACACTCAAGGATGACCTTGATATAGAGCGGGAGCGCAGGGCGTTGTGCGTTAGGGCTAATATGCTTGCCCGCAGGTTTGCTAGGTGTACCAAGCAGGTAAAAGTTACTCTTTTTAAAGCCTACCTATTGTAATTCTCTGTATACCTGCAGCCTGTGGTCGCATTACACCCAAGGAGTGTACAGGGCCCTGCGTACCCAATATAACAATGCATTCAGGTGGCTCCGTTTATATCTTACTAGTTTAAAAACACATTAAAAAAATATTATCATTAAAAACACTTTGTCAAATAGTTGTTAACAAACATAAAGCTAGACAAAGGTTTCGAAAGATTTAAAAAAAGTTTACTCCATGGACCACGGATCTAAAAAAAATACGGATGTAACCTTTTGTTATCATGATTGAAGCTGCAAAATGGCCGTCCGTTTATATACCTGTGTGCGTGCTTTGAGGGTTGCCATATAAATCGTCAAATTGCCCATTTTAAACAAACTCGACAGATCCACTATTAGTCATTGAGGAGTTCCTATAACCACCTGTCTCCATCATCATAACAGCTCAATAGTACCGTATAATTACATAAGTATGCAATATTTCAAGATAATCTGACAAATTAGAAGTAACTAAGCTAAAACAGAGATCGAAGACTTAGGCCCGTACTAATAAACTCGTCTCAGCTGAGACGCCCGTCACAAGATGCGTCACAAGACTGAGCTCTAATTAATAAACATATCTCAACACGTGAAACGTAATCCTCGGATCAGATGAGACGGTCATTTGTATGGGGAACTAATCCTGATCCTGATTATGGTCAATTGGTGACTTGAGACCATCTCGAGACAGGAAAAAATGGCGGACGCACTGCCGCATAGTCGAACATATGGGTGCTTTTTTATCTGATGAAACGGTATAAATATGATAGTGTTATTTTTAAATTCTGAGAGGCAAAAATGTATACCTAAAACGTTTTCAATAATAGTAATACCTAAATATTAGGTTTGAGTTTGCCGCTAAATAGCTACAATTGGCTTCAAAAATTGTGTGCTCTTTGTGCTGTGTTTACGTGAAATTTTTGTGGGTGCTAGATAATTTATATTAGGTATAGAGATTACGAGAGTGAGACCGACCAAGCGGATGACAAAATAATAGCCCTATATGTTTGTATAACAATACTTATGAGCAATCCTGAGGCGCGAAAGATTTACCTCCACACGGGCTCATTTCTCATAGGTAAGTACCTACTTACAATTTACATTATTTACCTAGTTATTTTGTATTTATAGTATGTCAATAAAAATCCGAAAAACCCGTCAAATACTATTATTATTATTATTATTTATTATATTATAACATATTAACAAACTTAGTTTTACAACAACGTCCCGCAAAACTGTTTTCACAGTTTGACTTGGTCTTAGTATACGAATCACAGTTGTTAAACATTACGTTATTTAAATTTATATAATATTAAGGTAATGCTTAAATAAGGCTTTCCTAAATCTATTTTTGTTACGCTCCAGTCTCACAGCCGCAGGTAAGCTGTTGAGGATATAAGGTAAGCGCTTCTCAATAAGCCTGTCCCCATAGTAATTGCTCACTCTGGGAACAGCATATTTACCAGCGGCTACTGACCTGGTGCCATGTTTTTGACTCAATTGCGATAAGTTAATCTCTTGATTGCCATGTTGATTAACTGCTAATAAATACTTGTGTCTAAGGGTTGCCGGTAGGATTTTGCATAATTTAAATAATTTATAATAATCGTGTTTAAATTTGTTTTTAGTTTTATTGTTCACTAGTAGTTTTAGAAATTTAATTTGCAATTTTTCTATTTTATCCAAATTTGTTTTAAAGGTCAGACCATAGCAATCAAGAGAGTAACAAATTATTGATTGAACCAATGACGTATATAAGCATTTTAATGTGCTATTTGGAACTCTATAGCTTAAGTGATAAAACCTTCCCAGTAGGACTCTTAATTTACTACAGATAAAATCAATATGAGACGACCATGAGAAGTTTCATCTATTTTCATGCCAATTTGACACGCTCAATTGGCTTACATTGGCATGAACCTAGATTACTATGAAAGCATGTGAAATCATGTGATACTATTATGGGCTGTGGTGAATCAGGAGGACGTAAATAGGGTGAGTGTATAATTAATAATTCAGTTTTTTCAGCGTTTAACACAATACCGTTATCGTGCGACCACTTGACTACGGCGTCGACGTCCCGCTGCACCGAGCGGCAGATGCGGGCGAGGTTGGCGGCTTCGCCGGCGCGCAGCACGCACAGGTCGTCGGCGAACATGTGCGGGGAGCAGTGCTGCAGCACGCCGCACAGGCTGTTCACATGTAGCAGGTAGCACACCGGGCCGCAGCCCGAGCCCTGCGGCACCCCGTACCGCACCCTCCGCTCGTCGCTCAGGGTCGATCCCACCTTCACCCGATAGGAGCGCGCAGTGAGGTAGTCACCGAACCACCGGTTCAATAGATCGCCCACCCCGCACTCTCTCATGGCGTCGATAAGTGTATTTGTGTCAATGGTGTCAAACGCTTTCCTAAAATCGAAAAATACAGCTACAACAGTTTTCTTATCTGCCAAATAACCATTAATCTCATTTGTAAAGTTCGATAGTAATGTACTTGTACTTTTGCCTTTTTGGAAACCATGTTGACACCTGTTTAATAAATTATTATTTTGTAGATATGATCCTAATTGGTTAACAATGCACTTTTCAATTACTTTATCTACGCTTGAAAGTATCGCTATGGGTCTATAGTTTGAAAATGATTTACGATCACCTTTCTTATAAATTGGACGGATTATTGCTTGTTTAGGTCCGTTAGGAAAACAAGACTTACTAACAGATAAATTAACTAACTTAGCTAAAACAGAGCTTACTTTTTCAGATACAACTTTTAAATCGCTCATGCGTATGAGATCACAGCCGGGAGACTTTTTAGAGCTCATACTATTAATGATTCGCATCATGCTGTTGCTACTCACCGGTTGCCATCGCATGCACACGTCTGACTCTTTAACATATTCTTTCCTGTCCAACCATTTATCATTACAGTTATGTTTAATGAGATCAACTTCACTAGAAAAAGTTTCCGCGAACCCATTACATATATCAATAGTACTACCTTGAGTCCTCATATTATTAAGTATCACTGTATCTAACGACTTTTTGTCGTTTCCTAACATAATATTGACTTTGTCCCATATTTTCTTAATATTATTATTACAATCTAGTATACTTTTCTTATCATATTCACTCTTTGCCTTAGATATTACTTTAAAACATTTATTTCTATACTTTGTATATGCAAGACGCTTTAACATATTATTTGGTTCATTGCTCCATATTTCAAATAGCCTATCTCTCTCCTTAACCATGAATTTTAGTTTGGAATTAATCCAACCTTTACTATTTCTTTTATTGCTCACAACTACTGTCTTATAACATTCATTATATTTACAAATAGCTTACAAAACTCTTTTTCTACTCGCGTACTATAAACCGCTAATATTGATATCGTTAATGGTATCAGAATACCACCTATAGCGTAACAGAAGAGTAAAAACAATTGTATAATGAGCGTTGCCATGGTAATAACAGTTCTATAATTTATTATAGCATTGTTATTACCATGGTAACGGTCATTCCGGATATCAGTCTTTGCGTTTAGTTAACACTTGACATCCTAATAATTTGTATAAAAACCGTTAAAAACATTTTAACACCAATTAAAATTACGTATACTAAAAATAAAATTAATTTTGAGACTAAATATGTGTTTAGAATTACATTTTTATTAAGTTACTAAAAATAGATGAGTAATATCCATCGATTTGTTATTTGCTTACCATGGTTACGTTCAATATGGATATCAACAAAATGGCGTTGTGTTTGGCATTCCAACTTTTATGATAAATTGTCAGAACTGTTTTAGTACCTAACTATTAAAACCTGCATGAAATTTGTAAACATTTAGCAATAAAATTTACAAACTGTTAACGCCAATCGGAATAATGAAAATGACTTTGCTAACAAGTAATTTGTTAGCAGAAAAATCGAGTGAAGTATACGAGAAAAGTTAGCGATTGTTTATTTTTGTCATTATCATTCTAAGCTTGTAGAAAAAGTTATGTATGCAACGGTACATAATTAGCTCTTAAGGTACTCGTGCCTATAATTAGAGCGCTCGCAAGCTCGCGCTCTAACCTCGGCGCTCGTACCTTAAGAAGCATCATTATGTACCAGTTACATAATAGTTATTTATGTAACTGGTACATAATGAGGCCTCTTAAGGTACGAGAGCCGAGGTTAGAGCGCGAGCTTGCGAGCGCTCTAATTATAGGCACGAGTACCTTAAGAGCTAATTATGAACCGTTGCATACATAACTTTTTCTACAAGCTTAAAATGATAATGTTAAAAATAAACAATCGCTAACTTTTCTCGTATACTTTACTCGATTTTTCTGCTAACAAATTACTTGTCATCAAAGACATTTTCACTATTCCGATGCGCGATAATAGTTTGTGAATTTTATTGATAAATGTAAACAAATTTCATGCGAATTTTAATAGATACTAAAAACAGTTCTATCAAATTATCATAAACAAGTTGGAATGCCAAACGAAACGCCATTTTGTTGATATCCATATTGAACGTAACCATGGTAACCAAATAACAAATAGATGGATATTAACCATCTATTTTTAGTAATTGAATAAAAATGTTATTTTAAACACATATTTAGTGTCATAATTAATTTTATTTTTAATATACGTAATTTTAATTGGTGTTAAAATGTTTTTAACGGTTTATATACAAATTATTGGGATGTCAAGTGTTAACTAAACCCCAAGACTGATATCCCGAATGACCGTTACCATGGTAATAACAATGCTATAATAAATTATAGCACTGTTATTACCATGGCAACGCTAATTATAGAATTGTTTTTACTCTTCGGTTACGCTATAGGTGGTATTCTGACACCATTAACGATATCAATATTAGCGGTTTATAGTACGCGAGTAGAAAAATAACTATTATATAATTCTTCAGGGCATTCTATAGATAATAATTCCTCAAAGTTAGAAGCGAGTAACTTTTCTCTCACTAATCGGTTGTTAAGAACGCGGCGCACATCAGCAGGCGCGCGCGCGGGCACGGCCGGCCCGCCGCCGCCGCCGCGGCGCGACTTTCGCCCGACAGATGGCGTTGAACACGGCACCCTTGGTGGAGTATGTTTCCATTCAATTGCTACCGAGACGAAATAGTGATCAGAAATTTTATGTCTGATTACAGCTGAATGGATACTATTACTTAGGCCTCTAATATAATTATATGTGATCCAAACAAGATTCTACAATAGTCCCATTTAATATTTCTCTTCGAGTAACGCCATTAATACAATTTACAAATCCAAATTCTGATAACGGACTTTCATACGCAATTACCTGATTATCTTTGACATCTAAGGTATTAAAATTAATGTCACCACACAAAACTGCTTTTGAACTCTTACGTAAGCTGTGTAATAGCGAATGTAACTCATTAATAAATTGTTTTTTTTTTATCTTGTTTCTCAATTTTTGGTGGTCTATAAATAGATATAATATATACAGTTTCGTGGTTAAGCCAATGCATTTCTAGCTATGTTATAAATATTAAAAATCAAAACCTTACTAGGTAGGTGCCCTAACCTAACCTACCCATCCAACCCAAATTCAACAATTTTAACCCGATTTGCATCGCAACCACAATGTGCCTAATATTTTACTTTACTGCTGTTTAGAAAATAAATAAAGCTTATTAAATATTTTGTTAACTATTGATTTGATTAGAAGTAACGAAACATGAACGAAACACTTCGTGAAACGGGTTGTTAAAGTACTTATACAGAGGAGGGGAGTGTTTTTTTGACTTGACAATGACAGACAACACAAGGCCGAGGCGGCATAGTTTTATTATTGTTTGATACTAAATGGAAACAGTGATTTGTTTAAAAACTAATACACAGTCAACTAGTAATAACAGTGAGACATATACAATTTCGGGTCCAGACATAAAACCAATCGTTAACCATCCATGGAATTTGTTTCAATCATTTTGAAGTGATTAAGTAGATAGTGTTCATAACTTTATAACGTTTTGTAGGTTGTCTGCAGTCTAATAATGTGAAACTTGGATAACATGGCAAGGTTCACCGGGAAAAATCAAGTCGGCAAAACTGTGAAATTTGGATACTTTGAGAAGTCAGTGTTCACGAATCTCAACAGCCGGCCGCACGCAGTTGAAAACTATGCCAATTCGCTTGCCAATTGCCAAACAAACTTATGGTCATCAGGTATAATAAAATTGTTTACTATTTTAATCAGTGAATTAAAGATTCAGTTTTAATGTATTCAAAATTATCTTTTCTTATAAAACAATCATTGTCTTTGAATAAAGTGACTTTAGATATAAGTCAGGCAAAAGGATATCTGTCCAATTTTGTTTTGGGCTACTTCATTATAAAGATAAAAGTTGCTATATTGCTATTTTACATGCTACTATGCATTTATACAATGTACACAAACTTATTATAGGATACATTGTTTGCATTATTTGCACATTCAGTAGAAACGGGCACAATGTACGATAAATGACACAATGTACAATTGTGCCGTTGTCCTACCGAAGGTCTGTTATGATAAGCCTGCTCAGGACGTGTTGACTTGTTCTACTTAAAACAGGTACCTACCTCCAGTACCTCCTATAAGTATAGTTAAGTGTGTTAACTAGAATTTCACCTAATGTCCATTAGGTATGAAAGGGTGACCTGGTACCTTCACAATGAGTGTCAGGTTCAAATTCTAATAGATTCTGTAAAAAAAAACCTTTTGAGATAAAATTGTTACATATTTTATTTTCTAAGTTAGTTACCCAATTTTTATTTCGGGTTGCTATTTAAAAGAAAGTACTTACATAATTAGTTGTTTTATTTACAGTTATTATGTTCATTCATTGTTTTGATATTTAACAAATTATTGTGTAACTGTTTTTGAATATGAATGTTATCCTTAAATACTAACTAATTTGTCATGAAATGGCCGTTGCTATAGTTGATATAGGCATCGAGTCTTATTAATATGATATGACACTCAAGTGAGGCTGATTATTGTTTAAGTAAAGTTGTAAAAGAATGAATACCTGCATACTTTTACAACAGTCAATAATTAGTAGCAACAAGAATGTGTACTTATGGAATTTCAGGGTCTGACCTAAATGTGATGCAAAAGGTGTATTTGTTTACTAGTGTTTAGATAATGATTTTTAATGTTTGTTTGTTTTGTAGGCTGTCAATAATACAACACATGGTTTGGAGATATGATATCAGCGTCAAAGAAGTTTCCCACTTACACCAAGGAGTTGGCTACAATGGCTATTTGGTAGCCAATTCGTCTTAATACTAGTAGTAACAAATTTAAATGGGTTTTCTTAGGAACAATGATTAAGTCCAAATATTGGTAATTTCAGTTTGTAATGAATGTACTTAAAATAATTGGCTTTTTGTTTATTAAACAGTAATTTTTCCTTCAAATCAAGCAACTGCTATCCTAACTTAGGTAAAAGCAAAAGCCGAATGTTGTCAGAACGCTTGAATTTACTCTATTAGTTTAGAGATTTGACAACATCATGATTCTTTGGACTGGTTTGGTTGATCATATCCTTTATGTGGAACAAAAATCATTATTTATTCCCTGGTACTTCTAATTTTCAATTACTTATAGGATATATATATATATGTATGAGAAAGATTGTAATATAACCCAAGCTAACTTGAAATACAATGTTTTTCATTATTCATTCATATTGTAGCAATGAGTTGTTTATGTATCTTTTATAAAAATCATTCTGAAAGTATCTCATTTGATCTCCTGATCTACTCCTTCTTTGAATCACCTTTTCTGAGATTTAAAAGTTAACAGAAAAAAGTATGTTAATTAGTTATATAATACAATAGTTGGTTGACGTCAAAGATATGCATTCATTCTTTACACCTATATTTATATTGTAAACTTATCCTTGACAAACAACTAACTATAATGCAGTGACAGCCAAATTGAATTGACCAATGAATGAAGTATACATAGGTACTTAAGTATATAATGTTACTTGAAGAAAAACGCTTAAGGGTAATGTAACGAAATTACCGTTTCAATGCGTGTTTTCTTTAACTTTTAATGGTAATATTTTTCTAGATATAAATTTAAACACATATATAGAGATAAATGAATTCTTCCATTTTGCAATTTAGCTAAAAAAAAACCGGTCAAGTGCGAGTCGGACTCGCGCACCGAGGGTTCCGTATGTAAGATAATATGGTTGGAAAACGCAATAGTACTTTCTTCATTTTGTTATGTACTTTATTATCTATGCAATAAGGTCCATTTTGATAAGCCTAAATTTCAACACAGATTTTCAACTCTCTGCGACTGACGTAACGTCTATCAGACACCGCCAAAAAAAAAACTCCGTATAGCGTGTTATAGCTCTGTATCGCTCAGTACCTTGAATAACACAAATATGTACATACATACATACATTAAATCACGCCTGTTTCCCAGAGGGGTAGGCAGAGACCACTTCGTTCCACCTGCTACGATCTTGACAAATCTCTTTCGCTTCTTCCACATTCATGCATCGAGTCATGCACGCACGTCGGTTTCGGGTACTTAAAATTCGGCCCTTTTCCAGTATTTCTCCGATTTGATTCGAAAAAGTACGCCTAGGGCGGCCCCTTCCGACCCTTCCACTCACTTTAGCTCTGTATATCTCTTTCGTCAATCTTCTTTCATCCATCCTTTCCAAATGACCGAACCATCAAAGCATGCCCTTACACAAATATGTATGTTATATTAATCGTAGAAGTAACATTCAAAATTAGCATCATTTACGATTACTAACACCATCTGTTGGCGAGTAGCTAGCACTTCATTTATCATAACTAATGTGTATGGTTAACAGGCGTGATTTAATGTATGTATGTATGTAACTTTCGCTTAAAAAGTTATCAAAATATGGTCACGCCGGCGTGGCCGACCTTGTCGGGTCGGCGCGCCGCCGCCAGCTCATTGTTGCTCGGCGCGCATGTACCCAGCCTGTATTTTTTTTCAATGATAGCTTCATTAATACGCTTTATATTAATTTAATTAGAAACCTCGAGCTGATTCGTGTATTTGACTTTTTTGAAGAAAACGAAGCGTTGATACCGAGGAGGGAGTTGTATGAAGAATGGTTAAAGTACAGCAAAAAAGATAAATGAAGGGCTTTATTTGACTACTTTTCATGATTATCGCTCGGACTTCCAAAAACATTTTATGAAAAATGTGCTGAATGTGGAAAAATACAGAACCATTTCGGGACATTATCGCAAAAGGTATTAATTGGCTGAATGGTGAAGGCCTTAAATTTTCTATACAACTTAAAATAATATAAATTTGAAAATTAGAGCAAATAACGCCCTTTTTACAACGTCATACAAAAACCAGTTTAAGCTGACATCACATTTTAGGGGAAATCAGCGTACAGGGAGATCAAATTATACTGTATATTTAGTTTTTTCGTTAAAAATAGCTTGTTTTTCAACTTTTTATAAATATTGATATTTCTAGCTTCAATGTGTTGAGTTTTGATCTCATATTTAGCGTCAAATAATATTATCCACCTAGATCGGGCTCTTGTCGCGCTGAACGCCGTTCCTTGCATAAAGACCCTGTTTTTTTGTGATTTGATTAAAAATGTACAGATTTCAGATTTTTTCCTATACTTGCAGTAAAAGACGGTGTTAGGTACTTGCCAAATTTCATAGTTCTAGGTCAACGGGAAATACCCTATACATTTTGATTCCCTCGAGAGTGTCGAAATACACGTTTTTTGCGACATAAACGGCCGTATCTTTTTTTTACGTAAATGTAGAAGTTTGATTTTTTCTCAGCTTCAAGGAACTGTAAATTTGAGTATATGGTTTAAATTTCAACTCGATACCTCCACGCGTTCCCGAGATAAAGGTTCTTGACAGACGGACAGACGGACGGACGGACGGACAACAAAGTGATCTTATAAGGGTTCCGTTTTTCCCTTTTGAGGTACGGAACCCTAAAAAATAAGGGTTCCGTTTTTCCCTTTTGAGGTACGGAACCCTAAAAAACAAGCAATCTGCTAGAAATTGGTAACTTATGTTACTCTCTGTCATGGAATAGCCCTTAACGTGCTTTATTATGATAAGTTAAGAAAACTAAAGTTTACTTAGTCAAGAAGTTAGTTATATTTAACACGTTGCCTGCCAACTACGAGTATACTCGTAATCGGTAGTCATCCCCACTGCCGACTACGAGTATTTTCGTAGATGTTTGTTCTAAACCTCATGGATTATTTAAAATGCTGGCAAGGAAAAGAGGGCACGAATGAAATCTTTGGCATTGGAAATAAAATATAGTTTATTAAGTATAGTTCGTTCCAGTTTAAATGACGAAAATGAACTTAACGCGGGATTTAACAACTTCTTTTGTTGCTAAATATGAAAAGAAAAGATAACAAAGGGACGACCGAAGTGTGGCACGTGCCTTGGAGTAGCTCAACCCTTCTTGGTCATTGAAATAAAAGATTTTTTTTAACCGTCTCTATTGTAATGCAAAAATATACTTAATAAATATTCCTATATTATGTAACATTCAATATAATTTTAAATTGTCATTATTGATACATAATAAATCAACACAACACTAATACATATCTCTTATTCTTATGGCTACCATGCAATAAAAAACTATCAAGATTGTTTGTTCATAGTATACTTTGGCCGTACCGACACACCTGCGTAATTGTTTTACAACCCTACTTGAAGATAACAATTGAACAATACATTTTGGTAATGGTTGGTTTAAAGTGTATTTTCGTCATTTAAACTGGAACCAACTATACAAAAAGTTCCATACATGTTTTTTTAGCTAGACGTCATGTTAAATTTTTCTTCGTGATACAATTTAAAACAGTTTTCAACGCATAAAGCTGGCTTTTCTGGACAAACAGGGCAGTAGTAGCTTGTTTCTTTGCGTTTCTTTTCCTTTGTGCATACGCGGCAAGGCTTGGTGGGTTTTTGCTTTTTCTGCGTAGGTGGTATACGCTCCAAATAATGAAAATTATTTGATTGGGAACCGGTCTGAGGTGGGCCAGCAGAGTTGTATTTTTCCCCCAGTAAATACTTTACAGCTTCGTCTTTGAAAGCCAAAGCGTTGAGTTTTTTGTTATTAGTGAGAGAAACTTGAGTGTTATAAATCATATGTGCGTTATGTATGTAAATCTCAAAAATGTGTATTGCCAATTTTTTATACCAAAACAGTGTCTTTCTCAGGGCAGAGTAATAAGATAACATCTGATCAGATAAGTCAATACCGGACATGCCATCATTATAATCGCTTATTATATTTGGTTTCATAGACACACGCCCGTTTCTATTAGAGACCGGAATCAGTGCCGGTTTATGCATATTTGATATAGATAAAACCTCTCGTTTGTCGTTCCAGTTGCACACATACACTTTTTCTTTTTTCATTGCGACCATTTCTCCTTTTTTTAACTTTCGAGTCAACAGAGGCTTCGGGTTCCCCTTACGGTTTTTTCTTAAGGTTCCGCACACATACGTAGATCTCTCAGTAAGTAATTTTGTTAGTAAAAAGGAGTTATAAAAATTGTCTGTGTACAATTTGTATCCTTTATTAAAGTAGTCATGCATTAAGTCCATAACAACTTTAGTCGAGTGATTGTACGCCGATGTGTCGTGAGTTTCGTTCACTTTGCCAGTATATACACGAATTCTCAATACTATGCCATTCGATTCGCATAACTCGTATAGTTTAATCCCGAACTTGTGTTTTTTATTTTTTATGTACTGTCGAAATACTAAGCGGCCTCTCCACAACATGATAGATTCATCGATACATATATTTACAGATGGGGTATAAATTTCTGACATCAAGGAGTTAAAATGACTTAATACAGTGTTAAGTTTGTACAACGGGGTTTGATCGTCAAGGTCGTTGTCCGTGAAATGTAAATATCGCAATAATAATTGGAATCTGTTTCGGCTCATTGCGGACCTAAAAATAGGTAAATTATACAGATTTCCTTTTTTCCAGTAATGTTCAATACTTGGTAAATTTAGTGTGCCCATGTGTAGCAGTAATCCCAAAAACAATCTCATCTCAGTCACATCAGTATCTGTCCATGCCTTCAACCTAGAACTAGGTTGAATACGTCGAGCATTAATACATTGGTGAGCGTATCTATTTGTTTCTGTGACTAATACGCTAACAAAGTGGTCAGAAAAAAATAAGTCTATTAGCTCACCAGGAGTAAGGGGTTGGTCCGATCGAACTTTAAATCCGGGGTCCGCAGTGAACTCAAAGTTTGGAGGCGTTTCTTCATCATCACTATCGACGAATACCCATTGGTCATCTGCGTCTGCTTCCTCGTTCAAAACAGACAAATCAGAGCGGTCAATTACCGGCTCCTCTAAGTTAGCTGATCCACTGCAGGTCGGGCTTGGCTCCGTCGCTTGGTGACCAGATTCACCATCAATAATCGCCCTGTCTTCTTCTTGCACATTAGGTGGCGAACACGGGGCTTCATTAACCGCATCGGGAGATTCGTGACGGCGCGCGGGAACAATAACCGAGTCACAGTCACTATCACTAGTACTATTTTCGTAGTCCACAGAATTTTCCCTTCTATTAGTAAATAGAAGTGGTGGGGATCGACGCCGAGGAAATATTTCTAGTGAGGAATCACTATCATCGAACTGTCCTAGATCGACAGCTGAACGAGGACGAACAGATTCAATATTTTCCGATGATGATTTGGAGTCACTATTGTCCTGTTCCATTGACATGCGGTTAGACTGCTGACATGGTTGTTGCTGCTGCTGCTCTCGAGGCGCGGACTTCGTAGACTCACTACTGGAAGGTACATAGTCGTCATCTTCATCGTCCGGAGAAAAATCACCTTGACGACTACCTTCCGACGAAAAACATGAGCTGATTCTACGTTTCCGCATAATAATAACTATTACACACCCAGTTGTAATTAATTAAACCGCACACTATTGTTTACGACAACAGAATTGTAAACGAACTGCGAAAATATCAAAATATTGTCTTGTCGGTACGCGCCCGCACACCCGAGTAGTCACGAGCGCCGCGCGAAGGTCGCAACGTCAGTGCGAAACTGTAACGGTGCGACGCACCAACAGTGATTGTCCTTCACAAAAAAAAAAAAAAAAAAGCGAAGGTCGCCTCAGTCGCAAACGTGCAGAGCAGGGGTGTACACGCTCGCTGCACAAAAAATGGCGCGTAAATATACACGAGTATATCCGTAGGTTGGCAATAGACAACGAAAAATGCAATTATGTGCCAAGCTACGAATATACTCGTAGTGTGTATCAGGATCTACTGCCAACTACGAGTACTCTCGTATGGACTGTTTTGTATGGGTGGCATTAGGTATGCAATAATTGTACTACGAGTATATTCGTAATGGCAGGCAACGTGTTAAGCAGGTGGTGCTATTAAGTTTTGTAATTAAACTGTTTAACATTCAATATAATTTGTCATTAATCATGTCGCATCAACCAGCTTTGAGGAAGATTATGTATATATGTGAGCCTATTTTTCTGTTTCCTGGCGAGCTTTAGACCGGTGTGAAGTTAGCGGCCAAAAGTTGGCGGCCGATTGGCTCCAACATTTGGCCGCCAACTTTTGGCCGCTAACTTCACACCGAAATTACCCTACCAAATTAAGAAGTTGTGTAGAAAACTGTTTCAACATAACAACAAATAGTACATTTTGCGACTGCAGTAAAAAATCTGAATCTAATTGTAACAAGCTATCTAACTTGGGTTCCATCAAAATTTCAGTAATTAGTTCAACAGATGTGTGTGTTCATTAACAGCGACCTAACTATTTTAGAGAAATACTGAAATAAATGAAAACAGGAATACATGACACTCTGGAATAGCACTAGAGCTTTCTGTAAAGGCAACCAGAACTCACTTACCTACATTACTTTTGACACTGTGCCTGTTTAAAAGTTAGAGGCCGATTGAATGAAATAACCAAATTCTCAATAAATCAAAAAAATAAAAAGATAGTTTTGTTGAGTGATATAAATTAAAAACACTGATGAATGAGCTTTTGATAAAAGCTTTAACGTCAAAATTTTAGTTATTATTTCAACAGATGTGTGTTTAAATTCATATTTATACCTAGTTTTAGTGAGTGTTATTAATTGAAAGCAGTGATAAACGAGCTTTTGAAAAAAGCTTTAACAATAATATTTTAGTAATTAGTTCAAAAGACGTGTGTGTTTGTTTTACAGCGGCCTAATAATTTTGAGAAAAAACCGATATTGATGAAAATCTGGAATCTTTAACACTCTGTACTGGCATAAAATCAGTGCAGTAGCACGAGAGCTTTCTGTAAAGGCATTCATAACTCACTTACCAACATTACTTTTGACACTGTGCCAGTTTTAACGTTAGCGGACGATTTAATGAAATTACAAAATTCTCAACAAATAAAAAAAATAAAACGATAGTTTTATTGAGTGATATTAATTAAAAACAATGATGAACGAGCTTTTGATAAAAGCTTTAACAATAATATTTTAGTAATTAGTTCAAAAGATGTGTGTGTTTGTTTTACAGCGGCCTAATTATTTTAGAGGAAAACTAAAATAATTGAAAATCTGGAATCTTTAACACTCTGTACTGGCATAAAATCAATGCTATAGCACTAGAGCTTTCTGTAAAAGCATTCAGAACTCACTTACCTACATTACTTTTGACACTGTGCCTGTTTAAAAGTTAGCGGCCGATTGAATGAAATAACCAAATTCTCAATAAATCAAAAAAATAAAAAGATAGTTTTATTGAGTGATATTAATTAAAAACAATGATAAACGAGCTTTTGATAAAAGCTTTAACATAAATATTTTAGTAATCTGTTTAAAAGATATGTGTGTTTGTTTTACAGCGGCCTAATAATTTCGAGACAAAACCGAAATAAATTAAAAACTGGAATACATAACACTCTGGAATGGCTTAAAATCAATGCAGTAACACGAGAGCTTTCTGTAAAAGCATTCAGAACTCACTTACGAACATTACTTTTGACACTGTGCCTGTTTAAAAGTTAGCAGCCGATTGAATGAAATTATGAAATTCTCAATGAATAAAAAAATTGAAAAGATAGTTATAATTTGAGTGATATTAATTTAAAACAATGATAAACGAGCTTTTGATAAAAGCGTTTATATAAGTATTTTAGTAATTAGTTCAAAAGATGTGTGTGATTTTGTTTTATAGCGGCCTAATAATTTTGAAAAAAAACCGATATTGATGAAAATCTGGAATACTTTGTCACGTCCTACCGGGTGGCAAGTAAAAACTCAGGAGAAGTTTAAATAGTTTATTATAAAAGAACGCCGGTAGTGTGAACAGAACAGGGTAGGTAGGTTCGTAGGGTGTGGTCTGGTTCTGCGAAGCGAGCTAGCACTTCCCTCGCAGTAGGTGACGCGGAGCGGCGGTGAAGAAACCGACGGCAGCCCGACGGTGTGCGATGACAGGATCCTGGCGTCGGGGCAGCACCCGGTGTGTAGCACCGGAACCCACTCGACGATCCTGGTCACCGTGGTTAGAGACCGCTCCGGCCAAGAAGAGAAGTGGACAGGGTTTAGAGCCCGATCCCAAGACGCAAGAAGTGTTGTCCCAGCGGTAGTGCTCCTAGCGGTGCGGTGAAATGCTCCTAGCGGTGGAATGCTCCAAGCCGTGGAATGCTCTAAGCCGTGGAATGCTCCTAGCGGTGGAATGCTCCAAGCCGTGGAATGCTCCAAGCCGTGGAATACTCCCAGCGGTGGAATACTCCCAGCGGTGGACCCTGGAAAACCCAAGCATTGGCTGTGTGAGCCTGGTGTCCAGCATTGGGATAGTCCATGCCAGCCGCCGTTGAGGGGTGAAGGCCCGAGGGAATAGCGCAAGGTTAATTATTGGCGGTGGCAAGAACTACCGGAACAGAGTTACAATTTAAACAAGAAGAAGCTAAATCAAAAGAACAATTAATAGTAACTAACGACCGTTATGAAGTAACGGTCGGTTATTCGAAATAAAAAGGTTAAAAGAACAATTTGGAATAATCTAGAAGAACACGATAAGTATAAAACACAAACACAGTACACAGCAAAATAGAGATAGGATAGACGATACCTTAAATTTCAATTCGCGTATAGCACAAAATGACGTTTTTGAGTTTTTGATGCCACTTTGTTCAGTTTTTTTTTCTCTATCGATCTGTATTATTAGAATTGTAATATCTTCACAAAAATGTTCTTTACGCGCACACTTTTTTTTGGGTACAATCTACTTTTGCCAAAAAACCAGGGCTTTAAAGAACATAATTCTCTTGTGACAAATTTTCAATGGATGTAAACAACAACTTACAAAACCAACATTCAAAGTAAGTTGGTTATTAATTACAAATGGCTTTACACCCAAATTTAAAAAGACAGAAATATATTTTGCGCTTTACGCGGTAATCATGTTTTAATACTTCTTAATTTACGTGCTTTACGCTGACAAAGTTGACTAGTGGATCGTTGTTATTGTTTGAGACGGAGCATGCGGACGATGGCTATCACTTGCTTACGCATCGGTCATATCAGTGAATAAGTGAGAAACAATTATTTGTAGGTATTATGCGCGAGCCGCGTGCTTCTTGTTTACATTAAGTTGCCGGTACCGGCTTTAAACTGGAGCGAGCATTGTTAGTGAATAGTTGTGGTCGAAAAATATTGATTTGTAATGTGAGTGAGTGTGTCCGTACCTACCTAATGTCTTGCAAATCTTAGTGAAGTGTTCATGGTATAATGAATAGAAGTGATTTAGAAAAAAAATGTGCCAATAAAATCGTAGATTCGCTGGTGGCTCGAAAAAGATAACTTGAGGCAATTCTAAACCACCGCAGATCAACGCGGTAAGTAACTATAAAATAAGAACTATATATCAGACAATCAATAATTATTTGATTAATGTTTTCCACTAGATTCAGTTGGTAAATTATGCCTACTAAGTACTAATATACTTAAAATGAAAGATTAATTATGTCGTATGTGACCCTTATTAGTAGGTATTAACTTTATATTGTGCTATGCACCTAAGACAACGTTATGCAATGCGTTATACACCCTAATTTAGTATGATTTTACAAAGTCACACCACCAACAAATGACTCAGAAACTAATCATCAGTTACCAGCTGACAGTGCGCTATCATACATTTGTTATAGTTTAGGATTATTGTTAAACAAATGGCAAATTATATTGTTTAAATAAGTTTGTACAAATTATTTCAAGTTTAGTGCTATACCCCCTTATTATTATGAACTTCGTATCAAAATCGTGCTTTACACTTAAGCCAACGTTATGCAATGCGTTATACACCATATATACACACAGGACTACGCCTCCGCCTCCAAATAACGCGGAAATAAATTATTTACCAGCTGACAGTGAAATAAACAGGTACAGCGTTTTAACGTTTTTTTATTTTTAATCAAACGTTAAAATAAATATAATGGATTAACTGTTAAAGCTCTCGATTAAAAGACGGACTGGTTCGATCCGACCTTACATGGTGTTTAATCATGTCTCACGTTAGTTTAGGATTATTGTTAAACAAATGGCTTGTTATTATCATTATTTATTGTAAAATAAATGTAACTGTTTCTGTTTATCTGTTTGTTGTTGCTTAATCTTAGTGCCATTCTCTACAGCTAAAATAAATAAAAGTTTTAAGTACTATGAGACCTTTTATTGTATTTTTTTTGTTGTTTTAAAAATCGAAAACATTTCATGACTACTTTTTTAAATTATCAATTTATTGGTAGTGGAAATACATATAAATCAAAGAGACTATTTACCACTATCAGTAATTTTTCATACAATATTCTCATTTTTATATGTAATTTACGACAAAAATAGACATATGATAAAAAACAGAGCTTTACGTCCAATTTTCTAGTTTTGTACCAAAATATGCAAGGACGTATAAAGCGTTTTTGCTGTGGTCAAGGGCGTATACGACATGCTATCTCGGAAACTAGGAGGTTTTGCCAAACTAAGACAATTAAAATAAAAAAATCTCGTGGTTTTAAGAAAATTCGCTTCAGAAAGGTAAAAGATATTTGCTAAAACAAAAAAGTTATAAAATTTATATATTTGTAAAAATAGTTTTTTGGCTCTCTTGAAAAGTGGCCATTTGTGCTTTACGTGAATTGAAATTTAAGGTATCGAGATAATTAGTTCGTTGCACAGAACTTACCCGATTTGGGGAAATGCACCGAATATAATAAAACTTAGGTATTTAGTACCTATTAAAAACAACACGTCAAGTTGTTTCAAAGTAGTAGGTGAGGCGGCAAAGAGGCCGAATGAAGGGTGCGTGGCCTATATATAAGCTTTCACCCCTTTCTGTTAATTTCGAATATGAGTAGGGCGAACAAAGAAATGCTATATAGCAACTCGCGTCACGAGTGGAAAATAACTGGAGTCGTGTACGTGAGACACCAACATACCCTCAATTATTTCCTCATGCGCTGAATGAAAAAAATAAAATACGATATTTATTTACAATTACAATGAATTAATTATTAGAAGATTATTTAGATTAAAGTAGACTGTTAATTATTAAAACATTTAAATATTAGCATAGTATAAATAGAGAAGTAGCTCGTCTTCAAACAAAGGTACATCGCGCGGCTTGCACGTGTGCGTTACGCCGACCGTACGGCTGTGGGCGGGGCGAACCTCGCACACGAAACTACAAGCAGAGGTGCGGGACTGGTGATTAGACGGGGTCGCGGCGTCATCATTGCGTTCGGTCACGTTTATGGTTGTAGGTAGTGCGCGTTAAATTAAAACATCGAGCGACAATGTCTTTGTCGAAAAATAGAAAATATTAGATAAGTTAGAATCTTTGCAAATAAGGTTTTTAAAATTACTCGTTAGTAATAAAACTAGAGAAAGCTGGAATAAAGATTATCGGAAATTGTTTAAAATTTGTAAAATTCTTCCAGTTAGTGTAAAACATAAATACCTTTTAGCAATAAATAACCATAATAGTCAAGAGCATAACCTATCTCAGATAAGTCATAATTATGGCACAAGGTCGGTATCTGCGAGTAAATTTGAGGTACCTAGAGTGAATAATTACTTTGGTGACAGAACATTAAGGAAACGTGTGCCATATGTGTTGAATAGTTTGCCCGAGGATATCCGGCTGGAGCCAAATATTCGTAGATTTAAGAGGCTAGTCAAAAAATATTTATTAGAGTCACTTCCATACTAGACATACTATAAGACATACTGTAAGCTATATTTAAGCTATATTTAACATTAGAATAAAAGCAGATTTTGTTTCACGGACACATTCCTGCAGTCAAACTGTTCTAACAGTTTTGCAGGGCGTTTAATATTATTGTATCATGTTGTTTGTTTTTAATAAATAAATAATAATAAAATAAATAAATTGTTCAGTTTACGGGTGTTTAAATAATGGTGTAAGAAATCCGGAGCTATCGTTTTTCCACATACCTTTTGAGTCGGAAAGGTGAGTACCTTCATACCTATTTAGAGTTGGTGTTGAGAAGAATGCTGTTTATTTTTTGATATTTACCTATAGCTTACAGCCCACTTGCAGCTTTTGTTAAATCTATTTTATTGTCAGCGTGACATTTTCTTTCATTTCAAAACGCCTAAACTGTGCCCTAAACCTAGCTTAGGTAGGTACTTACAACTATCTAGATTTAATAAAAGCTGCAAGTGATTAATGTAAATACCTACTCAATTAATAAGGTATTTCGTACCGGCTTGCCTATACCTATAGAATAGATACCTACTTAGGTGAAATAAATACGTATTAAGTAGGTAGGTAATTTAAGTTATTGAGTGTGACGTGTCAGTTAACATGTGACGACGTTGATGGCCTAGGTAGTTGGTAGTGACCTAGTGACTAAGTACTGCTTACGATAGCGGTAAATATTCGTGTGACGAGTGCGAGTAGGTATTTGTTTCTGAGTCTTAGGTGTTTTATATGTAGGTACCTATATAGTAATATTAAGTATGTATTTTTCACTACATAAGTAATTATGTATTGTTGCCTAGTACCCAAAGCCTAAACCACCAATAACAGACAAGTATGTAGTCAAAGGAAGCCGCCTTGCGCGAAAGCGGCATTATCAAGGTCAAAAAGGAATTTACATATTACATCATATACCTATAAACATATTATTTAGGGTCAACAGACAAAAAGTAGGTATGTAAGGAAAATAATTTAAATTTGGTACTGGGGTAGGTACCTAACAATATTTATGCTTACTTACCTACTTTAGGTTTGTGTAATTTATGAAAACTACTATGATTATAAATCATAGATCAAATTAGGTATGGTCAAGTAGGTGACCAAAATTGAAAAACATGTTCGGACAACCCTGACGCCCGAGCGGCAATAGGTATCAGAATCTCCTAAAGGGCCGGAGTCGAGCTACTTGTCTATTTATACTATGATATTAGTGAAGCTAATAAAGAATGACTAGTAACGCCATCTGTCGGCTTACTGCCGCTAACATTTGACAAAAGTCGATTTATGAAAAACGTCTTTAACCTGTCTGTTTGACAGTTATCAGTTATTAGTAAACAACAAATATAAGATCTGAGGTATTATAGTGAATTTAAGTAAAAATGAAGTGATATTAAAGCTAGTTTGTCAATAATATGCACACAGGTAAGGAACGTAACAACTGCATTTTTACAACTTAACACTCTGGAATGGCATAAAATCAATGCACTAGCACCAGAGCTTTCTGTAAAGGCATTCAGAACTCACTTACCAACATTACTTTTGACACTGTGCCTGTTTAAAAGTTAGCGGCCGATTGAATGAAATAACCAAATTCTCAATAAATCAAAAAAATAAAAAGATAGTTTTATTGAGCGATATTAATTAAAAACACTGATAAACGAGCTTTTGATACAAGCTTTAACATCAAAATTTTAGTTATTAGTTCAATACATGTGTGTGTTTGTTTTACAGCGGCCTAATAATTTTAAAGGAAAACTGAAATAAATTAAAAACTGGGATACATGACACTCTGGAATGGCATTAAATCAATGCTTTAGCACTAGAGCTTTCTGTGAAGGCAACCAAAACTCACTTACCTATATTACTTTTGACACTGTGCCTGTTTAAAAGTTAGCAGCCGATTGAATGAAATTACGAAATTCTCAATAAATCAAACAAATAAAAAGATAGTTTTATTGAGTGATATTTATTTAAAACAATGATGAATGAGCTTATGATAAAAGCTTTAACATAAATATATTAGTAATAACTTCAAAAGATGTGTGTGTTTGTTTTACAGCGGCCTAATAATTTCGAGACAAAACCGAAATAAATAAAAAACTGGAATACATAACACTCTGGAATGGCATGAAATCAATGCAGTAGCACGAGAGCTTTCTGTAAAGGCATTCAGAACTCACTTACCTACATTACTTTTGACACTGTGCCTGTTTAAAAGTTAACGGCCGATTGAATGAAATTACGAAATTCTCAATAAATCCAAAAAATTAAAATATAGTTATATTGAGTGATATTTATTTAAAACAATGATAAATGAGCTTTTGATATAAGCTTTAACATAAAAATTTTAGTTATTAATTCAAAAGATGTGTGTGTTTGTTTTACAGCGGCCTAATAATTTCGAGACAAAACCGAAATAAATAAAAAACTGGAATACATAACACTCTGGAATGGCATGAAATCAATGCAGTAGCACGAGAGCTTTCTGTAAAGGCATTCAGAACTCACTTACCTACATTACTTTTGACACTGTGCCTGTTTAAAAGTTAACGGCCGATTGAATGAAATTACGAAATTCTCAATAAATCCAAAAAATGAAAATATAGTTATATTGAGTTATATTAATTCAAAATAATGGTAAACGAGCTTTTGATAAAAGCTTTAACATAAATATTTTAGTAATTAGTTCAAAAGATGTGTGTGTTTGTTTTACGGCGGCCTAATAATTTTGAGAAAAAACCGATTTAAGCTAAAAACTGGAATACATAACACTCTGGAATGGCATAAAATCAATGCAGTTGCACGAGAGCTTTCTGTAAAGGCATTCAGAACTCACTTACCAACATTACTTTTGACACTGTGCCTGTTTAAAAGTTAGCTGCCGATTGAATGAAATTACGAAATTCTCAATAAATCAAAAAAATAAAAAGATAGTTTTATTGAGCGATATTAATTAAAAACAATGACAAACGAGCTTTTGATAAAAGCTTTAACATAAATATTTTAGTAATTACTTCAAAAGATGTGTGTGTTTGTTTTACAGCGGCCTAATAATTTCGAGACAAAACCGAAATAAATGAAAAACTGGAATACATAACACTCTGGAATGGCATAAAATCAATGCAGTAACACAAGAGATTTCTGTAAAAGCATTCAGAACTCACTTACCAACATTACTTTTGACACTGTGCCTGTTTAAAAGTCAGCGGCCGATTGAATGAAATTACGAAATTCTGAATAAATCAAAAAAATAAAAAGATAGTTTTATTGAGTGATATTAATTAAAAACAATGATAAACAAGCTTTTAATAAAAGCTTCAACATAAATATTTTACTAATTAGTTCAAAAGATGTATGTGTTTGTTTTACAGCGGCCTAATAATTTTGAGAAAAAACTGATTTAAGCTAGAAACTGGAATACATAACACTCTGGAATGGCATAAAATAAATGCAGTAGCACGAGAGCTTTCTGTAAAAGCATTCAGAACTCACTTATTAACATTAATTTTGAAACTGTGCCTGTTTAGAAGTTAACGGCCGATTAAATGAAATAACGAAATTTTCAATAAAAAAAAAGATATATTTATTGAGTTATATTAATTCAAAACAATGGTAAACGAGCTTTTGATAAAAGTTTTATTATTAATATTTTAGTAATTAGTTCAAAAGATGTGTGCGTTTGTTTTACAGCGGCCTAATAATTTTGAGAAAAAACCGATATTGATGAAAATCTGGAATACTTAACACTCTGGAATGGCATAAAATCAATGCAGTAGCACGAGAGCTTTCTGTAAAAGCATTCAGAACTCACTTACCAACATTACTTTTGACACTGTGCCTGTTTAAAAGTTAGCAGCCGATTGAATGAAATTATGAAATTCTCAATGAATAAAAAAAATTGAAAAGATAGTTATATTGAGTGATATTAATTTAAAACAATGATAAACGAGCTTTTGATAAAACCTTTAACATAAATATTTTAGTAATTAGTTTAAAAGATATGTGTGTTTGTTTTACAGCGGCATAATAATTTCGAGACAATACCGAAATAAATGAAAAACTGGAATTCATAACACTCAGGAATGGCATAAAATCAATGCAGTAGCACGAGAGCTTTCTGTAAAAGCATTCAGAACTCACTTACCAACATTAATTTTGACACTGTGCCTGTTTAAAAGTTAACGGCCGATTGAATGAAATAACGAAATTCTCAATAAATCAAAAAAAATAAAAGATATATTTATTGAGTTATATTAATTCAAAACAATGATAAACGAGCTTTTGATAAAAGCTTAAACATAAATATTTTAGTTATTAGTTCAAAAGATGTGTGTGTTTGTTTTACAGCGGCCTAATCATTTTGAGAAAAACCCGATATTGATTAAAATCTGGAATACTAAACACTCTGGAATGGCATAAAATCAATGCAATAGCACGAGAATAAGAATAAGAATAAGAATAAGAATATAGTTATTTATGTAACTGGTACATAATGAAGCCTCTTAAGGTACGAGAGCCGAGGTTAGAGCGCGAGCTTGCGAGCGCTCTAATTACAGGCACGAGTACCTTAAGAGCTAATTATGAACCGTTGCATACATAACTTTTTCTACAAGCTTAAAATGATAATGATAAAAATAAACAATCGCGAACTTTTCTCGTATACTTTACTCGATTTTTCTGCTAACAAATTACTTGTCATCGAAGACATTTTCACTATTCCGATGCGCGATAATAGTTTGTGAATTTTATTGATAAATGTAAACAAATTTAATGCGAATTTTAATAGATACTAAAAACAGTTCTATCAAATTATCATAAACAAGTTGGAATGCCAAACGAAACGCCATTTTGTTGATATCCATATTGAACGTAACCATGGTAACCAAATAACAAATCGATGGATATTAACCATCTATTTTTAGTAATTGAATAAAAATGTTATTTTAAACACATAATTACTCATAAAATTAATTTTGTTTTTAATATACGTTATTGTTATTGGTTTTAAATGTTTTTAACGGTTTATTATACAAATTATTAGGATGTCAAGTGTTAACTAAACGCCAAGACTGATATCCGGAATGACCGTTACCATGGTAATAACAATGCTATAATAAATTATAGAACTGTTATTGCCATGGCAACGCTCATTATAGAATTGTTTTTACGCTTCGGTTACGCTATAGGTGGTATTCTGACACCATTAACGATATCAATATTAGCGGTTTATAGTACGCGAGTAGAAAAAATTTATTGTATAACCATGTAACATCAAGATGGATAAATTAGGTACATAATAGTTCCAACGGTGACCCGCTCAGGGTGTACAATATGAACTTAAAAATAAAATTAACTTAGGTACTATGTTTGCTTGTCTTTAAATTCAAAAAAATCCTTAAGTTTATAAAACACATTATTGATAAGCCAGGACTTTAAGTGGCGCTTGAATTTAAGACCATCTAATAATTTTATACTATCGGGAAGAGAGCTTTCTGTAAAGGCATTCAGAACTCACTTACCTACATTGCTTTTGACACTGTGCCAGTTTAAAAGTTAGCGGCCGATTTAATGAAATAACAAAATTCTCAATAAATCAAAAAAATAAAAAGATAGTTTTATTGAGCGATATTAATTAAAAACACTGATAAACGAGCTTTTGATAAAAGCTTTAACATCAAAATTTTAGTAATTAGTTCAATATATGTATGTTTGTTTTACAGCGGCTTAATAATTTTAGAGGAAAACTGAAATAAATTAAAAACTGGAATAAATGACACTCTGGAATGGCATTAAATCAATGCTTTAGCACTAGAGCTTTCTGTGAAGGCAACCAAAACTCACTTACCTATATTACTTTTGACACTGTGCCTGTTTAAAAGTTAGCGGCCGAATGAATGAAATTACGAAATTCTCAATAAATCAAACAAATAAAAATATAGTTTTATTGAGTGATATTTATTTAAAACAATGATAAATGAGCTTTTGATAAAAGCTTTAACATAAATATTTTAGTAATTAGTTCAAAAGATGTGTGTGTTTGTTTTACAGCGGCCTGCTTATTTTGAGACATAATCGAAATAAATGAAAAACTGGAATACTTAACACCCTGGAATGGCGTACAGTCAATGCAATATTACGAGAGCTTTCTGTAAAGGCATTCAGAACTCACTTACCAATATTACTTTTGACACTGTGCCTGTTTTAAAAGTTAGCGGCCGATTGAATGAAATTATGAAATTCTCAATAAATAAAAAAAATAAAGATATATTTATTGAGTTATATTAATTCAAAACAATGGTAAACGAGCTTTTGATAAAAGCTTAAACATAAATATTTTAGTAATTAGTTCAAAAGATGTGTGTGTTTGTTTTACAGCGGCCTAATAATTTTGAGAAAAAACCGATTTAAGCTAAAAACTGGAATACTTAACACTCTGGAATGGCATAAAATCAATGCAGTTGCACGAGAGCTTTCTGTAAAGGCATTCAGAACTCACTTAGCAACATTACTTTTGACACTGTGCCTGTTTAAAAGTTAGCGGCCGATTGAATGAAATTACGAAATTCTCAATAAATCAAACAAATAAAAAGATATATTTATTGAGTTATATTAATTCAAAACAATAGTAAACGAGCTTTTGATAAAAGCTTAAACATAATTATTTTAGTTATTAGTTCAAAAGATGTGTGTGTTTGTTTTACAGCGGCCTAATAATTTCGAGACAAAACCGAAATAAATGAAAAACTGGAATACATAACACTCTGGAATGGCATAAAATCAATGCAGTAGCACGAGAGCTTTCTGTAAAAGCATTCAGAACTCACTTACCAACATTACTTTTGACACTGTGCCTGTTTAAAAGTTAGCAGCCGATTGAATGAAATTATGAAATTCTCAATGAATAAAAAAAATGAAAAGATAGTTATAATTTGAGTGATATTAACCTTTAACATAAATACTTTAGTAATTAGTTCAAAAGATGTGTGTGTTTGTTTTACAGCGGCCTAATAATTTCGAGACAAAACCGAAATAAATGAAAAACTGGAATACATAACACTCTGGAATGGCATAAAATCAATGCAGTAGCACGAGAGCTTTCTGTAAAAGCATTCAGAACTCACTTACCGACATTACTTTTGACACTGTGCCTGTTTAAAAGTTAGCAGCCGATTGAATGAAATTATGAAATTGGCCTAATAATTTCGAGACAAAACCGAAATAAATGAAAAACTGGAATACACTCTGGAATGGCATAAAATCAATGCAGTAGCACAAGAGCTTTCTGTAAAAGCATTCAGAACTCACATAGCAACATTACTTTTGACACTGTGCCTGTTCAAAAGTTAGCAGCCGATTGAATGAAATTATAAAATTCTCAATATATAAAAAAATTTAAAAGATAGTTGTATTGAGTGATATTAATTTAAAACAATGATAAACGAGCTTTTGATAAAAGCTTTAACATAAATATTTTAGTAATTAGTTCAAAAGATGTGTGTGTTTGTTTTACAGCGGCCTAATAATTTTGAGAAAAAACCGATATTGATGAAAATCTGGAATACTTAACACTCTGGAATGGCATAAAATCAATGCAGTAGCACGAGAGCTTTCTGTAAAGGCATTCAGAACTCACTTACCTACATTACTTTTGACACTGTGCCAGTTTAAACGTTAGCGGCCGATTTAATGAAATAACAAAATTCTCAATAAATCAAAAAAATAAAAAGATAGTTTTATTGAGTGATATTGATTTAAAACTATGATAAACGAGCTTTTGATAAAAGCTTTAACAAAAATATTTCTGTAATTAGTTCAAAAGATGTGTGTTTGTTTTACAGCGGCCTAATTATTTTGAGACATAACCGAAATAAATGAAAAACTGGAATTCATAACTTTCTGAAATGGCATAAAATCAATGCTTTAGCACTAGCGCTATGAACTAACAAAACTATGAATTAACAAAATATTGAAAAAAAAATTTTCATCAACGAACTTAACAAATCTTTTAATAAGTTTTGGATGGGATACAATACACCTACAAAACTGCTCTCCTTAATATACCTCAATATACCACAAGACTTTATTCCCTTAGTCGTCTCTTATGACTTCCACAGTAAGACATGAAGTGACACTATTCTAAGCCGGCAACCACACCCTTTTATAAGTATCTAATTAAAAGTGTTATTGTTATTTAAAAAATAATTTTAATAATTATAAATGCAATAGTTTGGATGTTTGTTACACAATCACGCTAGAATGATTCTTTTAATGTTTTATTTTAAAATCACAATAAAGTTGATATAGCGCAATTCGGGCTGCAAGATAGGTAGTTATTAATTTTAATATAATTAATTCATTGTAACATACTTTTAAAATCTAAGCCTATGACTTGAAATGGTTTTAACATTTTTATAGATTGTTAGAAACGAACTGACGTCTACATATTTTATGGACTGCCTATAAGGCATTTGTCAATGCAAATTTATGTTATAAGTAATTTAGAAAATGTTGTAAGTATAGTTGGTTCCAGTTTAAATGACGAAAATGCACTTAAAACCAACCATTACCAAAATCTATTGTTCAATTGTTATCTTCAAGTAGGGTTGTAAAACAATTAAGCAGGTGTGTCGGTACGGCCAAAGTATACTGTGAACAAACAATCTTGATAGTTTTTTATTGCATGTTAGCCATAAGAATAAGGGATATGTATCAGTGTTGTGTTGATTTATTATGTATAATTAATGACAATTTAAAATTATATTGAATGTTACATAATATAGGAATATTTATTAAGTATATTTTTGCATTACAATATAGACGGCTTAAAAAAATCTTTTATTTCAATGATCAAGAAGGGTTGAGCTACTCAAAGGCACGTGCCACACTTCGGTCGTCCCTTTGTTATCTTTTTCTTTCATATTTAGCAACAAAAGAAGCTGTAAAATCCCGCGTTAAGTGCATTTTCGTCATTTAAACTGGAACCAACTATACTTATTGCATTTTTTTAACAATAAGTAAATATAAACAATAACTTCACATAAATATTCATCTAGTAATCTTACAGTACATTAATATAGTATGAATCTTCCCAGGTGAATTTTTCGCTTCGAGCCCTAATCTTTCAAACAATGGCCATTGTCTCTATTATCGCAAAGCCGCTAGCTACCGAGTTAGCACGTGCCACTACAACATTCATATTGAAAAACAAACGGTATCGTCATAGTATTAAGGTTCAAATTTAATGTCACCGATATTCTGGATATTACGTTTTGGTAGTGTAGGACGATGGACCGCCCCGAGGCAATACGGCGCTCATATTATTTTGATACTTGGTGTTAAAAATGAGACGTGTCACCACGTAAATAATTATATTTACGTGGTGACACGAAATAATTATATTTATCAGGCTTTAGTCGGTTACTAATATCGTCATCGTGTGCATCGTGTTATTTTTATAAGTACTCTGCACCGCTCTTCTCATAAACCTATTGTATTTATGCAAAACAATAGTGGTCAGGTCGCAAATCCTTATCAGTGTTTTTATTGTCACCATGCGTCGGCACCACGTCAGGGGTGCTAATTTCACAGTATCGTTATTTTAAAGATAAGAAGAAATGACAATGCTTGCAGCTGCATCTTTTTAAATTATTACATTTACTAATAAAATAATATAATAAATCACCACGTTTTAGTTTTAACACCAAGTATCAAAATAATATGAGCGCCGTATTGCCTCGGGGCGGTCCATCGTCCTACACTACCAAAACGTAATATCCAGAATATCAGTGACATTAAATTTGAACCTTAATACTATGACGATACCGTTTGTTTTTCAATATGAATGTTGTAGTGGCACGTGCTAACTCGGTAGCTAGCGGCTTTGCGATAATAGAGACAATGGCCATTGTTTGAAAGATTAGGGCTCGAAGCGAAAAATTCACCTGGGAAGATTCATACTATACCTAACTTTATTTTTATTTCTAAATGATTTTTTTCGAGTATTCCGCCGACAAAGACTTGCAAATAATAAAGGGATTAGGCTCGCCGCCGCCGCCTAGTTGAATCTTATCGGCAGCGTTCCTCAAGAACAATCGACTCCGCGATAAACAATGACCTGTCCAAAGCCGCTATAGTTAAACATTGCTCCTATAGTTCGTTCCAGTTTAAATGACGAAAATGAACTTAACGCGGGATTTAACAACTTCTTTTGTTGCTAAATATGAAAAGAAAAGATAACAAAGGGACGACCGAAGTGTGGCACGTGCCTTGGAGTAGCTCAACCCTTCTTGGTCATTGAAATAAAAGATTTTTTTTAACCGTCTCTATTGTAATGCAAAAATATACTTAATAAATATTCCTATATTATGTAACATTCAATATAATTTTAAATTGTCATTATTGATACATAATAAATCAACACAACACTAATACATATCTCTTATTCTTATGGCTATAGTTCGTTCCAGTTTAAATGACGAAAATGAACTTAACGCGGGATTTAACAACTTCTTTTGTTGCTAAATATGAAAAGAAAAGATAACAAAGGGACGACCGAAGTGTGGCACGTGCCTTGGAGTAGCTCAACCCTTCTTGGTCATTGAAATAAAAGATTTTTTTTAACCGTCTCTATTGTAATGCAAAAATATACTTAATAAATATTCCTATATTATGTAACATTCAATATAATTTTAAATTGTCATTATTGATACATAATAAATCAACACAACACTAATACATATCTCTTATTCTTATGGCTACCATGCAATAAAAAACTATCAAGATTGTTTGTTCATAGTATACTTTGGCCGTACCGACACACCTGCGTAATTGTTTTACAACCCTACTTGAAGATAACAATTGAACAATACATTTTGGTAATGGTTGGTTTAAAGTGTATTTTCGTCATTTAAACTGGAACCAACTATACCATGCAATAAAAAACTATCAAGATTGTTTGTTCATAGTATACTTTGGCCGTACCGACACACCTGCGTAATTGTTTTACAACCCTACTTGAAGATAACAATTGAACAATACATTTTGGTAATGGTTGGTTTAAAGTGTATTTTCGTCATTTAAACTGGAACCAACTATACCAACGATCTATCATTTCAACTATTTGTTTGTACTACGTTCTAATCAACTTATACAAAAATAAAGGATTATTTAAATGGATTGTACCTATAGGTATACTAATGTTATAAATGCGAATGTATGGATGTTTGTTACCCGATCACGTCAAAACGCCACGGATCTAAATCAAATTTGATTCACAAAGATAGAAAAGCACATGAGTTACTTTTTATCCCGGAAAATTGGAGAGTTCCTGAGATAATTGCGATGAACGACTTCTACGTGGATGGAGTCGCGTGCAATAGTATTTTTCACAATCGTGTTATAATAGAGAGCTTTTTAGTCGAGTACCGTGTTTAGGCCACGAAGCTTGCTGAGTGGCCTAAGTAAGGTACGAGATTAAAAAAGCTTAATTATGACACTATTGTGAACAATACTTTTTATACGAGTTCATTAAAATTAATAATTTAAGTCTAAATACGAGTAAGTATATAAGAAAACGAAATATCGTAAGTACTATAACACCACCGGCGTCCGTAATTTTGCAGTACTGTGCTGTGATTGGCTACAATCACAAAGAGTAGTTTTTTTTTTATGCCCTGGATACAGGAGCATGTTTAAGTAGATGTTGACAGATGACGCGACGTTGCTACGTTCCGAAACGCCATAGATTAACCATTTTGTATCGGATCGAGTCTCCTTAAACAAGGACACATGCTATTGAAATACGAAGTTCTATTTTCAAAATTTTTTCGATCGTCTGGAGCGTATCGAAATGGTTATTTCGGTTGTTTCGGAAGTAACATAGACTATGCAACGATGAAAAGAGTAACGTTGCAGTATTCTCTGTGAAATCTTAATACACAGATTATAATCGACGAGTACAAAAAAGATATTATATTATTGAAATATCATGGATAACATTTTAATTAAAAAGCTGTTTTTGCTCTTATGCATTATTATAATTAGATTTTTTTTAGCATTAGAAATTCGGTAACCAAAGAAGCAGGTGACGTTAACCTTTTTCTAAATCTTTAATAACAATAACAACAAACTTCAACGGAATTAAACTCAACAACTCAAACAATAAATGATTCTGGGAGAACTAGTAGGTACCTAGAAAGTATCGCACTCGCAAGACATACGTTTAAAAACAAAGATGAACAAACAAGATAATGGCGGACACCGCGGACATAATTATGCGACCAATTGAAATTTCAAAATTCCCAATCCGTATATATACGGGGGGGAGGGCTTTTTCAATATAACTTTTTTTGTTCATAATCATTTTATCTTCATAAAATTGTTATTCATCATTTTTATTATCGCTGGAACCAAAAACCGTAAACGTGTAGATAAGGCTAGGCTAGTCAGGTTTGATTTATAAAAATCCCGAAAAAGTAACAGTTACTGAAAAAATACGTTATGAATTCCGATGATTATATAATAAATTATAACATTTTATGATTAAAAATAATTGTGAGATACATTGACATATGGACCTTGTAACGGGACACGAGTCTCTTTATAGCCTGACCAGAAAAATAAATACCTCGCCATATACCTAGCGGAAATTATATTACTGACATTTATATTGCAATTCCCGAAACACAGATAAAAAAGTATTAGTAGCGACCCCAAGAGAGGTTTTTTTATAAAACGGTCCGTTTGTTTGTTCTTTGGGTTTTTTATCAAGCAATATTTTTGTGATAAATTAAAGTTATCACAAAATGTTAACACATTATTATTGAAAAATCTTTGTACGTAAAAGCAAACTACACATTTTGCAATTTTCTATTGTAATGCAAAATGGTCCAACATGACACATGTGTTTTAATAATTTTCCACTTATTCCGTCATACTATCGTAAACATTCCCAATAAAAAACCTTACATTTACTTCTTGAAAAATCTTTCTAATGCTAAAAAAAAACAATACAGTAAGCATTGTCTTTTTGATTTTTCTTGTCAATTTAGATTTCATTTCCTTTAGTGTCGTTTAGATTTGTGTTGGTAAGAACAGCCAGTTGTAGCAAGTTATTTTATCGCTAAACAGACTGAAGCTGTCGAGCTCAAAAATTGTATTATAAGTTGTAACATTACCTTGTACAAAATAAAACAAAGCATTCAATCAGTAGGCACAAAGTATGTTTACCTGCGCACCTGGGTAATGACGTGGACCGTAGTTAAAAAAAACATGGCCAGGTAAAAAAATACCATGCTTGTCCGTTGACGACAATGCAATGCTTTAAATACTTTAAAGTAATATCGAAAAAAAAACATAACTTTGACTAGTTTATTGTAAATTAGAAATGAAGTTATAGGTATTTATTTTACCTTTCATAAAAATACTTTAAAGCTCTTGAGTGTTATTCTCTTAAAAACGGCGTTCGGTCGGTCGAACGAGTGAGCGAGTGAACGCGGCGCACGCACCGGCGAGTTTATGTAGTCCCGTCAGAACGTACGAAACACATTTTAGGGGGTGAATTCTCAATTAAGCAGCCTTTTTAAGTTCGAACGTTTGGCAGAAGCCCTGCTGCCTTCCAAATACAAATACAGTGCTGTTAACATTCAAGAAAAAAAAATATTTATAATACTATACCAAAATTGTACAAATTGATATCGACAGAGTATTAAATTATTAGTGTAATGCCGACAAACTACATCAAAACTATCAAGATTGTTTGTTCACAGTATACTTTGGCCCTACTGACACACCTGCGTAATTATTTTACAACCCTACTTTAAGATAATATAATAATTGAACAATAGATGTTGGTAATGGTTGGTTTTAATTGCTTTTCGTCATTTTAACTAGAACATACAATACATACCTAAATATTGATTCTCTGGCTCTGGTATAATAAATTAACCATAAGCAAGCGAAAGTAAATTAATTTATTGTATAGGTAGGCTGTTTTAAACCTAATTACGAGTGTTAAAACTAAAGGTTAGAAAATCCATAATCTATTTCCGCCAGCAAACACTTGCAAATAACACAGGGATGGAGGTATGAAAAACGGGTGCAATGTAGCAAACATATTGGATTTTTTATATTTATTTATAGCCACTGGTGTTTGTGTCGTTACCCCTTTTTTGTTTTATATATTTAAGTTTTTAAGTCTGACGCAGACAAGCGTCGGGGCTTGTTGCAGCACAATACTTAGTAGGAGCCCTTTGAACACCATACTTAATGTGTGTTGTTTTAAATCTGTTATAGCGTTAAAAAAATAATTTCCATTCAATTCTGTTCAAAAACTATCTTCACCGGCCGGTGTCATATAAAATGTGATAAGAGATTAGACAAGGACAAAACGACAGTAGTTATATTTTATCATAGTGCCAGCCCACCACACTCTCGCCGAGACTAGGCGAGGCAGATAAACCGTACTTTTTAAAAATAATGTACCTATGCTCGAGAAAGTTAAACAGTAATCTAACAGCAAATCTGCTTCCCCTAACCTTGACAGTACTGGTGTAAGAGGTGTTGTTTGGAAAGTCCACAAACTAATCCGCCGACAAAGACTAACTAAAGGGATTAGGCTCGCCGCCGCCGCCTAGTTGAATCTTATCGGCAGCGTTCCTCGAGAACGATCGATTCCGCGATAAACAATGACCTGTCCGAAGCCGCTATAGTTAAACATTGCTCCTACCAACGGTCCGTCATTTCAACTATTTGTTTGTACTACGTTCTAATCAACTTATACAAAAATAATGATTTATTTAAATCGATAGTATACCATATTTTTTTTGGCGACGGGTTAGTCTAGTTAATGAGTAATTAAATTAATTAGTTCAAGACACTGTTTATAAAGTTAGCGGTTCTGGTTTCATATCCGGGTATGTTCAAGTATTTATTTGTGTGATGGCGCGAGTATTTGTTTCCCAGTCTTAGATGCTTTTAATTTATAGTAGGTACACTAAGCTAGTGGCGACCCGCCTTCGCTTCGGTTTATGTGAGTTTTCTGTAAAACGCGTAAACAAACTTATTATACCTACATTAAAAACGATGAGTCAAATTTCGGTTTTAAAGCTTTTATCAAAAGATAATTATTTTATTAGTGCTAAAGTCGCCGTCAATAAAACTTATGAACGATGTAAACAAATTAGTACTGTTTGACACATAACCTCAAATATTCACCAAGCGTGTTTTTATTAAAAATAACGTAAATTGAAAAGTTATGATCTAGTGTATGAATCATTGCAAAGACCTCACTTGATCTAGGTAAGTACGTGATTATCAGAGATCGGAATAGGTAGAGCTAATTTGCCTAACTTGATGCATGTTCATTCAATAATGTATTCCCATCTCACTCACGCATGAATGAATATGCGTCAAGTTTAGGCAAATTAGCTCTGCCTATTCCGATCTCTGGTGATTATCGATTAATCATGGTGAAATGGTCCGTTTGGTTTTGTTTACACCTTTTGCAAGTTCTATTGAAGGCAACTTAAGTGATTTAGGGTGCATTGGGGTAATTGCGAAAGTTTGTAAAAACTACCAAACGCCGCGATATTTTCTTACTGGCAACATTACAGTCGCCGTTCGTCGCCGCTAGCGTGTGTGAGCATGCTTGCAACGTGCCGTCTCGACAGTCAAGTTTTTTTCGCGCCTTTATCAGCTCATTTATCAGTGTTTTTAATTAATATCAATCAATAAAACTATCTTTTTATTTATTTATTTATTGAGAATTTTGTTATTTCATTCAATCGGCCGCTAACTTTTAAACAGCCACAGTGTCAAAAGTAATGTTAGTAAGTGAGTTCTGAATGCCTTTACAGAAAGCTCTCGTGCTACTGCATTGATTTTATGCCATTCCAGAGTGTTAAGTATTCCAGTTTTTCATTTATATCAGTTTTTTCTCAAAATAATTAGGCCGCTGTAAAACAAACACACACATCTTTTGAACTAATTACTAAAATATTTATGTTTAAGCTTTTATCAAAAGCTTGTTTATCATTGTTTTTAATTAATAACACTCAATAAAACTATCTTTTTATTTTTTTGATTTATTGAGAATTTTGTTATTTCATTAAATCGGCCGCTAACTTTTAAACAGCCACAGTGTCAAAAGTAATGTTGGTAAGTGAGGTCTGAATGCCTTTACAGAAAGCTCTCGTGCTATTGCATTGATTTTATGCCATTCCAGAGTGTTATGTATTCCAGTTTTTCATTCATATCAGTTTTCCTCTAAAATAATTAGGCTGCTGTTAAACAAACACACACATCTTTTGAACTAATTACTAAAATATTTATGTTAAAGCTTTTATCAAAAGCTCGTTTATCATTGTTTTTAATAAATATCACTCAATATAACTATCTCTTTATTTTTTTGATTTATTGTTAATTTTGTAATTTCATTCAATCGGCCGCTAACTTTTAAACAGGCACAGTGTCAAAAGTAATGTTGGTAAGTGAGTTCTGAATGCCTTTACAGAAAGCTCTCGTGCAACTGCATTGATTTTATGCCATTCCAGAGTGTTATGTATTCCAGTTTTTAGCTTAAATCGGTTTTTTCTCAAAATTATTAGGCCGCTGTAAAACAAACACAAACATGTTTTGAACTAATTACTAACATATTTATGTTTAAGCTTTTATCAAAAGCTCGTTTACCATTGTTTTGAATTAATATAACTCAATAAATATATCTTTTAATTTTTTTGATTTATTGAGAATTTCATAATCAATCAATCAATCAATCAATCATTTATTTTACATAAAACATGGTAGGTATATACATACAGGTCTTAGGTAAATAATTAGGTATCACATGTTTTGCCGCCAGGGCAGCACGTAAAATTTTACAAAAGAATTTAAAATTTGTGTTAAAATCAAGAATGTATGTCATGTCAAACAAAACTTTTCTAATTCAATTTCAAATAAAGATTACAGTTATAAAAATAAAAATAAACGAAGAAAAAAAAAGTATTTAACAGCATGTCAATCTGAGTCTAATTATAAATAGAGGGTAGCTTCGAAGAAATCTCTATGTCCACTACATTTTAATATCTAAAGTTTAACCTACCTACATAGTCTTGTTTTTGTTTCCGTCGTTTAGATACTCATCCACCGAGTAAAAGCATTTTTGTATAAGCCAGATTTTGAGGTCTCGTTTGAATTTATTTAGAGGCAGTTTTTTTGTGTCTCAGGTAACTTATTGTGTACAGTTATGGCCATACAGTATGTGCTCTTACCATATAATCTAGTACGTTTGGCGGGTATTACTAGACGGTTCGGATACCTAGTGCGATGACTACAATTATCTCCACAAGTTTTGAAGTAGTCCGGATGACATTTCACGAACAGTAACAATTCATACAAATACATGGATGGAGCAGTTAGCAATCGCAATTCCTTAAATAACGGACGACATGAACTCATTACATTTACGTTGCATATTGCTCTGATGCACTGCTTTTGCGATATAAGAACTCGTTTCACATATTGCGAATTTCCCCATAGAAGAATACCATATCTGAGCAAATAGGACACGCAGCCGTGGTACGCCTGTAAAGCAACATCTTTATTGCAAGTTCTTGCAAGCCGCCATAACGCGTAAGCAAAAGAATTTATTTTACTGCACACATTGTTTACGTGTCCCTCCCAGGAGCATCTATCATCAATGGTAATACCAAGAAATGTAGTTTCAGTTGATTTTTTAACTTCTACATCTGATAATTTTACTGCTAGTGTTTGTTTTTTCGCATTTTTATTGATAAACTGTACAAATGTTGTTTTACCTATATTGACCCTCAAATTATTTTTACCTAACCATGTAACTATTTTATTAATTGCATCATTTATATCAACATTGTATGTCTTTATGTCTTTACCTGGTATAATAACTGATAGGTCGTCCGCGAACAACGTACAATGAAGAGTAGTCGCATCTGGCAGATCATTGATATATATCAAAAACAATAACGGACCGAGAATGCTACCCTGTGGCTTGACCATTGACTTTAGTAGCAGACCTATGCTTTGTTACTATATTTGTTGAATCAATTTTAGCAATTTCTATGAACTGGGCACGATTTTGCAAATAATCACGAAGCCAATCATTCACCAAGCCCCTTATGCAATATAGTTCACACTTGGCTAGTAGTATATTATGCCTTACGTTATCAAAAGCCTTAGACATGTCAAAAAATACGGCTGAAACCGGAGTTCTTTTGTCCAGAATTTTGGCTATTTTATTCACCAAAGAAAAAGCTGCCAGAGCCGTAGATTTGCCTTTTTGAAAGCCGTGCTGTTCTTGTTTAATCTGGCTAAATTTGTCAAGAAAATTTGAAATTCGGTCATGCATTGCTCTCTCAAAGATTTTCGAAAATAGTGGAATCAGTGAAATTGGCCTAAAGTTCTCAACACGATTTTTCTCACCTTTTTTGTACAGCGGTTTAACTAATGATGTTTTTAATTCTTCCGGGAAAGTACCGGTTGCAAATGAAAGGTTTATGCGATAACTTAGCACACTCGAGATTTGTGATTTACAAATCTTTATGATTTAAGTTTGTATCTCGTCATACCCAGTGGACTTGGTGGGTTTTAGTGAATTGATAATTTTAATGACCTCGTCCCCATCTGTGGGCACTAAAAATAAACTAAAAGCATTTGATTTTATTAATGACGTATTAGGAGTTATATTATTATGGAGATTTGTATTATTGATATTTAAATAGTAATTATTAAATTCATTTGCAATGTCAGTCGGGTTATATAAAATTTGATTACCACTATTTATTTTATTTATGTTTGTATCACTGGGAGTACTTTTATGCGTATTTTTTATCACATCCCAAGTGGCTTTACATTTATTTCTAGCACTGGTTATGTATTTACAATTGGCTAATTTTTGGGCTTGGTTTATACATTTTTCAAGTTGTCTTGAATACTTTTGATATTTAATTTTATTGTCCATAATTATGTTTTGAATTTGAGTAATAAGTAAAACGCAGATGTCTTTTTGTTATCACAGATTTTTTGATGCCCTTCGTAAACCAGTTTGACGATTTTGGCCGAACAACATGTTTAACTCTGTTTAATGGGAAGCAAAGGTAGTAAAATAATCTGAAATTTTCATAAAAAAATTTGAATGCCATTCTCATGTTGCTTTCTTCATACACGTCCGCCCACGATAACGCATTTAGACATGAAAGGAATTTTAAGATATTTTCACTACTGTAAGTCCTTTTGAATTGATACCAAAATAAAGTAGGTTTAGGTTTTGCTATTACACTGAATGTGAGACTTTGGGCAGTTTCATGGTCTGATAAACCTAACCTGTGAACTTGAGCTTGGCAATTTGGAATATTGGATATTATTTGGTCAATACAGGAATATCGACGCGTAGGACAGAAAATATGTAATTGGAAATTTACGGCCGCGGCAATTCTAATTAACTCACTTGAGGTTTTAGTGGGTTTTAACGTATCTATATTCAGATCTCCAGCAATTACAATTTTATACTTAGTTTTACGTTTCAACCTGTCCATAAAACGTTCCAACGTCTTTAAAAAATGAAATGCATTTGATGTTGGTGTTCTATAGATGCAGATAATGATACATTTTAACGACATAATCTCAATACCACAACATTCAAAAACGTAGTCCTGTGAAAAGTCTTTAGTAAGCGATATCTCCCGCGCTTCAATGTGGCTTGAGCAAAAAATACAAACGCCGCCCCTCTTTTGGTGCGATCTTGAAAACGCTGCCACCAAGCGATATCCAGGTATATGCATATTTCCCTCACTCCCCGCCTTTACGAATGTTTCAGTGAAGCACAATGCATCAAAAAAACACGCATTACGTTCTTTAAGTTCACGCAACGTTAATTCAATCAATTCCTTCTTACTAATAATACCTGCAATATTTTGGTGTAGTACCGAAAATATGTTTTTGTACTCGTCGATTATAATCTGTGTATTAAGATTTCACAGAGAATACTGCAACGTCACTCTTTTCATCGTTGCATAGTCTATGTTACTTCCGAAACAACCGAAATAACCATTTCGATACGCTCCAGACGATCGAAAAAAATTTGAAAATAGAACTTCGTATTTCAATAGTATGTGTCCTTGTTTAAGGAGACTCGATCCGATACAAAATGGCTAATCTATGGCGTTTCGGAACGTAGCAACGTCGCGTCATCTGTCAACATCTACTTAAACATGCTCCTGTATCCAGGGCATAAAAAAAAACTACTCTTTGTGATTGTAGCCAATCACAGCACAGTACTGCAAAATTACGGACGCCGGTGGTGTTATAGTACTTACGATATTTCGTTTTCTTATATACTCGTATTTAGACTTAAATTATTAATTTTCATGAACTCGTACAAAAAGTATTGTTCACAATAGTGTCATAATTAAGCTTTTTAATCTCGTACCTTACTTAGGCCACTCAGCAAGCTTCGTGGCCTAAACACGGTACTCGACTAAAAAGCTCTCTATTATAACACGATTGTGAAAAATACTATTTTGTACTCGTCGATTATAATCTGTGTATTAAGATTTCATAGAGAATACTGCAACGTCACTCTTTTCATCGTTGTATAGTCTATGTTACTTCCGAAACAACCGAAATAACTTTTTTGTACTCGTCGATTGAAATCTGTGTATTAAGATTTCATAGAGAATACTGCAACGTCACTCTTTTCATCGTTGTATAGTCTATGTTACTTCCGAAATAACCGAAATAACCATTTCGATACGCTCTAGACAACCGAAAAACATTTGAAAATAGAACTTCGCATTTCAATAATATGTGTCCTTGTTTAAGGAGACTCGATCCGATACAAAATTGCCAATCTATGGCGTTTCGGAACGTAGCAGCGTCGCGTCATCTGTCAAAAATCTACTTAAACTTGCTGCTGTATCCAGGGCATATAAAAAAAAACTACGCTTTGTGATTGGGCAGTATTTAGCCAATCACAGCACATTAGTGCAACATTACGGACGCCGGTGGTGTGATAGTACTTACGATATTTAGTTTTCTTATACATATACTGTTATTAATGACTAAAATTATTAATTTTAATGAACTCGTACAAAAAGTATTATTCACAATAGTGTCATAATCAAGCTTTTTAATCTCGTACCTTACTTAGGCCACTCAGCAAGCTTCGTGACCTAAACACGGTACTCGACTAAAAAACTCTCTATTATAACACGATTGTGAAAAATACTATTTCATTTGCCACGAAAACAACCGAAATTAGGGACATGTATCGGTACCTCAGCCCCGGAAAAATAATCAGTAATACATTTTTGACTGAACTTTTTACAATTTTTAGAAATACGAGGGGCATGTATTGGCACCTCAGCCCTAGATAGATACTCAGTAATACATTTTTGAGTTAACTTTTTGTCACTTTTAGACTTTTCTATGTTTTTGTTCTGAGCGTCATTATTTTCAAAATAGTGTAATATAGTTTCCTTGTTCTTCTGTGTTTTTTTTGCGGCTAAGTTAGGTACATGTGTAACAGTTGTTGTGATTTTTTTATAATTAAGATATTTATTATCATAGTACATAGAATCTATATGGAAATTGATTTTCAAACATAACTTATGCATAAAATTATCATCAAAGCAGTCTAAGTCATACAGTGGTAGAAATATACAATTTTTGAAATTCTTACAATAAATACTTATGGTTTCGTTTAGTTTTTTTTCATTTAGGTGTATATTGTTTTTTACACCTGTCACAATAATAAGTGGTTGAGAGTGTGATTTCAGGAAATAAGTAAGCTCTGTGACGAGTTTTATCGGGTTACAATCACAGTCCCCTACGTTAATAATAATTACGTCTTCCGCGGTGGAGTTCAGCGTGTCATGCGATTTTAGTACGTCTTCACCTCGTGCTCCCGGTTTTATGGCAGAAAAAATCTTGTATCGCCCATACGGGGAATCATCTCTGGAGCGCAGCAAGCTGGAAGCAAGTCCACTGAAAAACCTTCCTCCAAGTACATATATCATTTTATTAGAGCGATCACAGGGTTTTATTTGTGTTTCCTGTTGTAGTAATATTTCAGAACCCGGATTAGTTTCAGTTTTTGACTTATCAAGTTGCAAGTTGTCTTCGTTAGGGGTTTGTATAGATTGATCCATGACTTGTAAGTTCTCCTCTTGACGTTTAGGTGGAAAATCAGATTTATTTAGCTGGCTCTGATTTTTTGATTTTTTTGAAGGGTTTTTTGATGAGTTTTTTGGTTCTGGCACTGTCTTGCATATAATTTTTAACTGTTCTATTTGGCGAGTAAGACCCGAAATTTGTTTCTTCATGTCACCATTTTCCAGAAATAATTTATTGACGTAACTATCAGATACACCAAGTTTGTCTTGCAAATTACTTATTTTAATTTTCATTAAATTTATTTCGTCTGTATAATTTTTATCTAATTCCGGACAGCTTCTATTCAGTGTGTCATTTTGAAAGATTGAACTACTAAAACTATCCTCATCTGACAACGAGTCAAAGGAATTGTATACTGGCACGTTGTATTTTCTTACAGTTACGTTGTCCTGTGAGTTTTGGAGTGCACGCAGTTGCTGAGGTGAAACGATCGCCTGCAATGACTCCTTTACCGTTCTTAATGACGATTTATTTGTATTTTGAATACTAGCTAAAGTAGTAATAGGCGCCCCCTTTTTAGATGTCATCGGAGTACTCGTTTTTTTCGCGGTTGCCGCTTTATTTTGTAGGCATTTAGTACACGACCATATTGCCTTACGCTCTTTGGTCATTAAGTTATATAATTTCTCTTTGTTAGTACAAGATAGGTCGTATGGATCTTTACAAAGTGAGCATATGAGATAGCGCTTACTTAATATTTCCTTATTACAACGGGCACAAGTTAGTTTTGTTTCCATTTTATAAATGTTTCAATGGAGTTTAGTAGATAACTAACCCCTTGTTACCGTCCTAATATCATCCCGCGTGTATTAGTTCAACTACTAACTTTGTTTTGATATTTATGCCCTCTTGTGGCGAGTAGTGGTATAGTTTGTTCCAGTTTAAATGACGAAAATGAACTTAACGCGGGATTTAACAACTTCTTTTGTTGCTAAATATGAAAAGAAAAGATAACAAAGGGACGACCGAAGTGTGGCACGTGCCTTGGAGTAGCTCAACCCTTCTTGGTCATTGAAATAAAAGATTTTTTTTAACCGTCTCTATTGTAATGCAAAAATATACTTAATAAATATTCCTATATTATGTAACATTCAATATAATTTTAAATTGTCATTATTGATACATAATAAATCAACACAACACTAAAACATATCTCTTATTCTTATGGCTACCATGCAATAAAAAACTATCAAGATTGTTTGTTCATAGTATACTTTGGCCGTACCGACACACCTGCGTAATTGTTTTACAACCCTACTTGAAGATAACAATTGAACAATACATTTTGGTAATGGTTGGTTTAAAGTGTATTTTCGTCATTTAAACTGGAACCAACCTTCCACGTTGCGTATGATCGATACAACGGAAAATAGTAGGTAAGTTCTGCTACTCGTTGATAGATGGCGCTAGTGCGCAGCGGAGTTTGCTCTAATAATAATGTGTCAACGAATTTCCGACGGAGCTCGTATCTAACCTGTGGCTATGAACTTGCAACACTGGCGTTATCACTCATGCGCATGCGTCAGCTGTCAAATTGACATCCAATCAGCTGTGTGCCATCAACGAACACCGTTATGATTTTAATAAGTTAACGGGATATTTACTTTATTTACACGTGCAGCAGCGCAATTTGAAAATGAAACGGTTAAAGTTATTCTCACCGTGATGTGATTATGGTATAATTCCGGCTCACTGGGATGTTTATTGTGTATTCACCGAAGGTAGGTAACTCACTCACTGCAAACTCCTACACAACAAGTTCAGAAAGTGTCGTATTCTCTTCAAAGTAGTTTTTAAAAGCGATAGCCTCTAGTTTACGTATTTACTTGGCCAGGGTTGCCAGGAAGTGATAATTTCATTCAATCGGCCGCTAACTTTTAAACAGGCACAGTGTCAAAAGTAATGTTGGTAAGTAAGTTCTGAATGCCTTTACAGAAAGCTCTCGTAATATTGCATTGACTGTACGCCATTCCAGGGTGTTAAGTATTCCAGTTTTTCATTTATTTCGATTTTGTCTCAAAATAATTAGGCCGCTGTAAAACAAACACACACATCTTTTGAACTAATTACTAAAATATTTATGTTAAAGCTTTTATCAAAAGCTCGTTTATCATTGTTTTTAATAAGTATCACTCAATTTAACTATATTTTCATTTTTTGGATTTATTGAGAATTTCGTAATTTCAATCAATCGGCCGTTAACTTTTAAACAGGCACAGTGTCCAAAGTAATGTTGGTAAGTGAGTTCTGAATGCTTTTACAGAAAGCTCTCGTGCTACTGCATTGATTTTATGCCATTCCAGAGTGTTATCTGTTCCAGTTTTTCATTCATTTCGGTTTTTTCTCAAAATTATTAGGCCGCTGTAAAACAAACACACACATCTTTTGAACTAATTACTAAAATATTTATGTTGAAGCTTTTATGAAAAGCTTGTTTTTCATTGTTTTTAATTAATATCACTCAATAAAACTATCTTTTTATTTTTTTGATTTGTTGAGAATTTTGTAATTTCATTCAATCGGCCGCTAACTTTTAAACAGGCACAGTGTCAAAAGTAATGTAGGTAAGTGAGTTCTGACTGCCTTTACAGAAAGCTCTAGTGCTAAAGCATTGATTTTATGCCATTCCAGACTGTCATGTATTCCATTTTTTCAATTATTTCAGTTTTCCTCTAAAATAATTAGGCCGCTGTAAAACAAACACACACATCTTTTGAACTAATTACTAAAATATTTATGTTAAAGCTTTTATCAAAAGCTCGTTTGTCATTGTTTTTAATGAATATCGCTCAATAAAACTATCTTTTTATTTGTTTGATTTATTGAGAATTTCGTAATTTCATTCAATCGGCCGCTAACTTTTAAACAGGCACAGTGTCAAAAGTAATGTAGGTAAGTGAGTTTTGGTTGCCTTCACAGAAAGCTCTAGTGCTAAAGCATTGATTTAATGCCATTCCAGAGTGTCATGTATTCCAGTTTTTAATTTATTTCAGTTTTCCTCTAAAATAATTAGGCTGCTGTTAAACAAACACACACATAATAATAACTAAAATTTTAATGTTAAAGCTTTTATCAAAAGCTCGTTTATCAGTGTTTATAATTAATATCGCTCAATAAAACTATCTTTTCATTTGTTTGATTTATTGAAAATTTTGTAATTTCATTAAATCGGCCGCTAACTTTTAAACAGGCACAGTGTCAAAAGAAATGTTGGTAAGTGAGTTCTGAATGCCTTTACAGAAAGCTCTCGTAATATTGCATTGACTGTACGCCATTCCAGGGTGTTAAGTATTCCAGTTTTTCATTTATTTCGATTTTGTCTCAAAATAATTAGGCCGCTGTAAAACAAACACACACATCTTTTGAACTAATTACTAAAATATTTATGTTAAAGCTTTTATCAAAAGCTCGTTTATCATTGTTTTTAATAAGTATCACTCAATTTAACTATATTTTCATTTTTTGGATTTATTGAGAATTTCGTAATTTCAATCAATCGGCCGTTAACTTTTAAACAGGCACAGTGTCCAAAGTAATGTTGGTAAGTGAGTTCTGAATGCTTTTACAGAAAGCTCTCGTGCTACTGCATTGATTTTATGCCATTCCAGAGTGTTAAGTATTCCAGATTTTCATCAATATCGGTTTTTCCTCAAAATTATTAGGCCGCTGTAAAACAAACACACGCATCTTTTGAACTAATTACTAAAATATTTATGTTAAAGCTTTAATCAAAAGCTCGTTTATCATTGTTTTTAATTAATTTCACTCTATAAAACTATCTTTTATTTTTTTGATTTATTGAGAATTTCGTAATTTCATTCAATCGGACGCTAACTTATAAACGGGCACAGTGTCAAAAGTAATGTAGGTAAGTGAGTTCTGGTTGCCTTTACAGAAAGCTCTAGTGCTATAGCATTGATTTTATGCCATTCCAGAGTGTCATGTATTCCAGTTTTTCAATTATTTCAGTTTTCCTCTAAAATAATTAGGCCGCTGTAAAACAAACACACACGTCTTTTGAACTTATTACTAAAATATTATTGTTACCGCTTTTTTCAAAAGCTCGTTCATCACTGCTTTCAATTAATAACACTCATTAAAACTATCTTTTATTTTTTTGATTTATTGAAAATTTCGTAATTTCATTCAATCGGACGCTAACTTATAAACAGGCACAGTGTCAAAAGAAATGTTGGTAAGTGAGTTCTGAATGCCTTTACAGAAAGCTCTCGTGCTACTGCATTGATTTTATGCTATTCCAGAGTGTTAAGTATTCCAGATTTTCATCAATATCGGTTTTTCCTCAAAATTATTAGGCCGCTGTAAAACAAACACGTACATCTTTTGAACTAATTACAAAAATATTTATATTAAAGCTTTTATCAAAAGCTCGTTTATCACTGCTTTCAATTAATGTCACTCATTAAATCTATCTTTTATTTTTTTGATTTATTGAGAATTTTGTAATTTCATTCAATCGGCCGCTAACTTTTAAACTGGCACAGTGTCAAAAGTGATGTAGGTAAGTGAGTTCTGAATGCCTTTACAGAAAGCTCTAGTGCTATAGCATTGATTTTAAGCCATTCCAGACTGTCATGTATTCCATTTTTTCAATTATTTCAGTTTTCCTCTAAAATAATTAGGCCGCTGTAAAACAAACACACACATCTTTTGAACTAATTACTAAAATATTTATGTTAAAGCTTTTATCAAAAGCTCGTTTGTCATTGTTTTTAATGAATATCGCTCAATAAAACTATCTTTTTATTTGTTTGATTTATTGAGAATTTCGTAATTTCATTCAATCGGCCGCTAACTTTTAAACAGGCACAGTGTCAAAAGTAATGTAGGTAAGTGAGTTTTGGTTGCCTTCACAGAAAGCTCTAGTGCTAAAGCATTGATTTAATGCCATTCCAGAGTGTCATGTATTCCAGTTTTTAATTTATTTCAGTTTTCCTCTAAAATAATTAGGCTGCTGTTAAACAAACACACACATAATAATAACTAAAATTTTAATGTTAAAGCTTTTATCAAAAGCTCGTTTATCAGTGTTTATAATTAATATCGCTCAATAAAACTATCTTTTCATTTGTTTGATTTATTGAAAATTTTGTAATTTCATTAAATCGGCCGCTAACTTTTAAACAGGCACAGTGTCAAAAGAAATGTTGGTAAGTGAGTTCTGAATGCCTTTACAGAAAGCTCTCGTGCTATTGCATTGATTTTATGCCATTCCAGAGTGTTAAGTATTCCAGATTTTCATCAATATCGGTTTTTTCTCAAAATTATTAGGCCGCTGTAAAACAAACGCACACATCTTTTGAACTAATAACTAAAATATTTATATTAAAGCTTTTATCAAAAGCTCGTTTATCACTGCTTTCAATTAATGTCACTCATTAAATCTATCTTTTATTTTTTTGATTTATTGAGAATTTTGTAATTTCATTCAATCGGCCGCTAACTTTTAAACTGGCACAGTGTCAAAAGTGATGTAGGTAAGTGAGTTCTGAATGCCTTTACAGAAAGCTCTAGTGCTATAGCATTGATTTTAAGCCATTCCAGACTGTCATGTATTCCATTTTTTCAATTATTTCAGTTTTCCTCTAAAATAATTAGGCCGCTGTAAAACAAACACACACATCTTTTGAACTAATTACTAAAATATTTATGTTAAAGCTTTTATCAAAAGCTCGTTTGTCATTGTTTTTAATGAATATCGCTCAATAAAACTATCTTTTTATTTGTTTGATTTATTGAGAATTTCGTAATTTCATTCAATCGGCCGCTAACTTTTAAACAGGCACAGTGTCAAAAGTAATGTAGGTAAGTGAGTTTTGGTTGCCTTCACAGAAAGCTCTAGTGCTAAAGCATTGATTTAATGCCATTCCAGAGTGTCATGTATTCCAGTTTTTAATTTATTTCAGTTTTCCTCTAAAATATTTAGGCTGCTGTTAAACAAACACACACATAATAATAACTAAAATTTTAATGTTAAAGCTTTTATCAAAAGCTCGTTTATCAGTGTTTATAATTAATATCGCTCAATAAAACTATCTTTTCATTTGTTTGATTTATTGAAAATTTTGTAATTTCATTAAATCGGCCGCTAACTTTTAAACAGGCACAGTGTCAAAAGAAATGTTGGTAAGTGAGTTCTGAATGCCTTTACAGAAAGCTCTCGTGCTATTGCATTGATTTTATGCCATTCCAGAGTGTTAAGTATTCCAGATTTTCATCAATATCGGTTTTTTCTCAAAATTATTAGACCGCTGTAAAACAAACGCACACATCTTTTGAACTGATAACTAAAATATTTATATTAAAGCTTTTATCAAAAGCTCGTTTGTCATTGTTTTTAATGAATATCGCTTAATAAAACTATCTTTTTATTTGTTTGATTTATTGAGAATTTCGTAATTTCATTCAATCGGCCGCTAACTTTTAAACAGGCACAGTGTCAAAAGAAATGTTGGTAAGTGAGTTCTGAATGCCTTTACAGAAAGCTCTCGTGCTACTGCATTGATTTTATGCCATTCCAGAGTGTTAAGTATTCCAGATTTTCATCAATATCGGTTTTTCCTCAAAATTATTAGGCCGCTGTAAAACAAACACACGCATCTTTTGAACTAATTACTAAAATATTTATGTTAAAGCTTTAATCAAAAGCTCGTTTATCATTGTTTTTAATTAATTTCACTCTATAAAACTATCTTTTATTTTTTGATTTATTGAGAATTTCGTAATTTCATTCAATCGGACGCTAACTTATAAACGGGCACAGTGTCAAAAGTAATGTAGGTAAGTGAGTTCTGGTTGCCTTTACAGAAAGCTCTAGTGCTATAGCATTGATTTTATGCCATTCCAGAGTGTCATGTATTCCAGTTTTTCAATTATTTCAGTTTTCCTCTAAAATAATTAGGCCGCTGAAAAACAAACACACACGTCTTTTGAACTTATTACTAAAATATTATTGTTACCGCTTTCGTCAAAAGCTCGTTCATCACTGCTTTCAATTAATAACACTCATTAAAACTATCTTTTATTTTTTTGATTTATTGAAAATTTCGTAATTTCATTCAATCGGACGCTAACTTTTAAACTGGCACAGTGTCAAAAGTAATGTAGGTAAGTGAGTTCTGAATGCCTTTACAGAAAACTCTCGTGCTACTGCATTTATTTTATGCCATTCCAGAGTGTTAAGTATTCCAGATTTTTATCAATATCGGTTTTTTCTCAAAATTATTAGGCCGCTGTAAAACAAACGCACACATCTTTTGAACTAATAACTAAAATATTTATTTTAAAACTTTTATCAAAAGCTCGTTTATCATTGTTTTTAATTAATATCACTCAATAAAACTATCTTTTTATTTCTTGATTTATTGAGAATTTTGTTATTTCATTAAATCGGCCGCTAACTTTTAAACTGGCACAGTGTCAAAAGTAATGTAGGTAAGTGAGTTCTGAATGCCTTTACAGAAAACTCTCGTGCTACTGCATTTATTTTATGCCATTCCAGAGTGTTAAGTATTCCAGATTTTTATCAATATCGGTTTTTTCTCAAAATTATTAGGCCGCTGTAAAACAAACACACACATCTTTTGAACTAATTACTAATATATTTATGTTAAAACTTTTATCAAAAGCTCGTTTATCATTTTTTTTAATTAATATCACTCAATAAAACTATCTTTTTATTTTTTGATTTATTGAGAATTTGGTTATTTCATTCAATCGGCCGCTAACTTTTAAACAGGCACAGTGTCAAAAGTAATGTAGGTAAGTGAGTTTTGGTTGCCTTCACAGAATGCTCTAGTGCTATAGCATTGATTTTATGCCATTCCAGTGTCATGTATTCCAGTTTTTCAATTATTTCAGTTTTCCTCTAAAATAATTAGGCCGCTGTAAAACAAACACACACGTCTTTTGAACTAATTACTAAAATATTATTGTTAAAGATTTTGTCAAAAGCTCGTTTATCACTGCTTTCAATTAATTACACTCATTAAAACTATCTTTTATTTTTTTTGATTTATTGAGAATTTCGTAATTTCATTCAATCGGACGCTAACTTATAAACGGGCACAGTGTCAAAAGTAATGTAGGTAAGTGAGTTCTGAATACCTTTACAGAAAGCTCTAGTGCTATAGCATTGATTTAATGCCATTTTAGAGTGTCATGTATTCCAGTTTTTCATTTATTTCAGTTTTCCTCTAAAATAATTAGGCCGCTGTAAAACAAACACACACATCTTTTGAACTAATTACTAAAATACTATTGTTAAAGCTTTTATCAAAAGCTCGTTCATCAGTGTTTTTTATAAATAGCACTCAATAAAACTATCTTTTGATTTTTTTGATTTTTTGAGAATTTTGTTATTTCATTCAATCGGCCGCTAACTTTTAAACTGGCACAGTGTCAAAAGTAATGTTTGTAAGTGAGTTCTGAATGCCTTTACAGAAAGCTCTTGTGCTACTGCATTGATTTTATGCCATTCCAGAGTGTTATGTATTCCAATTTTTCATTTATTTTGGTTTTGTCTCGAAATTATTAGGCCGCTGTAAAACAAACACACACATCTTTTGAACTAATTACTAAAATGTTTATGTTAAAGCTTTTATCAAAAGCTTGTTTGTCATTGTTTGTAATGTATATCACTCAATAAAACTATCTTTTTATTTGTTTGATTTATTGAGAATTTCGTAATTTCATTCAATCGGCCGCTAACTTTTAAACAGGCACAGTGTCAAAAGTAATGTAAGTAAGTGAGTTTTGGTTGCCTTCACAGAAAGCTTTAGTGCTAAAGCATTGATTTAATGCCATTCCAGAGTGTCATGTATTCCAGTTTTTAATTTATTTCAGTTTTCCTCTAAAATAATTAGGCTGCTGTTAAACAAACACACATACTGAACTAATAACTAAAATTTTGATGTAGAAGCTTTTATCAAAAGCTTGTTTGTCATTGTTTGTAATTAATATTATTCAATAAAACTATCTTTTTATTTGTTTGATTTATTGAGAATTTCGTAATTTCATTCAATCGGCCGCTAACTTTTAAACAGGCACAGTGTCAAAAGTAATGTAGGTAAGTGAGTTTTGGTTGCCTTCACAGAAAGCTCTAGTGCTAAATCATTGATTTAATGCCATTCCAGAGTCTCATGTATTCCAGTTTTTAATTTATTTCACTTTTCCTCTAAAATAATTAGGCTGCTGTTAAACAAACACACACATATACTGAACTAATAACTTAAATTTTGATGTTGAAGCTTTTATCAAAAGCTTGTTTATCATTTTTTTAAATTAATATCGCTCAATAAAACTATGTTTTTATTTTTTTGATTTATTGAGAACTTTGTTATTTCATTAAATCGGCCGCTAACTTTTAAACTGGCACAGTGTCAAAAGTAATGTAGGTAAGTGAGTTCTGAATGCCTTTACAGAAAGCTCTTGTGCTACTGCATTGATTTTATGCCATTCCAGAGTGTTAAGTATTCCAGATTTTCATCAATATCGGTTTTTTCTCAAAATTATTAGGCCGCTGTAAAACAAACACACATCATTTGAACTAACTACTAAAATATTTATGTTACAGCTTTTATCAAAAGCTCGTTTGTCATTGTTTGTAATTAATATCACTCAATATAACTATCTTTTTATTTGTTTGATTTATTGAGAATTTCGTAATTTCATTCAATCGGCCGCTAACTTTTAAACAGGCACAGTGTCAAAAGTAATGTAGGTAAGTGAGTTTTGGTTGCCTTCACAGAATGCTCTAGTGCTATAGCATTGATTTAATGCCATTCCAGAGTGTCATGTATTCCTGTTTTCATTTATTTCAGTATTTCTCTAAAATAGTTAGGTCGCTGTTAAACAAACACACACATCTGTTGAACTAATTACTGAAATTTTGATGGAACCCAAGTTAGATAGCTTGTTATAATTAGATTCAGATTTTTCACTGCAGTCGCAAAATGTACTATTTGTTGTTATGTTGAAACAGTTTTCTATACAACTTCTTAATTTGGTAGGATAATTTCGGTGTGAAGTTAGCGGCCAAAAGTTGGCGGCCGAATGTTGGAGCCAATCGGCCGCCAACTTTTGGCCGCTAACTTCACACCGGTGAGCTTTAAGGCTCTGGGCCTCTTCTGACTGGTTGTTCTTTTAATGTTTATTTATATCATATCGACGGTGGAAATTTCAAATGTCGTAAGGGACAAACGCCTACCTTTCAGGGGAGCCAAAAATCAATATTCAATTTTTTTAAATTTCATAACTTGGGAACTACTCATCCCATTAAGATGATTTTTACATGTATACTTTTCAAATAACTTTATCTACACTAATCTATTGATTTAATATCAATAAATGCAGTAGTTTAGGAAATAGTGTCCCTTACGCCAAAAAAATAAGAAGAAAATGTGCGTTACACCTCCGAAAAAACATTATTTATCATCCAAAATCTCTTTTGCCCTAGAACTCAATTGTTAACTTATGTCGTAACTGCGTTTACAGTATTGTTAACTGCCACTTTGTGTGTTGTAAAGCCATTAAAGTTTCCAGGTTAGTGAAGTAAGTATGCATTAAAACGTATGAAAATAAAGATTTAAATACTAAATTAATTTATTTCGAAGCTTTTTGGATGCGGAAAAGTATAAAAATATAGATCTTGTACACATTTTTTATTTTTTCAAATAAAAATGTGAAAAAAATAAATAAGGAAATTAATCAATTCAACTTTCTTCCACATCTTACACATACAGCATACACATAAAAACACTACAGTAGCCTTATTTTCGAGATGTTTGATATTTTTTAAAGGAAGTTCCAAATAATGTTTTTATTGACCTTATGATAGAGCGCCACGCATGGTTTTAACTCGAAAGTGAGTTGCTATCCAAGCTTTTCAAAATCAGGATCAAAATAATCAAATGCACCTAGTCTTCTTCAACAAGTCAAGTAAATTATCACAAACAAAAGTTTTACTACTTTGTTTCACTTAAATAATCGGTTAGCCCATTACCAACCAACAGTGTGTTTCAGGGGAGAAGCTCTAAAATATAACCCCCGTCCAAAATATTTAGGCATTACTCTGGATAGGTCATTTACCTACAACGAACATCTCGGCAAGCTCTCCATGAAGGCTTCAATCTACCTCGAAAGCTCTGGTGCAAGTTAAACAGGCTTAGGTCAGGACATCGTCGCTGTAACTTCTTTCGGCACAAATGGGGTTGGCGTGATTCGGACCTATGTGATTGTGGCGAAGAGGCCCAAACCATGGATCATATAATACAGCGATGCCCAATACATTCATACCCGGGACCCATAGAAGACATCTACAACCTCACTCAAGACGCAGCTAGTTGGCTGAGAAAGCTGAATGTTGACTTATAAATCTTATAATAGATTATTATTATTACATGTATTCGCCTATTCCACAGATCGCCATACGATTAAATAAATACTACTTTGTTACATTGTACTATTCATTTTGGTAATAAGTAAAAGTACACATCTAAGTAACATAATTATATTATATGCGTCATACATGTTTCATATTCAAATAAAGTGTTGGCGTCTTTCCTGTGGATATCTTGAAGTAAAGGGCTTTAAATGTCTAATTTTCTTTCTCAACTCTTTTAGACACTTAATACTAACTACTCCGGTACACTAGACTATTATTTATATTACACTTTGCGACTTTTTAAAATCTATATGACCTTTATAAAAACTAAATATTCGTTATTAAAACGCTTTGGCACTGTGCCTTTTTCGCATAAACGTTTCAAATCTTTATATTTTGCTATAGAAAAGGGCAGTCTTGCCTTGTTATGTCTTATATAAAGGTTTCGATTCGATCACTTCCTATTCAACCTGAAGATTGGAATCCTCCGGTTCATGTAGTTTATTATTATTATTACACACACGAAAACACAGGAAAACGAATTTATTATCCTAATGCGTAATCCAGTAAAACATGTAAAAACCAACCAACTAATAAGTTAGTAGGTACATTATTATCACTCCGATTAATCCACGACGATAACAACCTCTCAATTATGGTATACTTTCGCTTAGAATTATGTTGGTTCACATGACGAAAAGTCTAAATAAAAATTCATTAAAACATTAACACATTTATCAGTATAATTAATTCCTGAATAGTAGCAAATAAAATGTTACACTTAAAAATTTGAAACTTACCTTAACATTCTGCTTTGGTAAAGATTAATTGCTTTAAATGTTTTAATTTCTGGATTTAAAAGGATCCAAACGTCGTTTTTGTTGAGACAGAGTTACAACACACGCGATATAACATAAATAAATATAACACTAAACTCTTGATGTGATCTGCGCCCGCGTTGCACTTCCGCTTGTTTTGTTTTCTTTTTGTCACTGGATGCGGTGCGAAGCGACAACAAGTGTGTGTCGTATTTACTCCTCCTGCCTTCACTTTACTCCCGGGTGGCGTACTCGCATTAGCCCGATAATGTTACAAGTGCAACGAGAATATATAACCTGATGTTACAACTCACACAAAAAATGTTTAGTGTATTTGAAGATAAGGTTTTTTAGAAAGAAACTGAATTTTTACGCTGCTGTTTTGCGACTAACAGCTTCAGAGTTTTAAATTATTTTGGTTAATTGCTAAATACAACAAAATTTGCAAAAAAAAACCTGACTCAATGTTCATAGACATATTGTTGTAACTTGGTACTTACAACAATATGAATTCAAAGTTTTATATATATTTTAACAAATTGAATGTTGTAAGGAACTTTCATTTCTTTTAAATGCCTTACAACATAGGAATTTAAACATATTGAGACGTACAGTCTTGCGCTTGACACCACAAGACGTTTAAAAAATATATTTGACCTATACAACAAAGTATTTTATATATTAGGAAGTTACGACAAACTTTAACCGTCTCATAACTCTTTTATTAAGAGTCGTATCGATATTTCAATACAACAGGCGGATAGAAAAAAAAATACTGATTTCAATGGTATATTTAGTGTACTTACGACAAAATGTCCCTTACGACATTTGAAATTTCCACCGTCGAATTATATACATACATGAAAATGAACATACATGGGTAGAAAAATAATAATTTCATGATTGTGTTCAGTAATTAATTAAAAAAATATATATCTTCCGCCCGCGACTTCGTTTGTCCAAATTTCATCCAAATCCGTCAAGCCGATGCAGCGTGAGAGATTAACAAACTACAACACAAACTTTCGCATTTATAATATTATAAGTAGGTATGGATTGATGGTACGAACCTATAACAAATATACTGACGGAGGATGCTAGAAAGAGTGTGACTCGCAACAGACAGTATATTTGTCACTCGTTTTTAATAGAAAAACGAACATTTCCTATCGCTATTAATAAACTATTGTTAATACTTACTCTGGTTTTACCGTAGTAGTTTACATCTGTGGCGACTTAGTTAGTATTTATTGTATTAATTTGTTGTGTCATATTCGTTTTATAATTAGTGTAGTCATTGTCATTATATTATCATATTAGAGACTCCATGTTAATAGTCTGAGTATGGGTTGTTGAAGATGTTTGTTTACATCCCAACCAGAGCCGCTAGGCCGCGCGCAGGCGCAGTGTTAAGCGCAGCTGGTTCCCTTCGGAAAGCTTCGGCCGTTTCCGTGAGCCGAGCGCCACGATCGGGCATCTGCGGAATTCCTACTCAGTCGGCTTTTTATCGCTCTCGAAGCTGGACGTTGCGCTTGCGCCGCCCGAGCTAACGGTACTTAGTTACACGTCGACATTACGGGTGCTAGGTGGTTCGCGATCAGCGCCGCTTTTAATATTAACGCTTCTTGTTGATTGTTTAATTGTGCTAGACTTTGTTTCCTTTCCGTTTCTGAGCTTTTTGTATATAGTGCTGTGACTATCCTTCTCTCCTGTGCTTGTGAGCTTTCTTGCTAATAACTGTTACTTTTCTTCCGTGTGTTTTACTTGACATTATACTTTATATATGTGGTACGCGCTAGTTTTAATTCTCACCGGTTTAGCCGTTACCATACATCTAACTACTTCCATAGATTACTTCTTTTTATGTAGGTATTGTTCAGATTAATAATTAATTTTAAACTTTAAAGACTTTTATTTAAAACGGCATTTTTTTAAGCTTTTAGTATAATATTAAGTAATATTTCAATGTAGATATTTACAAAGCTAAGGCAATGATGGAGTCAGTACACCTACTTACTTAATTAAAGTTGGTCTGAAAAGATTACAAAATAGGTACCTAAGTAAGTACCTAGTATCCTTAACGAACAATATAGGTAATAAAATAAGTATGTATGTCAGTATACTATTTATTGTATAAGAAAGAAACAAAACAGGCAAAAAAGAAACAAAAAACAAAGCTTATCTAAGAGAATTTTTTATTGATTGTCCACACCTCGTTTGGCCAATTCAAGGCGAAATTTTACCAACTCCGCATTCGCTGCAGCCTCTTCGATTTTTTTCTGGAGGAGCTGCATTTCGAGCTGATGGACCTCCTCCAGCCGGCGCTGTCTATTCGCGGAGTCGTCCAACAGGACCTGCCTTTTCAGCCTGACCAGCCCACCAGCCCCACCGGCATTGGTCTCGGCACTGGAAGGCACCGGCGCCGTCGTGGCCCTTTCCAATGTTCCCAGGTCCGGAGTAACCATCGCTGGGCTGGAGAGCTGGTCTTCGACGTCGTGAGTGATCGCCGGTTCCGCCGAACCTTAAATAAGTTTCAAGTAATCAGATTTATTATGTTGTTTATGTATCTACGTCCATCATCGACACATTGAATACCTAGGTTCACACTTTTAGCGCTAAATAAAGACGCGTGAATATTTTAGGTTTGCGTTAGTCGTGTTAATTGGAATAGGTACTGACGTGGTATGTACGGCGCGTCCGAATCCATTGCACCAGGCACCTCGACTAGCAACGACGAGTTAAACTCTGCGAGGTCTGGGTCGACGTCGGCGGCTGCAGCGGGCGGCCCGCCCCCCGTCGCCAGCCGGTGTTGGCGCTCCCGGGTTAAGGCCTCTCGCTGCCTTTGTTTCAGGTTCGTCCACAACCGCCGCAACTGCTTGTGTGTGGCCTTAAATAAATATAAAAATCAAATTAAAACTTGAATACTCTCATAATTAAACGTTTTTAGCAGTAGGTAAATAGGTAGGTTACCTGGGCATGAGCGAGTGGACTCGCATTGTACTCCAATGCAATTTGGTCCCAGGCCGCATTCTTCGCGCGGACGGTTGCCCCGTCGGTGTTTTTGTTCTCCACCACTGTCTGGTGTTTTTTTACTATATCAATTAACAGTTTCTTTTCTATTGGAGTAAAGAAAAATTTACGCGCGTCCATTTTCAACTTTTACTAGGTACTTATCAAAAGCGAGGGAATACAATAATAATGAACTTCCCGCTATTCGTGCGTTTCGTTTTTTTTTTTAACTAGACTGAGTTTTTTTAATGTTTACTATTCAGGTACGTATAATGTAATATTTAAATGAGTATTAAACAACATTAAAGTTACTTGCATTTACGTATACCTAGACGAATTATTTAACGATCTATAGATTAAACCAAATAATATTCTTTTTGACAAAAACCTGCAAAATCAAAACGTTTCATCATTCATCGTAATCTTTGGAGTTACCTTCGAGTTACCCACGAGTTACCTTATTATAATCTGTGGCCAAATCTTGCTTGTGACATTTCGATAGGATCAAAGATGGGATGTGTTTTTCAAGACCATCTCAGATGAGAGTTTCTCAAGATGAGTTTATTAATAAGCGACGATCCTAGCTCCAGGATTACGTATCGAGACGGTCTCAACTGAGAAGCTCTCAGTTCACGGATTGAGACGAGTTTATTAATACGGCCCTTAGTTACATTCTTAATTTCTTAGATTGTTTGTGACTTAGTTAAACTGTGTAAAAAAACCGATCAAAATCAAGTCTGACTCGAATATGCAGGGTTCCGTACCATAACCAACGGCGCTACAGATTTCTCAACTTTTAGAAAAAAAAATCGTGAAAAGACACTGATTATCATTTTCGTTTGTAATTTGCGTCAAAGTAAATAAACACATATTTGTGAAAAATAACACGAATAATCATAACTTACACGTGATAAGTGATAGGTACCGTGCGGCTTTTTATATTTACTATGGTAGTTCTTACACGTTTTTAGGTACTACGCAAGTCGGCATTTTCTTTGGCGTAAAATTAAACGTCACTCATGCTGTGGCTCGACGCGTAATGGCGGTGGTTTGGTGTACCTAGTGCATCTGTGAGACGGTAGATCGTGTATGACGGAACGAAATGGTGTACCTTGCTCACTTCACACCTTTTTAGTGCAACGTTACGTTCGTATTTTTTTAGGTCCGTGTCCATGGATTTAAAAAGTCTCTTCTCATTCCTATAATACCGAATGTCAAAGATTGTTTTTTCACAAGCCGATTAATAGTTTTTAATCTAACATTTGACAGTTTGAAAAAAAAGCAATTCACCTGCAAAATGCATCATTTGGCACGAGGCAACATCAGGACGGGAAGCAAAAAATATTACCGATGCTGTTTTTAAATTCCTGTTGTCCGATAGAGACAACAAGCATTTTATATTTTGGGCGGACAATTGCGATGCACAAAATAAAAATTGGTATTTTTAAACAGCCCTAGTTACTATTGTTAATAGTCTAGATATTGACTCAATTACCCTAAGATACCTAATTGAAGGCCACACACGTATATTAACTGATGGCGTACATGGTAATATTAAGCAAAACATATTTTTTTTTACATATAATTATGATTTCGAAGATTTCAAGCAATGCGTTAATATAAGCGGCCTTTACACGTAGAGTTCGGACCGCGGGAAACGCCACGCGCCATTCCAATCTTCGTTCCGAACCGTACGTGTAAATGCAACGCGGCGCGTGGTGGTTGGCAGTTCTATCCTTGCAGCGGGGCGAGCGCATATCGCTAAAGTTCGGAGCGCGCATCTCATGTCGACGTATAAAAGAGCATGGCGGTTTGGAGCGCGGAAGCAATTCGTCTCTTTACTTTCTCAACCTCGTATCTGATCGATTAGTTAGGTAGGAAAGTAGTCTTTATTCTATAGAAAACGGATGAAAAGGGACGAATTGCAAGGCACAGTTTGGACTGCGCATCTGGACTGCGTTCCGAACCGCAGATAAAACCGTCGGTCCATCCGCCGGTTTCGACTGCGCGTTAAACCGTCAAGACTATATTACGATCAAATGTGACCACGGTTTAAACCACGGTTAAATCTGTGATTTCTGCCGGCCCGCGGTCCGAACTGTCCGTGTAAACGATATTCCAGGGTTCGGAGCGCGGTTTGGACTGGCGCGTGGAATGTGATCACACAACACAGAAGTTTTCCTTAAGATGTAAGAAAAATGGATTCCCGTTTAGTAGCATTGAAGGTCACGTGGCACGAGCGCCGTCGTTGTCAAAAAAAATTGCCGCCTTCGTCATTGATGTATTCGAGGCGTTGAAATTATGATTTGCAATATTCGTCCAATTATAGTATTCGAATAATATGAATACTTAGATTTTCAATATTCAAATATTCGAATATTTCAAATAATTCGAATATTTTTGAAAATAAAACAAAATAATTATTCTATGTTATGTAATTGTAAAATATGTAACGTAAAATTAAAATACCTTACAATTAAAAAATAACATTTATGGTATCTTCTACAAATTAAAATATATTAATTTGGATGATAATAACTTTTGAAATAAAATAAACAATTTAATAAGCCAATTACAGCACACAGCTGCACAGTTACAATATAAATTTACTTTGTTTATTATAAGTTACAATAAAAACAAATCAATAATGAGCACTCGTTCCGTAAAGAAATTACTAACTATCAACTTTTTGGCAATCAACAAATTCAAACTATACTCGACGTCCAATCTAACCGCCCACTCTACATACATGTTTGTAAGGTGAGGTGAGAGAGAGAGGGCGGTTAGATTTGTCGCTGATTAATAATGTAACTATTTAAAAACCACCACACCACAAAGAACATGAATGAACTAATCCTAAAGCGGCTAATGGTTGACTAAGCTTTTAGGGTTTTTGTTTATCTCTGTTAATAATAATTACGTTGCAGGTAGCCGGACTCGCTAGCTCGGTAGCTCGCTACCCTTTTTACCAATTACGGTACGGTATTCAGTTCGTTTTAGAAAGTTTTGATTTTGGCAAGGATAAAGAAAAATAGGTTATATATTGTTTGTCTTAGATTTGCAGTTATTTTTAATATATAAAAATATTCGCGCTCATCACATAAATATCTGCCCTTACCGGGATTCGACCCCAGGACGGCTAGTTTCATAGGCAGGGTCACTACTAACTAGGCCAAGGCGCCGTAAATCTTTTTCCAAGGAGTTGTTAATGTGGAGGATAATCATTAATCACCATACAAACCACTCGGGTCACAATCCCGAAAATATCTCTTACGCTAATTAACATAAGGTATAATATCGATCTCCATACCAGCTCACAGATTTAACCGCGGTTAAAACCGTGGTCACATTTGATCGTAATAAAGTCTTGACGGTTTGATGCGCGGTCGAAACCGGCAGATGGACCGACGGTTTTATCTGCGGTTCCGCAGTTCAGATGCGCAGTCCAAACTGTGCCGTGTGAAAGCCGCTATACTGTCAATATCACATGAGGACGTTTTTGATTGGACAAAGAAGAAGAGAAATGTACAGAAAACCGATAAAACAGGTAATTTGCGAAATTTCTTTTTGAAAGACGTAGTAGATGTCAGATTCGAAAAAGGAAATAGGTGTTTATTGTTTAAAACAACATTTGAGGAAGATTACAAGTCTGTAGATTTTTACAATTTTTTTTTACGGAATTGAAACTGCCGAGTCAAAGTCAAAGTCTTCCTACTAGAGGAGTAACACCTAATAAAAAGAAAGTCCTGGACAAGCTAGTGCCACTAATGCCACAAAATAGACAGTTATTCTGCTTAAATTTAAAAGAAAATGTGAACTTCCTAGATTTAATTGACCACGGAGAAGTAATCTCGAATAAATATAATAAACCATTCTGCTGATTTATTTGTTAAATTAATACAATAAATATTTTTCACTAAATGTTAATATTATTACAAATCGAAATACTTTATTTACTTGTTTCAGTGACGACCTTGTTCATGGTAATTGAAGAAATACCTACTTAAAAACAAGTATCTTGAGATGCTTGATTTCGTATAGGCGACGCTGTAATAAATAAAATTAAAACTCTACGCAGGAACAATTTTTTGCCTGTAAGGTGAGGTGGCCAACAATGAACCACAAAAAGTTTGAATTCCCATAATTTATTCCTATGCGAAAGTATCAAAAATATTTATTTGCTCGGCGATTCATCATTTATTTGGCTTTAATTTTGCATTCAAAACTTAATATAAAATCGTATAGAAGTTGAGACTTTTTAACTTTTTTAAAACATGAGAAATGGTTCATTGTGTCCAACAATAAGTACACAATGATCCGGGGGTAGGTATACAATGAACCTACCGAGTACACAGTGAACCATTGCATAGATTAAATTTAAATTAGCCGACTCTATGTGAACTGAGTACGTAAAATATTAAGCTGATTAAGAAAACTATACTATACTATTTATTCTAATTAATAGTTGCAAACCAACGTAACGTAATATAAAAATCTAAATATTTGTCTTGGACCACAACATTATGCTTTCAATTATTGCAAGACAGTTCTAATTTAGTATCATAACATCACATTTTTTTAAACTTAGTGTAAAATCATATCATATATCTAATTCTTTAACATATATCCGTAAAACTTAAACTTGGATAACTTGTGACTTACAGAGATCTATTAAACATTCAAATTGGTTTCAGTCTTTCTTAATTAGAAATCAGGCGTAGGACAGATATTATTAAAACTAAAAAATAAACTTCTAACTTTTCAAAATGACATTATAATATCACAATTGTTGAGTTATCTATAATTTACCAACAGCTGTAACACATTCCGCTGGGTCAATGTGTACCCTATCCTCGTGGGACACTGTGTACCATCTACACCTTTCGTTGTTTTAGGTTAGTTTAAAAAAAAACGAAACAAGATGGAGACGTCACACTATTTCTAAACGACAGCTAAGTAGTTACTCTACACAAGTAAAAAACATAATGTTTTAAAATTGACAACATATAAGTAAAATAAAACGTCAAAACCCTTACTTTTTTTCTTGTTTTTGTGCCGAAAATCACAAAACACCTCGTCACACGTGCGGTTTTTGACGCTGGCTAGACGCCGACTGGGGGGCGAGGGACGCGACCAAATTAAAGTACATTTTCACACGTGGCAAGGTTTGGTAACGTCGCGTATTTAAAATAAAGCGTTGGTTTATTGTGTACCACCGGCTCACTGTTTACCACCTGACCATACATTTTTTTGTTTAAGGTTTTTGTAAAAATTTTCATATCAAATAAAACATTTGTACGTATTTGAACGTAAATATCGAATTTTGGAATCGGTAATAACATGAAAACTCGGTTATTATTAAAGATAGAGGTTTTGGTCTCTCCCGCAAAATTTGACTCTTTTGAGATACTTGAATTTGGCTTAGGGCAGCCGCACTGGGTTCTCTCTTTTCTTCTTAGTACACGCACGGGAGCCAGTCAAATGGTTTGTTTTACAAAGACTCGGAGGAGGAGTATAGCGCAGCCATTCCCCGTGAAGTATATGCCGGTGAATTTGGTAACTTGAAGGGTATTTTCGGACAAGTACGTGCTCAACTTCTAAAAGCACATGCAAATAAAAATAATGCTAGGCATTATAATTTAAGACGATGTTCTGCAAAATTTTCAGTAGGTGATACTGTTTGGAAACGTTGCTTTGTACAAAGCGATGCTTCGAAATTTAAAATGGCCAAGCTCGCGCCTAAGTACGAGAAATGCAAAGTTAAAACAGTATTATCGCCTTTAGTTTACGAGTTAGAGCCGATAGATGGACATCCGATACGTTCTTGGCACATTAAGGACTTGAAAGTTTAACAGAGATTCTGTACGTATAAGATTGTAGTTAGCATTTGGTGTTGAATATTGAATTAAATATTTAATCACAAATTCTAAGGCGTGAATGGCGTGATGAACAGTTATTACTGTATCACTACCGTTTAAGAGCGATATGTATGAAAGATATAATGTGTTAGTATAATATTTAGGGCGGCTCAATCTTAACTCTATAACATCTTGAGCTGTGGTTAAGTGAACAAGATGAGTCGTGAGTTTGGTCCTTTGCTCTGTTTTAGGTTTTAATAGCTGGTTACATTATGTGGCTGTATATATTAGTATATTTTATTACCTATGTATGTATTTTATAGCAGATATTGCACCATACAACGGATTGCACTATCAAACCAGCTATTTTGACCTCACGTTTTTTTGTCATACATGTCAGTCGATACCTACGCTCATGTTCAGATGTCTTTGTGCTGTTTACAGAGTTGGTTTATCCTTAGAATACACATTCTCCCTGGGTAGGTTTTAGTCTTTTCTACTTTATTAATTTTTTTTGTTACAAAGTGCATTGTTTTTGTTTGAAAAATAGATTCCTCGTCCTTAATTTATCCGAAAATGACACATCGCATACCCTAGTATTTATAGTTTTAGAGAAATGTTGCTTCAATTACAGCGCGGCAGCGTCGAACTTCCCCCCCTCACCCCCACTAAATGCGCGATGGCTCTCGATGACTCCCGGTCTGAATCTACTCAGGACCAGCTAAGAGTCAAGTGTGCCAAGTGTCAGCGCATAGTCACAAGCGCAAGGTGTCATGCAGTCATAATAATAATAATAATAATAATAGCCTTTATTGCTGAAACTAAAACGGTGTTACATTATATTTATAAACAAATTTACTTAAAAACTAACACATCTGATTGTCCGTATTAGTGGTCAGCGTGTCTTGTGACACATAGGCCTCTCCCAGCTGTTTCCATTCCTGTCTATTAGTGGCTTTCCTGGTCCAGGTGGCGCCCCCTATAGACTTGATGTCGTCCATCCACCTTTTAATTGGTCTTCCTCTTTTTCTGTTACCGTCTCGTGGTTGCCATTCTGTAATTATTTTGGTCCATTTTTCCTTGCTATCTCGTGTCATATGTCCTGTCCATTGCCATTTTAACTTTCTTACTTTCTTAATTACGTCTTCTACTTTTGTTTTTGATCTTATTTCTTCTGCTCTTTTACGATCTTTTAATTTGATGTTCATCATACTTCTTTCTATTCCTCTTTGGCAGGTTCTAATCTTTTGGAGATGTTTCTGAGTCAGTGCCCAAGTTTGGCAACCATAGGTTATACATGGGAGGATGCACAAGTTAAAAACTTTTTTCTTGGCTGCCATTGGAAAGTGCTTACTTTTAAGTATCTCCTTAAGCGACCAGAATCTTTTCCAAGCACTTGATACTCTTTTCTCTACTTCTAGACTCGTCTGGTCTTTAAATGATATAATTTGTCCTAGGTATGTATAGTTTTGTACATATTCAATATTTTCATTATCCACTACTATGGACCTTTCTTCTCTATTTGTCATTATGTTTGTTTTTGACTTATTTATGGTAAGGCCGACTATTCTGCTTGCCTCTGTCAGCTGTTGTAGCATGTGTTGGAGCGTCTGAGCATTGTCCGTTACCAGGACTAAATCGTCGGCAAATCTCAAGTGGTTAAGTGTCCAGCCGTTAATATTTATGCCAAGTTTATCCCATTGAAGGTCTCTGAATATGTCCTCCAGTAAGGCAGAAAATAGTTAAGGTGACAATGGGTCTCCTTGTCTTACCCCCCTAGCTATTGGGAACTCTTCGCCAACTGTTTCTAATTTTATTTGTGCTGTGCTATTCGAATATATGTTTTTAATTAAGCGTATGTACTTTTTTGGCACTCCTTGCTGGAGTAGAGCCTTCCAAAGCGAACCATGATTGATCGAATCGAATGCTTTGCTATAGTCTACAAATGCAATGTACAAAGCCTTACCGTATTCTTGGCATTTTTCTATAAGTTGCTTTATAACATGCATATGATCGACAGTTGAAAATCCCGCTCTAAAGCCAGCTTGTTCTATGGGTTGTTGTTCGTCCAGTATGCTTTCTATTCTATTTAGCAGTAATTTAGAAAACACTTTGTAGATGTTAGACATAAGGCTTATGGGTCTATAGTTTTCAATCGTGCTTCTGTCTCCTTTTTTATGTAGTAATATAATGACGCTTTTAGTCCATTGAGATGGTATAGATTCCGAACTTAAAACGGTGTTATATATCTCTGTGAGTTTTCTCAAGTTTCCCGGAACAGTTATAGAAAGTTTGATCATCTCATTAGTTATCTGGTCTGGTCCTGGGGTCTTATCGTTTTTTTGAGTGCTAACCGCTTTTTCTACTTCTGACTGAAGAAATGGTGGTATGAACTCGGTCTCGTCATCTACTAGATTTATACTGTGGATCGGGGTGCTATCTTCAGCTGTGTAGAGATTCTTGTAGAAATCAGTTGCTATTTGAATTATATTTTTTCTTGTTCTTTCTTGCTTTCCTGTATTATTTTTAAGATTTGGTATCCATTATTTTATTTGTGTCAATTCTTTTAAGGCTTTTTTAACTCCTCCAGTCTTTTTAATATGGTGGTTTAGCACAGTTGTTCTTTTCTTCATTTGGTCCTTTTTAATAGAATTACTAATTTTCTTACTTAAGTCTGCAATATCCTTAAGATTATTCCTGTCTTTTCCTAATTTAAATAGCTCCTTTCTTTGTTTAATTAATAACTTGGTCTCTTCGCCAATTTTTTCTATTTTGTTTTTTGTAGGTTTATTGAATGATCCATACATTTCATTTAGCTGAGTGTTATATAATTCGTCTGTATTATTTCGTGGGTTGTGTACATAAATATTGTTGCTCATGGCTTTAATTGCTGCATTAAATTTATTTCTACTCTTTCTTGGTTCTGTATTATCTATTGCTGCTCTCACCATTCGATGGTTGGTGTTAAAGTTGAACTGGTTTAAGATGCTTATGTCTTGAAACACTTTTCTATTATTCGTTGCAATATAATCAACTTCATTTTTGTATGATCCATCTGGCGAAATCCAGGTCCATTTTTTCCTTGGATGTTTTTTGAAGAAACTATTCATGAATGATAGATTGTTTTCTTGGGCCATATTAATCATCCTTTCTCCATTTTTGCTCCTCCTGCCATGTCCGAATTTGCCTACTATCGTTTCTTCACCAGTTCTTTGGGTTCCTATCCTGCCATTAAAGTCTCCTATCACTATAACGTTTTTGCATGTATCTTGTAAGGTTGCTGAAAGCTGCTCATAGAAAATGTCTTTCCCGTGTTCGTCATGTTGTTCTGTGGGAGCGTACACTTGGACTACAGACCATTTATTTTTGTATCCTGGTAAGTGTACATTAAGAACCGCTATTCTCTCTGATATACCCTTGAATTCATCGATGTTCCTTTCTAAATGTTTTTTGACCATAAAGCCTACCCCGTGGCTTCCTTTTGTTTCACCTTTGTAAAAGAATATATATTCCTGGTGGTCTTCAATACTTTCCCCTAATCTTCGCACTTCACTTAAGCCTAGTATATCCCATTTTATGTTAGAAAGTGCTAGCTCTAGCTCGGTAAGTCGCTCTTGTGTTCTTAGTGTTAAGCAGTTCAATGTTGCTATGTACAGTTTTCCATTTCTATTTGTTTTTAATGTTTCAGTGTTGGAATTATTTCTCCTAGGAGCTGGAAGGGATTGGTCCTTGACTCCCACGGGGACCATCCGTGTTGGGAGAGTGCATCTTGAATGCTTCTTGGTAGCTTGTTGTGGTTGTTTTTGCTGTTGTATATGTTGTTGATGTTGTATTTTTTGTTGTAGCTGTATTTGATGTTGTTGTTGTATTTGTTGTTGTTGTTGTTGTATTTGTTGTTGTTGTTGTTGCATTTGATCTTGTTGTTCTCGGTCCAGTTCTTGGTGTAGATGTCTTTGAGTTTGCTTGTCGCTTATGTCTTGTTTTGTAGCACTGTTTCTCTGTTTTTGATCATTTTTGCTGTGGTTGTTTGTGGTGTTCCGGTTGCTGAGGTTGTTTTTTAATTGCTATTTGTTGTAGTCTGTCTTTGATGAAAGAGCATAAGAGCGCTCCCTCATGATATCAAAAGCATTCTTGTCTTGGTCTTGTGTTCTGTTGACTTTTGTAGGTCTTCTTATTGGGCTTTCTCTGGTTGTCTCTGTGTTATTTTCCGGCGAAACAATAAGTGGTCTTTTATTAGAGCTAGGTTTGTAGCTTTTCACTATAAGTTTGTCGTGTTTAAGATACGCGATGTTCCCTTTTTCACGTTCTTTTTCCAAATCTCCCTGCAGCTCTTTACGTTTAGCCATTATCTCCTTTGAAAAATCTTCCTTGACATTTAACCCACCTTGTAACTTCTTTTTGTTACGGAATATCTCGTTTCGCATCCAGGTTGTAGTAAATGTTAGCAGGATAGGTCTTGTTTTTTCCTCTGTGTATTTGCCGAGTCTTTGGGTGCATTGTATCATATCTACTCTTAGCTCTAGTTTAAGGTCGCTCGTTATTCTATTGCAGATTTTTTGGATGGTTTCATAATTAGTTTCCTTTAATTCACTCCATCCGAACAGAATTAGATTATTTCTCCTATTTTTATTCTCAATGGAGCTTATTTTCTTTTCCAGGAAGGTTAGTTTTTCTTTTAGGTGCTTGTTTTCCTCTTTTAACGGCTTGAGCTCTTCCTCTATAATGTCTATTCTGTTTATTAGAGTATCTGTTTGTCTATTAATGTGCTCTGTGAGCTTTTCGTATAGTTGTTCATTGTTCATGATTGTTGTTGATTAACGGAACGCAACTTTGATTTGTGGTAACACTGCACTAATGTCACTCTAGTCAAATTTCACTATGGCGTCTTTTAACCTCACTTTTAGGTTAGGTAGTCCGTTAATTTGTAATAAGTTATTCTGGTATTTCCGCGCTAAAAGATTGATTTTTTTTTATTTGTATGGGCACTGATTGGTTTGGGCTGTTCACTATTAGGCACTTTCACTTAGTAGGGTCACTTTTTGCGAAACTTTTCTGCGTATTAAGCAGGAGCTAACGTACGTGTTGTTGCTACTTTGACCGCATGCAGTCATACCCTTGGTAAAAACACTTTTTTGAAAATCGTCCGTTTTTCGGAGCTCATATCTAGACAACGATTGAAAATAGATAAAAAATGTATAGAATCAAAGTTGTAGAGAATTTTATCAGCTTTATTAATGCCATACAACAACATTTCCTATGACGCATTGTTTTCAAGATGTAAACAAAAAATAAAAAAACGGGACCTTCTTTGTGCCCCCTCCCTAGGGCTCACCTCCGAGGGGTGGGGACTTTTAGTATGTTTATCTCCTAACTAGTCCAAACAAAGTTCCGAAGTCAAAATTTCTGCTTTCAACTTTTTCATCCACAATCTTTCATTGCCAGGACTATAAATGGAGTCAATAGTTAATTACATTTATTAAGTAAATAACTCAATTCAAAGATTTCTTTTGGCAGTAATTGTACATACAAAAATATAACAAACAATTACAGTCAAAAGTAAATTTAATGTAGTACTTCAATGTAGGTAATATATTAATGAGGTACCAAATTACCCAGACTACCTAATTTGTATAGCTACATTCTATGCATTTTGTTGCATCTATGTTTTGACTAGCTTTCATCAAGATGTCCAAGATGATAGCCCATTATAAAATCAAACTTAAGCTGAATGACAGCGGAGGAGCCATCCTCAATAATGTAACCAATTACCTGCTGTGGAGATATAGTACATATTATCAGTCATATTTCGGTGAAAGGAACTTGTAAGTAATAATAAATAACATCTTTCTGATGAATGCATTTGTTGCAATTTAATGTGCTATTCTCTGACCAAATGGTGAATTTTCAGTGACTGTTTCTCACACGTGGAGAGGAGGGAATGTCTTAGCTTCGAGATTACGAGGGGTTTTCCTTGAAGTTTTTCGGTAAGATTCGTAATTTTATTAACCTTAAATGTCAGCCCACATGTCTCATATAAAGACTGTATCGTTAAGTATAAATAACGTATTACTGACAACTTTTATATATTTTAACTTTAACTTTAACTTCAACTTTAATAGATAAAAAATGTCCTACTACGTTTTAGACGTTAAATAATAAAAAAACTTCTTTAAATCCAACAAAATCATTCATTTCTAGCTAATTTTCTAACTTTCTGCCTGAACGTAGACATCAGAGATCGGACAGCGTCTTGGTCAAATGTTTTTGTCACTCTGTTTCAGTCTCGACGAAATTGCTCTTCGGAATCTGTAGAACGGCCATTTTTCCGCAGTTTAGCTTTAATTATAGCCCAAAAACGTTCAATAGGCCTAAGATTTGGGCAATTCGGTGGGTTCATAGCTTTAGGTACAAAACTGATGTTTTTCTCTTCATACCAGTGCAAAGCCTTGGACCCATAGTGGCAAGATGCCAAATCGGGCCAAAATACAGTCTGAACACTGTGCTTTTTAACCATAGGCAGAAGTCGTTTATTAAGACATTCCTTTATGTAGATATCTGCCGTCATTGTAGACGTAGTGAAAAATGGAGTCGATTTGAGGCCACACTCGCAGATCGCCTGCCACACCATAATTTTCTTGCCAATTTTTTCTGTGAAAATTGACTTTTCAGATTCACTAATAACAGATCGATCTTGAACTGTGTAATATTGCGGTCCCGGCAGCGATTTATAATCTAATTTCACGTATGTCTCATCCATTATTACACACAATTTTTTCTTTGAAAGAATAGAGTCGTATAACTTTCGAACTCTTGATTTCACTGAGCTTTGCTGTTTTTCGCTTCGTTTTGGCTGCCTTTGCTTCTTGTAAGTCTTTAAATTGTTTCTCTGCTTTGTACGTTGGACCATACCAACAGATGTACCTAACTTTTTAGCCAAATCCCGAACAGATGCCTCCTTGTTGGTTTTGAACGCCTTTACTATCTTTCTATCCAAATTGGGGTTTGAAGGACCTGGTTTTCGGCCTGATTTCGGTTTGTCAACGAAACTATACTGTTGGCCGAACTTTTTGATCGCATTTTGGACTGCACCAACACTAACGTTTTTGAGTTTAGCTAGTTGTCTGAGAGTGATTCCTTTTATACTAAACCATTTGTCCAGAATCTATTTCCGCTTTTTCGGTGAAAGTCCACGCATTTTTAGTTTAAAACGACTAATGTGGAAATCAAACAATCCAAGTCAAAGCCGACATTCAAATGTACAGATTGACATCAGTTTGAATTAAGAACATCCATGTTTTAATTGAATTAAACCTCTGCCAAGTTGTATTTATACTTAACGATACAGTCTTTAGTTCTTAATCGTAGTTTTAATCAGAGTAATTTCTCTCCATCTTTACAGCTGGACTGGTTTTTAGTTTTCAGTAGGTTATTTAGTTTTCCGGATATTTTCAGTAGGTATTTACTGATTTAAGTTCCCGTCTAACTAGTTTCTGTTTCTGTTATTCTGTTTAGACACTTTCAGAATAATTTAGCTTTCTGATTTGCCGTTATGGTTGGATGATTTATTTTGTAGTATTGCATTCAGTTATTCCGATTCAGGCTCCAACTATATTCAGGTTCAGTAAAGCTATGAAGTAGCTTATATAAACATTCAGTATTTGGCAGGAACTCTCTTTAAATCTGTAACTAATAAATTCATGATTATCATTCATATGATGATCATTCAGTAAACATACAAGTAGAGAAGTAGGACATAAAGGTATAAACCGATCTTTAGTAGGCGTGCCATAGGCACGAGAATTCAGTAGACCTTCACAAGCTGCTGAGAGCTGACCGAGGATACTGTGGCTTAGAAAACAGTGTGCTGGGACCGCTCCACCAGTCTGCCGACCTGGGACTACATCGAGTCGGTCGTCCAGGAAGGAATGTTTTCTTCAGATCAAGGTCTGTGGAATTAATATTTATAATAGGCTACTTGCCTCATATTAAATTTGGCTTAATAAATTAATATTTTCTTTAGTATTAGACTTAAGAAACCAATATTTATCGATTTCAGATATTAAAAGTGTAAGATGGCTACATATTTTTTATTTAAAAATTGTTCATTTTTATTTTTTATTTTGAACTCTGAAAACGCTGTCGGGCATGTTGTGACGTCATAGGACCTTAAGCAAACTTCATGTCGGTTCTTATACGAGTGAAATTCGCAATGGTATATTCTGCAAGTATTCTGTGCTGTGACATGACATTGTCATTTATGACTCATGGACTTTTGAGGTTGTGTCAGTTGTGTTATGATCGTTTATCTATATGTCAAATGCTCTCGTCAACTGTCAAACAAATGTTTGTTTTCGGCCCGTATGACGTCACAGCACAGATAATCTATAGACTAATATGGCTGTAAGCGTTTTCGCCCGTTAACGAAAACTAAACTTTTAAAATAAAGTTTTGCGGTTTTGTAGGTCCTAAAAAAATGTGGGATTTTTTTTTTCATCTAATCGGACAATAATTAATAACTTGAGACCTACTTTAAAACAGAGGCAACTAGCCTATTAGGGAATTAGGATATCAATAATAGTTATTTGAACTCAGATTGGAATTGGTGGCAACTCTATAACTAGGGACTAACAAATAACTATCTAAGAATTGTGAATTATAACATAAGAACCTTTACTTGTGTAAAACGACCAGCCTTCCGCTGAGCTAAACATATTTTCTGGAAAATAAGAATTATGTGCAAAGTTATGTTCACAATTTAATAACATCAAGTGTAGAGCTGCAAAGGAATAAAGACTGTGATTTTTACTGACTTGTTACATTAATCTCCTCATCATACGTCCTAGACTTCTAGATTCTACAAACTTTCTGTTACGTTATTTCGTCTATTTCATTTTGTCACAAGGTGAAACCTGTCGGGCGTTAACCAAAATGACATCGTCAAGGGCGTCGTTCGGTGCGGTGTCGACCGGTAAGCCCCTGATCGCCACCTTGTGGCTGCGCTCGCTGGGCAAGGAGTGAGTCCTCCTTCTCAAGGTCGAAGAGATACCTTTGTACCACTCGGTACTCCTCCTCATCTGCCGGGGAAAAACGGACCCCGTCTTTGAACGGGCGGGCGTTTGAGGCGTCTCCCAGGAGCCCCTTAACGGCCCGGAAGTGTTGACCCCAGTTTGTGATGCGCTGGACAACCAGCGGCGGGTATCTAACCTTCTTAGGGGCTTGCGCTGGTACTGGGTCCGAGCTCACTTGTTCGCTTGTTGCGGAGGGAGATGGCGGTTTGGCGGCTGCAGCGGCAAAGGACATCGGCGGTGGCGGTGAGTGCAGCAGAGCTGTGGTGTTGTGGGCATTGAGCGTGGTTGTTGCGACCCGTTTGCTCGGCGTCGCTACCACAGTATATTAATAAAGCAGTGAAGAAACTAGGCTTACTTTTCAAGATAAATACCTACGCTCCAATTGAGCGTAAGGGTTGTCCACTAACATTTTGTAAAATTGAAAAAAGTTCTCGTTTACTGAGATACATCTCAGCTAGTTAGTGCAAAATCGATACGTGTGATAAGCGACAACAAATCCGTTGACAGATTGAGAAAAAGTAGCCGCCATCTTTAATTTTTTAGTTATTCAACCGATTGCTTCCAAAATCGATATCTGGGGATGGTTATGGTGTGGCTGACAACGAATTTATTTATTTATTTATTTTTCATGGGACAAAAAACATGTGAACAAGGTATGTTAAACTTTTTGTTATTCTACCTATTCCTTCCAAAATCGAAATCTGGGGATCTGTGTGGTCTCTGACAATGATTTCTCATTCTGCCAACAGATTCGTTGTCGGAGACCATACACATCCCCAGATATCGATTTTGGAAGCAATCGGTTGAATAACTAAAAAGTTCAAGATGGCGACTACTTTTTCTCATCCTGCCAATAGCTTAGTTGTCGGAGACCATACACATCCCCAGATATCGATTTTGGAAGCAATCGGTTGAATAACTATAAAGTTCAAGATGACGTCTATTTTCTCATTCTGCCAACAGATTAGTTGTCGTAGACCATACACATCCCCAGATATCGATTTTGGAAGCAATCGGTTGAATAACTAAGAAGTTCAAGATGGCGGCTACTTTTTTTCATGCTGCCAACGAAATCATTGTCAGAGACCACACAGATCCCCAAATTTCGATTTTGGAAGGAATACTTTTGTGGCATCTTGCTAAAGAACGAACGTAAAATGCGAAGGAGCCCATTCGTCTCAACGCGACACTCGCGACTGACAGCACCGCCAAATCCTCTTAGCGGTCTCGTAGAGGCGTGCGTCTGTGTAAGTGCGTCGTTTCGAGCGTTTGTTGGTAGTTTCTTTACTGGTTTATTTATATACTGTGCCGCTACGGTGGACGACGTAGCGGTAGCGACAGGCGGCGATGGTAGTCGCGGCTTGGCTAGGAGCGGCGCGGCGGGTGTCAGCGGCTTTTGCGGCGCATTTGTACGCGCAGGAACGGTAGTCGGCCTTGCGCAGGTGGTCGGTGTGGTCACGGGTGCGGACGCGCTCGTGGATGCGGTCGGGTCCGCGCGCGCGGGCGCGGCAGTTTTTTGTGGGTTGGCGGCCCCATTCGCTGCTGGGTCCGGTGGGCAAGTCAGGGCGCGCCTTTGATCGGGGCTGCTCCAATGGTGGGAAGGCAGGGCCGGTGGTGGTACGGCGGCAGCCGCGCGCCGCGGGATCGCGGCGCGCAGGACAGGTGGTGCGTTCTTGGCGAGTTGCTCGCTCAACGCCAGCTGCTTGCCCGGACAGTTTGCAAACTCCGGGGCGAGAACGGGAACCATTGACGTCTGGGGTCTCGACGAGAGCCATCCTACAGCGGCTCGCCGACAGTAAACTGCACGGCAATGGCTTCGTCTACAGGCGTCGGTTGACCTCCGACCGGGTTACTCTGCGCCGACCGTGAAAACGGTCGGGTCCTTGGAGTGCAGCCTGCGCCGAAGGCAGAGGAGCGGGTTATTGTCCTGATACCCGCGGATGCTTACCCCAGTTGGATATTTTTTCCGGAGCCTGCGTTGGCGCCGGTTCCTGTCCGTTTGATGCAGAGGGAGATGGCGGTGTGGCGGCTGCAGCGGCAAAGGAGAGCGGCGGCGATTGAGAGTGCAGCTGTGGTGGTGGTTGCTGTTGCCGGGAGGCAGATGGTGGTGACGGCCCGTCGGTGTCCATCGGGGACAGGTTGAGCCGGGGCAGGGAGCGTAGTTGCTGCGTCGACGGGGGCGGGGTCTTGGCGACCCGTTTGGTCGGTGCCGCGTGGAGGACGTAGCGGCAACTGGCAGGCGGCGATGGGAGTCGCAGCGCGCCTCGTGACGGCGTGGCGGCGTGTGGCGTCGGCTTTGGCGGCAGCACACTTAACCGCGCAGGCGCGATGGTCAGCCTTGCGCGGGAGGGCGGTGTGGTCGCGGGCGCGGGCGCGCTCGCGGAGGTGGTCTGGGCTACGCGCGCGGGCGTGGCTGATGTCGAGGCGCGGACGGTAGGGGCGTCTGGGGTCGCGGCGGGTGTCGCGCTGAGGCGGCACGCCAGCAGTATCTGCTTAGCAAGCTCGGCGATAGCTTGGGTTTCCGGCGGCGGGGTGTTCGGAGTGGTCGACGGCGGTGTTTCCTGACCGGCCGCTCTCAGCAGGGTGATAGCGCGCACGACGTGGACGCAGTCCTCCGTGGAGATGGGGATCCTCCGGGTGTTGCGAAAGACCCTCCGGCGCGTTCGCCTACGCGCCGTTGGGTGTGGGTAGCCCTAAAAAGGGCTTTTTACAGATGAGTTTCTTGAGGCGTTTCTTCTCAGCAGTGGTCTCTTACGAAGCGCTGGTAGATTTTTGACGTGTAAAAGTGCCCGTGCGGCCTACGTACTGAATAAACAAAAAAAAAAAGGCCCCACCTTTGCGGGCTCGCAACAAGGTGGGGGAGATACAAAGTTATTTTGAGGGTATAAATATCCGCGGAAAAAATAATCCACCCTCACAAATTAAACAATGGAAAACTTCAAAGCGGGCAGTGACTCACGCGACCGGAACGCACAGCCCCGCAAGCGAGAGGCCGAGACTAGGTACTGGAAGGAAAGTTATCAGCCGACGGTGGGAAAATTCCACTCAGCGTTGCCAACTTTACGTCTTTTTACTTCAGTCCCAGAATCTACGTATTTTTTATCAAACGCTGAATGGGCATAATTTAAGCGTATTTTGCAAAAAAAAGTTGATAAACGTTCCGTTTCATACTAACGCACACTCGCCTCGCCAGTGACGCTAGTCTCACCACACTCTGTGGCATTCCATCAATAGAATAGTATGACTCGTCTCGTGTGGAAGTAAAACAATGGCTTAAAGGACTTGGTATCCAGGCCATAAACAGTATAAAAAAAGTGAAACATAACGTTTTTAAGTTAAGCGGTTATAATATAACTTATAAGCTGAATTTTTAACCTGAATTGAAGCTCTTAGGGCCGAGCTCACCGACAATTAAACGGACTGAGTGGTTTTGTTTGGTTTGATTTCGATATTTTTCAGCGCAATTTGACTTCAATTATGGAAACAAGCAGTGACAGTGAGGAAGAGCGGAATGTTACTCCCACTAAAAGAAGAACGCTGCATTATGAACAAAAATATTTGCACTTGTGGGAAAAAGACGAGAAGTATTCGCGTTGGGTAAAACAAAGCAACAAAGGAGATTACTATTTTTATTGTAATTCATGTAAGTGTGACTTAAAATTTGGAGGAGGTAAAAGGGTTTTGGATAAGCGTGCAGGATGTACTAAACATATAAATAATGTTAAAGGTGGGTGATGGTGTAAGTGTTTTTGGTTTTTAATTATTTACTTGCTCTATAATAAAGCGTACGAAGGAACTAGGTCAGGCAATGTAAACATTCTTTTGCTTCACTATTGTGAATAGTTTATTGTAAGTTTATTTAATTAACATACATATGTGAATGATAATGGTTTCAGTATTCAGGATCTTTCTTTTCTACAGCCAGCCTGCATGAAAAATAAATGTGCAATCCTGTTGATGCTTTTATTTTTACTTTCAGGTGCAGTACATCAACCTACTATTACTTCTATGTTGCCCGAGTCTGCATCAAAGTCATTCACAGATAAAATGAAGTCTGGAGAAATAAAATAGCATGTTTCTTAGCAAAGCACAATCTACCATTTAGTTTAGCAGTCGATCTAAAGGACCTTATACAATCAGTTGTCACAGATTCAAAGCTTGCATCAAAATTAACTTTTGGAAGAACAAAGGCACATGCTATTTTGTGACAAATGTTACTAGTAAAGTAGCAGAAAACCAATTGATTAAAATAATACAACAAAATAAGTTTTCACTAATAGTCGATGAGAGCACAGACCGATCATCAACCAAACATTTGGCGCTTATTGTAAGAACTGCAGTTGATGTTAATGTTGAAGATAATTTTCTATGTTTAATACCAGTTGTTGATGGTACTGCTACAGCCTTACATAATGCATGTACAAAATATTTTAAATAAAAGAATATTCCATACAAGGAAAATATGGTTGGATTTGCAGCCGATGGAACCAATTCAATGTTTGGACAACATCATTCTCTGTCCACATTGTTTGCAAAAGATATTCCTAATCTCTTTCTAATAAAATGCATATGCCACTCTTTTCACCTTTGCGCCTCATATGCTTGTAAAAAGTTACCACGAGGTGTGGAGGACTTTGCTCGTGACACTTAAAACTATATACAGAATAGTCCAAAACGCATTGGAGATTACAAAAAGTTTCAATGTTTTGTAAATGTTAAACCAGACAAAGTCTGAAAAATTTAAGGTTTTTAAACCCTGACACATTGCTGGACTCAAATTTAAAACGTTCTTTACCATCTATAGCTCATTTGGGGCTAATGCTTCCAGGTAACATATTTATAATTAACTTTATTATTTTTGAGTTAAGTCTGTTGCAATTTACTTAGTTTTCAATTAACAATATATTTTCAGGATTATGTCAAACAAATCTGACTGATTTAGACCGTGAATGGAGAACTTTAAGAAATACATATCTTCCGTTTCAAGAGGATCAGTTAATCAAAGTAGATGAATTTTGGCGTCATATTTAAAAAATAAGAAAAGGCGATTCGTCTCAAATGTTTCCCTTATTGGCTCAATTTTCACAAAATTTATTAACATTGCCACATAACAGTGCAAATGTTAAGCGTCTGTTCTCTGCGATCAATCTGATGAAAACTAAAATCAGAAACAGACTTTCCACTGACACGCTAACAGGCTTACTTTTCACGAAAAGTGGCTTAAAAGTAAACCGCGAGCCTACACAGGAACACATTCAACTATTTAATAAAAATATGTATAAATTTAATGATAATATGGATAATGAATCAATTAAATAAATTGTATAACAAAAGATTCGTTTTATTCAGTTTTACCTACCCTAACCTCTTCATTCTTCATTTCACTCGAAAAAAAAAGTACGTAGATCTACGAACTTTCTATATGTAAATTTTACTAATTCTACGTATTTTTTTAACCTGGCCTACGCCTTTTTTTAAATCCGTTTTGGCAACACTGATTCCACTGTTGATCGGTCCGAGCGTGTGATGTAGGAGAGCCGGATGTTGGTGACTCACCTGTGTTTTTCTGATCTTTCTAGAGGTGAGACGTATATACTGGAATAGGTTTTTGGAATAGGTTTTTGCTTGGACGTCCAAATACGCGATCCCATCAGAGTGTGCCAACGCGTACCGAGTCTTTACACGTATCGGGATCAGGACGCGCGACTCATTTCACCGGGCGAAGAAAGATTATATTAAAAAACCGGTCAAGTGCGAGTCGGACTCGCGCACCGAGGGTTCCGTATTGAAGATAATATGCTTGGTAACCAAAAAAGAAAATACTCATTTTGTTATAAGCTTTATTTTCCAGGCAATAAGGTCGATTTTGACTAGCCTAAATTTTAATACAGATTTTCTTAGTTTTTTTGTTATTTCTCAAAAACTGTAAATAATGAACACTTTATTTTATTTTTCCCAGAAAATATAAGTAATTATCTATACGTCACGATTTTCTTCAGAATTTTTGATTAATAAACTTCGGAGATAAGGGGGGGTAACGGTCATTTTTTGTAAATTTTTGGCTATAAATCAAAAAGTACATCAAATTTTTTTTTCAAAAAAATAGTTTTGAAATGTGCAGATTAAGACCTTTCATATGACACCCCATTTGCTATAATCGAACCACTTTCATTTTTGAACCCCCCATTCTAGACCCCTTTTCAATTATTAATAAAATTAATTTCATATTTTTTTTACTACAAATAGATGCGGGCAAGCAAATTGTACAACTATGCCAAATTTCAAGTTGATAGCATTTGTAGTTGCTGAGAAAACCTGCTGTGACATACAGACAGACAGACAGTCAGACAACGAAGTCTCACCATAAGGGTTCCTTTTGTACCATTTTGGTACGGAACCCTATTAATAAAACAACCGTTGTGAGGTGAAGCCACAGACAAGACAAGTTTTTTTTTTTAAATTACATACATAGAATAGACACAGATAGTACACATTTTGATATAAGTTCAATACCCCCACTATATCAAAATAAAGTTAAACATACACATTTTAAATAAGTATTATTTTATTTGCATCCCCATTAACTTCATAAAAGCATAATGTTTAGCAGCACTTAATGCTTTAGTTAATAGATCTGCAGCCATATCTACTGTTGATAAATATTCAACTCTATTTTATTACTTACACATTCTCTACAGAAATGATACCTTATATCGATGTGTTTCGATCTATTATGAAATACTGGATTAAGTAACAACTTATGGGCACTTTGATTGTCATTCAAGATGAGAATACAGTAAGATTCGTTAGTGATCTCTTGTTGTAAATTCCTTAAGTAAATTGCCTCTTTACAACATTCAGATATTCCTACATACTCGGCCTCAGTACTGGATAGCGCCACATTTTTTTGTTTTTTACTGCCCCATGAAATTACACTCCCTGACAGTTTAAAACAAAACCCCGTATATGATTTTCTGTCCAATGTGTCACTACCCCAGTCTGCATCAACATATCTCATAATCTCTTTGTTACCTGAACCATCATATTTTATACACTATTTTTTAGTTTTCTTGAGATACCTTAGTATACGCTTGGCGTGATTCCAATGCTCCCTGTCGTAACAATTATTGAACTGGCTGAGATATCCAACTGAGTATGCTATATCGGGACGAGTAAGTATGGCCAAATACATTAAACAACCAATTAACTGCTGATAAGGTAAGTTTTTACTACAATTATCATTCTTATTTAATTTTAATCCACTTTCCATTGGAGTCTCTATTGTTTTACATTCTGTTAAATTAAATTTCAATACCAACTGCTCTATGTATTCACTCTGATCTAAAGTTAACATTCCTTTTTCTTTATCATAGCAAACTGACATTCCAAGACACTGTCTTATTTGACCTAAGTCTTTAATTTTAAACTGAGATTCTAAAAGAGCTTTTAAGTTATTAGTTTCCCTGCTATCATTTGAAAACACAAAGAAATCGTCAACATACAATGCCACTATTGTTTTCTTATTTTTTACATACAAGCATGGCTCATATTTAGACTTCACATATCCATTTTTACTTAGACAATCATCCACTTTTTGATACCACATTCTTGAAGATTGCTTTAGTCCATAAATGGCTTTATTTAATTTAAGTACTTTACCTGACTCTGAACAATTAAAACCTTCAGGCTTCTGCATGAAAATGTTTTCATTAAGATCCCCATTCAAGAATGCGGTTGTCACATCGAAATGTGTTATGTCAAATTTAAGTTTTACAGATAAGGCAAAAAGCAACCTTAGGGTACTATGCCTGACCACAGGCGAAAAGGTTTCTGCATAATCCAAACCTGGTTGCTGCGTAAACCCCTTCGCTACCAACCTTGCACGATAACGTAACTTATTGTCTGGTCCAATCTTTTTCTTTAGCACCCACTTGCACTGCACTATGGTACCATTAGTAGGTATATCTACCACTTCCCAGGCACAACTTTCTTCAAAACATTTCAGTTCTTCTTGGACTGCCTGTAACCATTGGTCTCTTTCAGACCCTTTCAAGGCTTCTTCTAGTGTTAGTTCAATTGTGTCATCCATAATATTATTCTGGGTGAAAAGCACGCCACCAAATCCATACCTATCAGGTGCACGACGTACTCTGACAGGTCTGGCTGTATCCCTAGCATCATCCGTAACATCCTTAGTATCAATCGAGTCTTCATACTCACTAGGGATATAATCACTGGACAATTCTGATGCTGACTCCTCTGTCAACGTTGATTCTGTGTTTTCCCCCACTGAATTGTTCAGTGTCTGTTCTTTTTCTTCATTACAATTTGTATGTTCATTTTCATTAACTTCTATAATGCTGTATGAAGTAGACTCTTTTTCCATAATAATGACATCTCTGCTTGTTGTTATTTTCTTTGTTTCTGGATTGTATACCCTGTATCCCTTTATATGGTCAGGATACCCGAGTAATATGCACTCATGAGTCACAGTCACAGTCTCGATACGGGTCAGTACGCACGTTGCCACGGTCTCTAAACCTACGGTTCTCAAACTTTCACCACTGCGTATTAATACCTCTGAATAAGTCAATATGTTCCATTGTGCCAGATGCAAGGAGAATGTCCCTGAAGCTATTCAGTGTAGCGTCTGCAGGAGTCATTATGACTTTCCGTGCTCTGGCATCACTGAGGTGGGATGGCGCAAACTGGGTGAACGGCAAAACAGCTGGAAGTGTCCTAATTGCAAAGCCGGTGGGGTATCAAGTCCTGCACCTCTGGCTACACAGGCTCATCTTTCGGTCGACACAGCTAAACCATTGACGCTGGAGCATGTCATGGCAGAACTTGGCAGAGTAAATGAGTCACTATCAACCCTTATGAGCATGGCATCGGACATCAAAAACATAAGAAGTGATATTAACACTCTTCGAACTTCGGTAAGCCAATATGCCTCAGAAATCAAGAGCTTGGATGATAGGCTAGTCAGGGTTGAGAAGGTGCAAGATGAACTACCTGCTCTCAAATTGCGGTTACATGAGTTGGAGGAGAATTTCAACGATAACGATCAATGGATGCGATTGAACAACGTTGAGATAAAAGGAGTCCCACTGAAAAATAACGAAAATCTCGTGGACGTTGTCACTAAAATTGGGAGCAAGATCATGTACCCCATTGTAAAATCGGCAATCAATTTTGTTGCGCGGGTACCATCGAGGGACAAGAGTACCAAAGATAAGGCCATTGTTCTTTCGTTCGTAAATAGGTATGTAAAAGAGGATTTTGTAGCAGCCGCGAGACAAGTTAAGTCACTTCAGCCGGTCGACTTAGGCATTGATGGTACGGGTAGAATATACATCAATGACCACCTGACGGTAAGAAACAAAATTCTTCTGTCGAAGGCGAAGAAATTGGCCCAAGAACACGAGTACGAATTTAAGTGGGTTAGAAACTCGAAGATTTTTGTCAGGAAAAATGCTTTTTCCCATGTGATAGCAATAAGAAACGAAAGGGATCTCTTGAAAATACAATAAAAGAAAACCTTAACATAACTTTAAACATGTTATATTTACTATCAGTTGTCATCGAGTATGTATTGCTGTGCCTGGGTAAGCGTTTTCCCATTCTAGTCGTAGTGTCGGAGAGTGAATTTTATAACACTCCTTTCTTTAGGCAGCCTTGTAATAATTATCATAGTTTCATATTTTGTAGAAGGAAATTTATTATATTACCGAGTCAGTGTATCTTTGTAAACCTAGTAAAGATTTTATTATTTACTAAAATTGCAAATATTTCTAGAACCGAAAGTTTGAGCAACACTGTCTGCCTGCTTAAAATACATTTATTATTTAACTACAATTGCTTATCTTATCTCCGAGCGGCCGATCGCTTTTGTCTTTTTTGTACCATTCCAATATTAAATAGCTTATTTCTTTGCATTGAGGTTTTGTCTACTTTGATCTTTACGGCTCGGAACCTTAAGTTGATTACGTTAATTGTGCGGATTTTTGTTATTTGTGAGTTAAAAAGGGTAATTTTATTTTTGCATTCGTTTGCTGTGAGGTTAAGCTGTCTTCATGGCATGTTTTGTGCATTATTTAGATTTTTATTTGCTTATAGTTTTGGTGTTTGCAATGCTTTCTAGGAATTTACTAGTTTATTACCAAAACGTTAGAGGGCTTCGGACGAAAGTTAGTGTTTTTAGTAGGAATGTAAACTTAAGTAATTATGACATAATTATTTTAACTGAGACGTGGCTGCTGCCAAGTATTTCGGACGGCGAGTTATTCGATGACCGTTACCTAGTATATCGCCGGGATCGCGACTACGTTAGCACTCGGCAGTCTAAAGGCGGCGGCGTTGCTATAGCGATACGGCGGGACTTGCTCTCGTCTCCTAACATTGAATGGCATTCCTCTGCTGAAGACCTATGGGTAACCGTTTGTCTCCGTGAAAAGCATCATAAAAATGTTATCAAACTACATATTTGCGCTCTGTACTTATGTGATCAAAATAGAGGAAATAACTTTGCTACGCAACTTACTAATTTTCTAACCGCCCTTAACTTTATTGTGTCTGGAAACATTCTGGATAAGTTTCTGATTTTAGGGGACTTTAACATGAGCAGTATTGAATGGTTGCCATCTAATCAAGGTCTTCGACCTTCTCGTATTATAAATGATCAAATTAAATTGTTCATTGACATGTTGTACAACTGTGATCTCATACAGTTTAACAATGAACGTAATCATTTGGGTGGTATCTTGGATCTAGCACTCTGTAATGATTTAATAACCGTCTCTTCGTGCGAGGATCCGCTTGTTGCAGAGGATCCTTATCATAGAGCGCTGATAATACAGCCCTGTTTCTCTGAACTCTCTGCGCTTATGTCTCCGGTTCGCACCACTTTTTCTTATAGACGCGGCGATTACGGGAGTATTTGCACACATCTGTCTGACGTTGACTGGGAGCTCGTACTAAATAGCGGCAGTGTGGAGGAGGCGGTCGAGTTCTTTTATGCGACTGTTTATCAGTTAAGAAAACAATTTATCCCAACAAGGAGAACTAAAAGTACAAGCTATCCACCTTGGTATAATGCTGCTCTAATTAAACTAATAAAAGAAAAATACAAGTATCATAGAAAATTTTTAAATTACAAAAATAAGTCAGATGAAGTTACTTTTAAATTGCTCCGTCAAAGAGTTAAATTAATAGAAAGCCTATGTTACAAGAATTATATAAATAATATTGAAGAAGCAATTTCAAAAAATCCCAAACAATTTTGGTCGTTTATGAAAGACAAACGGAGACACGGTTCATACCCAGCCACAATGAATTACCGTAACCAGTCAAGCAGCAATGGGTTAGGCGTAAGTGAACTTTTTTCCTCGTTCTTTTCCTCTACATTTTTAGACTCTCATACTGCTGGCCCAACCACGTCTTATAGCCATCTATCTATGAACGTTGAATTTGATTCCAGTCCTTGTGATGTGTCATCTGTTGAGGTCGTCAGGGAGCATATATACAAATTACTAACGACTCTAGACCCTAACAAATCGGCGGGACCTGATAATCTTCCAGCAACCTTTCTAATCAATTGCGCCCAGGAACTTGCTACCCCTGTTTCAATTCTGTTTAGTCGATCTCTTTCCGAGGGAGTGGTGCCTTTACTTTGGAAGTCAGCTTATATAACGCCAATTCATAAAAAAGGATCTAAAAGCAATGTAGAGAATTATAGGCCCATTTCTAAATTATGCCTTTTAGCTAAGTTACTGGAACGGGTTGTTTATGACCAGCTATATGCTTGCACGAAATCAATCATTCTCCCCCAGCAACATGGTTTTGTCAGCGGCAAGTCCACCGTTACTAATCTTGTAATTTTTAATGACTTCTTGACATCCAATATGGACAAAGGTAATCAGATTGACGTCATATACACTGACTACAGCAAGGCCTTTGACAGAATTGACCACGATATACTAATCTACAAACTTCAGGCCTTGGGTATCCGTGGTGATCTGTTCAGATGGTTCACAGCTTATGTTAAAAACAGATCGCAGGCCATCGTTCTCAATGGTTTTACTTCTGCCTGGATAAAAATTCCCTCTGGGGTACCCCAGGGGTCCTTATTGGGACCTCTCCTGTTCACACTTTTTGTAAACGATATAGCGTCATCTTTTTTAAATAGCATGTTTCTTTTGTATGCAGATGACATGAAAATCTTTAGAGTTGTGAATTGTGTAAATGATGCTAGACTGCTACAGGAGGATTTATATAGGCTAGATCAGTACTGTGCAAAAAATAGGTTGGATCTAAATGTCTCGAAGTGCTTCTCTATTAACTTCACTAGAAAGCGCAATGTCTTTAAACATATTTATAGGATAAAATCTGAAAATTTAACAGTTAATACTTCGACTAGAGATTTGGGAGTATTGCATGATAATAAACTTATATTTAACTTGCATATTGAAAATATTGTTGATAAGGCATACAAAGCCCTTGGATTTATTATTCGCTCTGCAAGAGATTTCAGAAAAATGAAGACGGTTAAAATCATTTATTGCGCCTATGTAAGATCTCAATTGGAGTATGCCTCCCAAGTTTGGAATCCACATTATAAGGTCTACTCGGATAGGATCGAGATGATACAGAAAAAGTTCATTCGATTCCTAACATACAAATTTAATTTATCACAAGACAGCTACCTGAGTTCTTGCCGCAGTCTTCACCTTGTCCCTCTGTTCAAAAGACGGCTTGCTAATGACGCGAGTCTGCTGATGAAGATTGCTCAGGGCCTTGTGGACAGCCCAGAGCTCCTAAGCAAGTTAGTTTTTTATACCCCCTCCTCTCATCTTAGAAAGAGAGGATTATTTCACATTCCCCTTTCTCACACTAATATCCGCAAAAAATGTTTTTTCCCCCGCGCTACTAAAATGTTCAATGAATTGAATACTGACTCGAGAATAGATCTCTTTTATAATAGTACTCTCTCTGTCAAAAATATTATAATATTAAAATAGTATCTGTATAGTGCTACATCGTAATAATAGTGTTGTCGCATCTTTGTTTTTGCATGATTGTATTCTTTGTTTTCATATTTGCTTGTTTTTTGAGAATCTGAAATCATGACTGTTTTAGTTATGGCTTGTTCTGACTCTTTAGAATTAAATTTGCTATTGTTTACATATTTGATTCGAGACTTTGCATGTTATTCTTTAAGTGAACGTGTGGAAGCTTGTAATTTGCTTTTAGATATAAGTATTGTCGATCAATTTGTATTAGGCAGTAAGCTTTCCGAATAAAATAAAATAAAATAAAATAAAATAAATGAGCCTTCTTATCCCACTTTGTTCTTTTCTGCTTATCTACATGCACCATAACTGGAGAACCAAATATTCTTAAGTTGCTTACATCTGGTTTGGTTCCCGTCCACAATTCATAGGGCGTCTTACCATTCAGTACTGAAGACACGGTGCGATTGTGTAAATAAACTGCAGAGTGACAGGCCTCGGCCCAAAACTTCTTATCCAGCTCAGCATCATACATCATACATTTGGCTTTTTCTATAATTGTCCGATTCATTCGTTCACACAACCCATTTTGCTGGGGTGTATATGGGTTAGTTTTCTGGTGTATAATACCCATTTCCTTTAAATAATCATCAAAGTTTGAATTACAGAATTCTTTGCCGTTGTCACTTCTCATAATCTTCACTTTTTTATTTGTCTGATTTTCTACTAAAGCCTTGAATTCCTTGAAATATTTTAATGCCTCATTTTTATGTTTCAAAAAATATATATAAGTCATTCGGCTAAAATCATCTACAAATAACAGATAATACACTGAGCCACCTAGTGAAAGGGTCTCCATAGGTCCACATATGTCAGTATGCACCACATTCAGTAATTCTGTGCTTCTGGTACCAACATGTGTAAAAGGCAGTCGACATTGCTTGCCCTCACAACAAATCTTACAAGACGACTTGCCAATCTCAACTTTTTCATTCAAATCCATTCCTTCTACTGCATTCTTCATTTTCATTAAACAATCACTGTTTACATGTCCTAATCTACGATGCCATGTTTGACCTGAAGTAGTCACTGCAGCTGCCAATCTTGCACGGGTATTTAGCTTGTAAACACCATGTAACAATGACGCAGTAGCCACTAGTTCGCCATTTCTATTGAGAATACTACAACCATTGTCCGTAAAATTGACTTTATTTCCTTTTTCAATTAATTTACTCACAGAAAGGAGGTTAGTTGTCAAATTCGGTACACAAAGAACACCTTCAATGTTTATGTTGTATTCACAATCTTTAACTGAGGTTACAATCTCAATATCGCCAGAACATGTAACTGAAACTATCTCTTGGTTTGCCACGAGAATTTCTTCATTGCTTTCCCGATAGTTACGAGTAATCCAGTCTGTGTTTGCTGTCAAATGAACACTGGCACCCGAATCTACATACCAGTCATTTTTACTAAAACTTCCACTCAAAAACACAGCTGAGAATGCATTGGTCTGTTTACGATCTTCATTTTTATTGTTCAACTTGGAGTTATTAGGGCACTGTGTACGATAATGTCCTACTTGCTTACAACGATAACACTTGACACTGACTTTTGACTTAGCACCATCTTTATTGCCGGCAGCCATTTGTTTTTTGTGTTGCCAGTTTTTAGACACAGCAAAAGCGCTGTCACTTTGACTATCGTTGAAGGAAGTTCCGGTTTCCATGTCTAGAAGCTTGCTTTTAATGGCGTCCGCTGTCACTTGAATGCCCGAATGTTCTATCGCCATTATCATGGGCGAAAATTTCTCTGGTAATCCAGCTAGGAGCAGCGAGCCAATCCACTCGTCATTAATTGCAAATCCTGTTCCACACAATTTTTGACCTGTCTCAATGATCTGTGTAACATAAGACGTCATGGAACTGCAATTCTCTAATCGAATTGATATTAAATTTCGTAAAAGACTTATTCGCCTTGTAAACCCGGAATCGTCAAAAAGTGATCTTAGCTTCTTCCATAAATCTTCTGTAGTTTCAACTGTTTTTATATGAACATATAAAGACGGATCGATCGTGAGAATCAACTTAGCTTTTGTTCGCGCATCTTCCGCTGGCGTAGTTTTATTAGTTACTGCACCATTTTCGTCATGTTCTGGTTTGATACACTTTATCATTCCTTCCAGAATTAGAAAATTTTCTGCCGCGAATACCCATTCGTCGTAGTTTTCTCTGCCTTTAAGCTTAGGCACATTGGCTATATAGCTCGTTGACGCTGCCATTTTGCAGTCACTTAGCACCAATCTGCACTAAAAGGTTCACACTACTTCCTGACTAACTAGCTTTTAAATCTAACTGCGAAATTCTATTTAACATTGAAATACACCACTTATCGCGATTTATAAGCATAATGGGCCAAAGAAACCTGAGCACATAACCTATTAATAAAACAACCGTTGTGAGGTGAAGCCACAGACAAGACAAGTTTATTTTTTTTAAATTACATACATAGAATAGACACAGATAGTACACATTTTGATATAAGTTCAATAAACCCTAACAACTTTTTTCAATTCAAGAATTGTGTATGGATAATTTTAAACCAATAAAATGCGTGTGTGTGGACCATTTTTTGTAACCGCCATAATATTGACACAAAACATAATATTGGATTATACTGAAACTTCTGTCAATTCAATACTGAGTCGTACTTTTATTAGTTATTATATGAAATATATATTAAATATGTACTCTCAAACTCTCAGTCACTAAAACCCGGGCCAGACGTCAGCGTCCGCGTAGGTACCGAGAAAAACCTCTTAATACTTAAGACTCGCAACACTTGCAACTCGGAAAGACTGAATCAAATATTTTACTCATAAGCCGCGTATTTCTAAATACTTGTAGAACTAGTCTTTGGACCTAGTCTTTTTGTGGACGCGTACTCGGAAGACTCAGTACGTGATTTGCCTAGTACGTCTCACCTGTAGATCTTTCCGCGAACAACACGTCCCTACGTCTGAGGTGGGTAGCCAGGTGTTGTGGCTATTTGATTTACCGAAATGAATTTAATAAAAATTTCAACGTCCACCTCGGCTCATTGCAGCCAATACCCCCTACACCAAACAAATATCAGTGGCCGGTATATAAACAATCTGGATGGAACAAACGATTGCGCGAGTTAATGTACAACTAACGCCATCTTGTCACAAAAAGTTTACTAATATCGTGAAGGCGCGATTAGATTGCTTACGAACGCCATCTGATGTCGAGTAGGGGTAAACGGAGTTAACTTATATCGAAAAGGAGTGATTATATTGCTTACTAACGCCATCTGGCGTCGAGTGGTGGTAAATAGTGTTACAAGTTTCAAAAACCAATACAACTCAACAAGATTTTCAACTAGTCTTTCCGTTTGCAAAAAAAATACAACTTGCCGCCTTTAAAAAAAGTGTATTTTACTTTTAAAACACTACAAGCTGAAACAGCTTGTAGTGTTTTAAACTACACATTTCAAAAAGCTAATTTAGCTTAATGTTTTTTTCCAATCAATGTGGCAAATGCGACAAAAATGTACGGAATGTATTCCTGATCACAACATTTAAAAAAGGTTTTTTGTAGATTTTTGGTAATTATGTGTTTTATTTTCAATTTACCAACGCTAATTATTAACTCTTAATGATGATTTCTTTTATAAACATTCGCGAGGAAATTTCAATGTACTGCATTTTTTTTTCTTTTTTTTTCGTTTAAGTGGCATATCATTTTGAAGAGTATTAAGCAAAGAAGTTTTTTAATTAACTTAAATTTTTTTGTCACTTCTGTTTTTTTTTAGTACTTGTCGTTACTTAAATTTCATTTTATTTTATTTTATAGCTTTAAGGGCCCATATTATTATTTTTGCATTGCCTGTGGGTTTTGGTTTTGTTTTAAAATAAAACCTGTAGCGAGTATAAACTGGCTACACTAAGTTGATAATTAATGATATTCGAGTTCCGGGCGGCAGTGATGATACAAAAAACAACCGCGCTGATTGAAATCGTTTATTGAACTGACTTAACAATAATTTCATATGACCTACATAATAATACATTTCATTTGTGCCCACGTAAGGTATGGTTCTCCGTACATCTTGCCCACTTAAAGAAAATTACACAACAGCTGATTCAATTTGGCTGGTTCGGGGAATCTCAAATTTGATTCTGGTGGCCCTGGGCGACGACGTTGTGCTGCGCACGCTAGTGGCGCTGGCGGCGCGCGGCAGCGGCACAGGCGGCGGGGTAACGTCGGCCGCGCGCTTTGGCTCCAAGGGAAGGCGTGGCCATCTCTTCCAAATGTAGGTGATAGCTCCACTCATCAGTATCAATGCGCCCACCATTATGTACAGTAGATAATAATGATGTACGTCGTGGGTACTGAGCGATACGGCGGAGGCTTGCTTTAGATGATCGATTTGGATCTTCAGATTATCCCAGGTCTCTTGGTGATCTTCTAACGGAATGTCTCGGTCTAAGCTGGATATACTTGTATTGATTACCGAGTTCAGATTGGATATCTCCGGAGTCCCCATGACGTCAGGTTGGCTCTGCACGTGACTTAAAAAGTTGTTATGCGTATGTACTGTATACGTGTCTCCCTTGATTGTGCAACCCTGACCTAGGCTAATAAGGCCGCTTCCTGTTACACTCTTTATCTCTATGCCAGCTGTGCAAAAAATGCTTACTTCGCACTCACCGCAACACGAGTACAACCAGCTGTTTTGCCGGTACAATCTGATCCACTTGTCGGTGAAACACGCTAATAATTGCGCGGCACATGGTGTCGGGTTAATTGTCTCTGTGTTTACTAACTTAATATCGCAGATCGTATGCTTTATTTTCAGATCGTAAACTGGTGTGTCCACTGTGCATAGTAGTCTGTCCATTTGGGAGTGAACACATCCTTGAACATCCGTGTATGATAGAAAGAACACAGAGTTTCCTTTTAAATTGACCGCGATGTATGGGAATGTCGGAATTATATGCTGCATTAGCTTCTTTTCTTTGCGGTATAGTGATAATATGATCTAGTTCGTATAAGTCATTACTGACAAGAGGGATTCGCACCTCTATTATAAGGTAATCTTCGACAACTCTAGCAAACACTTTTAACAGTCGGTATAACTGTCGAATGTTATAATTGTCGGTGGGCAATTGAAGGTCGATGCCATTCAACTGACCTTGTATAATGTTGATTTGTTCCCTTAACTGCTCTGGCGGAAACAGGTGTGTGTCGATGCGGCCATGGGCAATATCCATTACGGTGTTTATTAAAGTTTGTTGTGTTCGTCTGAGGTTTGATAACATGATCGTAGCTGATAGTGCGGATGACGTCGCGTAAAGATGACTCGTAGTGTCCAGCCGAACCTGGTCGACTTCTAGTGACATATTTCGAAGATGATCCTTTATAAAGTTGAGTTGGTTGTTCATGGTGTTTTCATTGCGACGGAGTATGCTGCACTCTGACTCGATAACAAGTGTCTGATTTTTTATGAGATTTTGTAGATGGTTTTCGTTTCGAGCTACCTTTTCGATATCCTCTTTATAATTTTCTGCAAATCTTTCATCCAGAACACCAAACAAAGAGTTTGCTAAATAGCCGACGCCATTCACGAGTCCTCTCCTTTGCCTCTTATTTTGGACGGTGAGAAGACTATTATAATGATCAATTTCATTAATGTCGTGTTGTAGTTGTCTCAAAATACTTCCGTACTGAGCGCCTATTGATTACTGCACACTCCTTTTAAGTGTGAAACATAGTTTTTAATATCTGATAATCCATGTTAATATTATTATGTTGTCATATTGTAATAAATAATTAATTTCCACTCATCTCTGATGTGTTGTAAATCTGCTATCTTATCAAAGTACAGGCCATGGTGTTCGTTCAGGACGGTGATGTTGTAAGGTAGACTGCTTTGTGTTCCTGATGATAGAAGCCCGAGGATCACTAAAAGTATCATTGATATAAAGTGAGTAAAGGCACATTTCTTACCACAAGGGCGCCTGCGCTTGATACCGTCTTGGTGTGTATCAGTAGTATAATATTGGGCATTCTGGCCCACCTCGTTCGATCGGGCGAAAATTTCGCCCTCCTCACTCGTGTGATCCAAATGCCCAATATTATTTTGTGGATTTCAAAATTTGGGTTTGCGCAGAATGAAATTCATGAATGCATTCTGTCCCACCTTTTTCGATATCGAGCGATATTTGTGGATTTCAAAATTTGGGTTTGCGCAAAATTAAATAATCGCGCTAACGTGCGCGTTTCGCGACATGTAACGGAAATTGGGTTTGTGCTTAAAATAAAACGATTATCTCTCGCGTTAACATGCGTATTTAACAAATAACAAGTCGTAACGTAAATTGGGTTTGCGCAAAATGAAATTCATGCATGCATTCTGTTCCACTTTTTTCGATTTTGAGCGAATTCGCCCTCCCCACTCGTATGATCCAAATGCCTGACATTATTTGTGGATTTCAAAACTTGGGTTTGCGTGGGTGTCTATCATTTTATCGAAATTCCTGTCATCGAATTTCATATCGACGAAAACTATTCCACGAATGTAATTACGTTTTATTTTCTATACACATAATTTTAAATTCATCGATTTTCAAATAGTCGAACAACTTTTCACCATAAATTGTTTCGAATATGTTGTAACAGCGATCAACTGAAGTTCGATGAATGATTCCTAAGTCATAACGACATTCTGCGAATAGTGTTCTGGGAACAGATATTCGATGAATCGATTTTCTGTAAAGTGATAGATTACCGGTTTGCGTAAAATGGTGGTATAGATTTTATACATTCTTAAAGTCCAAGTTAAACTAAGAATATTAGTTGATTTCGTAAAATGCAAAAGCTTAAACACCTCGCACTTGGCCGGAGCGCAGAGGCGTTTGTACAACTTGTCGTGAAGGTGATCAGCAGGGGTCGGATTATTCATCGCATGGTGAGATGAAAGAAAACTGTGTAGTCGATATTAAAGCTAAATTTTAATTCATATTCATACTCATTCATTTAATTAAGAACGAAATTAAATTATAAATAAAATAAGTCATATGAGTAGAAATAAATTATATCGTAAATAAAAATAAAATAAAATATTACTTTTATAATATGCTCCTAGTTTCCAATATCCATAAAACTTGTAGATATAGGAATGAGTGCCTCAAAATCTTGACAAGGTATGGCATGTGCATTGTCCATTTCAAAATCACAATTGTAAAACGAGTAAATAATGCTAACTTTTTCCATATTTTCTGGGCTAAAACTGGTTCTATATTGGTTGAAAATCCACTTGTGACTTGAAAAAGATCGTTCTACGTCAACGGAAGTTAGCGTAGCATATTCTAGAACTCGCTCAAATTGTTCAGTACTTGCCATGTGCCTTAAATGTATGAAGTCCGGATTTCTGTTGAGTACACTTTCCAATTTATTCTTGGCTGTTTCAGGGCCGAAAATAGTTAAAAATTGTCTTACGTCGTCTAATATTTGAAAACTTTGCTTAATCGACATATTAGTACACTGCAATTTTGTGATTGAATCAACAATGATTTCAAAGTTATCTTTTATATAACTTAGCTCATTTGGCATATTAACGTTCAATAATACAGTTTGGACGTTTAAAATTGCGGCGGCATCTCTACTGTTCAATGATGAAATAATATTTTTAATTTTTTCGTAATGAGTAGCATAATAAAATGCAGCACTCAGCCACGTCCCCTATCTGGTTATTATAGGCTGTGGTGGTAAGGGCACATCAGGGGCCATCGTTTTAAATAGTCTTATCCGTTGTGGCGATTTTAGAAATACCTTTTTTACATTGGATATTAATTTAACGTCCTCGTGTTCTGATCTTATATGTTCAGCAACACGATTGAGTGCATGTGCTAAACATGTAACATGTCTCATATTATAAAATTTCTTTTTTAATATTTTACCTGCAAGAAGCATGTATGCAGCACTGTCCGTGCATAATACTAAAAATTTGCATATATTCCTTTCGAAATCATCTTGCCACAAAAACATTAAAGATCTTTCTACCAATTCTGCAACCGAAATCCCATTTACTTTTTCTAAAACCTTGCACGATAGCAAATAAGGTCGAGATGGAAATCCTCCTAATGACTTCACAATAACATTAGTAATGCAATTGCCAACAGTATCCACCGTTTCATCTACTGAAAGCCACAAGTAACAATCATTCAATGAAGTTCTTATTTTACTTATGATTGGTGTGTAGACTTTTTCAAGATAAATCTTTCTTAAAGTAGATTCTTCTGGAAGTTTTCTATTTGAACATTTACAACAAAGATACTTGTTCATAAACTTTCTAAACTCGGGATGTTTGAGTCTTTTCCATGGGATATTGCATGTAATCAAGAACAAACAGAGATCTATGTAAAAGTCGTTCGTAGTGCAAAATTTATTTTGATGTCGGGCAGAATTTACGTGCTTTAGGACATTATCTTTTTTTAGTTGAGTTATAGTAATGTCACACAGAGTACACACTATAGCTGATTGGTCAGCATCGTACCTTAGCTCGTGAAATGGTTCTATCCAACTCTGAATAAAAGACGACGTTTGCTGAGATTTCGTTTGGTGCAGAATACTATTAACATGTTTTAAAATAAATATGTTTTAATTGCGTTAGCTCTACTCCACAACACACACACACGACACAACACATTTCTCATGATCGTATTTTAGATCTTTGTAAGGTTCTTTCCAGTACAAAATTGCAGAAACATGCGGATCAGACATAATTGTTTACGTAATTATTGCACGTACCAATTGCAATAAATAATTAAGTGACACATCGCGTCGTGAACGATTGACATGACATTGACATGCAAATGATTTATGATAAAGCAGCTAGTAATTAGCATTACGTTTACCGCAACAAAGTAGTCTGAACCAAACAAAAGATTAACTAATTTGATATAGTTACAGGGTAAATGTAACCCTTTACCAAGCAAAAGGCTTAACACTTCCCAAATCATACTACACAAATAATTTTAATTACATTGAGTAAGATTAATTTTCGATTAACATTTTCGATCTGTCAACCTGCACAAGGGACAAAAGTATTACGGGACTAAGAAAATTGGTGAGTATGAGTATGAATATGAATTAAAATTTAGCTTTAATATCGACTCCACAGTTTTCTTTCATCTCACCATGCGATGAAAAATCCGACCCCTGGTGATCAGGCTCCACAGACAAGATCGGGTCACCCAGGACGCTTAGTTCCCGGTGGTCGTATGACCGCTTTTGTGTACATGGTGAGTTTGCATCCTTCACCAGGGACGAGTTCATCCGTTATCTACCACCGCATAGTAACAGAATCCCTCCCAAATATTCGAGATAAGTTCAGCAATACTCAGTGCAAGGGTGATCAAATCGAGCATCGAGATTGACAAGCTGGGACTTAGCACTACCAAGCCGGTAGGTCACAAGGAGTACTAAGATACTTATGCATTTGGTAAAGTTCTTACTATATATATCAACTGAGTATAAAAACTTCAATAGCGTGATGTAGGTTTTAACTGGTTTTCGGATGTATAAAACCAGTCTTATCATCATTTAAATTACGAAACTATAAGATGTTTTATAAACAATTCAACTGATTCTGACTGAAATTACGAAACTATAAGATGTTTTATAAACAATTCAACTGATTCTGACTGTTTTAGTTCAACTGATTTTTGGTTTGTAAAACCAAAACGCAAGAAAACTATGCATACATGTGCTCCAGTTAATGTTAATGCTATTGTAATGCCATCTATAGGAACGTTATATATTAATACATTTCTAAAAAAACATATCTCACTTTAACATATTGATGTAAAATCAGTTTTATTGTGTGCAAAATTAAGCTTAGCTAAAAATATAATCGAATGCGACATACAATGTTTTGCGTAATTGCAATAGAGATGCGCAAAACAGTGCTTTGAAAAGTAATGCCATATTTCAATACATCTCCAGAAACGTGATATTACAATGTGATATCACATCACTCGAAACATCACCCGTTGCTGAACATTGTAGTCGGACCGACCGACGACCGAGAAGTAACACCCGCACTTCTCGCTCGCACGCAGAGCGCGCGGAATGGCATAGCATTACATGGCATTACTTTATTACGCGCGGCATGTGATATCAAACCATCTCTTTCATGGCGTTGAGATTGAATGAGAGCCGATCGGTCGTCTCACTCGGGTAATATATCGCAACGAGTGATGTTTAGCGTGATGCTTGTTTCTTTCGCGTAATGTGTAATATGGCATTACGCGGTCAAGTGATATGTCACTTGTGATATTACTCGCATTACTTACACATGTCTAAATTGCAATTAGAACTCGAAGACCGTCCGGTATGAGATCCGCGATCACATTTCAGCCATGGACGCTCGCTATTATTGTGATGATTTCACGCAAATGAACATAGGTGGCGTAGAATAACAAATATTTTGCTTAATCTATCGGAATTAATCGAAACCATTTGCAACCTATATGAAAGTGTAATGCATTCATTAAGCTAATAAATTAGTTCAGTACTTAGCCTGCAGAGGGCGCTTATGATGAAACCATTGTTAAATTCTTTATATTGGTAATATTTAATATTTATTACATGGGTGAATATACAGATCTCTATATTAAAACTGACGTTTTGCTTTTGTCAGACATATTTGAAAATTTTCAAAAAAATTGTAAGATTCGTTATGAATTAGATCCCGCATTCTATTTAACCGTGCCGAGTTTGTCATTTGACGCGATGTTATTGAAAACTGGTGTAAAATTAGAGTTGATATCTGATTTAGAAATCATTCGTCTTATTCAAAAAGGCATTCGAGGCGGAATTTGCATGTGCTCTACCAGACATGCTCTTGCTAATAATAAATATATGAAAACTTATTATGACAGTAAACCCGACTCGTTTCTTGTATACATTGATTGTAACAACTTATACGGATATAGTATGAGTCATTCATTACCCATATCTGATTTTCGCTTTCTAGATTCTGAGGAAATAGAGCAATTAGACTTTATGTCAATTTCAGACGATGCAGAATTTGGATTTATTCTTGAGGTCGACTTAGGTTACCCTAAAGAGTTACATCATTTGCATAACGATTATCCCTTCTGTGCACAAAAAATTGTACCACCAGGAGGGAAAAATTCGAAATTAATCCCAAATTTGTATAATAAATATGAGTACGTCATTCATTATGTACATTTAAAAACGTGCTTGCGTAATGGTTTGACTCTTAATAAAATTCATCGGGTAATCACCTTCCGACAAAGCCCCTTTTTGAAAAAATATATAGATTTAAATACAGAACTAAGAAAAAATGCAAAAACTCCATTTCAACAGAATCTTTTTAAATTAAAAAAATAACGCTGTTTTTGGCAAGACTCTCGAGGATAGTGAACGACGTGTAGATGTTAAGTTAGTAAATCAGTGGTGTGATGAGAGAAACTCTACAAAGAAGTTTGTAACAGCAAGTAAATTAATAGCACGACCAAATTTTCACAGCGCCACGATATTTTCGGATAATTTAGTCGCTGTTCAAATGAAACCGGAGAGAGTTGTCTTAGATAAACCGATATACATAGGATTCGCGATACTCGAGCTGTCTAAGAGTCACATGTATCAATTCCACTACTCTGCAAAAAAGTGAAAATTCCACTAAAAGCGAAAATTCATTACTCAAAAAAGCAAAAGGAGTAAAAAAAGCCTGGTGTCCGAGGATTAACATTAGATGACTATAAAGATGTTCTGTTCAAGAATACGGTAATTAGGAAAAAAAATATATTTAAATCTATTAAACATGAAATCTTTACGCAAACTGTTAACAAAATTGCATTATCCAGTAACGACGATAAGCGACTTACATTAAAAGACAAAATTTCAACTAAAGCATGGGGTCATAGATCGATATTGTAGTTTTTATAAATTATAAGCGAATGTATTCAAATCTCGTTTAATAAATTGAATTGTAAATCTACAACTTTACCAGAAATGTATACCATTATAATAAGTAATATGTTAGTATTAAGAAACAATTTATGATTACATGGTATGTAAATACCTATTAATACTGCTATTTGAATAAACGTACATATGCCTAGTGCAATTTGTGTTTGGATTTTTAATTTCCTAATTACTCATAAATAATTGGTTCTCCATTTCACAAGAGGTGTATGTTTTTTTGTATTTTTTTATTTAACTCCAAACTAATTAGTGAGCTATTTGTGAAATGAATGAACTTTAATTTATATGAGTAAAATACAAACCTATTCATTAAAATTATTTTTATTTCTTTTTTTAATTAAGTGAATTTATTAGCTAAAGAAAGAAAGACAGTGAAATGTTAAAAATAGATTTTCTTCAATGATAATCAAAGTTTGCGTGAAAATAAAAAATACCGGTATTCTAAAATTTATTGTCTTTCTAACTAGCCGATAAAAATACTTACTTAAAATGAAATGTTAAAATAAGCATGTTAGCTGCTGACGCCTTGTCGAGTCAGCTATGACCGCGTTATACGATACTGACTGAAATTGTTGTGTAATTTTTATGATTCATGAATTCTAATCGTTATAAATAAAGGCTCATATAATACTCAGCCAAACATCAGTCTATCTTCAGAACGAAGTTACAAGTTTTTACAAGTTGTTACGAGCTTCATATCCTCAGCCCCGGTGTGGTAAGTAAACATTTGATATATTTATATATTAACAATTTATTCAAGTTATACTGGATCTATTTATGTAAATGTTATCGTCTTGCATTTTTATTTTTATTTTTTTGTCTACTAATAGCAAGCATGTGCTAAAAATAGTTATTTTGATTTATCTTGTTTCAGAATATGGAAGGAACACAAGACACTTTCCTATTTTCGCAATATGCTCAGGATCCATTGGAGGAATTCCTAGTGGAAGAAGAAGAAGACAGCGAGCTGGTGAAGAAACTTAATAGCGGAATCCAGAAAAATAAAGAAAAAAGATCAAAACGAAATTTTTCCAATAAAGTTTTTAAAAGAAGTGGTCACGACCGTCTGCCATCATTTATTATAAATAATAAAGCAGGGAAAGGTACGAGACTACTAAAAATACAGATAATTGACCTGAACAAAGACAGTGATGATGAAGACAAAGTGATGTTGAGTGCTCAATATTTGGCGGACGATAATTACGATGAAGTTCATATATAGTATAGATCATGCCGAAAGTGTGATAAATAAGATTTCAAAAAAACTGAGTGCATACAGTGCTAGTTTGTAGTTTTAGTTTAATTTTAATAATAATAATAATAATAATAAAGTTTGATTTTCAGGCATTAAACCCATATTTCAATTATATATATATATTATATATTAATTATATATTATTATATTTTGTTGTAATTAACATAGTAAGTAAATTTGTTGTTTCATTTTGAAGTTATTAATGGCCCCTTGCAGCTTGTTTAAATTTCGATATAACTTTTAAACTAGATTTAACAGTAATAGTACGTATAGTAAGAAAAAGCTGCAAATGACCTTAAGAGTTTTTTTTTTTACCGGCACGTTTTTCTTCATCTCGACTGTTAGCGATATTAATTCAATTTAGTGGAAAAACTTTTCGGTAATTGATAATTCTCTTTGAATAGGTGAAATAAAAAATATGTTTGTCAATAATATCATTTATTTTGAAATCAGATATGAGAATACAATTCTAAATTATTTTCAAAGTACCATTTTTTAATGCATAATACATTTTTTAACGCACAAGTTTTTTTATGAATTAAACAATTATATGTGCCGCTGTTTGTACAATATTTTTGATGCATTGATTGAACATTAGGAAGGCCTTTTTCACCCAAGTCTATTACAGTACAATTATCACACAAATCTTTAACCCATTTAATTTTTTCTAACCCTTTTACAAATATTTTCTTATTTTCTAAGTGAACATAAATTATTCTTTTAAACTCTCTATAATCAATGAATCCTTCACGCCATAAGATACCGAGGTTTTTCTCTATCCATATAACATTACTTTTTTCTTTTTTCGATAAAGTAAAAAATGCATACGGGGGTTTTATTAAAAATACTTGCATGTATTCATTTGTACTATACGCAAATTCTTTAAGAATAAATTCATTTGTAAATGATTTAAACCCCTGGAGATCTACAAACAAGCAGTCTGAGCTCATGATATCCTTCGGGTAATATTGGTCAACGGTTTGTATTCTACAATGCTATCATTCAAAATAAGACAGTAAGCCGCAGTATTACCGGGTATGTCCTGTTCACACTCTAATTCAACTCTCACATCTATTGAACCCGTTTTTAAGGTTTCGTTTTGCCGAGAGCAGTCGATAACAAACAGAGGTGCTTTATCCTTAAATTCTTGCGGACTTAGCAACGGCGCTTGACTGCGGTTATAATACGACTGTTGGAATTTAGCATACTGATCGTATAATATAGCGAATTTGCACGATCTTTTTCCAAGCACTTCATTAAATTTAACCTTTCCCGATCAGAAACTTTTATATGTGGCATACGCTATACTATTTTAGATATCGTAATGTTATCTATATATTCATTTGTATTTAATGTTACGCTATTTAAATTAGTATTGGATCTCAAAAGAATAAGTTCATGCTTACAGTTTATAACTATTTTATTCTAATCCTCTGCAAAGCCAAGAATCTTGTTTAAAGGAATGCATACAGAAAACGACCCATGCGTAACTTTTGTACCGTTAACATCCCAACCCCATTGACTTTGACATCCTCGATTCATGTTCATTTAGAGATAAGAGAGATTTCATAGTAGTTGTAACTCCAGCATTTTTAATTTTGTCTATTTCGATTCCATTAAGCTCATATCGAATATCTTGAAACAAATGAAGTATAGGGTTAGGTATTAGTAAACTGAACACTGGCCACCTGTAGTTTTGTTTCTCTGTTGACTACTACCATGTTTCCCTCTATGTATAAGGCACTCTCAGAAGGTAACACGTATAGATCTTGTTGGTTTATTGGTATACGGATTTCATCATTAAAATTGAAACTTGTTACGTAAGGTTTGTAGGAATGGAATTCAAAACTTTCTATTGTGTTATCGTAGCCGAAAGTTTCTGTTAAGTTTAGAATACTCATTTTAATAAACCAATAGTTTTAAGAAATTCTTTATTTTCCTTGGAAAGCCTCGTAAGCTAATTTTTAGGTGTTCTTTTCTTGACAGCACAATGCGTACTAATAATTGTACTGCGCGAAACTAATCTTTTATTGAAATCTATCATCTTTTCCTGAGATGCAAATATATCTGGATCTCTTCACCGCGTAAATTGATTAAGTTATCGTTTATATCCAATATTCTTAACTTTAAAGAGCTTAAACTGTTTTGATTAAGGGAAAATAAATAACGTTTTTAGGTGTTTCTATAATCCGATAGCCTGGTGGTACATTAGGCACAAACTCGTGAATAATATGACTTGGTTTTCCGTTAATAAATGAACCACTCACAATGTCACATTCAACTCGCACTATAGTTGTAGAGAGAATGGACACAGGAAAAGGAGACTCTGTTAATATATTAGCTTGAATAGTTTCTTGACCGAAACCTAGTAAGTTACCAATCGAATGTTCTTTATTAAAATACACATTTTTAGAACACAATATAGATGTCTTTAACGTATTATTATTACATGTCAGTGAAAATGAACATCCTTTCAGATGTCTTTTCAGGTAATCGTCGAGGTCTTGAAGTTCGTATGACCCTTCAGGAATTTCAACTACTTCATTTTGGCCATAATTAAACATATTATTTCTATAGTCTATATTAGATATAGAGTTAAAAGTCGAAAAATATAGTAACCCGCATTCATATTCACCATTTAGTTGAAAAGCTGGTGAATGATTTGTGATTAGGGTAGAAGAGGTTCCAGTTATGGACAAAGTGAAAGACATCGTATGAATGATATGGTTTTTATTGAACAGAGATATTTAAACGGTTACTCCAGAATTGTTTTAAATATTTCAAACATAAATGACCGCAATTTACAGTATTAAACTTTTGATAAGTGACATAGTTGTATGAAATAATTTTATTTTTTAAATACTTTATTAATTCTATTGGAGGCTGAAGATCGCCGTAACTATCGAAATATTCACAGTAATTATTATCTTTGACATAGGCTACCCAGTGAGTCCCTTAGTTTTCAGAACTATCTAAATTAATAATTGCGCACTCTACTCTATTCGAACGCTTTGGCAAATTATCTCTCATATAAACGCCACGGAAATGAGGAATATCTAAAGAGTGTTTTAAAATATCTATATTAGTGAGAGCACGTCTGGGAAGCCTGTCGACTAGTTTTTTGAGTATTCTAAACACAATCCCTTTCCATTTCTGTACGGTTTAATGTGCAATCCTTTACCTAATGCAATAGATTCCATCATTTTGTTGTGACGTTGTGATTCGGTTAAGTTTTTCTTTGCAGCTTTGTAATCACCAACAGCTTTAGCTATCCCAGCAGCTCCTCCAGCCAATGATCCCAACGCAGAAAGTCCCGCAAAAATAGGTATCAGTGGTAATATACCGCCAGTTTTCGGAATCGGTATTAAACGCGGAATATGAATTTTACTGTTTCTAGTAAATACTTTCTTTGCGAGCGCAAGAGCTCGTGTGATTGTAGTGCCTTTATCTTTTGATTTGTTTCTTTTCAGTTCCTTCCGCATCTTTGTAACCAAACCTTTAAATGATTTTATGCCTGCACCAGCTTTCATTTTAGATTTCATCACTTTGCTAACTAACCATGAAGCAAGTTTTTCTCCTTTTCCAGCACTTTTCGACTTCAACCTCTGTTTAGCCATTTTATAAAGTTCTAAATCTGCGCGGTGTCGATCTGTTAGGTTAGAATGTTTATCATATCATATCATATCATTATCGTACCGTCCGTCTGTCACAAACGGAGCTGGCTGAAAATCAGCGCTGCAGGTGTTTGACACCTCAGCATTATGCTGAGCCAGTGTCCGATTCACTGCCGCGAAGACACACTCACTACTCTTTTTATTGCTGTTTTCTGTTTTTAATTTTTTATTATTTCTGTGTGTTTTATGTGTGTAGTGAATAAATGTATTTTTCTTTTCTTTCTTCTTTCTATAAGCTATATCGTGTTTCATGCACGCGTCATCCAATTCATTAACTCCTTTATCACCTCTTAATAACCGTTTATGCAATTTAGTGCCTGGTTCGCAATAATTGTAACCAGGTAAGTGTAATTCAAAAGGCAAGTGATTAATTACACTGTTTAAAAGTCCTCTTCCTTTCATATCCTATATGTTAATGACATTTTTTTTGTGCGAGTAACTATATAAATATATTCATACAATGGCACTTCTATTAATCCAGCTGTTCTCTCTATCATTAAGTCCTAACCACTTAACGTATAATTTCTTCCCTTTTTTTTGATCACCTTTTCAATGAGATAAACGTCCGGGTACTTAGTTTTTTGAAGTTCTTGTTCGTAAAATGTGCCCAGAATAGTGTTTCCTCGCTGATCTTCTATATGATACGTAAACGGTTGAGTGTTACTGACTTGTTTAATAGTAAATAGCTCTGTTGACCAATTAGACGTATAACTTTTATGGAAAGCGCTTTTATACATGCTTATACGTACACGATCTCCCACATTGAATTTATTTAATTTATGATGTAGATTTTGTTGACGTTTCTTAATATTGTTCTTTACTTCCGATTCATTCTCAAAATAAACATCATTTGGTCTAAATTTTGTTGTACTATGAAAAGTTTCATTGTAAGATTTGACTATATCATCTTAAGGTTTTCCAACCCATTTATAATTTCCAATTAAACTAAAATATTTGTACAGTTTGTTTTTAAGCGTCTTTATTAACCTTTCAACAATTGATGCCTTTTTAATTGAATAAGTTGAATAATGATTTATTCCTAAAGATCTTAAATAACAATCAAATTCACTATTGTAAAATTCTTTTCCAAAGTCTGTCTGCAAGTTTCTAGGAATTTGGATTGCTGACTTTATAATTTGTTGAAATGCATTTTTAACTTCTTGTCTAGTTTTCGATTTTGTTGGAATACACCACGCGTACTTTGAAAATGCATCAATGACAACTAAAATATATTTATTTCCTTTATTTATTTTATGGAATTTTTGTAAGTCAATCAAATCTGCTTGCCACAAATCGTGAATGCCTTTTAAAACAACTGCTCGTCGCTTAAAGTTTTTACGAGCTGATCTGTGGATCTCGTTCACTACTTGTTCTTTTGCCATTGCTTAATTGTTTTACAATGTTATCTACCTCGTTTTTTGTATAAAAGTTCAATTTCAACTGAGTTGCAAGCTGATGAATTTGAGAATTTATAACTTTGATTAAAGAATCTAGATACTTCTTGTCATAAATGTTCTGAACGAGCTAATCGACGTACTCCTTATTTACTGCATCATCAGCCGACAAAGGATGAGCAACACCTTTTAATCTCAGTGATTGTAAATCAAAATCTCCGTCTTCTGAACGAAGCAAAGCCTGACTTTTAAGTTCGTTGACTTCAGATACACCTGCTACACGTAAACGTTTATGAACATGGTGACCAAATTTATCTATGTTCATTTTATGATATATTTTTACGCCAAAAGTTCTGCTTCGACTAACGATAATAGTAAAGTAACTGCTTTATATATTAACATTGTTCACTAATCCCGCTTCGTGTAGTTCTTCAATAATAGATATGATTTCATTGTCCAATCCTGTATTACCAGCATCACGAGAAGCTATAAGTAATTTTAACCTTTCTACTAATTCGTTTGGGTTATCCCAATATACATATGACACATCGTTTTTAACATTTTTCATCGTCGGTAATCCTTCACCACTTACTGAACGTTTTCTTTAGCTAATTTAAAAAGAGGTCTTATTACATATAAATATTTCATGCCTTTGTTGCTTTTTATTGGTTTATTAGGATTAAGCTCTCTTCTATGTGCATTAGTTTCTAATAATAAGGTTTTATAATTACATCTATCACCCTCAGTTACAATATCTAAATCCGGTACTTTCTTATATAGCAGTTCGAATAAACCTGGCGTTAAATAGTAAGTATGACCATTTACTTTCAGTTTTTTGTCATTTGTAGTGTATACCGGACAGGTTCCCAACATTAGCTTGTCCCGTTCCGTTCGAATACCAAATGGTATATTTAAGTTGGTAATATATTGCTTTTGAAATTTAGGATCGTCACGAGGAGAAGCGTAAGAATCAGTCGTCTTAAATGAAATATTATTTGAAGAATCCTGATCATTAAAATGTTCACTTTCCACTTCATCGCTTACATCACTTTCATTATCTTTTGATGTCTCATCCTCATCATTTTTATTAACAAGGTGTAACGTTGCACGTTCATGATTAGCACTCTTAAGTTAGCTTATTTTAAAATACTATTATTTTTACCTTAAATTATGAATTAATTATACATTATTACCGATATTTTATGAATTAACAATTTTAATTAATTATCCTACCCAATTATATTTACAAATAAAATATCATTATTTTAATACAATTAACAATTTTAAAACTAATTACTTATAATCTAATACCTCTATATAACTAAACAACTATTTTAATAACAAATACAATAAAATAAATAAAATAATATATTACAAATGCTTAACACTTGATCAGCGCGACTGTACATGCGCGCGCAGCCTGCGCAATCGCTCGAGAACTTTCGATGCGCCCTGCGCCGGCGCTGACACCTCACCGCGACGTCTTCCAAGGCGGACCTACGTTTGTTGCGCGTTCACTAGTGCTACTACGTGTCATCTTACGTGCTAACGAACTATTGAATCTTCCATTCTATTTAATATCGGTGGCAGTGCACACCCTAGTTTCTGACGTTATCAGGAACATACTCAAGTGTTATTTCGAGCCCCAATAGGGTAAGTGTTGAACAATTTAAAATATAAGTGAGCCCTTTGTGTTAGATTTATAGTGTAAAATCTTATACGCAACGCTAGCCCTTACTAATCTCTTCCTAACCTTATTTAATAATGCCAAGTTATTGTGTAATTTTAATTGTCGTTAATTCTGCTTGAGCGTTATTATTAATTGCCTAATTGCATAGCCTCCAGCCCCGCTTGTAAATCCGTTCTGATTGAGACACTTACACCAACTATTAGCCGTTACTTTCATATTACGCTTTTGGCTTCTTCGGAGTGTTCTCAATCGATGAGCGACGTGGCCAACTAGTGACACCGTGCGTTATTCACAGGGTGCTACGTTGTAGCTAAAGACTACGGCTGCCGGCAATTTGTCCGTCATCTCAGTGACGTCACGCTACGCTCCCGTGACGTCAACGCCTCCAGGAGCACAACTGTATCACCGGCCTCATCATCTTCACCCGCGTAGACCATCTTGCGTACAGGGAAGTACCGGACCGCGGAGGCAAAATTTTAGACGGGATTCGAACCCACGACCATTTCTTTTAAATAATAAATTTATATAATCTTGCTGATCTGAGTTGTTGATTTATTTTAATCCACCAACCTGAAAGGTCACAGTGGCGCCTTTAACGTGGTTAAATGGTCAAATTTTGCTTCCGCATTAGTTGTGTGTTCTGTGTGTGGTGTTTTTTTTTGTTTTGTGAAACGTTTTTTTTTCATTTTTGGTTGCACGCAACTAAGGTGTATCTGTGATATTAGTAATAATAATTTTCATAATAAAATATCAATTTTTGTTTGTCATCGTTCATGCATAATTATTTTAACACACTGTATATAGTGGTTTACTCGTTCGAGAAACGGGTACAGTCAAGTCACAAAAGTGTTAACTCATAGTTTAATATTGCTTGTGCTTATTAATGGTATAATATACAGTACACATTAGTTGCAAATTAATTTTTAACAGCGCTTATTTCATTTTATTTTTTGTGATTGTTTTTTTTATAATTTTAGTTGCGCATTTTTTATTTTTTATGTTTTTAGCTTGCCAACCATGACGTTGCTTTTTTCTTACTAATTTTGTAACAGAACGGATAATTTATTCAATTTTCAAGTTCAACACTTCCCCAATTGCGGTTATTTTTTTTAATTCCGAAATAATTTCTTATTTTAATTTTATTTCATACGAAAACAGATTTATTTTAAATGGCTTTTCCCGTTAAGTTCCTATCTCTACAGAAGTCAGAATTAGAATATGAGGTTTTAATTAGAGGTTCCACTCCTCCTGCTACTGTTCAAGATTTGCGGAAACAAATATCGAAGTTAGGTCCGCTCTTTCCTTCGGAAGACATTCTTGAATGTCAGTTGTCAGCTAGCGACGATCTAAAGGGAGTTAGCGATGCACTTTCTAAGGTCAAGTCATATTTAGTCCAGCCGCTAGATCGGAACCAATTGTTACGGGGTGAAAATCTTATAAACCACCTTTATCACCGGCTTAATAGAATAATTTTTGACAGTACAACTGAACAAATTTTCCAAACCTGCGTTGCAGAATTTAAAAGTCTTTCGGAACAGTATAATTTAGTTAAAGACCAGGGCTCTGACTTGCTTTCGCCTTCCACTCCTTCAGATCCTCAAACAACAGCCCCACCCGTTAACGTCAATGTCACTTGCGATCGTGGTGTGGCTGGTGAAGTAACTAAGGTTAAATTTGATGGCAAAACGTGTGTCCGTGCGTTCATCCAACGCATTACCGAGTTAAGCAAGGCTAGGAACATTACAAATGAAAAGTTACTGTCCTTTTCTACGGAAATTTTCACCGGAGATGCGTTGCATTGGTACCGTGGTGTTCGGGATCGTGTGTCTGATTGGGATGAACTCCTACTTTTATTAAGAAAGGACTTTGATCAAGCCGATTATGACTACAAGCTTCGTTCCGAAATACGTGCTAGGACTCAGGGTGAGGCGGAAAACATCACCATTTATATGTCTATTATGACTGGGATGTTTTCTCGCTTATCAAAGCCAATATCCGATGAGGAAAAGCTAGAAATAATTTTCCACAATATTAGGCCGTGTTACGCGAGCACTCTAGCTTCTGCTCCTGAAATTAAGGACTTAGACACCTTGCGGTCCTTATGCCGTAATTATGAAAATTTCCAAGCACGTCTTGCTGGTTTTAGAGAGCCTCCCAAAAGGACAACCGACACCATGGCACCAGAATTTGCTTATATTGGTCAAACATCTGCAAAAACAAACTACAATTCAAATCAAAATTTTAATAAACATTATCAGAACAACTATTACGACAAAAACACATCTTATTTTAATAACAATAATAATAATAATAAAAATGGAAACTATAATAAAACTAATTATACTAACAAAAAATACGTGCATGCTATTCAGGAATCTAAGATAAAAACGCTTTATTGTCCTAGGTGTCGTAATAACACCCACAATCTGCGCCAATGTCAGGCAAATAAAGAAAAAATAATCTGTTTTGTGTGTGGTCATGAAGGCGTCAAGACCCCTCAGTGCCCAAATTGTAGCAAAATAAAAGCAGGTACTTCAAAAAACTCGTAGGGATGCAGAATTGTGGTCTAACTCAACAAATAAGTAAGTTTGATAGCGAGGATTGGAAACAGTGGCTTCAAACTATTAACTTTTATTTCAACTCGTACAAGATAGACACAATTCTGCAAACTAAACCAGTGAACGACCCTAGGCCCTATGCTCCTATAAGTATAAATTCATTAAAACTGTTTGGTCTATTGGACTCTGGCTCTGCAGTTACTATTATTGGTAATAATATTCATCAGTATTTGAAAAATCAGGGCGTAGTCATTCACAACGACCACTGTATTACAGTTACTGCTGCTGGGGGCCAGTCTATGACTAGTATCGGCTACATGAATCTGCCCATAACTTTTGAAAACGAGTTCCATATTATTAAAGCTTTCGTTGTGCCCGACGTTAACATAGACCTAGTCCTGGGAATTGACTTCTGGCATAAATTTAAGATTTTCCCAGATCATTTCAGCAGCATTACATTTTCTAATGCAGCTGTCATAAATGCTAGTCTGAATGTCAGCCAGCCATCGGTTATTCAAGCGTACGATAATTTGAATACTTCAGAAAGAGCAATAGCCGACAATATAATTACCCAATTTAAGGAAATCTCGGCCGAATGTGGAGGTTTGGGTGAAACCAAGTTGATCACTCACCGCATTGACACCGGTGACGCAGAACCAGTTCGTCAACGCTACTATCGCATGTCCCCGGAAAAGCAACGCATTTTAATTGACCAGGTGGATGAAATGTTAGGCCTCGACGTTATTGAGCCATGTGAGAGCGCGTGGTCCTCTCCAGTCCTTATCGTCAACAAAAAGAATGGACAACCCCGGTTTTGTTTAGACAGTCGTAAGTTAAACTCGGTCACGAAGCGTGACGCGTACAATTTGCCATACGTCTCGGAAATTTTAGATAACCTTCGCGACGCCCGCTACTTATCTAGCATCGACCTCTCCAAAGCGTTTTGGCAAATACCGATCGCACCTGAAGACCGAGATAAAACCGCTTTTTACGTGCCAAGCCGAGGAACCTTCCGTTTTAAACGTACTGCATTTGGGCTGACCAACGCGCCTGCCACGCAACAGCGATTGGTGGATCTTCTGTTTCGGGACTTCGAACTTAAAGTCTTTGCGTATCTGGACGACATAATTATTATCTCGAACGACTTCGATTCCCACGCCTCCCTTTTGTTACAGGTGCTACATAAATTAAAGCAGGCCAATCTAACCGTAAACCTGGAAAAATGCAAGTTTTTTCGGAGTCAACTTAGATATTTGGGCTATGTTGTTGACAGTTGTGGACTACGTACCGATCCCGAGAAAGTAGAGGCCATTTTACACTATCCGACACCTTCTTGTCGGAAGGACATAAAACACTTTCTTGGGACTGCTACTTGGTATCGTCGATTTGTCCCCAACTTCAGCACTATAGCAGGCCCTCTTAATAGGTTGACGTCGAACAAAAAGGGCGGCCCACCGTTTGTTTGGACTCCTGAGGCTGATGCTGCATTTCGAAATCTTAAGGAATGTTTGGTTTCCTCTCCAGTTCTTTCCTGCCCTGACTATGACAAGCCATTTGAGGTGCACACCGATGCCAGCAACTACGGTGTTGGCGCTATGTTGACGCAAACCGTAGACGGTAAGGAGCATCCCATCGCTTACATGAGCAAGTCATTGTCAGCGGCGGAGAGGAATTACAGCATCACGGAGCGTGAAACCTTAGCAGTGGTAATAGCTTTAGAACACTGGAGATGTTACCTGGAAAATGGGAAGCCGTTCACTGTCTATACTGACCACAGTGCTTTACAATGGTTTCTCTCACTTAAAAACCCTACCGGTCGATTGGCACGCTGGGGCGTTCGTTTGTCGGCATTCAATCTCGAGTTCAAACATCGTCGTGGAGTTGATAATGTCATCCCGGATGCTCTTTCTAGGGCCCTTCCAGTTAGCGCAATTAGTACTGCTAATTTTAATTTACAAACTTCAGATGCGTGGTACAAGAACATTTTCAACTCTTGTGCGACTAAACCACAAAATTTCCCAAATTTTCTAATCAAAAATAACGTTTTGTTCAGACTGTGTAAAAATAAACATGAATTGACAACTGAATTCTCATGGAAAGAGGTTATACCCAGCGAGCTACGTGAGCAGGTTATCAGCGAAAATCATGCCGAACCTACGGCTGGTCACTTTGGCGTCTTTAAAACGTACCGTCGTCTTGCGTTACGCTACTTCTGGCCAGGAATGCATCAAGACGTCGTGAAATTCGTTGGTACGTGTTCTAAGTGTCTCACCTATAAGGCGCAAAACCACCAAACCTTGGGTGAGATGGGTCGCCCTAAACAGTGCTCCAGACCATTTCAGATGGTGTCGATTGACCTGATGGGTCCATTGCCTATAACTAGGAAACAAAACAGCTACATTTTTGTCATCACTTGCTGTTTTTCAAAATTTTGTTTAGTTTTTCCTTTGCGCGCGCGCTGCTACCTCTAGTTCGGTTTCAAAAATTCTAGAAGATTCATTATTTTTGGTTCATGGATGGTTCCCCCAAACCATATTTTTAGACAATGGTAGCCAATTTATCAGTAAAATTACAGAGTCTCTATTCAAAAAATATAACGTTCCAAATGTTTTTTTCTCTCCAAAATACACGCCACAGGTGAACACGGTCGAACGCTACAATAGAACAATCGTTACTTGTCTTTCGACATTCGTGGACGACGATCATAGGACATGGGACATTTTTATCCCTAAGGTACAGTTTGCCATCAACAATTCGGTGAATGAGGCAACTGGTTTCACTCCATCGTTCTTAGCATTCGGCAGAGAATTAGTTACTTGCGGCACACATTATGTTGATTCCGATCTCGGCGATGAAGTTTTATTCCTTCCTCGTGACATTTACGCCGAGAACCTAGGCTGTCTTTCTGAAGTATTCAAAACCGTTGTTCACGCCTAGTGGCGACACCTACCGGATACAGCGCCAAAAGCTCTTCCACCCCCTCTACATGACTAAGCTCAAACACACGCAACTTAACCGCTACAAGAGCGCCATTGATTTTTATAATATTTAATTTTTCGTATAATAAACGCTTTGTAATACGAAATAATCGAGTACATTCAATTGGACACCCTGAAAGCCACCGAATCCTGCACATAAATGGTCCTGCGACCTCGGATATAAGAAGATTGGAGAAGTCATCTCGTCAGGAAGACGAATTCCCTTACGAAGAAGACACCAGCACCTAGCCAGCGTCTGCAGCAGTGAACGGTCAGGCTTTCAATCCTGTCTACTCCATTCCTAATCGATTTGTGTTTAAAACCGTGCTATTTGTGCATTTCAGTGCGATCTCGTAACGTTAACCTCGAGCGGCAGCTCTAGCTACCCACCGCACTGCCTGTTTCTCACGTAAGTACCTTGACTTTACCTCTGGGTTTCCAAAATGAGTTCAGAGCCTAGTGCAAAAGGGGCTATTCCTTCCGTTTCTGCTAAGAAAAATACGAAAGAAGATCAACTGTTAGAACTTCGCAAACAAAGAGGTCATTTGAAAGGACGGTTGACACAATTTAAAAAATCCGTTGACTCCTTTCAAGAGGCTACTCTTTCTAAATTTCAAGTCTCTGAGTTAAAGTTTAGAATGCAGGCAGCTTCCGATACGTTTAAAAGGTTTAACGAACTAGAGAATGATATTGAGTTACGTAGTGACGAGTCTGAAATGCAGCTTCATGACGAATACGTTGAAGCAATAGAGTTGTTATATTTTGGTACTATGGCTACTGCTAATTGTTTAGTCGAGAGTGTTGAGACCGAGAGCGGCGCTAGCCCAGCGAGTTGTAACTATACAGGTTCGGATAAAGCACGGTCAAACATGAAATTACCTGACATTAAACTGCCCGGTTTCGATGGGTCGTATGACCGTTGGCTCGAGTTTAAAAATTCATACGTTACAATGATTCACAACCATTTAGATCTGAATGCAATTCAAAAATTCCATTACCTGCGATCCTCACTCAGCGGTAGTGCTTTGCAAGTAATTAGTGCATTAGAATTCACGGCTGCTAATTACATTCACGCATGGGAGTTACTCGAGAACCGTTTTCACAATCCTAGGCTTTTAGTGCACAATCACTTGAAATCACTTTTTAATATTTCACCTTTAAAGCAAGAATCGCCGTGGCAAATACGAAAACTGATAGACACCGTTCTACGCAATTTACGAGCTTTAAAAACGCTAGATGAGCCCACCGAGTCATGGGACACTTTAATCATCTATTTAATCGTCACGAAACTTGATGCATCCACGGAACGCGAATGGGAGCATTATAAAGGGTCTATAGGTTTTAGTACGCCAAATAATGTATCAAAAAAGCTCACTTTAGACGATCTCATTTCATTCTTAAGAAACCGTGCCGATATGCTTGAAATGATAAGCGCGAATCACACTAAAACACCATCCGCGACACCGAGCAGCAAACCTTATCTCGCATCGAATAAAAGTTCTACCCATGTAGTTAGTTGTGTTTCCGCAAATGTCGCCGGTGCTACTAAGTCTAAACCACTTCATAATAAACGGATTCGCGCTTGTGTCTTATGCAACGAAAATCACGCACTTTTCATGTGTGTTAAGTTTTTAAATATGACAGTACACGATCGGTTTAGCTTCATACGAGATAAAAACTTGTGTCACAACTGTTTACGCGAGGGTCATTCTTTAAATGAATGCCTATTCGGTCCGTGCAAACAGTGTCAACTTAAACATAATAGTTTACTTCATACGGACAGTAGCCACGGTGAGAGTGTGTGCGTACGCTCATCAAATGCGCTTGCACACAGCAGCGGCTCGCTAGCTAACACATCTACTCACTGCGCGTCAGCTGATTATAATTACTCGCAAACAGCTGAGCGCGGCGCCTGCGTTCCGGAGGGACCGCAGTTCATTCCTCGACAGGTTCTTTTATCTACGGCATTGATAGAAGTTGCTGGAGCTGATAATCAATTCTATACAGCTCGGGCACTTCTTGACAATGGCAGTGAACATTGTTTTATTACGGAAGACCTACGTAAACGTCTAAATACGGAGAATATACAGTCCACTATTCGGATATCGGGTGTAGGGCAGTCTATAACACAGTCCAACCACTCATGCGCTATTTCAATACGGTCGAGAACTAGTGACTATATTGCGTCGATTAAATGTTTTGTCTTGCAGCGCATAACAACCAGTTTGCCCTCGACTAAAATAGATTTCGATTTTATACATATACCAGAAAATATTCAATTAGCTGATCCCAACTTCAACGTGCCTTCTAAAATCGATTTACTAATAGGCGCGGATAAGTTTTGGGAACTTTTAGACGACAATAGGATTCGATTATCAAATGGACCATACCTACAGAATTCGAAATTAGGTTGGCTATTATCAGGTCCTGTTTGCACTCGGAACTTGCGCATTCACAATCAAGTCCAGTGCAATTTTACTCAGAGTGTTGACCTTGAACTCCGGAGGTTCTGGGAGTTGGAAGACATTCCGCACCTAGGTAGTGTTCTCACCTCTGACGAGCGTCAGTGTGAGGAGCTATTTATCAAGACGACTCAACGCGATAAGGATGGCAGATTCTCTGTCCGTATACCGCTAAGGGAATCGGCTGACACACTCGGCGATTCTTATACGTTAGCGAAAAATCGATTTTTGTCACTAGAACGTAAACTTGAACGTTTACCAGACTATAAACGTATGTATAGTGACTTCATGCGCGAGTACGCGCGCATGGGTCACATGACCCTTATAAACGAATATAGGAAACCTTGTTATTTTCTTCCTCACCATGGGGTGTATCGTGAGGGCAGCAGTACAACGAAGTTACGAGTAGTTTATGACGCGAGTGCTGCCACCACCTCCAATAAATCGTTAAACGACATACAGCTGCCGGGGCCAGCACTTCAAAATGACATTTTTTCTATTTTACTAAGGTTTAGGCAATATAAATTCGTAGCATGCGCCGATGTAGAAAAAATGTTTAGGCAGGTTCTGATTCAGCCGGACCAGAGATTCTTACAGCTGATACTCTGGCGCGAGAATCCTACTGACCCCTTAGACGTGTATCAGCTTAATACTGTCACGTATGGTACGGCATCTGCGCCTTACTTGAGTATGCGAAGTATACGACAGCTGGCATCAGAATGTAACGATGACGTCATCGCACGCGTCATCAATCAAGACGTATTTGTCGATGATTTAATTACAGGTCATGATGATATCCAAAACCTACTTGACATCTGCCAAAAAACTCATGACATTTTGCTGTCGGGATGTTTCCCGTTACGTAAGTGGACCTTTAACTGTGACGTAACGCATGACAAGACCAAGGAACATTTTATCGGCGAGCACACGCAAAATAAGACTCTCGGGTTGGGTTGGAATAACGTAAGCGATCAACTGTACTTCACGACTAAAATCGACCAACAGATTGACTTGTCTAAATTAAATAAACGGACTATGCTATCTACGATTTCTCAGATATACGATCCTTTAGGCTTGCTTTCACCGGCTGTAATTATTTCAAAGATATTACTTCAGAGACTATGGTTGAGTAAAATCGACTGGGACACTCCTGTACCTCGTGACATTGCTATGACTTGGAATAACTTTGTTCAAACTCTCAACTGTTTAGGCGACTTACGGATTCCTCGTCATGTCAGGAGTGACCAGACTCAGCACACAGAGCTACACATATTCACAGACGCGTCAATACAGGCTTATGGGGCGTGTGCATACATACGTTCATACGATGAAGGGTCAAAGGTCACTGTTAAGTTACTATGTGGCAAAAGTAAGGTTGCGCCCTTAAAGGCAGTTACCATTCCTCGTATGGAATTGTGCGGTGCTCTCATAGGCGCTCGATTATACAAAAAGATCGTGGACTCATTAAGGCTCGTATTCACTAGTATTTACTTCTGGACCGACTCGACAATAGTCATGGGATGGATACGTATGTCTCCGCATTTATTAAAACCGTTTGTACAGAATCGAGTATCCGAAATAAACGAACTAACAGGTGACTCGATCTGGTTACACGTGAGAAGTAAAGACAACCCAGCCGACTTATTGTCGAGAGGACTAGGATTAGATGACTTAATAAAAAACGATCTTTGGTGGAATGGACCTACTTACTTACAAGATAACAATTTGGATTTAATCGAAAGTAGTTCACCACAAAACATCATATTAGACAATTTACCGGAGGTACGAACTCAAATAACTAGTTTAGTTTCTACTCCCTGCGACGATTTATTTGATTTCAATAGATATTCGTCATACATTAAACTAATTCGCGTCGGCTCGTATGTACTCCGCTTTATGCGAAACTCACGGCTTCGTTTAGAGCGTAAAAAATTCCGAGAAACCGGTTCCTTATCGGCGGACGAGCTCAGTGCATCACGACGCATGCTAGTTAGATTCGCTCAAATTCAATCATTTCCGGATATTTATGACAATTTAGTTAATAAATCAAACAGCAAACAATCGAGTCGCATAGCCAGTCTTAACGTGTTTCTAGATTCGGAAGATAACGTAAGTGTTATTCGAGTAGGTGGACGGCTGTGTAATTCATTTAGTTTCGATTTTAGCAAAAAACATCCGATATTATTGTGCAGTAAAAACCGATTCACAGTGTTGTTGTTCGAGCACGAGCACAAGCGACTGCTCCACGCAAGCCCGCAGATTCTCCTGTCCACCATGCGCGAGTGTTGGTGGCCATTAGGTGCCAGGAACTTGGCGAGGAAAATAGTGCAACAATGTGTGACTTGCACCAGATTTAAAGGTAAAGTTTTGCAGCCTATCATGGGTAACTTGCCGTCGGAACGTTTAGACCCCGGGTTCCCATTTGTTCGTACAGGCGTCGATTACGCCGGGCCAATGCTCATACTAAACCGAAAGGGCAGGGGCGCGCAACTTATTAAGTCGTATGTTTGTCTCTTCGTCTGTATGATTACACGAGCAATTCACTTAGAACTAGTTACGAGTCTCACCACTGACGACTATCTTTTAGCACTTAAGCGTTTCATTAGCAGAAGAGGTAAACCTCAGGTTATTTTCTCAGATAACGCGAAGAATTTTGTAGGTGCAGATAAGGATCTTCCAACGTTTTTAAATAGCAGAGCGGGGGAAATAGTCGATTTTGCCACCAATGACGGCATTAAATTTACTTTCATTCCGCCGTATTCTCCGCATTTTGGAGGCCTATGGGAGAGTGGGGTACGGTCATGTAAATACCATTTGAAACGAGTAGTAGGCACCGCTAGGTTAACGTACGAAGAGTTTAGCACGGTTCTAACTCAAATCGAAGCAGTCCTAAACTCTCGTCCCATGTCACCTATGTCCTCCGACCCTAACGATTTGTCTCCACTTACTCCCGCTCATTTCCTGATCGGCCGACCACTGACCAGCCCTGCGAGCGAAGACCTGACAGCTGAGCAGCCGACCCGCCTGGCCCGATATGCCAGGATCGAGCAACTTCGTCAGCACTTCTGGCAGCGGTGGTCCAAAGAATATATCTCAGAGCTACAATTAAGGACCAAGTGGAAGACAAACCACGGTGACATCACACAGGACAGCCTGGTTCTAATTAAAGAAGACAACCTACCACCACTTAAATGGCGGTTAGGACGCGTCTCACGATTGTTCCCAGGCAAAGACGGCGTCTCCCGCGTCGCTGATATCCGTACAGCGACGGGCACAGTTCGACGTGCTTTTTCAAAAATCTGCCCGCTACTGCAGCTGGCAAACATCGACGGATGAAGCTTCCAGTTCCTGTTGGAAGTCGGTGCTTCCAAGGCCGGGGCCATGTTCACGCCTAGTGGCGACACCTACCGGATACAGCGCCAAAAGCTCTTCCACCCCCTCTACATGACTAAGCTCAAACACACGCAACTTAACCGCTACAAGAGCGCCATTGATTTTTATAATATTTAATTTTTCGTATAATAAACGCTTTGTAATACGAAATAATCGAGTACATTCAATTGGACACCCTGAAAGCCACCGAATCCTGCACAACCGTACAAGCAAAACTTTGGCATGCTCACACGAAAAACACGGCTCATTACAACCTTCGTCGCAAATCCACGGAATTCAGCGTGGGCGATATTGTAATGAAACGTGCATATGTCTTGAGCGATAAGGACAAATATCTTAGCAAAAAGCTAGCCCCAAAATTTATTAAATGTCGTGTTACACATAAAAAGTCTCCTTTGGTGTATGTTTTAGCAGATATGACCGGAAAAGACTTGGGCACCTGGCACATCAAAGATTTAAAACTGATAGGTTTAAATAGATAATTTCTTTTGTATGAAACTTAAAGCAGTACCTCGCTATTTTCGTCGTTTTTTATGTCACCTTATAATCTTTTAAGTGTTTGTACGGGTAATCAGTTCTAATTTTGACTGGCCACCCTTTTAAATGCTAGGTCGCGTAAGCTGCCTTATAATGGTTGTTTTAGCTTATTTAAATGCGTGATGTATGAAAGTTCGAATTTTGAAAGGAACAATACAAACACGTTACTTTAAGAGCGGATTTTATTTTTTTAATGTAGTAGATAAAATCCTTTTTGCGGCGCGCGGGGTAATGTAACGTTGCACGTTCATGATTAGCACTCTTAAGTTAGCTTATTTTAAAATACTATTATTTTTACCTTAAATTATGAATTAATTATACATTATTACCGATATTTTATGAATTAACAATTTTAATTAATTATACCTACCCAATTATATTTACAAATAAAATATCATTATTTTAATACAATTAACAATTTTAAAACTAATTACTTATAATCTAATACCTCTATATAACTAAACAACTATTTTAATAACAAATACAATAAAATAAATAAAATAATATATTACAAATGCTTAACACTTGATCACCGCGACTGTACATGCGTGCGCAGCCTGCGCAATCGCTCGAGAACTTTCGATGCGCCCTGCGCCGGCGCTGACACCTCACCGCGACGTCTTCCAAGGCGGACCTACGTTTGTTGCGCGTTCACTAGTGCTACTACGTGTCATCTTACGTGCTAACGAACTATTGAATCTTCCATTCTATTTAATATCGGTGGCAGTGCACACCCTAGTTTCTGACGTTATCAGGAACATACTCAAGTGTTATTTCGAGCCCCAATAGGGTAAGTGTTGAACAATTTAAAATATAAGTGAGCCCTTTGTGTTAGATTTATAGTGTAAAATCTTATACGCAACGCTAGCCCTTACTAATCTCTTCCTAACCTTATTTAATAATGCCAAGTTATTGTGTAATTTTAATTGTCGTTAATTCTGCTTGAGCGTTATTATTAATTGCCTAATTGCATAGCCTCCAGCCCCGCTGGTAAATCCGTTCTGATTGAGACACTTACACCATCTATTAGCCGTTACTTTCATATTACGCTTTTGGCTTCTTCGGAGTGTTCTCAATCGATGAGCGACGTGGCCAACTAGTGACACCGTGCGTTATTCACAGGGTGCTACGTTGTAGCTAAAGACTACGGCTGCCGGCAATTTGTCCGTCATCTCAGTGACGTCACGCTACGCTCCCGTGACGTCAACGCCTCCAGGAGCACAACTGAATCACCGGCCTCATTATCTTCACCCGCGTAGACCATCTTGCGTACAGGGAAGTACCGGACCGCGGAGGCAAAATTTTAGACGGGATTCGAACCCACGACCATTTCTTTTAAATAATAAATTTATATAATCTTGCTGATCTGAGTTGTTGATTTATTTTAATCCACCAACCTGAAAGGTCACAAAGGCTAGATTGAGAAAAATTCCTCACAACCGTTTGATCAGTTATAGATTCCTTCTTTTCTTCACTTGGGCTATATTTAATTCTTTTTACTAACTTTCCCCATTGCAATCCGTCATCAAAATCATCATCATTAGTATTGAAGTAATTATTCTCATTTTTAACTTTAACTATTTCACTAAGCGGTTCTGTAATTGGTTTTAAAACAGATTCCAGAATCATATCATTGTTTGTTTTTACATCGCGAATAAGTTTAACCTTCTTTTTTACTGCTTCGGCTGACCGGAGTATCTTTTCCTTTAGTACTTTATCTTCATTAACTTTCTCGACTTTCGAGCTCATGTCCGTTCTCTTTGGATTCATTTAATATAATAAACGATTATTCGAATACTATTCAATAAGTATGTACTTAAGTATATTAATCTACAATAATGAATGTATCAAACCCCATTCTATAACATCCAGAATTTTTGTTACAATCCTTGTTTATAACCAAGTAGCTGAAAGGTGCGTTCCATATTTTAGCGCAAATTTCACGAAACTGCGACCATGACATATCAGTTCCAACGTGCTCATCATAAACATGACGTAAATTAACATCATCTTGCTTAAAAAGAATTATTAAATTAGCATTATCCCTTATTAATTGTTTTGGTACTTTACTGTACGTTTGATTTAAATAAAAGCTATCAATATTTTTATGTCTTCCCATTGCAAAGTAATCCCTTATGTTGTTTTTGTTTTCACAAGCCACATCATCAAATATCATGATTGAGTTATAGTTAGCTTCGTTTGGGCTAAGTATTTCTTCACTTTCACAATATTTTTGAAATTTAACCGTGGGAACTAACGCTAATACTTCTTCTAAAAATCGATACATAGGTTGGAAAAGGGTTTTTGAGTAAACATAAACATTTTGGTATCGTAACCCTTGTTCATGAAGTAAAAGACCAACCATTAAATTAGTTTTTCCGCAATTAGAAGGACCTCAAATTATACTGCGAATATTGTAAGGTAAAAGTTCACCATGACGTACACAAGGCTTATTGCGAGCTGAAAAAACAAGATCCAACTGCAAGCTCTGATTTTGTTTTACAAACTTCATATTTCTTCAAAATTTCTCAAGCGATGCATAGGTACGTTTTACTTGCATGAAAGACTTATTCCAATTAAGGGAAATCACGACTACGTTTTCACATATATATAACAATTTTGATGCGATTGTTTTTAGCTAATAATTCCCGTTGCGAACGCGCACGTTAACGCGATCATTTCATTTTGCGCAAACCCAATTTACGTTACGACGTGTTATTTGTTAAATACGCATGTTAACGCGAGAGATAATCGTTTTATTTTAAACACAAACCCAATTTCCGTTACATGTTGCGAAACGCGCACGTTAGCGCGATTATTTCATTTTGCGCAAACCCAAATTTTGAAATCCACAAATAATGTCAGGCATTTGGATCATACGAGTGGGGAGGGCGAATTCGCTCGATATCGAAAAAGGTGGAACAGAATGCATGCATGAATTTCATTTTGCGCAAACCCAATTTACGTTACGACTTGTTATTTGTTAAATACGCATGTTAACGCGAGAAATAATTGTTTTATTTTAAGCACAAACCCAATTTCCGTTACATGTCGCGAAACGCGCACGATAGCGCGATTATTTAATTTTGCGCAAACCCAAATTTTGAAATCCACAAATATCGCTCGATATCGAAAAAGGTGGGACAGAATGCATGCATGAATTTCATTTTGCGCAAACCCAATTTACGTTACGACTTGTTATTTGTTAAATACGCATGTTAACGCGAGAGATAATCGTTTTATTTTAAGCACAAACCCAATTTCCGTTACATGTCGCGAAACGCGCACGTTAGCGCGATTATTTAATTTTGCGCAAACCCAAATTTTGAAATCCACAAATATCGCTTGATATCGAAAAAGGTGGGACAGAATGCATGCATGAATTTCATTCTGCGCAAACCCAAATTTTGAAATCCACAAAATAATATTGGGCATTTGGATCACACGAGTGAGGAGGGCGAAATTTTCGCCCGATCAAACGAGGTGGGCCAGAATGCCCAATATTATACTACTTGTATCTGGATGCGGTTGTGGTTCATTAGCATCATTTGTCGTTGTCTGTTCACTTTCGTTATAAGTGGGGATCAAAATCAGTTTGCTAACTGGGCGCTTTATGATGCTGCTTTGCGTCTACACGGAAACAACTCTCACAAAGCCATCCTTCCCCGAGTGCACTTCTTGCACACGCCCCATCGCCCATTTGCCGGGTGGGAGGTTATCTTCCTGGAGTATACCTATGTCGTTGACCTCCAAATTCTTTCTTGCTCTTCTCCATTTTGACCTGGCCTGTAGCTACTGTAAGTATTCACCCGACCACTTTTTCCAGAAGTATTTGTTCATGGTTTGAACTAGTTGCCATCGAGTGGGAAGATTGATATTCTCTGGATCTGTTTGAGGTCTTGATAGTAGTGAATCGCCCACCAGGAAGTGGCCAGGTGTTAGGAAGTCATCTTCAGGGTCCTCAGTCAACTGACACAGAGGGCGTGAGTTCATACACGCTTCTATTTGGTGTAGTAGGGTGATGAATTCTTCGTATGTGAGTTTCTGATCTCTTAACACACGCTTAAGATGATATTTCATGCTTTTGACTGCTGCTTCCCATAGGCCTCCTGCACTGGGCCAAGCAGGCGCATTAAAATGCCAGGTGACTCCCATGTTATTGACATTGCTGAAGCAGTCTGCGTCGATGGTTTTCAAAATCTCCTTGTACTCCTGTTTTAGTGCCCGAGCTGCGCCAACAAAATTAGTCCCACTATCAGAATACATGTGCTGAGGGGTGCCACGCCTAGCCAACATACGTCTAAAGGCTGCGAGAAATGCTGCTGTACTTAGGTCCGACACTAACTCGAGGTGATCCGCCTTGGTTGCTAGGCAGACAAAAACGGCCACATAGCCTTTCGTGGTCTTGATTCCTCTTCCCTTATTAGACTTGATTTCCACATGTCCCGTAAAGTCTACGCCGGTATTGGTAAACGGGCGAGATGGGGTGACCCGCGCATTGGGTAAGTCTGCCATGATTTGCTGGTTTGTTTCTTGGCTGTATCGTTTGCACTTTACACACGAACGAAGGTGCTTTTTCACGGTCTGGATACCGCTGATAATCCAGTAGCGTTGTCTGATAAACGATAGAGTGAGCCGAGCTCCACCGTGTAACGTCAAAGTGTGCGCTTCATTAATAATAAGTTCAGTAATTCGACAGCGAGAAGGTAGAAGTACAGGGTGTTTCGCAGCAAAACTTAAGTTTTAATTTTTAAGTCGTCCACCAACACGTAAAATTCCTTGTTCATCGAGAAAGGGATTTAGCTGTGATAGTTTACTAGAACATCGGACAAGATGGTTTTTCTCCAAGTGGTAGATGTCGTCTTTAAATTCTGATAATTGTATGTGTTTAATTATTAAATTATGAGCAGCCTGTAGCTCGACGGTCGTAAGTAGGTTACTTGTAGCAGCTGTAGCTTTATTTTTGTTGTTGACTGCGTTCTTCCGATTGCGCAAACGTGCGAAGTAGAAATAGAAATAGAAATAGAAATAGAAATAGAAATAGTTTATTTGACACAAGTTTGGATACATTTATAACAACAAACGTTTTTTAAGTAATGCTGTATTTACTTATTATTTCGCTAATAAGTGTGTTTTGATATAATGCTGTGTTTACATGCACCTTCTTTAATTCGTCTGTCGGCATTTCGATTTCTACGTTAGGTTTGTTATAGAATTGGCCTGTAGTGAGCCATTGTGGACGTTCCCACCATAGTTTTTCCTACAATCTTGTTGACGTCCATTCTCTCGTGGCGCAGTCTGCGGCGTTATCTTCCGACCTAACATGGCGCCACTGTAGTGCTGGTATGATGTCAATGATTTGCCGTACTCTGTTAGCCACAAATTGTTTCCACCTTGATATGTCACCATGAAGCCAACCCAGTACGACCATAGAATCAGTCCATGCATTGATGGTGACATTTTCAGCTGAGATGGACTCGATGATCTTCTCTACAAGTTGTGCTAACAAAAGACTACCAATTTGCTCTAATCTTGGTAACGATAACTGTTTACTTTGCGGAGCCACTTTTGTTTTCACGGCCACTAGCCGTGATGTGCACACGCCTCTATCGTCAGTTGTCACAACGTACACGGCGCAAGCGTAGGCCTTTTCTGACGCGTCACTAAAGCCGTGAAATTGATATGTTTCTTTATTGCCTAGGTAGGTATCTTGATATATTGATTTTTTCTATGTTTTTCAAATCTTCTCGTAGGCACCGCCATTCATTTAGGATGTCTTCTGGAAGCTCTGCGTCCCACTGGATGTTATTTAACCAGGTTCTTTGGAATTATATTTTCGCCTTAATAGTGATAGGGGAGCGCCAGCCAAGAGGGTCATAAACTTTTGAAATATCCGATAAGAGTTGTCTCTTAGTATGACTCTTGTAGTTTTCTTGATATTCAATTGTATTTTTGAAGGTAAATGTATCTGATGATGGGTTCCATTGGAGTCCCAGTGTCCTTGAAATCAAGTGGTGTATACAACTGGTTTGATGGTAAATTCTTAACAAGTTCAAGGTCATTGCTGGACCATTTGCGAATGTTTAAGCCTGCTCCACTTAGAACCAGGATTAATTGTGACTGCAATTCCTTTACTTGTTCTAGTGAGTCATGTCCTGTCATGAGGTCATCTGTATAGAAACAGCTCTCGAGTGATGATGCTGCTAGAGGGTACTGAGATGAGTTGTCTCTAGCAATTTGTCTTAAGGTCCTCATCGCTAGAAAGGGCGCTGCTTTAGTCCCATAAGTCACAGTTGTGAGATGATATTCACGAAGAGGTTCTTCTGGCCCTTTTCTCCATATTATAGTTTGAAGATGTTGATCAGCTTCTCTGATAAGGAACTGGCGAAACATTTTCTCAATGTCCGCTGTCACTACATATTTATGTGTCCTCCATTTCAAAATGAGTCCTTGAAGATCTTGCTGTAAATTTGGCCCACATTCCATCAAGTCATTGAGACTGTAACCTGACGATGTTTTTGCGGAGGCATTAAACACAACTCTTAATGCAGTAGTAGCAGAGTCCAATTTTAACACGCCGTGGTGCGGAAGGTAACAAGGTGACTGTGACGTCAGCGAGTCAGCTAAGCGCATATGTTGCAATGCTTCGTATTCATTAATGAATTTCGTGTAAGATTCTGATAAGGCCTCGTTTTTTGACATCCTTTTCTCTAATTGTTTAAATTGCGAAATGGCCTTTGGTTTGGACGCTCCGAGTTTCTCTTTATAGCCTGGCTTCATTGGGAGGGCTACGTACCTGCCGGTCGCCAGACGTCGAGTTTTTGCCTGATAAAAGTCTTCACAGAATCGTTCCGACTCCGTCATAGTTGAGTGGGTCTGGGTTATATCTCCCAGAACTTCGATATATCATCTATTCCGTTGGTAACCACGCTGCAGTTAAATGTCTTAACATTGCCTGATAATATCCATCCGAGTTTTGTTTGTTGGGCGCTAGCGGCGCGCCCTTGATAAGTCCGTTCATAATAATCTCTGAGTAAACGCTGGCATCTAACAACAAGTCGATAGGTTTGGATATATTATAGTCAGGGTCAGCAATATTGATATTCTGTAAATGTGCCCAGGAACGCTTTGTAAATGAAGCGTTGGGCAAGTTGTTTATTACCCGTGATATTATCAGTGCTTTTGTCGTGAAATGGTAGTCTCTATATATCGATTCACATTCCAAAGTTATTCTTCCTTTACTTTGTTTGGAAGATACTCCAATACCTGATACAGCCGCTTGGAAGCGTTGTCGTTGCAGGCCTAGCATTTGAGCAGCATTTTCAGATATCAGTGATTTTTGTGAACCTTGGTCAAGAAGCGCTTGCAGTGTGAGGTAAGTATTGTCCGCTGCTTTAACTCGCAGTGATAAGGTCGTCAAATAGAACTTCCTCATCTTCAGCAGCCACGTGACTAACGTTGTGTTGCTTGTCACTAAGGGGCTTAGTTCCGATCACGTTTTTCGGCGATGACGAATAATTTGCAGATGATAAGGTTTTATTCGCGATTGACTGTACTTGCATGACATCGTTATGAATTAGCGAGTTGTGCTCGCCTTCGCAAATTTTACAACGACGTTTCGAAATACACGGTTTGTCGTAGTGCTTATACATGCAATTTTCGTAATTGCTTTCATCTTACATTCCGATGATAAATTAAGGAACCGTTTGCACTTGTATAAATCGTGCATGGCTTCACACAAAGGACATTTCGGCGTATATGTAGAAACTGATTGATCATTTCTCTGGAATTTACGGTTGTTGAATGATCCTTTAGGAGCGTAGGCAGAAGAAGAATTACTGCTGTTGTAATCTGACACTTGTTTATCCCTTTTGTTAATAGGCTCCAGAGCTGTGAACTTGCTCTCTATAAAATGCATTAGTTCGTCAAAGGATGGCAAATCTCTTGGCGACTTGCGTGCTTCCTTATAATCCTTGTAGGTCTCACAGTCCAGCTTTTTATCAGTTAGATGTACAAGAATTGGATCCCACGTAGTGGTGTCTATTCCTAGGTTATGAATCGCATATATACACTCCATCGTAGTGTCATGTAGGCGTTTGAGTTCAAAGGATATCTGCTTGTGAATAGCAGGTTGATTTAGGAATGTCTCAATTTGGTTATAAAAAAGAGCATTAGGGTTGTTGTAACGATGAACGAGCAAGTCCCAAGCGGTGTCGTAATTTTCTGATGATATTTGCAGGTGATGGATGAGCCTCTCAGCTTCACCCTTGACTTTGCTCTTCAAGTGTTGCATCTTCTGAGATTTGCTTAAGCCATTATTATTGTGAATGGTTTCTGTAAACAGATCGAAAAAAGTAGGCCAGTGTCCATACTTCCCAGTAAATATAGGAATCTCCACCTTCGGGGTAGATTGTTGTAGATGGGCGGAGGAGGCCAACTTGCGATTCAACTGTTTGCGAATGTTGTTGTACTCAGCTTCAAATTTGGCAAACTCAGTATCATATTCTTCATTCTCACCCTGCAGCATGTTATCTAGGCGCAGATGTAGATCGTCTATAATGCGCCAACGGTATAGCAGATCCTTAAGCTGGTCTTCAATCTCCCATTTTTCCTCCATGCCTTCCACCGTAATATGTTTGGTAATGCGTGAGAATGCTCTAAAATTTGTCCTCTGTTGAGATAGAAGTTCTTCCACCGGGCCACATGGAACGGTACCTCGACTTTTCATGCTGCTTTTAGGAACCTGAAATTGAGGCCCTTTAATGTCCGACGGTTTTTCTTTCGGCGTCTTCGTGGTCACGGGGTATGCTGATATAACTTTTATTTCCCTTTCATAATATTCGACCATTGCACCGTAAATGTTCTTCGTGAAGTATTCGCTACTGACGTCGTCATAGGCAATCATATCCAAGTTATTTTGTTCAAATTCCTTCCATAGATCGTCCAACGAAGACAATTTTGACTTGATGTATTCCTCTGTTTTCCTTCCAGGACCATCTTTGCCAAAATTAATGCGGGTCCTCTCGATATCATTGATAATCTGACTTTGACGAGATAATAGGGCATCCATGACGATAACAGTTCTTTCAGTTACTACCAACGGGAATAGAATTTAGATATCACGCCGGAACAAATCTGGGAGTGTGTACGTAATATGAAACGTGGTAAGTCACCTGGTCACGACGGTATTAGTATTGAGCACATCATTCATGGCGGGCCTCTCTTGCATAAATATATGGCAGTGCTTTTTAAAATTGCCATAGCACATAGCTACTTACGCGCTGATCTTATGAGGACAAATGTCATACCGATTGTAAAGAATAGGACTGGTGACCTTAGTGACCCTGATAATTACAGACCGATTTCACTAGCCACTGTTATGTCTAAAATATTGGAACGCATAATTAATCCAATGATTACGAACGCGGTCAGTTTGCATGACGCCCAGTTCGGGTTCCGTCCGGGTCACTCGACAGACATGGCTATATTATGTTTAAAGCGGACTATCAAGCATTATTTAAAGAGAAACACATCTGTATATGGCTGCTTTCTAGACCTCAGCCGTGCCTTTGACACTATAAATTACCAAATACTGTGGGCAAAATTACTTAAGGCAGGGGTGTCCAAGAAAATAACATGTCTGTTGAGTTATTGGTACAAGAACCAAGTGAACACTGTACGCTGGGGCGAAGCGAACTCGGACAGCTATAGGCTTAATTGCGGTGTTAGGCAGGGCGGACTGACGTCATCGGTCTTGTTTAACATTTACGTTATTGCTCGGTTTCTGATCATAACGCGGTCATGGCAGGACTTCAGTGCCTAAAGTCTAACAGGTCCTCAAATCGGTGGACCACAAAAACTAATTTCACAGCAGTCGTGAAGGCTCTCAGTGACGTGGACTGGTCAGTCACAACTGTCGTCAAAGATGCCGATACCGCAGCCGCACGTTTTAGCGACATAATCTCAACCGCTATTAAGGAAAACTCCAGGATGGTTAAAATTAGTCGCTCTAAATTTTCTTTAACCCGTCAGGTGTCCTGCGCACAACAGTTGTGCGTAGAAAAATTTGGCCGGTCATGTCCTACGCACAACAGTTGTGCGCAGGACGGCGCTGTGATTGGAGAATTTAAATTTCATAAACGAAGACCCTGCTAGTGTAAAAAAATAATCCTATTGATTTGTCACTTATTTGGCAACATACTGGATTTTTTTCCCCAAAAACCAAGCATCTGAACAAGCGAAAAAATAATAAAAACGAAATTATTGCCCAATAGAACGTGCTCGTCCGCAATGGCCGCCGCCTGCGCCTCTCCGTAAACAAATAATTTTTGTGATGTTCTTTATGTGTGTAGTGATAAATAAATTGATGAATTCGGCGCGTAAACTTATAATGGTGATAATTAAACAATAGAAAAGTGAAATGTGGCAATATATTAAGTGCAGTGTGTCAAAGAATAAACCGATCGGTTGAAAAAAATATCAAAACCTAATAATAATATACTTTATTAATTCAATAATTTATTTTCATCAGTAAAATGTAAGTGTATAATCTTTATTCCATTGCATTTGCGTTGCCTGTTCTTTTATCTTTCCATTGATATATAAATCATAAAATATAATTATACCAATCGTAAACAATTCACCTTTTTCTAAACTCAAACAGAAAATAAAAATATCTCGAAAATTAGCTGGACATTTCGTGCACTTTTGTAAATCAAGGGCCGGACACTTGACGGGTTAAAACCCTGGATAACTGCCGGCCTTATCAGGTGCATGAGACACAGAGATAGGTTGCACAGTCACTGTAAAGCGTCACCAGATAATCAAATAACTCGACAAATCTACAGTCGCTACAGGAACTACTTAAATAATCTGTTATATGATTTAAAATCAGCTTACGAGAGCGAACAAATAAATCAGAATAAAAATAACCCCAAAAAGCTCTGGAAGACAATAAAATCTTTATGCGAAACGCCTCCCAAAAAGAGTTGCACCAGTGAGTTAACTAAAAGTCTGAGCTCAGTCAAAGAATCGCTTAACTCCTGCAACCAATACTACACATCCATAGGGGAAACTCTAGCGGATCAGATCCTTGATAAACTCTCTGAGACCCAAACAAACAAAAAACAAAAAAAAAAACAAACAAACAAGCTGACAAATTTAAATCAGACAATACCCCAACATCCTCCTTTTTTATGCAACCAACCGATGAAGTCGAAGTAAATAAGTTCATTACCCAGCTAAAGTCGGATAGTGCCCCCGGACTTGACGGTTGTAAACCACTGTTAATAAAACAAGTTAGGCAAGTTATCATAGGCCCACTTACTTATGTATATAATCTTAGTCTAGGGAGTGGTTGCTTTCCTAACTGTTGGAAGTTGGCCGTGGTCTCTCCCATATATAAGAAGGGACAAAAAAACTCCCCGGCTAACTATCGTCCCATTTCATTATTAAGCGTTTTTTCTAAAATACTAGAAAAAGTTGTCAACACCCGGCTCTCAAATTATTTGGAAAGTAATTCGCTAATCTCGGAAAAGCAGTTTGGTTTTAGGCCGGGTAAATCAGCGGAAGATACAGCGGTTTTACTGGCCAACACAGTATTTTAGCGTCTGGATAGTGGAAATAAAAGCCTAGGAGTATTTTTAGATTTGGCTCGTGCATTTGATACGGTATCCGTTACGATTTTACTTAAAAAGTTAGAAGCCTTGGGTATCCGTGGAAGAGCTCTGGACTGGTTCCGTGGTTACCTGACTGACCGCCGACAAGTCACTAGAGTTGATAACCACCTCAGTAGTCAATCTTACACCAATTTTGGGGTCCCTCAAGGGAGCATAGTTGGACCAAAGCTTTTTACAATATACATGAATGATATCCTCAAACAAAATCTTCCAAACACAGATATTATTTGTTACGCGGACGATACTGCTGTTCTTTTCCACGGCGGATCTTGGGAGGAAGTGTTTATCACTGCCGAAAACGGACTCTCTCAAATCGCTGCCTGGTTGGATAGTAACCTACTCACTCTTAATGTTGAGAAGACGAATTACATTGCGTTTTCCAAAACATCTAGTGGTTCTCCCCCTTCTTCTACGAAACTGCAAATACACCGTTGTCACTTTAAGAAGTCAGTCTTGCCAAATAACTCTACTCGGCCTTGCTCTTGCGATAAAGTCACAAGAAGCGAGTCAGTCAAATACCTGGGTCTCGTCATAGATCAGCACCTGTCGTTTAAGCAGCACATCACATCACTCTCGAAAAGGGTCAGAAAGCTCATTTATGTGTTTAAAAGATTACGAGACTGCTCCCCTTTAGATGTGCTTTTGCGTGTGTATGACGGGTTATGTGTCTCCATCTTGCAATACTGTGTAGCAGTCTGGGGCAGTGGTGGAAAGACTTCTATGTTAGAAGTAGAACGAGCCCAACGTGCTGTGATTAAGGTGATGCTAAAAAGGCCTTTTCGTTACCCAACCGACTTACTCTACAAAGAAGCAGGTTTGCTGAGGGTGAGACAGCTTTTCGTTATTAAAGCAGTACTCCGAATACACCGTAGGACACATGCGATACCGAGTCTCGCACAATTAAATAGCAGACGGCGAAAAAATATTGCATTACCCACCATGAAATCTAGTTTTGCCAGACGCTCTCCTGCGTTCTCACACACCTTTATATATAATGCGGTGAATAAAGTCTGCGATATTCAAAATTTAACTATCTTTAAGCTTAAATCCGTACTTAAACAGTGGCTCAAAACGTTATCTTATGAAGAAACGGAACAGCTTTTGGTATAGAGACGTCGTCACACACAAAACCACACAACACAACACAAACACACACATACACACACAGACACAAAGACACACACACACACACACACACACACACACACGCACGCACACACAATCAGATCTTGCAAGCTTCCTTTTATTGTATTTTTAGTTTTACTTTTATTTTATTTTTACTTGTTTTGGTACTCATCTGTACGTAGCGCTGATACAATGAGCTTAAGTTTGTTTCTATGTTTAAAAAAAGTATACCTACTTATGATGTTTCGTTCATCCTTAAATGTCAATATGTGCTTAACTTCACTCACTGGACGCCCAAGATACAGGCTCTGCCTAGTTTGGGGTCCGCCGGATATTACTTTTAAGAACAATGTACCTTATTGTTAATAAATCATTACTTACTTACTTACTTACTTACTTACTTACGTCAACGATCTCATAGGGCAGCTCAGCACAGCCGCAGTAGGGTGCCACATCGCGAGAGAGTGCGCCAACAACTTTAGTTACGTGGACGACATGGCTCTGCTGAGCCCCTCTGTGAACGGTATGAATAGGCTACTGGATATTTGTCACCGGTATGCGGTTTCACATGGACTGAAATATAATGTTAAGAAAACTAAAGTAATGGTATTTAGGTATGGTAAGGGACCAGATTGTATCCCACCTGTTGTACTGGATCGAGCGGAATTAGAGTTAGTGACTTCATTCAAATACCTAGGTCACATTATCACGGACAAATTAAGAGATGATGAAGATCTCGAGAGACAGCGTCGCTCGATATCAGTAAAGAGTAACATGTTAGCGCGCCGATTTTCATATTGTTCAGACCAAGTGAAAATTACATTGTTCAGGGCTTACTGTCAGGCGTTTTATGCAAGTCTGCTGTGGGACAGTTATACGAAACGTGCGCTTAGTGCGTTAAGAGTGCAATACAACAACGCATTCCGCATGCTGCTCGGGCTGCCCTGGCGTTGCAGCGCGTCGGGCATGTTTGCCATTAACAGGGTTGACGATTTTTTCGCGGTCATGCGTAAAAGACAGTTGTCTTTTATGCAGAGACTCGAAAGATCGAATACGAAATCATTAGGAACACATACTCTGCTTGCTATTTTGTAATCGCATCCTCTGCTCTAAAACTTTAGCTTTTAAACAATGATTGTACCGACATTTAATTTAAATTTTTATTCTTATTTTGTTTTGTTTTATTTTATTCTGACTTTAAATTTTAATTTTTTTTTTTTATATTTTTTAAGTAATTGTAAACTTTATGGGATTAATGCCTAAATAAATAACTATTTTATTTTTATTTATTTAATACTTCTTTTGATGATGATATGATATGTTGTCGATGGGCTTCCTCTTAGCACCACGGTCACCTCTATGCAGTTAAGCACCTTCTCAATTCAACCGGTGAGAACCGTTTGTGGGAGGCTGGATGAACCGATTTGCTACTGCACACAAGATGAGCGCACGCACTAATGTACACAAACCACACTGTCAATCCTTCAGAACCGCGCCACAAGTATACGAAACCGGGGCACAAAGAATTCCAAAGTTCGAAGGACCAATAAATGTAGCGAGTATAAACTGGCTACACTAAGTTGATAATTAATGGTATTCGAGTTCCGGGCGGCAGTGATGATACAAAAAACAACCGCGCTGATTGAAATCGTTTATTGAACTGACTTAACAATAATTTCATATGACCTATACAATAATACATTTCATTTATGCCCACGTAAGGTACGGTTTTCCGTTCAAAACCATTATTAGAGCATCATTAGAAAAAAAATTGGCGGTTTAAGTTGCTTAGGAATGTAATTATGAAGATTTAAAGGTAAACTTTCGGGATATTTTCAAAAAACGAAAAAAATATTTAAAAAAACTATCAACTTTAGCAGGGGGGGTCACTATGACAAATGTGTTCCAATTGGCCCCAAGTATTTCCCATTTTTGTTTGTCAAACCCGCTACCAAACATCCTGTACATAAACACATACATACACATACATAATTATATATTAGGTCGGGGAAAAGGTCTTTTCGCATATAGCATGTATAAACTTGTAATAAAATCTCCTTTCACTTCTCATGCTCGTAAAATCCTTCTTTATGCTGGGTATTGGCTGCATAAAATCGCATTTTATGCACTAGTGCATAAAGTGTCGTCGTCATCTAGACTAAGACTTGTTAAGCCCTACAGCTAGACAGACGAGGTGACTGCATTAAATAAACTTGTTATTTGAATACATTTAATTTAATTTATTTTACTCAAAAATGCTACGTAATCTTGCCATAACACCAGTAAAAAGGAGCCAGTAGGTTGACGTTCCTGGACAACTGGAAAAGTGTCAAGTAAAGTTGAGGAATTTCGAAATTGGAATCAAAAAGTGTCCAGTAAGTAAGTATGGAAATTCCATAACATATCATATTATTTGAATTTGGAACTATCTGTAAAGACTGTGACAGCCTTCAAAAAGGCTACTTATACTACATGAAAAGCTGATCATTCAGCTCCAAAAGTACCAGGGCATCATAAACCAAAAGCGTTATCTCGTTCAGACCAGACATCGCGCGATTTCTCTTCATTTCAGCATCGCTTGCTCCGCACCATCTCAGTTTTATGTGCGCCTAGTACATCTCGGCCGGTATGACGAGTTGTGAATCGTTAAAAAAATTTCAAAAAACCGGGTAAGCGACCGGCTAAGAGTCGGACTAGCGCCCTGAGGGTTCTGCACATGTGGTCATCAATATTTGACCATATTTTTTTTAAATCATTCTACTTGTTCTATTTTTGAGTAAAGCACTATACATGCTTCGACCATTAAGAGCCATCCTGGACTCGTATGTATAAAAGCCCTCGCCTGGCGGCTCGGGCTTTTACCTCATACTCGTCCAGGAAGGCTCACTTACTGGTCTTTGCAGTAATGTACTATGTCTTCTATTGCATCTACCAAAAAAGAAATGAAAAACTATTAAAAACACGTATTATTAAAAAAAACATTACAAATTAAACGTATGACTTGGCAGTATTGCGTTCAACCTTAGTTAAAAATCTCATGCAGAAAATTTAAAATAAAAATAAGAAAATACAGTGGCGGGAAAGTGATTTTTGTCCATAGTTTTGGACTATTAATTAGGTAGTTGTTTTCTTTGCAAAACTTGTGGTGTTACGGAATTTATTGAAGAGGAAATAATGTTCACACCTAGCTGTAACGGTCCAGATATGCCCGTTCAAATTCACAAATATAATTAGAGTTAGTTCAGGCTCTAGCGAGAGCTGATTAATATGCAAAATCTATTTTTAATAAAATTGCATTATTGTTAGATATTTATTCACGTATGAATACCGAGCTAAAGTGAGTGGAAGGGTCGGAAGGGGCCGCCCTAGGCGTACTTTTTCGAATCAAATCGGAGAAATACTGGAAAAGGCCCGAATTTTAAGTACCCGAAACCGACGTGCGTGCATGACTCGATGTATGAATGTGGAAGAAGCGAAAGAGATTTGTCAAGATCGTAGCAGGTGGAAAGAAGTGGTCTCTGCCTACCCCTCTGGGAAACAGGCGTGATTTAATGTATGTATGTATGAATACAATAATAAGTTTGAGCGCCTGCTAAAAACAGTCCCCAAAATTACATCATAACAAGTGTAATGCAATAAAAATCTAGAAGGACTCTCACCATTTTAGTAAGCTTTTAATCAAGTCATGTTTTAGTTTTGTAATCTTATTCAATTAAATATTTGCTTAATATAAGCTTTAGAATTATAAATCTTATTTATTTCTTCAATAGACAATGGTTATATAGAAGAAATGAGAGTGTTATAGTTTTTGAGTAATGAACACGAGAGAGAGAAGGAAGGAACTATATAGGTTGTCTCAGTAGAATCGGACCAAGCCGATTGCGTAAACGAACATCACCGAGTAGATGGCGCCTTATGATTCTGGTGGTACAAGCGGGCAGCGTCTGTCATGTTCGAATTGGTAGAATACGACAGTGACGGAGATAGACGCTATCAGAATACGGACTCGAGCAGATATTAAAAACGGTAATACTGGGAATAATGGAAAAATTTACTGTGAATTGAATAGCATAAGGATTAGTTTCAATTATCAGTGTAGAATCAGGAGATGTAGGAATGTAATGATTAAAATGACTTAGCGATTGGAATGGGGATTGAAAGTATACCTTATGTTATTTATAGTAAGGGATAATTTTGGAGCTAATGCATGACTTGTACGAGTGGTTCAACTTGCATGAGTTGCATGAGTTGTTCAAGTGGTCTGAGTTGCACGAGCGCGATGGCCGCCGTTGAATCTATATATAGAGTTTTCGAAGGGAATATGGGCATTATTTTCTGGGCATTCATCGCGGAACGTTTTGTATTTTGACTTTATCACGTCATTCAAAGGGGATAGGCTCGCTCACTGGGGAACGTCTTGCGTAAAATTTACTTACGGTTCGTAGTTACTTTAATCGTGTTAAATTCGTTTTGGGTTTTATATCGTGTTGCGCCAGTTTATTTGCTATATTTTGTGTAAATTTCGGTTAATTACGAGTTTTATAGAGAAATAATAGAACGACGCGTTCGCTGTTAAGTTCATGATTCAGTGCTAGTTTTACAGTAAAATTAAAACTACTAGTATTCGGTTTAATATTTGCGATCTTTAAAGTGTTTTCAATTGTATCGTTTGTATAGTTAACGTTAATTTCATCTTTAGAGCTAGTAGTGAGGTATAAGATACGTAGGGTTTAAGTACGTGCGATTCATTGGCTAACTATTGTTTTACCGGCTTTAAATAGGTTTATGTATCGCTTTGATAGTGTTTGAAAGACGCGTTTTCACAGTTTAGTGTAGTAATTAAATTCTTTTCGCGAGGGGATAGGGAAAACGGTTTGTTTAGGGAGTAGGCTATAGGTATTATTGTGTGGGAAATGGTTTTCTGTCATGTATGGGAATTTTTATATATGATTGGTGTTGGTTGGGGGGTTGTGCTTTAATCAAAAGATTTTGTTTTTCAGATTCACTCCAGTAGACGGGTGGTGGGAACTTTTATATTTGAAATTGGTTTATTTTGACATTTTTATTTATACCTTGGTAAGGAACTTTTGATTTATTTTTCTCTTGCTACTGTTAATCCTGGTTTACATTGTATTTCTATTGTTTGTATTAGTGGGTAGAAATCCTTGCTGGGCCAGGACACCTTTAGCTAACCACTGTGATCAGAGTCCGGACATAGCTGGCGAGGTTTCCCAAATACCAATACGTGTACTAATATATCTTTCTGTGTACTTTTCAGAAACCTTGGGTTGGTTATCATTCGTGTCTGGTACAATATATTAATTAGCTGTAGATTAAAGAAAATTCCTTGTATAGTGGGGAATTTTTGTTGAGTTAAGCTAGATTAGCATACACTTGTACCAGAACAGTGATCAGGCTACCACTAGTAAATGTCTGACAAGTCCGAGGAAGCCTAACGGAGCCTCTAATTTGGAACTATTAGAGTCTAAAAGAGCCTTGGGCAAGCCCGGATGTCTCTTTACAAACATAGACATCCGTAGAAGTCCCTACTTAGTCTCAATGCCAGCCTTTAAAGAACAAGTAAGGATCACTAGTTGACATGCCGGCGCGCGCTTACTGAAGCTTTATTGGAGTTGAGGCTGGGTCCCGATAAATCTATTTTTTATGTATATATACTAAACCACACAATATGGCGCCTTACTCTCACTGTCCCTGAGAACTACGGTTCACCAAAAGTGAGGGGGGAGGTAAACACAACACGAGCGTTTAAGTTGCCTTCTCAGTCGACTCAGCTGAACTTTCCAGATTCCCTAGGGACCTAGCTAATTACCGGATGAGGTAAGCCCTTAGGTATAGCAGGTAGAATAGGACTTATCAGTAGATTTAGGGTAGCTTCAATGTAGGGAAAATAGGTGTGGAGTTATAGCAATGAAAGGCAGAGCTGTCGTAAGAGACAAATTTATTTAAACCTATAACTTATTTATACATTATGTCTAGCTAAGAACTAGTGTCCTAAGTACCGAGGGGAGCCTTGGTACCGATGCGAAAACCTTGCTGGTGTGCCTGCGCCGTCCGTACACGAAATGCGTGAATGTGTGCGCGCTATAAATACGCCGGCTCCGCCGCGGCTCGTCAGTGCATCTAGGAAAGCGGCGGTGAATGCATGTCGGGCGCTCGCCCGGTATGACCTATATTGCACACGTAAATGCTCTTCACTTGGCCGCTACATTCACTCCCCCGTCAGCGAAGCGTATGGGTCTTCTAGAGATTCGTCCCGATCTCGTTACGTATTGTCCCGGGGTATATTCACGTGATGATTCTGATTCTGTGTTGACAAAATACGCCGGTTTCAGTCTGTCGATTGACATGTTTGTATGTCTGTTTCGTAGTTCTACGTTGAAATACTAATTATGCCGCTCGATGACTTTAAATGGCCCATCATAGGTCGGCGTAAGCGGCTTATGTATAGCATCGTTCCGCACAAATACGTGAGTACATCGGTGCAGATCTTCGTGTACAAATGTTGCTTGCTTTTGAGTGGCCTTCCTTTGGGCTTGTGCTTTCTTCAATGCTTCGCTTAAATTTTCCAAAAATGGTGAATGTGAATTACTTTGAAGTGTTGGCTCTCCGTAAAACTCGCCGGGTAATCGAAGCGCTTGTCCGTATAGTAGCTCCGCTGTGCTCGCGCCGACGTCTTGCTTGCTCGCCGCAGTCCCAATAGGACTGTCGGGAGCTCGCGCGCCCAGTAGGTCGTGTTGAGGCGCGCAACTAGTGCGGACTTCAGCGAGCGGTGCCATCTTTCTATTATTCCGTTTGCTTGTGGGTGGTAGGCGGTTGTTCGCGTTCGCTGAATACCCATCCGTAGTAACAATTTGTTAAATAAGTCTGACTCAAATTGTTTGCCTCGATCGGTTGTTATTGTTGTGGGGCAGCCGAACCTTGCTATCCAACCTTTGTAGAACACGTCAGCGACCTTTTCTGCGGTTATATTTTCCATTGGGAAAGCTTCCGGCCATTTTGTAGCTTGATCTATCATGGTAAGTAAGTAACGATATCCGTCGGAAATAGGTAAAGGACCGACAATATCGATGTGAACGTGCGACAGCCGGTCAACAACCTCAAACCTTGCGATCGGTGATTTTGTATGTTGTTGAGTTTTTGCACGTTGACAAGGTATGCAGGTTCGCGTCCAATTATTAATGTCGCGATTCATTGCAGGCCAAAAATAACGCGTCGTTACGAGTTTTCTTGTGGTCCTTATTCCCGGGTGGCTAAGGTCGTGAATGGCTTGATGAGCAGCTTCACGAAATTTTCTCGGTAAGTAAGGTCTCGCAGTGCCCGTAGATAATTCGCAGGTGACAGTCGACGTCGTACCGGGGACGGTGATTCTATGAAATTTTAATTTAGTGTTTTTTCTTAATTCTTCAAGGACTCCATCTTCGAGCTGCGCCTTTGACAGCGCGTCGTAGTCGATTGATGACGGACATGAGATAGTTTCTATACGAGATAGGGCGTCTGCTACCGGGTTAGCCTCACCAGGTACATGACGAATATTCGACGTAAACTGTCCGATATATTCTAGATATCTTGTGCGCCTGGGGGTCTCATTTTTGCTGTTTGCTGTAAGTGCGTATGTCAGAGGTTTGTGATCCGTATAGATGACTAATTCGCGGCCTTCGAAAATGCGGCGGAAATGTCGTATTGCCAGGTAGATTGCCGCTAGTTCTCGGTCGTAAGCGCTATATTTTTTTTGCGCATCGTTAAACTTTTTCGAAAAGAATCCAAGTGGCTTGTAGCTGCCTTGGATTTTTTGCTGTATCACTCCTGCTGCGCAGTTGTCTGATGCATCAGTGAAAATCGCAAATGGTGCGTTTGATGAAGGATAAGCGAGTAGCACCGCGTTCGCGATGTCTTGTTTACATTCGTTAAAAGCTTGCAACGATGACTCATCCCATTGTACTTTTGTTCTGTCATTTTTCTTTGCGTTATGTAGATATTTGTGTAATTCTTGTTGGCGAGAGGCCGCTTGTGGAATATTCTCTCGGTAAAAGTTTACCATTCCGAGGAAACGCCTCAGGTCTTGTACTGTATCTGGTAGTGGGTACGTCGTGATGGCCTTGACCTTCTCTTGTGTAGGCGTAATTCCGTCTGATGTGATGGTATATCCCAGGAAATCGAGTTTGTTCTGACCGAATATGCATTTAGCCACGTTTAATTGCATACCGTGTTCGTTTAGGCGTTTGCAGACCTCTTCTAAATCGCTCTTATGCTCCTCTTCAGATTCTGACGCGACTAATATATCGTCGACGAATGGGAATACGGGTAATCCTCTCAGTACGTTGTCGATGTGGCGCTGGAACGTCTGACCAGCATTCCTGAGTCCAAAACACATCCTTGGGAACTCGTATAAGCCAAATGGTGTAATAACGGCTGTTTTCTTGATATCTTCTTCGCGAGTCCTAACTTGGTAGTAGGCCTTTTGTAGATCAATTTTTGAAAATATTTTTTTGTCACGCAAATTGTACGTAAAGTCGTGCAGACGGGGTATTGGGTATCGGTCCGGAATGGTCACAGCGTTTAAGCGCCGGTAATCTCCGCATGTTCTGTATGCTCCGTCCTTTTTTAGCACCATGTGTAAAGGGCTTGCCCATGGACTGTTTGAGGGTCGACAAATACCTTGCTCCATCATTGCCTTGAACTCCTCTTTGGCTATTTTGTATTTATGGGGCGGCAAGGGTCTTGCTTTTGCATAGGTGGGTGGTCCTGTTGTCTCAATGTGATGTTCAACTGCGCTGTAATGCAATTTATCCAAACTGGGTCGGGTGATATTCGGGTATTTTGCGAGGAGGTGGTGGTAAGGCTGCTTGTCGTCGATGGTGCGGATGCTGCCCTCCGTTGTCGGAGAAAGGTAGCCGGTGACGAAACTATTGGTGAGATTGTCTATCAATCTTCTTCCGTGCAGATCAATAATAAGGTTGTGATGTTGTAGAAAGTCAGCTCCTATTATCGGACGGCTGACATCCGCGATGACGAATCTCCAGTTGTACGGGTTCTTTAGGCCGATGTTAAGAGCAATGGTTCGTTCGCCGTAAGTGGGTATGGTTGTACCGTTGGCGGCGTAGAGGTGGCTGTGCACGTTTTTACTACGTTTATCCAGCACTCGTGCGGGTAGCACGGATATATTCGCTCCAGTGTCGATAAGGAATCGTAGGCCTGTAGAAATGTCCTTAATGCATAGACGGTTTGCAGATATTTCGTCGACTTCGGCCCCCGTCGCGGCTTGGGTCTTCGTTAGTTTTCCGACGGTTTGTTGGAATTGTTGCGATGGATACATGGACTGCGACATCGAAAAGCCTTTTTGCCGAAACGACGGTGAAAATAGCAGACAGTATTCTCTTTCTGGTCTCTGGTTTGTTTTGAACGCGATCTGGAGCGCGTTCCAAATGGCTGCCGATACTGGTATCTCGTTCTGCTCATTCTTAAAGCTGCTACTTCGTTACGAAGATCTTCTATCATGGATATGATGTTGCTGCTATCCGCTGTTGCTTGACTTGTTTGAGCTTGTGATGTAGATGGCGTAGAATGTTGGCAGCATACGGAATGTACTTCCCTAGTTTGCTCGTGCATTTTATCCGCCATAGCGGCCAGTGCGTCTAAATTTTCTTCTTCGCTTATGGCTAAGACAGTCCTTATTGCTGCTGGTAAATGTCCCATCCACAACATACGTAGCGTTGAATCTGGTATTTTGCCTCGAGCTAGTCCTTTCATTCGCCGGAGGAGCTGTGATGGGCGTTGGTCGCCGAGCTCTGTTTCATGGAGTAATTTGTATAGTTGATCAGTTCCGCATTCTTCATAGACGGCCAATAATCGCTTCTTGGTTGATTCGTATCTTCCGGTGCTGGCTTCTGACAATATTATATCGCTGATTTGCTCTACTTCAGTCTTCTCTAGCTGCGTCACCATGAGCCCAAATTTGTTTTCATCGCTGAGTTTTTGATTAGCGACGATAGTTTCAAATTGAGCGAACCAAAGTCTAGGTTGGTCGCGCCAAAATGGAGGAATCTTGGACTTAATGCTTATGATTCCTATGTCTTCGTTCGCCCTTGGGGCACCGGAAGGTAACTCGTCCTTTGACATCGTTGGGTTCAGAAGTTGCGCGTTCGGGTCGTCGGGGTCACCAATGTGGAGTTATAGCAATGAAAGGCAGAGCTGTCGTAAGAGACAAATTTATTTAAACCTATAACTTATTTATACATTATGTCTAGCTAAGAACTAGTGTCCTAAGTACCGAGGGGAGCCTTGGTACCGATGCGAAAGCCTTGCTGGTGTGACTGCGCCGTCCGTACACGAAATGCGTGAATGTGTGCGCGCTATAAATACGCCGGCTCCGCCGCGGCTCGTCAGTGCATCTAGGAAAGCGGCGGTGAATGCATGTCGGGCGCTCGCCCGGTATGACCTATATTGCACACGTAAATGCTCTTCACTTGGCCGCTACATAGGGAACTAGGACATAAACCAATAGGAATTCAACTAGGCATGTAGGATTAATTCTTGAGAATTAAAAATATTTTTTTGAATTCATCTTTGTTTGGTCTTATACCGTTACTATATAGGGAAAATAATAGGAAGTTTAAATTAAATATGTTATCCGCCATAACTAAAGAATCAGTGGGATATACTATTTATTCCCATACTTTTTTGTTTTGCCTTAAGGAGATTACAGTTTATTGAACATAGACTTATTCAATAATATGCATGCTAGTTTGACAGGTAGTAAATATTTCTAGTCTTTAACTGACAAACAACGTTTTTAGTAAATATCAAAGTCATATTTATGAGTTGGATTGTCTTCCCTCAGTCAATCTTCAGATGCACATAAATTGCTGTACATACTGAGATACGTCTCTACCGTCACTGCTTACGAGCACCGGTTAGTCACTGTATAGTTAATTCAATCAGCCATTCCCACGGGAATATTGCATAAAAACATGCACTACAATGACTGAGGTCACTCCTTCTAGTAAATGTACTTAAAAGCATCAAATAGTGTCAAGACTAGAAAGCTTTACTATATCTTCAAATCTATTTTACAAATGTTTAAATGAGATTTAGTAAACTGTTTTCTCCTTCAAATAATAAAGTAATTATCTACTGCAAAACCAACTTCTGATAAGTTATAACATCAATAAAAGAGCTTCTGCAAAGTAAGCTGCAATTTTTAAATAATATCAATGTAACAGATTGTACATTATATTCAACAGTTCCAGTATTCCTAAAGCTTGAACAAAGTAAGCTGAAGATACGTGATTATTTCTAGTCTATGGCAGATAGCCAAATATACTTCAACATTGAAAGATTCAACGAGATTGAATGATTTCTCTCAATTTATATTGAATCAAGTGATTTCTCTGTTTACGCTATGGGTTATGTACCCTGCTTGGTTGTTCTCAAGGGAAAACCGGCCTTATAGTCTGTGAGCAGTAGGAACCACTATTCCATTCCTGTGGGAATAAACTTCAGCATATATCTACAATTTATGATTGAAATCATCATCAGAACCAGTATTCATCAAGACTAGAAAGTTTCACTATCATTCGAGAATATGCCATAAATATATTCGCCTAGTGGCTGCTATACGGCCTCATCTCAAATTTTTTCATTTTTGATATTATTGCAGATTCGTGGTCAGAAGGGTTTAATTTACCACCTTAACTCAAAAAAATAAGGAAAACTATCCTCTAAAGCCTCTTAATGCACTTGTGGCCATACGTAAATTTCCAAAAATCGACTATCCCTTACCTGCAATACGGCCACTTCGGGGTTGCGGCCGTGTAGCATAAATTTTCGGAACAAAGTTTTGAGTTACGTCCACATCGCACAACAGTAAAGGATGATTTCCACCAAACGGCTCGCAACGCATCGGATCGGAAAGGATACGGACGGATGCAGCGACAGCAGATCGCGTCTATTAAAATTATTATTGTCTATTTATGACGAAGCCGATCGCGCGTCGCAGCATACTTTCGGCTACGATCGCGTGTCGCGGAAGACGCCCGCGGTCAAGTTGCTGTGCGCGGCTTGGTTATATAGACTTTAAATACTGTGAACATGATTTAATATCGTTTAAAGACCATAAAATTCTTTCCATTCCAATCCGTTGCGGGCCGTTTGGTGGAAATAGTGCTTAAATGGGACGGTGATTAAAATGAATGCGTCAAAATATAAACGAAATAAAAATCACATCGATCTGTCAATAGAATATCAGGCTTATTGGTGACAATAGTCCTGTACGTGATGACAGATCGATCCCAATAGAGTGTAGTACGACCATTTTCGAGAACTGTCGCCGGTGTGTACCTACTTATAGTACGGCACTTCAGACTCAAAAAGACCATATTGAAGAGCAAGTTGCTGATGGATGATTCTGGCCACGAGGTTAATGTCTGTGCAAGTACTCGCCGTTGGCCAAATGCGAACAACCGGAAATTATGTGTCTGAGGGACTTGCCGGGGCACCGGCACGCTCAAGAAGTGTCGACCCTCCCCTCAGAATATATTTCCGGGAATTTTTCGTCATTATGATCTCATCAGCAATTGCACAGACAAAACCTTTGGTTTCCCCAAAGAGACCAAGTCGTAGTCAGTTCACGGACGCTAAAAAGTCTACGTCGGGCCTTGTTATAGGGCCCGGTAGAAGCGTCCGTGTAGCTCCTTGCTCTTCCATACGTTTTTGAGGTGTTCAGTGCTCAACAACATTGATCTGCTCCAGTTTTCGTTTACCAAGGAGAGAGGCGTGAGGCTCCTATCTACTGCAACCACATGACAATGCATCCCACACCAATTGCCAAGGAAATAATCCCTGAGATTGCACACCTCGCGGTTGTGGAGATTCTAAGCATTTAAAATGCCTCGACCTCCACATTACCTCGGGATGTACAATCTCATGACAGAAGAGCGTGGGTGCAACATGCGATGTGATTTAAGCAATAGAGTATGCCAAAGGAGTATGTGAGCAGCGGCATCACCCAACTATTGAAGGCGTGCACCTTATTACCCTCCGACAAAAGACTGTTAAGAGCTTTTGTCAAGCGGCAGAAGAAGCGCTCCTTCACTGACTGCTTAAGATCGCCGTCCTTAATACCATGACATGAAAAATACATGATAACAAGATCAAGAACGTATAGAACAGAAGCGGATACTGCGACGATGAGGATTGTGCGAATATAAGCGTAACTAGCCAGGTAAATGAGCAATTGAGGAGGGCTTTGGAAGACGCGATCGCGCAGTATCGGTCCACACCCAACTCTAGGCCTCGTTTACCACGCTTGCCTGCCAGTAAACGAAATTTAGCCCTAAACGCCTTGCTGGCGTCATATTTACAAGCCACCGAGGATATTATCTATACCCGCTCAATTTTGTACTGCGTGGCCATAGCTGCGTGCCGCGTAGCTCGAGTTAAGTTTTCGGACACCGGCCGAGCTCCGCGCGCTCGCGGGTCTGTCCCCGCTTGGCAAGTGCGAATTGAGCGGCATAATGATAAGTGGATTCTCATAGGAAAGCTAATCTGCTTCAGGGGGGCAATGAACGCCCCCGAGTCATGCGTTTCGGGAACCAGGCTTTTGCTGGGACCGGAATAAGGTCCCAGCATTATATGGCCTGTGTCACAGAACGTATTGACAACCTGAAGCAGAAAGTTTGCGCGTGGGTAAGCCATATTCGTCGCTATAGAGAGCGTGTGGATAGATACCAGCAAAATCGCCTCTTCCAAAGTGATCAGAGGAAGGAGTACCGAAAGTGGGAAGGAACCGATTAAGAAGTTAGCGACGGACACCTACCGGATGCTGCTGCTATGATTAGTTTCTGGCGCAGCATCTGGTCACTGCCAGTCGTGCATACAGTAAGAGACTGGATTTTAGCTGGGCAGATGTTTAAACATAGGTAATTTAAATTATGTACCTATCTGTCAAAAGAATTTACGCGGTAGGCATACTTCGAGACATTGATTATCTCATTTAATAATGTTGTTACTGTGCCAAAGATGATTATGATTTATCTGATAACTATTTTTCGTGTTTTATTTTTATTTATTTTATTTTTATTTATTTTATTTGGGACATCAACAGCGATACAATGAATCAGATACTTAAGATAAGGATACATTTGAGTAAGCCAATAACAGATGACCACAAGAAATGCAAAAAAAAAAAATACAAGTGGAGTTATAACTAAGTAAACAAGTATAGGTGACTTTTTTTGAAGCTAGCACAATATTATCCTTATTAATGATACTAATGAAAATTAAAAAAAGATAAAGTTATTACATTTACTTAAACGAGTGTGCGCGTGAATGTGTGTGTGTGTGTGTGTGTGTGTGTGTGTGTGTGTGTGTGTGTGTGTGTGTGTGTTGTGTGTGTGTGTGTGTGTATAGATGTGATGCGGCTCAAGATTAACAACATTACTAGGGATTCGTAAGTAGTTGACGAACACGGTTTACAAAAACAGACTTACTACAGCTGAAAATATCTATATTATAAAAACGCGTATTATACTCTCTAAGGAGACGTACAAGTGGCGAGTTTTGAGCGTACTTTGTGTGTGTTCGCGGGATACTGAATAAAGAGCGTTCAGCGTGACGGGTTCTAATAGCCGGAACAAAAAAAATTATCTGGGACAGAAGCGAAGGGCAATCCGTACGACCGGACGAAATGTCGTGGAGCAGAGACATGTCGAGCAGCAATCGACGATCTTCAAGGGATAGCACGCCGTGCCGCCTGCAGCTGAGTTCATAAGGGGATTCAAATTTTTTACAGCGAAAGTTTAGATGGCGCAAGGAGGACCGTTGTATTTTTTCAATACGTTCCTTATAAATAACGTATTGCGGGGCCCAAATACAGCTGCAGTACTCCAAGACGCTTCTGACATACGCAAAGTAAACGATCTTACAGCAGTTTAGGTCGTGGAATTGGCTGCAAACCCGCATGACAAAGCCCAAATTCTTATAAGCCCGGTTCACTATGTCGTCGACATGCTGCTCAAAAGTCATCTTAACATCTAAGGTTACACCGAGGTCCCGTATAGTATTCACACGCTGGATAGGCTGCCCACTGATGAAATACTTATGCAAAATAGGGGATGGACTGCGGGTTGAAGAGATAAGGGCGCACTTGGTGACATTGACACTTATGCGGTTTATTCTATAATAATCAGATAACCGATCCAGATCAGCCTGGAGCACATCGCAATCGCCGGGACTACCGATATCTTTATAGATTTTTTTATCGTCTGCGTACATTAAAAAGGTGCAGTCCTTGATTACAGTGTAAATATCGCAGAGGTATACATTATAGAATAAAGGTCCCAAATGAGACCCCTGGGGTACTCCTGATGAAATATTTATGAAGTCGGATCTACAACCACCGAGGACAACAGCCTGCCGTCTGTTAGACACGTATGACGACACCCACCTGAAGACATCACCACGAAGGCCCAACCAGAGCAATTTACGAAGCAGGATGATATGATCTACACGATCGAAAGCCTTCTCAAAATCCGTATAAACTACATCCACCTGCCTCCCATTCTCCATCCTGCGAAGGACAAAATTGGTAAAATCAACAAGATTTGAGACTGTTGACCGCCCTCTCAAAAAACCATGTTGCTGCGGCGGAATTCCTTTTATTAAAGTGGGGTAAATATAAGATAGAATAATTTTTTCAAAAACCTTTCCAAATTGATTTAAAATAGAGATAGGGCGATAATTAATTATGTTGGTTTTGGGACCTTTCTTATGAATGGGTACAATTAAAGCCTCTTTCCACTTAGTAGGAAACGTGCCTTCAAGAAGAGACCGATTAAAGAGGATGGACAATGGCAGATTTAAGGTTCCTGCGCAGCGACGTATAAAAAAGGGAGGGATACCATCGCTGCCCGACCCACCGTTGGGGTTGAGCTGAGAAAGAATTTTAGCAACCTGGTCAGCAGTAATGTGAAGTGAACTAACAACTTCACCACTGTCACAAAAAGGAGGGGGAAGAGGGTAGTCAGGGTAGACGTCGGCTGGCCTTACGAATACTGAGCTGAAAATTTTATTAAAGCCTTCCGTAATCCCTTGAGCTGTGTCTAAAGTGCTGTCTAAATATTTAAATTTTTTTGGATAAGCCGATCCACCACGACGGGCTTTGATAAATGACCATAGTTGTTTGGGGTTGTGTTGTGTTTAAATTTATTTTATTATTTTAAAATGTATTTTTGTATGATAGTATGCTTATTATCGTCATTTAATTCTTCTGCGATTTTGGACACATCTCGAAATTTCGTAAAAAACTTTCTGTGATATGGCCACAACACGAAGTGACTATATTTGAAGTCCAGTACTTTAAAAACTTTGCATACTTGAAAAACAATTACACATAAGGTAATTTGAAGCTCTATATAATGAAAAACAAAATAACCTAAACCACAGTGTTATTGACCCAAAACTTAAGGAATTAGACCCATTTTTCTGCCGCACACTCAACTCGCAAAACTTTGATCGGCGATTTCTCTTAATATTGGTTTTTTGAGATGTGCCCGTATAGCAGGCACTAGGCGAATATTATAAATAAACTCTTCATAAAAGTTACAGTGCAATGTTACACTTCAATCTTCATTAACTTGGTCTTTCAAGACTACTTACTATTACTATCTACAACCTAACAAACCTTGTTTTATATGACTAATTACCACTACAACCATTATCCTGACAGTTCGACTTTTTACTTTTAATAATTCAACTCCTAGTAGATCTAATGTGACATACATACAATACTAAAAGTCTATTAGATTATATTTCACTCTTGCATTGAGTATGGAGCGTAAGAAAAATCCTCTTGTCCTTTGGTTGACTAATGACAGACTACTTTTGACCAATTTACTACTGACAACTGACAAGGACTGTAAAATCAATATTTCCCACCTGGAAAGAGAAAGAAAAAAAATGATAGGCACTGGAGGGATGCCCAGTCAGGTAGACGAGTCCCACAGTCATGAGCGGGGAGTCATGGGCTCTGACCTTAGGCGCAAAATAAAATGCCATAAGCATACTTTCCAGTTTCAATCCAATAACCCTAACTAGTACCTACCAAAGACTATGACTGACCTATACATATATTTCATAAGATCAAATACCAAGGCTTCTCTCTTAGTTTAAAAGTTGTAATTTCTTTACATTTAACTATAAAATATTACATTTAACTAAATTCATGTAGGGTTAGGTTATATCCATATATTTGTACCAAACTTATTTATTTTTTTATTTTTTTATTTAACCTTTATTGCACAAAAAAAGTACAAATGGCGGACTTAATGCCTAATGGCATTCTCTACCAGTCAACCAAATAATCATACAGAAACTAACAAAAGTGGTGCACAGAAAAAGGAAGACGGAAAACAAAACAAAGAACATATTTACAAAATAACTTCACGCAAAAAGTACTTACGGAAGGTACTTACATGATATACACATATATCCATTTAAATACATATATATATATATATATACATACATAAATATATAAATATAAATACATAAATAAATACAATAATATATAACAACGGAGACTAAAACATATTCCATGATGGGTCTAGCCTAAGATTCTACGCAATATCTTGTTCCAGCAAATGCTTACGAAGCATTCGCTTGAAAGAAAGCCTGCTAGGGGCTCGTCTAATATGAAGTGTGAGCGCATTCCAGAGACGGGTTGCCTGCAGGGCGAAAGAGTTTGACATGAAACCAGTGTTGTGAAAAGGAATAGCGAGTTTAAGACAGCGGGAGGAACGCAGTTCACCCCCTGGACGGGGAGTTACGAAAGTAAATTTACGATTAAGGTAAAGGGGGGGTCGAAGGTTCAAAAAGAATCGAGAAAAGAGTGGACAGTATTCTAAGGGACCTACGATTACGAACTGGAAGCCAGTTAAGCTGACGCCGAAAAGACGAGATGTGGTCAAATTTACGGAGCCCAAAATAAAACGAATGCCATTGTTAAGGAGACGATCTAACCTGTTGAGAGAATCCTGGGTGATGTTAGTTGTGCATACATCAGCATAATCGATGAGGGGCAGCACAAGCGCCTGAACAAGTAATGTTTTGGTACTTACTGGGAGAAAATTCTTATACCGATATAGAGCGCGCAGTGTGCCAGTCACCTTGCGACTCACCTCGGAGAGCTGTCCATCCCACCAGAGAGAACAGTCGACGATAAGGCCGAGATCCTTAACCTGTTTTGACAGGGGAATGACAGCGCCATTAAACGATATCGGTGCAACAGAAATACTATCTAACTTCACAAGCTGACGTGGACTTCCCACGATGATGGCCTGGCACTTAGCAGGATTAACAGAAATGCCAAATCGACAAGACCAGTCAGTAATTATTGCCAGGTCATCGTTGATAAGCGAAATTGCAGTAGTGATGTTAGATACATCAGCTTTGGCGTATAATTGCAAATCATCTGCATACATATGGTAAGAGCTGCCAAGCTTAAAGGTGATTTAATTAATAAATACAGAAAATAAGAGAGGGGAGAGGATTCCACCTTGTGGTACTCCAGTGCTAAGGTCACACCAGTCCGAAATCATTCGACCGGCTCGCACAGCTTGGACGCGACCACAAAGGTATGAGAAGAACCACTTAGTCGCTTCCGAGGAAACCCCCAGATGAATGAGCGTGGCGAGGAAAAGGTCGTGGTCTACGACGTTGAAGGCATTAAAGAAATCTATGAGAACCAGGACAGTTACCTGCATTGACTCCATACCTTGTCTAATATCTTCAACAACGTTGAGTAGGGCAGTAGTCGTGCTGTGTCCTGGGCGAAAACCAGATTGATATGAGGATAGAAGCTGGTTACGAAAAATGAATTTAGAAAATTGGTTGTGGACTGTAGCTTCTAAAACTTTAGAATGGAAGAATTGAAATGGGCCTAAAGTGATTAAGGGAGCTGGGGTTTGAAACTTTAAGAATAGGGATTACAAACGCTTTGCGCCAAGATGAAGGAAAGACCCCAGTTGAAAGAGAGGAGTTGATAATGTGAGTAATGACGGGCAGAATACAGTCGAGAATGAGAATAACCATGACACGACCCACATCATCATGGCCAACGGCTTTAGATTTAATTGACATAATGATCTTACGGATTTCCTCATCACCGACCAAGTAGAGATTAAAAGGTGGGATGTTGGGAGACGGAAGGGAAGCAATAAAGGATATGGTTTCGGCTTTAATCGCAGGATTCAAAGTGGAAGATGTAGAAAAATGAATATATATAGTATATAGAGAAAAGGAAGAAAAGTCAGGTTCAGTCTTCGGCTTAGAACCTAGGCCGAGAGACTTGAGAAATTCCCACGTATCCGCTAGTGAAGAAGACAGTACATTTTCATGAATATAGCGTCGTTTAGCAGCTCTTACCATCTGGTTACATCGATTTCTGGCAATTTTAAAGAGACCCCAATTCTCATCGCACCGATCCCGCTTGTAAACCCGGAATGCTCTGTCACGCCTCGTCATCGCCATACGGACACCTCGCGTAATCCACGGGGTTGGGGGTCGCTTTACCCTGACCGCACGAACCGGTGCATGGGCGTCAAACAATTTCAGAATAGTGGAATTAAATAGTGAAACTTTTTCATCAATTGTTGACGCACCATACGTGAGCGCCCAGTCAGCCGAGGACGCATCTTGCTTGAGCTCGTCTACGTCCAGGCCCGCGAAACTACGGAGGTATACCACAGCTGGCCTACTTTTAGGCGCCTTTAATCTATAAGTTACGAAAATTAGATCATGCCTCGAGAAGCCAGGTGCTAAAAGTTGACCAGATTGGATTACGTTATCAGTGGAGGACGTGAGAATAAGATCCAACCACGAGTCAGATGAGTCCGAGTTACGGTGAGTAGCGCTAAGTATGATGATGGAGAATTTATTTGACTCAGTTATCGATCTCAGCTTCCTGGATCTAAGATTGTCCCTCAGTAAGTCCGTGTTTAAGTCACCCATGAATATGTGATGTGCGCACTCAGTGCCAACGGCAGAAAGAAGGGCATCAAAGGCGGTAAAATAATCGACAGTGGGAGGACAGTATACTACACCTTATACCACTTTTATCCCCCTCACTTTCGCCTCAACAACCAGGTGTTCCATCGAACCGGAACATATAGAAGACGAAGAATCGATTACTTTAAAGGCCGATTGTCAGACCGAAGATACAAAGCAACACCTCCACCACGTTTGTCTGTGCGATCATTGCGCAACAAAACAAAACCGGGAAGACTATAGGAAATGGAAGAGAGATTAGGTTTCAGCCAGCTCTCAGAGATGAGAATAACATGCACATTACATGAAGAAAAGGTCTCTAACAGGTCAGCGTAATGACTTGGTAGACTTTGGGCATTTAAATGACAAACGTTAAGGAATTGGGAGGCTATCTGAAATGCGCGTCCTTATGACGTTCCAAGTGTTTCGATAGATTCATCAAGAGAGTGAAATGGTGTAGACGAGTCACTAGCAGAATAAAAAGAACAATCAGATTCACCATCATACATAGAAAATAGTTGTCTATAGATAATATGTTGTAAATATATAAAAATAAATAATATTTTTAATAAAATTAATTTACAACAAGAACAAAAAATGCAGGTTCTGTAAACCCGCCAGACGACTGATCATAATCAGCACAAAAAGGGCTAAATATAAAACAAACGCTGAAAACATTATTGAAAAACACAATGACAAAACAGGCAGCCGACGGTTTCTGAACGCATAAGAGGAAACGTCATGTTGACGTTTGACGTTTGACAAACAAAATTTCCTTTGCTACTCCAAGAAGTAAAAGTAAAAAATATATGGGATAAAATGACTGACACTTATTATGCTTAATAAAAAAAGCGGTAGTTATAAAAATACAGTGTACCTATGCATAAATCGAGAAAAACAAGACTTAAATAAACCGTGGTCTGCAGTTTTAGCACTACTAAACATATTTACATGGGAAGATTTATATCCAAGTCCCACTAACGAGCTGCATTAAGCTTTGTGGCGTCCTGCACGTTCTTGACCCTCCTTGCGGCCCGTGCTGGCAACTCCGTCACCAAAGCCGCCGACTGCGCTGCCGCCCGCGGCGCGGCGTGCTTTGCGCTCGGCCCTGGCGCCACAGCAGCAGCTGCCGCAGCCGCGACTGGATGATCGGCTATCAACTTCTTGAGCTGCTCCGATGAAGTGAAGCGGTGCTTCTTACCGTTGGACAGCCTGACGAAGATGTTGCCGTCGAATGTCCATACAGAGCGCATGCCAAAGTGCTTGCGGGCACTCAAAAAGATGGCTTGTCGTTGGCGGGTTAAAAATTCGGTCAATACTATGGAGGAGCCCTTAAGAGAGGTTTTCTTTTGCCAAATTATACCTTTAAGTGCCGACTCAACACACCTCACTAAAATTGGCCTAATGCGCTCCTCTACAGCAGTGCCAAGCCTGTGACAGACTGAAAAATTGGCTGAGGTTGTGTCAGCCAGTCTCAAATGGTCACGACAAATAGCAGCAACTGATTCCGCAATATCACCCTCATTAGACTCTGGAACACCACCGAAAAGCAGATACTTGCATCGGTGACGCATCTCCAAGGTATCAACGGTATTACTAACTTCTAGAATCTGCTGCTTACGAAGGCTCATCATGCTCAGAACAAACTCTTTATACTTGCGGAATTCGTCACTTAAAGCAGCAAGTGTGTCAATCCGGCTCTCCGCAACTGAGGCAGATTTGAGTGCAGCATCAAATTCAGCAAGTCGCTAGAACACACTGGCCTCCAAAGATTGCTGAGTCTCCACTATAGAGTCGAGAGTAGCCATTTCCTCTTCCTATTGCTTAGTGTTAAAGTGTTTGTGAATGTAGAGATGACTAGTGGTGTCGCTGGCAGGTGCTTACAGGTAACTTTCTAGATCCACATGGAAAGTAGTTGCCCACACATTATGTTCTCTCTCTTGTTGTAAGAGTGTATTTGCAATCAAAATATTTGTAAATAAATTTAAGTAGTTATTAAAAATATAAGAGCATCTAAAATTACTGCTTTACTTTTTTATGCACCTACCAGAAAAACATATATATATAATTGATTTATATATGTATCTTCTATCTATACATATAATAAAGCTGAAGAGGGTCGAAAGTCTGTACATGGCAGATATTTCAAAAAAAGTTGGCTGGGGATACTTAAAATCGAGAACAGAACACGTTTCAACAGTTTTTAGAATTTTTGTCTGTTTATCTGTTTGTCTGTTTATTTGAACGCGCATCACGTGAAAACGGCTGAACGGATTTTGATGCAAACTTTACTAATCTGTCGAGAAAATCCCCGGCCAGGTTATAGGCTATAAAAATATAGGTATCTATATCTATTTCTATACATAATATAATAAAGTTGTAGAAAGGAAAAAAGTGTACATTCGAGATATGAACTTAAAAATACTATAGGGGACCTCAGAATGAGCAGCAGAACACGTTTCTACAATTTTTAGAGTTGGTATCTGTTTGTCTGTTTGTCTGTTAAATTTTGTTTCTCCTCGCATCAATTGAAAACCACTGAACCAATGTTAATGCGGTTTTCACTAAAACGTTTCAATAACCGGTGACCAGGTTTATATATGTATAATAAAAAATTAAGATATGAAAATCAAAGGGGGGGGAAAGAGGGGTCAAAGTTAGTTTGGAAAAAAGTTAGGGGATTGAGCTGGTCACTTGAAACTCTGTATAATTACTCTTCGTAACAAATAAAAGTACACCTATTTCAGCATTTCTCGATTAAAGTTAAAACAACTAAGAAATTATCAAATTAGCCCAATCGTAAGTATTTCTTTAAAACCCTATTCGAGGGCCGTCGATTACTTTACGTGATTACAAATATCAAAATTTCATTCTCCGTTTATTACATAGAAACTTAATTTAAAGATTTTTAAAAATTCAATGTACAAAATGCTATAAAGAAGCAAAATAAATAGTTCCAATTTGTTGTTGTAACAAATGTGACGCCATGATAATGTGACATCAAAGACAAAGACAACCATATCCCTCCTATAACTGGAGCGATCAAGACAAAAAAAGTACGCGATCATTGATTAACGTTACAGAAGCGACGCTGTGATTGAAACTAACGGTGTCACGTTGTTGCTTGAAAACGTTGTTTTAATGGGTAATATCGAGGGTTAAAGTTCGAATACATATTATTTAAGACAATATTTCGAAAACCAAACTCCTATTTTTAACTTAGCTTGGGTTTTACAATTTGGATCAATAATTTATTCTCTTCTTTAGGTTCCGCAGCATTATAGTAAATAGAGAAACCTTAAAATTTCGTCATTTCCATGTATAACATAGGTCACAAATATCAAATTTTTTGAGTGTTAGTTATTTATCAATCAGATTATGAAGTAAAAAAATAATTAACGGCAAACTTTTTTTGAATTAATGCATTTATTTCAGGATCATAGATTGTTACTAATATTAAATCTCATTCTATATTAGTCATTATTGTCTGAATTGTAAAATTGATTTATTTATTTCTCCTATGGCATCTGTCATGTGGGTGACAACATGGGACAGTCTTTGTACATTCTTTTTTGTTAGTCTATGTAAAAAGAAGTAGTGTCAGATTGATGTTGACAGCGTTGACATATCCAGATTTTAACATTTTTCCGCCTTTTTCATGACTAAGACTAATTCAAGGCGTAAGTATATTATTTCTACGGCTGTTATTTAAATATTAGGGCGGTTATGATTTATGATCACTTGAAAAAATCGTGGTATTTTTAGATGACGAATTTAGACAGATTCTCATCTACCTACCGGTGATAACTAGGGGCACGCTGCCGGATAAAATAAATGCTAGTAAAATGTGGTTAGGTATATGTAAAAATTTTTTATCACACGGTCGGGGCAATATGCGGCAGTTCTACAAAAAATTGGCGAAGATTGTATGGCAAGAGGTAGTAACGATATGATTACATTAAAAAGCGAATTCTGTAATATTGTACAAAACACAGATGATCTAAAAAATAACGTGTACCTACCCAGATCTACAAACCAATAAAAAGAAAAGAGAATGATTGTGTGAAAGGGCAATATTAGCACCGAAAAACAAAATTAATAGGTAGATAAATAAAAAAAACCGGTCAATTGCAAGTCGGACTCGCGCACTAAGGGCTCCGTATTCAAGATAATATGCTTGGTACCCGCAAAAGAAAATACTCATTTGGTTATGAACTTTATTGTCTATGAAATAAGGTCCATTTTGACTAGCCTAAATTTTAATACAGATTTTCAAAGTTTTTTTGATATTCCTCAAAAACTGTGAATAATGAACACTTCACAGACATGCCAGACAGACAGACAACAAAGTCTCACCATAAAGGTTCCTTTTTTACCATTTTGGTACGGAACCCTAAAAATATCACGTAGAAGGCGTGCGAGTATCTCTCGAAAGACAATGTCATAGACACAGCAAATAACTCACAGGTGTAATGTCGGCCTAATGATGTCTGGAATTGCTAAAGGAGATAATGTTTTTATTCCCCGCATTCCTATAATTCCGATAGATTTACCATTTAACTTTAAAAGAGTGCTCTAAAAACATATATTGCCATGACCATAAGCAAAGCGCAACGACAAACAGTATAAGTAGCCGGCGTACATTTTGAAGCAAACTGTTTTTCCCATGGGCAACTATATATAGCATGCTCACGAGTATCCAGCCCACCAAATCTTCATGATCTAGCGAAAGATGGCAAAACAAAAAATATTGTAAGTATACAAAAATGTATTTACCTAGATGACGTTATCCAATTCAATTTCAATTTAAATGTGGAGCTCAATATTACATAAAAGATCATCCTGGCCTGGGAGGATGTTAAACTATTACTTAAAACACTTAACTGCGATAAACGAGTTCTACGTGGACGAAGTCGCGGGCAAAAGCTAGTATATATATATATATATATATATATATACATGCATGAAAAGTTCTTAGGTTACTATCTATAACGGTTCACAAAGTAGGTTCCTTGACACTTGACGATCATATGGCCATTGCAACAATATTAATCATTCTTACTCAATAGGTATATTTAAAGATAGGAAAGCTGATAGGTAGCTTATAAGCTTAGTAGTTTTACTTAGAAGCTTACTCAGGATAAATTAAATACGAATTTTCATAGCTTTCATTTCAGTGTTTCAGTATAGAGTGCTAGGCTTATCTATAGACTTAAAATGTTGGCTTTACAGTTTTATTAATAGCTTTAGGCTTTAGTTAGGTTTTAGTTAGTTTAATTTTTGAGAGGAGAGTTGGATGGGGGGGGGGGTTACAATTTAGCGTTCCGTGACCAAGATAATGAACTTGAGTTTTTATGTTTCTCTTTTGCAAGTTTTATTAATATTAAGTTAATACTCCAATATAAAAACTTGTATAATTTACAAAAGAAATACAATAGGTTAGGTCACGTAAGTTCTGTAGGGAATAGTCAATTCATGGGCACGTTCAACACTTTATTAGATTGGCATCTTCCATCTATACCGTGATGGGTCGTGAATACTATGTAGATATTCTCGTCCATTTTATTTATTTGCCACCATCACAATAGACTTAAAATTTAGTATCTAATAGTTCAGGTTAACACGACATGTTACATATTGTTATGCTCCTAATTCCATTTTTATGCATTTTAGATTAGGCACTTTAAACTTTTAAAAATAAATTAAGTAAATAAACAATCAGACAAAACTAATTTAGATAAAGGTAGGGCGTTGTCATTTGTCACAGACAATTAATACAGCAAAGACTTAATTGTACTTAATTGTACAAAGAAAATTGCTATGGTTAAAATATTATATAACTCATGATAGAAATTAGGGATTAAAGATTACTATTACATTAATATTTAAACATACATACATACATTAAATCACGCCTGTTTCCCAGAGGGGTAGGCAGAGACCACTTCTTTCCACCTGCTACGATCTTGACAAATCTCTTTCGCTTCTTCCACATTCATACATCGAGTCATGCACGCACGTTGGTTTCGGGTACTTAAAATTCGGCCCTTTTCCAGTATTTCTCCGATTTGATTCGAAAAAGTACGCCTAGGGCGGCCCCTTCCGACCCTTCCACTCACTTTAGCTCTGTATATCTCTTTCGTCAATCTTCTTTCATCCATCCTTTCCAAATGACCGAACCATCGAAGCATGCCCTTTTCAATCTTAGTCACTACATCTTCTTTTAGTCCACATTTCTCTCTGACTTCTTCATTTCTTACTCTATCAGTCAGTTTCACACCACACATACTACGCAAAGAGCGCATTTCAACTGCATTTATACGACTTTCATGCTTGTCCTGCCACACCCAACATTCACTACCATACATCAGTGTAGGGGCTAGCACTCCATTGTGAACAGCCAGTCTGGCTTTTTGTGAAACGCCCTTTCTGCTCACAAAAGAGTACAGGGCCCCATTTATTTGATTTCCCGCATTCACCCTCCTCTCGACATCCTTTTCACACTTACCATCTCTTGTATGTTTACAGGTACACAAATTCACTCACTTGCTCTACTAATTTACCATTTATATTTATTACGTACTCTGTCATCTCCTCGTCCTTCTCTATCACCATGACCTTGGTCTTGGCAACATTTACTTTCATCCCCTTTTGCTTAAATCCCTCATTAATCATTGTCACCATCTCCTGCAACTCAAGTACCGATGGAGCAAGTATAACTTGATCATCGGCATATAAGAGGCATTTGATTAGCAACTCTTGCATACGCAAACCCTTATCATACTCTTTAAAATCTCGCATACAACTGTCCATGAATAGATTGAACAGCCATGGTGAGGCAACACACCCCTGTCTAACACCTCGAGAGATATTAAACCAGGCAGAGTATGCCCCATTGATCCTGACACAGGCTCTGGAGCCCTCATAAAGGGACCTCAAAGCCTGCACCAGGTTGCTGCTCACTCCATACATAGACAGCACCTTCCACAACTCCTTTCTATCTACCCTATCATAGGCCTTTTCCAGGTCCACAAAAGCACAGAAAACCTTTTGGTTGACAGCCAAGAACTTTTCTGTGATAGACCGTAGTGAAAAGACCTGATCCGTACATCCCATTCCCTTTCGAAATCCCGCTTGTACATCCCAGATTTTGTCATTCGTAACATTCAATACCCTTTCAATTAAAATCTTCGCATATACTTTGCCGACAACACTAAGGAGGCTGATACCGCGGTAGTTTTTGCAGTCTTGCTGTGACCCCTTTCCTTTATACAGAGGGACGATAACGGCTTTGACCCAATCTTCCGGGACTCGGCCGCTACTCCAACATGCATTGAAAAGGTGGTACAATAGACTACCCACTACGCCATCCCCTCTCCTCAGCATTTCTATCGACACTCTATCACAACCTGCCGACTTTCCCGCTTTCATACTTTTTAAAGCTTTCACGATTTCACTCATGTTAATCACACTTTCATCTTCGCTACTTGCATCCTTACTCATGTTTTCTGGCTCAAGAGGAACATCTTCGCATTCAAACAAACTTTCAAAATAACTTTTCCATCTATCAAGCATTTTTTCTTCCGCACATATCAAGTCTCCACACTCATCCCTCACCGCGCTTAATTTAGTTTTCTCTGATTTCCCCCGAGCCGATTTTATCAAGCTCCAAAAGAGTTTAATATTCGACCGGAAGTTGTCAGAGAAACTCCTATCACACTTTTCATTCAGTAAATCTTTCTTTCTAGCTACAACTTCTTTCACTCTTTTCTTTGATCTATTATACTCTTCTTTCTTTCTGTTGCTTAGATCTTGTGCTGACTCTACAGCTATAAAATCCAACCAACACTTTTTCTTTTCTTTCACTGCATCATTTACCTCTCTATCCCACCATTCCGGACGTTCATTCTTGCTCTTTCTTCTCTTTACTACACCGCATACTTCAATGGCCGATTTAACCATTCCATTCTTCATAATCTCCCATACATTATTTATATCATTCTCAACTTCACTGTCATTCATCTTATTAACACATTCAAAACAATCTTTCAGCTTCCTTACGTATAATTTATAACTTGATCATTCAATTTTTCTACTTTTATCCTCTCTAACGCAGTTGTCGGTACGGGAACACGATGGCGCCAACGTGTGAACAGACCCCTTACTCGTGTTACCACTAAGTAGTGATCTGAACCTACGCTAACCCCCCGAAATGCTCTGGTATCTACGACTTTGTTACGCAAACGTTCATCGACAATCATCAAGTCTATCATAGACTTCTCATTCTGACGTCTCCACGTATACTGATGAATCTCTTTGTGATCAAACAAAGTGTTTGTCACGCAGAGATTCTTAGCCAAACATACATTGAGAAGGCATTTGCCATTCTAGTTCACTCGCTCATCACCATACTTTCCTAGTACCGATTCATAACCATCCCTTTGCACGCCCTGTCCAACCATTAAAATCGCCTAATAAAATAATCCTTTCATTCTCCTTGCATTTTGTTAAAACCTCATGCAGACTTTCCCAAAACTTCTCCCGCTCTTTTTTCGATTTATTCCTATCGGGGGCATAAGCCCCAATTACGAATAAACGGGTGATACTTACCTACCTTGAGTCTCACCCAGAGAAGTCTTGGGCTCACACATTCATGCTCTTGCATACATTCAGCCATTCGCTCTGTGAGTACGATACCAACTCCCTGACGACCGTGCTCGGATACCGGAACCCCGGAACACAATGCCGTCAAGGTTCCATGTGTGGACGTACTCACCCCTTTTTTCTTCGTCTCAGTCACACATAGAATATCTATTTTTCTCTCTTTCAACATCATACATACCTCATCTAATTTATGTTCCATTCCTCCACAAACATTCATCGTAGCAAGGCGGCTTTCTGCGGCCCGCTTTTTGCCAATCCCCCTTCGAACACGGCGTGACGCGTGGCAAACGGCATCGCCACCGTTCCGATCCCCGGAGGGATCTGAACATCCTTTCACTATTTTGCCCCCCCCCAGAGTACGAAGGGCTGCCCAAGCTAGGCCTGGGGAGGGATTCTCTGGCATTGCCAGTACCTTCCTGGGGTAAAATCCGTTGAAATAGTGCTAGCATGGTCCATACTGCAGGGTCGGGTTTGAATTCAGAGTTTTCCTTCTCCTAGATAGGCAGCAGCCCAATGCTAACGACGCCTATCCCGCCGGGTTTGAATTCGGAGTTTTCCTTCTCCTAGATAGGTAGCAGCCCAATGCTAACGACGCCTATCCCGCCGGGTTTGAATTCGGAGTTTTCCTTCTCCTAGATAGGTAGCAGCCCAATGTTCACGACGCCTATCCCACCGAAATATTTAAATATCTTCTATAATTTATTTGTTCATCTCTTTCTAATTATGATGGTTTCATAAATATTTTAGATATAAAAATAATAAAGTTTATAAAGGCAGCTTTAGAGAACATTAGAAAATACTCATAGTCGTATTTTTCAATATGTTTTTAGTATAGGAAAATTATAAAATTCTTAATCTATTTAAAAACTTAGCGGAAAATTAAATAATTAATTAAAATTTAACCAATAAAATGTAGTTATAATTTTAAACTTTCTTAAGTTACTTATATATATATTTATAACTTTACTGAATGAAGGATAGGGTAGAACTTATTTATTAAAATTTTAGATTATTATCTGTAGATTTATGATTAAAAATAAATTTAGTATACATTTGACAGTATGAGCATAAGTTTTATTATCTTTAATAATAAAAAAAAGAGGCTAAAGATAAAATTATCCTGCCATGATCCCACCTCCCTTTAGTAATATTTAGTATAAACTCTGTAAACTAAACTTACTTTTTGAATGATTCGGATACCACATATGTATGATTGATCTCCTCATTTGGAATATGTTGGGAGTGTACCTAAATCTAGACTGGAACCTAGATCAAAAGGAATAAAGTAGACAATTTCGGTTGTAATTTTAAAACGGTATGACAAATGCTTGTTGTGTGCAATTAGGAAAAAGAAACATTAATTAGGTAATTGTAATAATCAAAGCAGTGACTTTTATTACTTATTCAGTAGTAGTTACTATTCAAAGTTTAAGAAATGACCATGTCATTAGATTGAAAGTCGGGGGGTTGTTTAGTTATAACTTAAAACTCAGGTGATCAGATGTATATTTTAATTAGAAATTAAAAAAAATATACTTAGGAAGCAAACCTTATAAAAAAACAACAGCTGTTCTATCATTATACAAAATTTCATAAAGCTTTCTAAGTAGTAGGTTAGTAATTTGGTTATTAGAAAAGAACTATACTTTTACATAAAATCACTATATTATTTAATATAGATGTTAATAGGCCTTGTTAAATAGCCAAGTCTGAATACTAAAGTAATATTTAGTACTGCGGTATCAAATTTGAAACTTCTCACACATAAGTAAACTCAGGGGGTTGTTAGGGCATACAAGAAAATCTGTGTATTAAACAAAGCTGTTTATCACCAAGCTCACACATAATAGAAAATGCAGGTATTAACAGATTCTATCAAGTTAGAATTTGAACATTGTAGATTGCAGCAATGTATGAATAAATTATGTTTAGTTAGGTAGGTAAAAGGAAAGTTGCGTTGGTTTCTGATGGGTATAAAAAGTTGGTTCCAGTTTAAATGACGAAAATGCACTTAACGCGGGATTTTACAACTTCTTTTGTTGCTAAATATGAAAGAAAAAGATAACAAAGGGACGACCGAAGTATGGCACGTGCCTTTGAGTAGCTCAACCCTTCTTGATCATTGAAATAAAAGATTTTTTTAAGCCGTCTATATTGTAATGCAAAAATATACTTAATAAATATTCCAATATTATGTAACATTCAATATAATTTTAAATTGTCATTATTGATACATAATAAATCAACACAACACTAATACCTATCGCTTATTCTTATGGCTAACATGCAATAAAAAAATATCAAGATTGTTTGTTCACAGTATACTTTGGCCGTACCGACACACCTTCGTAATTGTTTTACAACCCTACTTGAAGATAACAATTGAACAATAGATTTTGGTAATGGTTGGTTTTAAGTGCATTTTCGTCATTTAAACTGGAACCAACTATAATTTCCGCTTATATAACTGCAGGGGTATCATTTTTCTCTTTTGCTAAAACAAAACAAATTATTCCATTAGTTACTGAAATCAACATTAAGTAATTAAACAAACAGGCCCTTATTATCTAACAACTTTACTTATTATTAGGTAGGATAGGTAGACTAGATATTTTTATTAGTTAATTTAAATTTTTGACAAATATTATACAACAGTTGTGCGCGTCAACATGTACTAAGGTTGATAATAATGAGTATAAGTATAACTTTCAAATACATGGAACAAGATTAAAACAATGAAGGAAGTCAATTGTTTACTTACCTAATACGAATAATTCCCGTTATTTGGTAATCACTCTGGTACATTGATGTTGAGAGTAGATACAATTCCGTTATAATACTTTTCCATTATCTCTTCAATGACAGCCACAGAGCCTGGCATTAATGTCAAATACAAGTAATACAATAAGATAGTGAATAAATTATTAAAAATGAAAAACACGAGGTTTCCTTAATATTCTGATAAACAATATTAGGCTGCCCATAGAATAAGACGGACAAGACTTTTTTTTTTAATGAAGCTTTGGCTACTAGGCCATTAGCTTAAAACGAAACAACAAACCACTTATTCTAATAACATAAAAATATCTATACATTTAACTACCTGTTTACAAAACAAAGCATGAATATTTAAAGCCGTTGGTGAAGACGGTGTGGGTTTGGATATGCTTATGCTCGTGGCGGAGCTTATTACTCCCATCCTATCCAAAATTATTAACTTTTCTTTGTCATCGTGCTGTTTTCCCTCTTTGTGGAAATCTGCCCATGTCATTCCTCTTCCTAAGACCACAAATCCCTCTTCCTTTTCCGAATATCGTCCAATTTCAATTCTTCCAGTCCTATCGAAAATTATAGAACATTTTATAAATAGAAAACTGTCTCGGTTCCTTAACTTTCACAAACTTTTCAATTTGTTACTATCTGGGTTCCGCCCCGGGCATAGCACTGTCACTGCCTTGGTCAAGGTCACCGACGATATTCGTCTTAATATAGAAAACAGAAAACTCACTGTTCTGGTCTTATTGGACTTTAGCAGTGCTTTTAACACCTTTGACTTTGACATCCTCCTCGGCAGCGGCATCCTTAAAACGTTTAATGTCTCTTCTACGGCTCTCTCGTGGTTCCAATCATATCTCCTTGGGAGGCGCCAGCTTGTTAAGGTAGATGACACTGTCTCTTCCTGGAGGGATTTGTCCGCTGGTGTCCCCCAGGGAGCTGTGCTATCCCCGCTTCTGTTCTCCATATTTATTAATGGCATCACTGCTTCCCTCCAATCTTGCTTTCACCTTTATGCAGACGATTTGCAGATTTACGCCTCGGCTGGTATTGATGATTTTCCCTCCTTAATAAGCCTAATAAACGCTGACCTTGCGACTATTCGGGACTGGGCAGCTAACTACGGGCTTAAAATCAACGCGAGAAAATCGCAAGCAATTGTTATCGGTAGTCCACATTTTATCGCAAAGTTGTCTGACCTTGTACTAGGTACTATCATTCCTTTTTCAACCACTGTCAAAAATTTGGGTCTCACAATGGATCAGACGCTTTCCTGGTCGGCTCATGTTTCTGAAGTTAGTCGTAAACTCTTTAGATCTCTCCACTCTCTTAGGCGCCTGCAGAATTTTCTACCCCTTCGCACCAAGATTACTCTTGCGCAATCTCTTCTTCTCCCTTTATTCGACTATGGTGACATCGCATATATTGACGCAACTGAAGAGCTGCTCTATAAGCTGGAACGGCTTCAGAACGTGTGCATTCGGTACATTTTTGGCTTGCGGAAATTTGACCATGTGTCTGATTTCCGTACTCAGCTAAAATGGTTGCCCATTAGGTCGCGTAGAAATGTCCATATCCTGTCGTTGCTATTTAATATCCTTTTCAATCCTCAATCCCCTCCTTACCTTGTCGAACGGTTCTCTTTCTTAGCTACCGGCTCCCAGAACCGCTTACGCTCGAGTGCCAACCTACTCCTTGCTTTTCCTGCTAGCAAATCCAAATGTTACTCTAAATCCTTCTCGGTACATTCTGTTCGTTGATGGAATAGTCTTCCAACTGACATCAGGCAATCACAATCTGTTGCTTCACTTCACAGATCTAGGCTTAAGAAGTACTGGCTTGACTCTTGTTCCTGATCTAAGACTGTATGTCCTTTCTACCTTTCATACTTATATTATATATATATATATATTTATTTAATTATGTATTTATTTATATTTATACAAGTATACATTCATTTATTTATCCTGTTTAATATATATATTTATATATACCTATGTATTTATTTGCAATTATTATTTTAATCTTCTGTATAATTCTGTATAATTGTTGTACGTTTAGCCATCCGTTGTTTTTATTAATATCTCAATCGCTCAGAGGTTAACTGGAAGAGATCCCTTAAAGGGATAAGTTCGCCTTTGTACATACCTACCTTTTGTGTTTCTGTTTCTTTTTGATTTGTTACTTTCTGTTTGTACAATAAAGAGTTTACATACATACATACAATATTAGTACCTAACATTAAACTAAATAAAAATTATTCTGAAAATTTTATAATTACAAAGAAAATCAAGTTCTAACAAATTTTAACATAACAAATAAAAAGAATTGAATTTTTTTCATAACCCGCCCACTGTGCCCAAAATAAAATCATATACAATATAATATACTTCCGAAAGCTTCATAAGCTCTTTAACAGAACTCGGAATATTAGTTAACCCTATGTTCTTACACAAACCAATAAATAACAATCTTGAAGTTTAAATCTAGGGCAAACGAAAAAAATATGATGTAGATCACAAAAATTACAATCACAATATTTACAATCGGAACTATTACTTAAATTTAATCTATACAAATGTGCAGGAAAGCGACAGTAACCTATTCGCAATCTGCTAATAATAGTTGTAAATTCTCTTCCTGGGAATTTATTGAGTTTATCAAACCAGGAGATAGTAGGTACTGGGTACAGGAACTATATCTGCCAACCATTTACCTTTAATATTTCTAGTAGATAACAAAAAGCGGGACCAGCGTTTTAACATTATTTGTTTAATAAATGGGACAAGGTCTACAGAAGGAACTTTCAAATTACACTCATGAACATTTTCAGAAGACTTAGCCAGGCATCAACTAGCTCGTTACGGACAAGACAATGACGTACCATAGATAGCGTAGCTGTCGGAATCGTTCGGAAACCAAGACGTGTAAGTTTAAGTAGACAAATATTAAGACCATTATACACAGTATGTCAAGGGCGCAAATAATTAAACAATTGAAATATAAAATTTTATTCTATTTCTAATTACAGTAATATTTATTGATATATGAAAAAAATTTAAATGTTAAGTGATATTAGAAAATTATTAGAAAACATTAAGAAATAAAGTTGTGAAGGAATTGAGTCAGGGTTGCCAGTTTCATTTTTCATTTTGATTAGCATCATGGAACTGAATAGATTTATATTTATCGCAACACATGAGTTGTTTGTAAAAGGTTGCGACTAAATTAGGGTATCATTTTCAAAAGAAAATAGAATGTTCAATATTCGACAAGTAAGTTCGTGAGTCTCTTGTGTTGTATGTATGTTGTATAAAAAAAAAATGGGGTTACGACATAAACAAGGGTATTATTGTTATGAAAAATTTAGGGAACATTATTACAATACGTTAAGTATGTATGTATGTAAGTTTGTCAAGTCATATGTATGTAAATTAAAGTTTAAAAAGGAATAAGGGATTAAGGAAATATCTCGACAATAATGTAGTTTGGTAGTTTGGTTGACGTGAATTAAAAATCGGCTTGGTAATACAATTTAGTACAAAAAAAGGGGTATTTATGTAGGTAAATTTATGTTGCATAGAAAAAAAATGCTTTATGTTATTTCTCTGGGAATTAGTTATCTTCAAATAGGATTTATAGAAATAGATTAACCATGAGAATCAAATTTAGAATTTTAAATTTTAGAATGTACTTATAAATATCAAGATTATACATATGGATGTTTAGCCGTCAACTTATATTAAATAAGGAAATTAGATCAGCATGAATTAGTTAGACATATCTAATATTAATTAATATTAAGCTCTCACTAAGACTTAGATTAACATTCGAACTAGTGAGGCTTAATATTGAGTTAGACATATCTAACTCAATATTAAGCCTCACTAGTTCGAATGTTAATTGAGCAAAAATGTGGACACACAGGATAGGTACGCGAATTATCTTACAACAATGAAGTATTAGTGTTGTACTATATAGTGTGCGCGAGATATCCCTAATAAAAAAAAAAAGAGAAGGAGGGAGGGAATCAATCAAATAGTGGTACTATTTTAGAACTTTGGTGTAGTACACATTTAATTAGAAACGGTACAACTGAAAAATCATTAGAAAATCCTTTTGAGTTTCGTTAATCATTAAATAATGTAAAAGGAAAAAAAAAGATTAAAACGGTTTATATGCCTAAGTATATATGTATATATATTTCTTTTTTTCTTTTAAGATAAGTGAAGTGGATCAAAATGCCAGGAAGGAAAGGAACACGTAACCGTAAACGGCCAAGCCGGTTTGAAGAACAACTACCGGCAAGTACAGAGAGGGAATTAGAAAGCGAAATAGAAACACCTCCTGCAGCCGTAGAAGAGATTATAGAAGCTCCGCCTCCGCCGAAACGAGCGCGAAAGACACAAAAAACATCGCAAGCGCAGGGGGGTTTAATGTATAGATTGATTAATACGCTAACTAACAAACTAAATCAGATAATTGGGGAAGCAAAAAGTACAAAAACCTTAATAGATTCGCAAAATAATACAAGAGAAACTTATGAGGTAGTAGAGGATAGTCAGGGACAACCCACATCCACAAATTTAGCAGGAGTTGAAAGTTTGGAAGAAACAAGGATAGTTGCTGAGAAGGAAATAGACATGCCTATGAATTCTTTAGAGGTGGAGAAAATCCTAGATAGCAATGAATATAAAAGTGTAATCTATAATGTTAGGAATCCTTAATGTTGAAAAACCAAAATTTGGAGTAAGGACAGATTATCATCCAGTCACCTTCATCGAGGATTTGGATAATTACATAAAGAAAGCACCTAAGGAAAGCAATGATTTAGATACAATTCAAGAATGCTTAATAGGGGACGCCAGAGATTGGGCTCGAATATATAAAGATAGGTGGACAACAATTGAAGATTTCAAGGCTGACTTTTTCAAGACGTATTGGGGGGAAAACGAACAAAGTGAATTACGACGACAAATAGTGCAAGGAAGTTGGGTTAGATCTGATAATCTATCAATGTTAAATTATTTTTTGCGAATTACAGTAAGGGCACAAAAATTAAGTTATAAAATACCCGAAAAACAATTAGTAGATGATATGATCAAACATTATTCCTGTTATGTGCAACAGGCTTGGATAACGGCTAGAACAGATAGTATAATAGCAACGGCTGAATTTATAAGAAATATGGAAAGTGTTGATACACAGGGCTATAATGCTACAGTCGTGAACAAACAAGAGAAAAAATGAAAGTCAGCAGCAATATCGGCATTGGCGTAAACCTCAAGTGGAAGTATAAGAGAGGAGAGCAAAAGAAGAATACTGTCAATTTAGTAGAAGAATCTTCATTAGGAGAAGGTGTTAATATGGCGTTAAACTAGAGGAAGCTGATGTACACGTCCCCAAGTCAGCTTCAACACTAGGGGACAAAATTTGGCGTATTATTACTAAAATGAATTGGAAGCCAGGACAAGTTTTAGGGAAAAGTGTTAGGGGAATTAAGTTTCCTATAAAAGGAAAGTTACTAGAAAAGGAGGAAAAGGAGGGATTAGGATACAAAAAACCTGAACTTAGGGAGTTACAGGTGTCACATAAAATTGAAGATGTGTTAAAATTAAAAGTAGAACAGGAACTAATTAGCGAAAACACTAAATATTCAATAACATCAGTGTTTGAAGAGGATAAAACAGATCAAAGTAGTAAGAATAATTTTAGATCGGAGGTAGCTATTCAAATGTTTGATTTTGAGGTGATAGGATTAGTAGATACAGGTAGTGACATAACGTGCATTTCAGAAGAGTTTTGGCAAAATTTTAAATCGAAAGGGGAAATACCTTTAATGCCAGTAAGACCATTTCAGATAAAAACAGCAGTAGGCCATAAAAGTGTAGACATTCGTAATATGGCATTGTTATCCATTACACATTATGTTGGCAATTTTGAAATGAACATTGGAGCATTAATTGTACTAGGATTATCTAAACCTATCATATTAGGCTTTGATTGGTTAAAAGCTAATAATGTAGATATCATTTTAAGTTCTGCAAATAAAGGTATGATACTACAACAAAACGGGCTTAAACAAATGGTCATAAATTTGACCTTTTGTTTAAGCCAACAAGAATATAGTCAAATAGAAGAGGGAAAGGAAAATGTAGGAGAAGAAAATATAGGGCTAGAACCAGATATTGTAGAAGAAGAGAACGTCTTAAAAACAGGGATAGACTTAACTATAAGGGACAGAGGAAAATTAGAATCATTATTAAAAAAGTATGAAGGGTTATTTTCAAAGGAGTTAGGTAGGGCAAATTGTTATGAACATGTAATTAAAATGGATTCAGGAAAGTCAATAGTTAGGAAAACTTATCCGGTGCCTTATGTCTATCGGGAGAAGGTGGAGGAAAAGTTAAGGAACATGGAAAATCAGGGTATTATTAGTAGGTCATCTACTTCATACTGTAGTCCCTTAACATTTACTTTAAAGAAGGATGGGTCTATAAGGGTATAACTAGATGCACGGGAAATGAATAAACAAATGATATCAGAAACAGAAAAGCCTCCATTACAGCTAGATGTAATGAATTCCTTTCATGGAGCAAACTTTATAAGTGTAATTGATTTAAATAATGCTTATTTTCAAATACCAATATCAGAAAGCAGTAAAATGTACACTGAATTTACTTTTAATGGCAAATCCTATGTTTATAATGTATTACCACAAGGTCTAAAAACTTCAGTAGGTAGTTTTAGCAGAGCAATGGATACAATATTAGGTCATGAAGTAATAGATTATTGTGTAAATTATTTGAATGATTTAGCTATCATTAGTACAGGGTCTCTAGAACAGCATTTAGGACATTTAGATGTGGTATTAAGCAAATTAAGACAAGCAGGGTTAACATGCAATTTTAAGAAGTGTGAATTTTTGTGTAAACAAGTTAAGATGTTAGGATATATTATATCAACAGTAGGGTTACGAACGGATCCTGAGAAAGTAAAAGCGATTAGAGATTTCCCAGTACCTAAGAAATTAAAACATATTAGAGCTTTTTTATGGCTTTGTAACTTTTATAGAAGATTTATACCGCAGTTTAGTTCACAAACTAGGGTATTATGTGACTTGTTAAAAAAGGAGAAACAATGGAAATGGGGGGAAGAAGAACAAGAAGCCTTTGAAAGAGTAAAATCATTATTCCTAGATACCATACAGTTACACCATCCAAATTTTAACGAGCCATATTATTTGCAAACCGATAGTTCTGGAATAGGGTTAGCAGGAGTATTATATCAAAGGGATCAAACAGGGGAAATGAAGATATTAGGGTTCCATAGTTAAGCTTTAAGGGGCGCGCAATTAAATTGGACAGTAACCGAGCAAGAATTTTATTCTGTTATTTGTTGCTTACAAAAATTCGAAACATACTTATGAGGGTCAAAAGTGATAATACAGACAGATCATAAGGCTCTTACATTTGTAAAAAATTGGAAATTATTCAATGCAAGAGTCACTCGTTGGGTACATTTTTTGGAGCACTTCCAATATGAAGTTGAACACATTAAAGGCAGGGAAAACCTAGTTCCAGATATTTTGTCTAGATACCTACCAGAAAAGGATTGGTTACAGGAAGATAAGCTTAAATTACCAGAGATTTTATATATGGAATCTAAAATTAATAAGGAATTGCTATACAAATGAAAGAAATTGCCAATTTTGCAAAAAGAAGATGAAGAAATTAAAATCATTTTGTCAAAAGTAAATGAACAAGAATCTTTATCAAATAAACAAGTAAGAATTATTAACCGATGTTCATTAGAAAATGGAATTTTGTATTTCAACCCATCAAATACGGTTAGGGGGGTGATATATTTACCCAATGTATTGAGGGAAGAAGTAATTAGACAGGTTCATTTGGAAATGGGACATCGGGAACATACAAAGTAATCAAATATATTAGAGATAGATTTTATTGGAAAGGGATAACGAAACAAGTAAAGAAAATAATTAGAGGTTGTCATGATTGTCAAATAACTAAGACTGATACAATAAAATATGTAGGACCTTGTTGTTCCATTATTACCAAAGATATAGGAGATGTAGTAATAGTAGATTTATATGGGCCTTTACCTGGGATTTATATGGGAGCATTAATTATATTTTGGTCATCCAAGATTCTTTAAGTAAATTTGTTAAGTTTTATGAGCTCCGGAAAGCTACAACTAGAACAGTATTAGGCAAAATTAAAAAGTTTTTTGACATAATAAAACCTAAAGTAATAATGTCTGATAATGGTTCACAATTTGCAAGCAAGTTATGGAATGAAAGTATGTCAAGGGAAGGGGTAAAACCTATATATACTACGGTACGAAATCCGAGACCTAATACTACAGAACGGGTAAACAAAGAGCTAGGATGACTGTTTAGAACTTATTGTAGGCATAATCATAAAGGGTGGGTTTCAGTTCTACCTAAATTAGAGATCCTATATAATAACACATTTCATGAAAGCATAGGGTACACCCCTTGTGAGGTCCACTTAGTTATCATTTGATGATGAAAAAGGGAATAGTGTAGAAACCAATCATATACATCAAATACGAGAGATCGTTAGGGAAAATCTACAAAAGGCAGGGGATAAGCGACAGTTGAAATTTAATAATAGATTCAGAATAGAGAATGTCAGCCGGTTTAGATTTTTGGCTTAGCGTATTCTTCATTAAAAACAAAAAATAGCTGTAAAAAAATCATTTCGATACGTCAAATAGTTTTCGAGATATTGAATTTTAAACTTCGTATGCGGCGCTCGAAACTCGGCGACTAGCGCTCACGAATGATGACGTCATCGTTTAACAGCGGTACGCGCTCTTATATGAACGAGTAAGTTTACAGGGCTATATATTTTTAACCGTAATAAGTAGCCAGTTGAAATTTTCACAGAATACGTGTTATTATAAAATCTATCGTTTAAAATTATAAAATGAACAATAAATCAAATCCCAAGAGGGGTCCCCATACAAGAAACATGAAATAAAATCTTTTTTTTAGCAAATTTATACGGATTGTATTTTTATACTTAATGGCTTCTTATTTTGATGCTATTTTAAGCTTAAATTGTGGTCTAATTTTCATTGTTTACGACTAAATAGCAATCTTAAGTAAAACTTCTACAAATATGTGACAAAACTTATTATCAACACGATGGTTTAGGCGATCACCCATCCTGTTTTAGACTACGCTTGTAGTTGCTTAACTTTGTAAGTCGTAATAGGTACTCGTAATTATTTTTACGAATTCGTTTTGATGTTACTATGGTAGTTATGGTTATCTATTGTTTTGTATTACATACAGTTTAACTAAACAAACTGTCTGTCACTGACCGGCTTTTCTGTTTGTAATGTTTGTCGAATAAGTTGGTAAAATAAAATTAGAAAAATAATCAAGCACTTTTAATTTTGGGTTCACCGTTTTTTACATGAAAATACCAAAAAAGTATACTATGTTGATAGCCAAGGTGAAACATGCCAAAAATTAAAAACCAAGTGCGAGACGCGGGACGCAGGCGGCAGAGCCCGCAGCGGTAGGTACCTACCGTCGAGTACAAAGATATGTATACATTTGTGGCCCGGCCCTTATTTCAATGGAATAAGGTGAAAAAGTGTATACATATCTTTGTACTCGACTGTACTATTCAATAATTATGATTCACGCAGTTCGCTACGCGGGCGCGGTCGCGTACAGCGTACCCGTAGTTTTAAGGAATCTTACTCGTTTAAAATGTCGGAGCCGCGGAAGTCAAGATTGTCCTCTATTGTATCAAAGTGTATAAACGGGCGTTGGTCCCACAAAAAAAAAACGAATACACACACTACCTTGCATACCTACACGAAATAACACGGTAATAAATAAAAGTAATAAATAATACTCAAAAACAGTTCAACACTACCTACTGGCTACTACCTACACTTGGCGTGGCGGCCGCTAATGCCTAGACCTAGCGAAGCGAGAGTGTTGTAGGTATGTAGGTACCTATCTAATTGCGAGTGAGCGACTTGGTAGCGCCCGCGCGCGAAATTTGAAATCGATGTAATGAATACACGAAGTATCAGAACTACTACTAGGTCAATCAAAAATGCATGTTTTATAGTTCGTTCTTTTATACGGTAGCGATATTAATTACCCTACCTACCTACCACCGCCTACCACCAAAGTTGAGCAACCACCGCTTACCTAAACATCGTGTTGATTAAAACTAGGTACTTTTAAACATATTTACGAGAGATTGACTACAGTTTACTGTTTGGTTGTAAACTATATATGTTAGTATAGAGTTGAGATTATTATTTAAGCACCGACTCCGAAATAAAAGGCTATCATACAAATACAACCCGTACTTCGTCTTCCAAAATTAAGCAACTACACGCGTAGTCTAAAACAGGATGGGTGACCGCCTAAACCATCGTGTTGATAAAATCAGTTTTGTCACATATTTGTAGAAGTTTTACTCAGGATTGCTATTTAGTCGTAAACAATGAATATTAGACTACAATTTAAGCTTAAAATAGCATCAAAATAAGAAGCCATTATAAAAATACAATCCGTATAAAAATGCTAAAGAAAAATATTTTTTTTCATGTTTCTTGTATGGGGACCCCTCTTGAGATTTGATTTATTGTTCATTTTATAATTTTAAACGACAGATTTTATAATAGCACGTATTCTGTGAAAATTTCAACTGGTTACTTATTACGGTTAAAAATATATAGCCCTGTAAACCTACTCTTTCATATAACGGCGCGTACCGCTGTTAAACGATGACGTCACTCCAGCAAGATGGCCCCCACGCGCTTTAATATTATTGACCCAAATTTCAAACGTTTGTAGAATCAAAACTACTGGGTCTATTTGAATGAAATAAAAAGTAGTATGTTTGTTTATTTATAAACATTACTGTAACAAAGTTTCAAGCGATTTGGCGTACCTACTGACATTCTTCATTATCCAATTCCAATTAGGGGATTTAGTTAAAATTAGGAGACTAAATAAATCCAGTGCAGAACAAAATATCACAAAAAAAATTGAACCAATTTATGAGGGACCCTATATAGAAGCAGGGATACCTTATCGAAATGTATATTTATTAGTGGATCCAAAAACTGATCAAATAAGAGGAAAATTTAATACAATACATTTAACTAGATACTATAAATAAAAGGAACTGGGGTTGAGGCTGATTTGGGGAATTACTATAGCTCATTCATGAATTTATTCATATAAAGTATAAAATAATTAATTGATTTAAAAAAAAAAGTATGATTGAATTTAAGTTTTTTTTATATTAGGTATATATATTGAAAGAAAAATAAAAGTTAATTTTGTATAATTTTAGATTGAGATAGACAAAGTTTTATGTTGTAAAAAATATAATTCAAAAGTAATATAACGTTTATTTGAAAAAGTTTAACAAGATTTACAACATAACTAGGTTATCTACTCATTTATTTCCAACAATATCCAAAATTACAAATTACATCCACAACACAGGTTTCGTCAGGTACACAAACAAAGACACTTAACCACTAAGCCTTACTAAATACTACATGGGAAAAACTCAGCTGCAAGTTTGGTCACACACGCACACACACACACACACACACACACCCTAATTCCCCCCACGATTGACACCAAAAGTGCCGAAAACACTTGCAGCATTGCCCCGCTGTATGGCCAAAGAAATCTGTTGGACAAGGTATGTCCCGGATCGGGGGTCACAGCCCCTGTCCCTTAATCTGCGCCCTAGGTCCCTAACAAACCATTTAGCTTCAGCACACCAAGCCCCACCCGTTTCAACCGCCACTGGCACAAAATCATACGCTGACTTCAGGCTCGAGTACTTATCGTACTTGTGCCTCGCAGCTCTTTCTGCCGTAGCTCCCGCTGAACACCCCGTACCACCGATGTGACTAGGCGCAAAAGTGCTAACGCAAGTCGGGGATGCGACTTGCGTTAGCACTTTTGCGCCTAGTCACATCAAGCTGCGACCCTTTGCCCACGGGACGAGCGTCAAACCATCTGGCCTCTTCCCATCTGTCCGACTCAAACCCTGGGGCTCCAGAATTAATGGCACATTCGCCGACACCATTGCCCGTCGAATTATTTCATTTATGGCATGGTGTCGAGAAAATCGCCCTGCACTACGCGAGCAACTCAGTCCATGATGGCCGTTGACCTCAACCATAACACCGCACACGCAAACGTGTGGTTCACACACCTTGCTCCCAAGCCTCAAAGCTGCCCCCACCCTCAGAGAGTCATTATCCAACAAAGTCCCCAAATGAGGTGAGGGCAGAGCATGCAGCCAAGCTCCAGACTCGGGTGCCGCGGCGGCCATCAAACGGGCTGCATCTGCAGCATAAGCAACGTCCAGCAACCTTTGATAAATTTGCTTACAGGCAATGTCATCCCATAGCCTTTGCAAAGCCAAATTATCAGGCTGTAACCCTCCAGGACAGCGAATGGACCACTCAACCAAGGCCTCCTAAACAAAAGGCACACGGATGCTGTAGTTGCTGCCATCCGAGGATAGTATCCGAGTGACAAGACCTACCGAAGCATGCGCGGATGCAAGAAAAGCTACCAAACCAACATCGCGCATACACCGAACCCCCAAACCACCAAAACGAACCGGCAGCGCAGCTTTGGGCACTTACGTTAAGGATGCCCTCCAGACCCTGGGTCAATATCGTATCGAAAAGAGTCACCTCCTGCTCATACATCCAAATAGGTGTAGTTCTCAGAATGTAGGTCAAACGCGGTATTGACAAACAATTCCGCAATAAAACTAATGCTACATGCACCGAAAGGTGTTCTAGATGCCCCAGGGAGGCTAGATGATCCGCGAAATTTGGTGCACCGAGGAGAGAAAAGGAAGTTTTATCAACTGTTCTAATCCCTGGTAACAAAGATCCAAAGCGAGACACCAAAGAATTCTCCACTGGGCCACAGAAAAAAAGCTCGCACTTATCAGGGTTGACCTCTAGACCCAAAGACGCCAGAGCAGGAATAAGCTTATCCAAGTCGTCGAGAACACTCTTAGGATCTCCCCCGATAGTCCCATCATCCAAGTACCACAGGTTAAGGGAGGACTCCAATGAAGCGACTAGTTTCTGGATTGCCAGGCAAAACATCAGCGGACCCAAAGGATCTCCCTGCTGAGCACCCACCTGTGATACAATCACAGACTCATTATAAAACAGACTGCTTGGAGACGTGATCCTTGACCTCCCTTAAAATAGCGTCCCTCTCTACACTATTAAAGGCATTCTTTATGCCTATTTTCAAAATTACCCTATTAGAGTGCTCACGCTCCACTGCGAAATGCCTAGTTGCATGGATGGCTGACTCGCACCCCAAGGGCGTACCAAAACCAATCTGACATGGCTGAAAATAAGCCGCCATTTCGTCCCTCACCGAACGGCAAGCCAACCTAGCCACAAGACGACGCAAAGTATACCCTATGGCTATGGACCTAATTCCCCCACCCTTCTTCGACAAGGCACACAGACTTGCACCATAAAGGAAGGGACACACCTGCAGGTTAACCATCCCTCTCAACATGAAATTGCATAACTTTGTCAAGGACTCAAGCAGCTTCATGCCATTATTACCGGCACTTGAGGAAGTAAGTTCCTTTAGGTGCTGAGGACGAAGGCCGTCCAGACCTGAGGCTGAACCATTATAAAAAGAACCAATCGCATTCACCACATCCGGAACCGAAACGGTTAAAAAAGGACTAGCTAAGTCCGGTTCCGTGGGGAAAATGAGTTGCCTCGAAGGAGAAGGATGCCTCTCCATCAGCATACGCAAAGTGTCATCGTTAGCCTGAGCAAGAGAATCATCCGAAAGCAACAACCGGACTGCCCCCCTCAAGTCCCCGTCATGCACTTTAGCCTCAATTAGTACGATGAATAGAAAATGGTCGTTTACCAACATCATCGGGAAAATACAAACAGTCACTCCCTATGTTTTCCTTTACTTTTGATGTTAACGATTTCCCCGGACCAGCTTCTGGAACTCTTAGGGCAGCAAAGGAAAAAGAGAGAAGCTGGAACCAATCCTTTTGCTCATTTGTATTCAAGCAAGATTCAATAATACCGCACAACCTCCCGGCAGCTATACTTCTAGCGCCCTTAGGAATGTGCTTTAAAACACGCACATTTCTTTTAAGCAAAGGCAACCTTCTGAAAACTGCCCAATCACCCACAACCCCAACCGAAGAAGCAACGACGGAAACCGAGGTGGCCACGGAGTCCTTGTGGACCCGACTGATATGTACATTTAACCCTCTAGGGGCAACATAAAGCTTCGAGGAACCGGGGCAATGCGGACAAGAAACCTTGACGGGGCTGCTCATAGTGTCAGCAAGTTTGGTTTCATTTTTAATCAAAGTTAATAACATCAAACAAAAAAATACAATCAAAAACGTATTAACAAATAACGGAGCAAAAAGCCTTCAATAAAATGGCATTAAACCTACAATAGATAAAACAACAATCTCATACAAATAAAATGGTAAAACAAAATGGTGGCCAATAAAAAAAAAACCAATATAAATCACAGTAAACAATTAAAATGAACATATAATTAACAATAAAACAAGTATACTAAATAAAACTGTTTCCTTTTTTAATTCAATATTTAAATTCCGACATTCTTGGTCTACACTACAACAAGCTAAAGCCGGGTCCGCTGCGCCATGTTATTCGTGTTTTCCTAACATGTTTGCCGCGGGGGATGGATAACATCCCCCGCGTTCGCCTGCGGGGGGGTGGACCTAACATGTTAGGTGTTAGAAAAACACGAATAACATGGCAACACGCAGCGGACCCGGCTTAATTAGGCGAACGTTAGCGAACATTTATTTCTAATTATTTATACTCCACCAATAACCATTGAAGGTACGTAAGTACTTAAATTAAAACTATTGCCATTATCCAAAAGATACTTACAACAAAAATAAATAAGTTCTAAAATGCACAAATGTCAAACAAGATATAAATTAAAACAATTAAGTGTTAACGGCACTCAATCACTAGTAAAGATTTTTTAAATTAGAATTGCACGTAATTAGTAATAATAAGAATAATAAAACATATTATATATTTATAGTATCCAAATAACAAACCCGTTCAAATAAAAATAGTAAAATTTAATTTAAAAAAAACAATAAATTGAATTTAAATTCTAAGATTATAAAAAGATAAAATCCAAAAATTTATTGATCCCGGCACTGGATTCGAACCCACAACGCTAAAGCTTCGAAGAACTTTTCTACTGTAGAAGCCGCCCCTCAGACCGCTCGACTATCGAAGCGTACGACCGGGTTGACAAATCAGCTAATCATTCAAATCATCTCGAAAATGACGAGGCGGTAGAAATAACAACCCGATTTATGTTCACCCGCACCAACACGAAAAAGAAATCACTCACAACTGCATGTAATAGGCCCCGTTCCCACTATGCCGGACCGGCGAATTTGCCGGATGCCGGTAAGGCTAGTGGCTTATGACGCTGTTCACACGGCATAATGTGAACAGCTTCATATAAATTGTACAGCCACTACACTTACCGGATCCGGCAATTTTGCCGGATCCGGCATAGTGGGAACCAGGCCTTACGCTCCCGCAGGTTTATAATAAGTGATAAGCGCGCAGACCGTAGCTCCAAAAAAACACACTGTGAACCACCACGAAGTGATAACGGCGATAACTGGAAGCCACTGCCCCCGACGAAAAATCCAGGTAATTACGCCTTCTTACACATTTTCCACAATTATATAAATTGTAAGTAATTAAATATATCCATTTGATAACTTCTTGTAGAGCTCAGGTCAATTTATTAATTTAATTAAACTTACAAACAATGCAACGAACCTTTCACAACAAATGTCAATGTCAAAAAAAAAAGTGGTAATTCAAAAGTAGTCTAAATGTGATAATGTAGATATTAATTATATACAAAAACTAAAAATATTTGTAAATAGAATTATTAACATAAGAAATGAAAAATATGTAAGCAATCTAAGTATCAGAACAATGTTCAGAATACTTAATTGTATAAAGGAGTAATAAATAACTATTGAATTATATAGAATCAGTTGGGCTTGGGAAGGGCTCATCTATACTTATTAACTCAGGTTCTTGTTTTTTTTAAAAAAAGAGAAAGAATTAAGAATTAACAAAAAAAGGGAAACTGAGATAAATATAGATGGAGGGGAGTGTTGGCGGCCCTTCTAAAAAAAAAGAGGTACACAAATATTAAGGTTTAATACAGTAAGAAAAGAAACAGAAAAGGGACTGTTGTGAGTAAATCAACTCTTTTTATAGGGTGTCAACCTGGAAAAAAGAGAGGGGGGAAATTATTAAAAGCACAATAAAATTAAATAAAGAAAAGGAATGAAAATATCATAATTTAAATTGTCAGAAATTAAAGTGAACGAAGGAGGAGAATTGATATAATTATATCAAAATTGTGTTAATTTAGTGTTAGGTATAAGAAAATAAATTATTAATGAAGAGTAACAAGTTTACCAGTTCAAAAAGAGATAGGTACAAAGGGTCTTCTACAGATGAAGATTCAGGGACTTCACCTTATAAAAATAGAGATTCCTCTGTAGTTAGACTTATCTCCTCTAGAAGCTGAAACAAAAGTTAAATACAACATTCCAAATTCAAAAAAATTGTTAGGTAACGAACATTAGAAAGTAACAAGATACAATTGATATTAAATGAGTAAAGCTATTATATCTTATGGGGAAATAGTTTAGAACATTAATTCTTACAGGGGTAGTGGCTGTCAATTCTATGGAATGCGAAGGAACAGTTGACGAGTCATCCAAAGTAGGGTTAAGGTTGGCAGTCTGTTCCCCGCATAAGTCCAAGTTAGACCAGGACAAGATAGGGTCACAGGTGATATGGGTGGTCGTTTCATTTGCTGTCGTGGAACAGGCTGTAGTTTGGTTTTGTAACAGGGCCAAGTCTGGGACACTACAACTTCTGGACACCTATAGGGTGGTATAGGAAAGTAAATCAATTAAGATAGTACTAAAATTAAATTAATAATAAATAATTATAACAATGATAAGGAACTTACCAACGTTGGACGTGACTAAACTTGTTTTTTTTTATCAAATTCCGAAACGCCCTGATTCGATTTTTTAAATGAGACTCAGTAATCTTAACACCAGAGGTGGATTTGAATAGAGAATGTCAACCAGTTTAGATTTTTGGCTTATCGTATTCTTCATTAAAAACAAAAAATGCTGTAAAAAAATCATTTCGATACGTCTAATAGTTTCCGGAATATTGAATTTTAAACTTCGTATGCGGCGCTCGAAACCCGGCGGCTAGCGCTCACGGATGATGACGTCATCGTTTAGCTGCGGTACGCGCCCTTATATGAATGAGTGAGTTTACAGGGCTTCTATCTTTTTAACCGTAATAAATAGACAGTTAAAATTTTCACAGAATACGTGTTATTATAGATTCTATCGATTAAATTTTTAAAATGAACAATAAATCAAATCCCAAGAGGGGTCCCCGTACAAAAACCATGAAAAAAACCAATTTTTTTTTTGCTTTTTTATATGGATTGTATTTCAATAATGGCTTCTTATTTTGATGCGATTTTAAGCTTAAGTTCTAGTCTAATTTTCATACTTTACGACTAAATAGAAATCTCAAGTAAAACTGCTACAAATAGGTGACAAAGCTGATTTTATCAACACGATGTTTTAAGCGGTCACCAATCCTGTTTTAGACTACGCTCGTAGTTGCTTAACTTTGGAAGTCGTAATTTTTTACGAATTCGTTTTGATGTGACTATGATAGTTATGGTTATCTATTGTTTTGTTTTACATACAGTTTAACCTGTTTAACTAAACTAACTGTCCGTTGCTGACCGGCTTTTCTGTTTGTAATGTTTGTCGAATAAGTTGGTTAAATAAAAATAGAATAACAATTAAGCACTTTTAATTTAGGGTTCACCGTATTCTACATAAAAATACCAAAACATTAATGCAAAAAAACCGGGCAACAGCCTGTCGAACCATGCTCAGTGTAGGGTTCCGAAGCCGTTACTACAAACAAATTAGACCTCGCGACAAACTTAACTTTGCCGTTGGAAAACTGTTATCCCCATACATCGATATAGGTCGCGGTCAGTTTACCAACACCGCAAATAAGTTTTCGGCAGGTATAAACATTTAAACCGTTTAACTCAAGAGCCAATGAAGTCTACTTAGTCGTGATAGTTTTCCTTTGAAGATATTTTTCATATTTTTTAACCGACGAAAAAAAACGGAGGAGGTTCTCAAGTCGACGCGTATATATATTTTTTTTTAATGTATGATCACGCATAACTTTTCACAGCGCGGTCCGATTTTAAAAATTCTTTTTTGGTTTGATAGAGTATACTTCCGAGGTGGTCCCATTGACACCAAATCTGAATCTGATGAAGGGATCCGTGAGGAATTGAGGGAACTCTTCGAATATTAAATGCATACCTATAGCGATTTTAGTATTTTTAGTAACAAATCCAGCATTTTCATTCAGAAAGTATCATTTGGTGAAGTGGAACTGATGATGAAGACCACAAATGGCTACTATGGCTACTATACATGATCACGCATAACTTTTTACTGAGTTATCTGATTTCAATAATTCTTTTTGTATTGGATAGAGTATACTTTGAAATTGCTCCCATTTAATTTGGAACTCCCCCCCCCCCCCCTCCGTCAATGGTAGAAATATAGGAATTGATAGTTGAACCCATGAATTTTTATCTGTGAACCGATTATGTTCAAACTTAGCACACATGTAATTCTAATGACACTACAACATGACGGAGACTTGATGTTGATCTGATAACTGAGACGGAAGACAGATGAGGGAAATCTTCAACGGATTACAGCAGCTACCTCGTGATTTCTCTTATTCATGCATCTCAATGAGAACTTTATACCTAACTTAATATGTATGATGCACGGATTATGACTACCATCGAGGGTCTGATGATGGGGTTTGATGATGGAGTTAGAAGGCTGTCGAGGGAAGCCCTTATTTGTTCGGAAATTAAGGTATAAGGGTATATACTTTGAAGTTGCTCCCATTTAATTTGGAACTCCCCCCCCCCCCTCCGTCAATGGTAGAAATATAGGGATTGTTAGTTGACCCCATGAATTTTTATCTGTGAACCGATTGTGTTCAAACTTAGCACACATATGTAATTCTATTGACACTACAACATGACGGAGACTTGATGTTGATCTGATAACTGAGACGGAAGATAGATGAGGGAACTCTTCAACGGATTACAGCAGCTACCTCGTGATTTCTCTTATTCATGCTTCTTAATAAGAACTCTATACCTAACTTAATTAAGTATGATGCACGGATTATGACTACCATCGAGGGTCTGATGATGGGGTTTGATGATGGAGTTGGAAGGCTGTCGAGGGAAGCCCTTATTTGTTCGGAAACTAAGGTTTTTAAATTATTAATCAGAGTGTAACAAACCTATTGCGACGTAATTGTGTGTAGTGTGTAAACCTCTCAGTTTCTGCATTTCTGCTAAAGCTCGTTCATCGTGTGGCTTTTGTAATACCTACCTTATTTCGCTCTAACTCAGATACCTTCAAGTAGTTTAACTATACTAAGTGCAACATAAACCTGCCCATTGGCAAAAAGTTAGTTTCTTTCCGAGGTCGATTACAGCTTTATCAAGTGTTATTACCATGTTGTTGTTGTAGCTAACCCCATGTGTTTCTGTTTAGTCCACCAGAGTAAATCTCTTTAACCGAACAATTGTCCTCGCGTGTGATATCCATGGACTTGTTTCTCTAATAAGTCCATGGCGATTGTCTAAAACTCGATACTGGCGAAATACACCTTGTTAAAACAGGGAGTGAAAGCCACTAATTAAGAAAAAAAAAACACCATTGACGAGGCCCACAGGTATATGTTATATGTTAGGTGATATGTTACCTCTAAGCATGACACGGGATTCGGTAGCTAATTTTAGCTCAGACAAAAGACCGCCACAGTTGTTCACATCTTTTGGAACAACATTATCGGGAGGTTTCTTCCCATAGGTATCAACTTCACGAGACTCGTCTATGGAACGAATTGTATAGACACGGTTGTGTTTTGTAGCGAAACAACGAATAGTTAAATTAAGTAATCAAAGAATAAGTATCTATTAACAGAAAGAAAGTGAAAAGTGAAAAATAAAAACTTTTTACCAAAAAAATTAAACCGCCGAAAAAACAAAAACTGAAAAGCAAAAAATAAAACAGAGCCTTTTAAGTCTAACTAAGCTCCTACACTAATGTTAATACCTTAATAAATAATTTTGAGTCGGCGCCAAACAAACAAACAAGCATGGCAGGCACCGACTTCAAACCACTCAGGAGGTAGCACATACCATCACACACACATACATCATTTTAATTTACGAAATAGTTAATTTGCTTGTTTGTTTGTTTGGCGCCGACTCAAAAAATCAAAGTGCGGGTTTTAAGTCTGCTTCCATAGAAAAACTCATACTCTACCGGCAGCCCACAGTGGCTATTGTCATATATTTTCGGCAACTTCACATGTTCCAAAGTAGATAGAGATTGATGATGTGGTGAGACTTTTAACTTGGATATGAAAACTATTGGATTGTTAGCATTTTAGCTATCAAAGGCATTTGGTTTCTAGAGGGGGGGGTTTTTCCAGAATCACTTATGGCTTGGGCAAAGTAGGCCAGACTCATAGACCGGGCAATGTGGTCGCCGAATCGTTGTGAAGGGGCAAGACCATACTACTAGAGTAGATTTGGATTCACAACCCAGGTTCCTCTTGCTGAGACCTTGTGTTCCTTGCGAATAGTGATGATAGTTTATGGTTGGCATATCGACAGGTTGAGGGTTGCATTCTAAAATCGATTTCTATTATTTTGGTTTCAATACACATCACACCATTATTGTAATGGCTTTTACAGTTGAAAGAAAGTGTTAACAAATGAGTAGAGTATATTTGCGAATTAAAGAGAGATTAGAAAATTTACTCCGGTTAAACAATTTGTCACCTGTGTAAATTTTGGGGGTTGATTGTAACGGTCCAGATATGCCCGTTCAAATTCACAAATATAATTAGAGTTAGTTCAGGCTCTAGCGAGAGCTGATTAATATGCAAAATCTATTTTTAATAAAATTGCATTATTGTTAGATATTAATTATATTTATTCACTAATGAATACAATAATAAGTGATAAAATGCGAATGCAACAAGTTTGAGCGCCTGCTAAAAACAGTCCGCAAAATTACATCGTAACAAGTGTAATGCAATAAAAATCTAGAAGGACTCTCACCATTTTAGTAAGCTGTTAATCAAGTCATGTTTTAGTTTTGTAATCTTATTCAATTAAATATTTGCTTAATATAAGCTTTAGAATTATAAATCTTATTTATTTCTTCAATAAACAATGGTTATATAGAAGAAATGAGAGTGTTATAGTTTCTGAGTAATGAACACGAGAGAGAGAAGGAAGGAACTATATAGGTTGTCTCAGTAGAATCGGACCAAGCCGATTGCGTAAACGAACATCACCGAGTAGATGGCGCCTTATTATGATTCTGGTGGTACAAGCGGGCAGCGTCTGTCATGTTCGAATTGGTAGAATACGACAGTGACGGAGATAGACGCCATCAGAATACGGACTCGAGCAAATATTAAAAAGGGTAATACTAGGAATAATGGAAAAATTTACTGTGAATTGAATAGCATAAGGATTAGTTTCAATTATCAGTGTAGAATCAGGAGATGTAAGAATGTAATGATTAAAATGACTTAAGCGATTGGAATGGGCATTGAAAGTATACCTTATGTTATTTATAGTAAGGGATAAATCGGCGGGATAGGCGTCGTTAGCATTCGGCTGCTACCTATCTAGGAGAAGGAAAACTCCGAATTCAAACCCGGCGGGATAAGCGTCGTTAGCATTGGGCTGCTACCTATCTAGGAGAAGGAAAACTCTGAATTCAAACCCGACCCTGGAGTATGGACCATGCTAGTACTGTTTAAAACGATTTTACCCCAGGAGGGTACTGGCAATGCCAGAGAATCCCTCCCCAGGCCTAGCCTGGGCAGCCCTTCGTATTCTGGGGGGGGCAAAATAGTGAAAGTATGTTCAGATCCCTCCGGGGATCGGAACGGTGGCGATGCCGTTTGCCACGCGTCACGCCGTGTTCGAAGGGGGATTGGCAAAAAGCGGGCCGTAGAAAGCCGCCTTGCTACGATGAATGTTTGTGGAGGGATGGAACACAAATTAAATGAGGTATGTATGATGATGAAAGATAGAAAACTAGATGTTCTATGTGTGACTGAGACGAAGAAAAAAGGGGTGAGTACGTCCACACACGGAACCTTGACGGCATTGTGGTCCGGGGTTCCGGTATCCGAGCACGGTCGTCAGGGAGTTGGTATCGTACTCACAGAGCGAATGGCTGAACGTATGCAAGGGCATGAATGTGTGAGCCCAAGACTACTCTGGGTGAGACTCAAGGTAGGTATCACCCGTTTATTCGTAATTGGGGCTTATGCCCCCGATACGAATAAATCGAAAAAAGAGCGGGAGAAGTTTTGGAAAAGTCTGCATGAGGTTTTAACAAAATGCAAGGAGAATGAAAGGATTATTTTATTAGGCGATTTTAATGGTTGGACAGGGCGTGCAAAGGGATGGTTATGAATCGGTACTAGGAAAGTATGGTGATGAGCGAGTGAACTAGAATGGCAAATGCCTTCTCAATGTATGTTTGGCTAAGAATCTCTGCGTGACAAACACTTTGTTTGATCACAAAGAGATTCATCAGTATACGTGGAGACGTCAGAATGAGAAGTCTATGATAGACTTGATGATTGTGGATGAACGTTTGCGTAACAAAGTCGTAGATACCAGAGCATTTCGGGGGGTTAGCGTAGGTTCAGATCACTACTTAGTGGTAACACGAGTAAGGGGTCTGTTCACACGTTGGCGCCATCGTGTTCCCGTACCGACAACTGCGTTAGAGAGGATAAAAGTAGAAAAATTGAATGATCAAGTTATAAATTATACGTAAGGAAGCTGAAAGATTGTTTTGAATGTGTTAATAAGATGAATGACAGTGAAGTTGAGAATGATATAAATAATGTATGGGAGATTATGAAGAATGGAATGGTTAAATCGGCCATTGAAGTATGCGGTGTAGTAAAGAGAAGAAAGAGCAAGAATGAACGTCCGGAATGGTGGGATAGAGAGGTAAATGATGCAGTGAAAGAAAAGAAAAAGTGTTGGTTGGATTTTATAGCTGTAGAGTCAGCACAAGATCTAAGCAACAGAAAGAAAGAAGAGTATAATAGATCAAAGAAAAGAGTGAAAGAAGTTGTAGCTAGAAAGAAAGATTTACTGAATGAAAAGTATGATAGGAGTTTCTCTGACAACTTCCGGTCGAATATTAAACTCTTTTGGAGCTTGATAAAATCGGCTCGGGGGAAATCAGAGAAAACTAAATTAAGCGCGGTGAGGGATGAGTGTGGAGACTTGATATGTGCGGAAGAAAAAATGCTTGATAGATGGAAAAGTTATTTTGAAAGTTTGTTTGAATGCGAAGATGTTCCTCTTGAGCCAGAAAACATGAGTAAGGATGCAAGTAGCGAAGATGAAAGTGTGATTAACATGAGTGAAATCGTGAAAGCTTTAAAAAGTATGAAAGCGGGAAAGTCGGCAGGTTGTGATAGAGTGTCGATAGAAATGCTGAGGAGAGGGGATGGCGTAGTGGGTAGTCTATTGTACCGCCTTTTCAATGCATGTTGGAGTAGCGGCCGAGTCCCGGAAGATTGGGTCAAAGCCGTTATCGTCCCTCTGTATAAAGGAAAGGGGTCACAGCAAGACTGCAAAAACTACCGCGGTATCAGCCTCCTTAGTGTTGTCGGCAAAGTATATGCGAAGATTTTAATTGAAAGGGTATTGAATGTTACGAATGACAAAATCTGGGATGTACAAGCGGGATTTCGAAAGGGAATAGGATGTACGGATCAGGTCTTTTCACTACGGTCTATCACAGAAAAGTTCTTGGCTGTCAACCAAAAGGTTTTCTGTGCTTTTGTGGACCTAGAAAAGGCCTATGATAGTGTAGATAGAAAGGAGTTGTGGAAGGTGCTGTCTATGTATGGAGTGAGCAGTAACCTGGTGCAGGCTTTGAAGTCCTTTTATGAGGGCTCCAGAGCCTGTGTCAGGATCAATGGGGCATACTCGGCCTGGTTTAATATCTCCAGAGGTGTTAGACAGGGCTGTGTTGCCTCACCATGGCTGTTCAATCTATTCATGGACAGTTGTATGCGAGATTTGAAAGAGTATGATAAGGGTTTGCGTATGCAAGAGTTGCTAATCAAATGCCTCTTATATGCCGATGATCAAGTTATACTTGCTCCATCGGTACTTGAGTTGCAGGAGATGGTGACAATGATGAATGAGGGATTTAAGCAAAAGGGGATGGGATGGAGGGGGGTAAATGTTGCCAAGACCAAGGTCATGGTGATAGAGAAGGACGAGGAGATGACTGAGTGCGTGATAAATATAAATGGTGAATTAGTAGAGCAAGTGAGTGAATTTGTATACCTGGGAAGTATGTTTACAAGAGATGGTAGGTGTGAGAAGGATGTCGAAAGGAGGGTGAATGCGGGGAATCAAATAAATGGGGCACTGTACTCATTTGTGAGTAGAAGGGGTATTTCACAAAAAGCCAGACTGGCTGTTCATAATGGAGTGCTGGCCCCCACTCTGATGTATGGTAGTGATTATTGGGTGTGGCAGGATAAGCATGAAAGTCGTATAAATGCAGTTGAAATGCGCTCTTTGCGTAGTATGTGTGGTGTGAAACTGACTGATAGAGTAAGGAATGAAAAAGTCAGAGAAAAATGTGGACTAAAAGAAGATGTAGTGACTAAGATTAAAAAAAAGGGCATGCTTCGATGGTTCGGTCATTTGGAAAGGATGGATGAAAGAGGATTGACGAAAGAGATATACAGAGCAAAAGTGAGTGGAAGGGTCGGAAGGGGCCGCCCTAGGCGTACTTTTTCGAATCAAATCGGAAAAATACTGGAAAAGGGCCGAATTTTAAGTACCCGAAACCGACGTGCGTGCATGACTCGATGTATGAATGTGGAAGAAGCGAAAGAGATTTGCCAAGATCGTAGCAGGTGGAAAGAAGTGGTCTCTGCCTACCCCTCTGGGAAACAGGCGTGATTTAATGTATGTATGTAGGTATGGATAATTTTGGAGCTAATGAATGACTTGTACGAGTGGTTCAACTTGCATGAGTTGCATGAGTTGTTCAAGTGGTCTGAGTTGCACGACCGCGATGGCCGCCGTTGAATCTTTATTATAGAGTTTTCGAAGGGAATATGGGCATTATTTTCTGGGCATTCATCGCGGAATGTTTATATTTTGACTTTATCACGTCATTCAAAGGGGATAAGCTCGCTCACTGGGGAACGTCTTGCGTAAAATTTACTTACGATTCGTAGTTACTTTAATCGTGTTAAATTCGTTTTGGGTTTTATATCGTGTTGCGCCAGTTTATTTCCTATATTTTGTGTAAATTTCGGTTAATTACGAGTTTTATAGAGAAATAATAGTACGACGCGTTCGCAGTTAAGTTCATGATTCAGTGCTAGTTTTACAGTAAAATTAAAACTTCGTAGTATTCGGTTTAATATTAGCGATCTTTTAAAGTGTTTTCAATTATATCGTTTGTATAGTTAACATTAACTTCATCTTTAGAGCTAGTAGTGAGGTATAAGATACGTAGGGTTTAAGTACGTGCGATTCATTAGCTAGCTATTGTTTTACCCGCTTTAAATAGGTTTATGTATCGTTTTGATAGTGTTTGAAAGACGCGTTTTCACAGTTTAGTGTAGTAATTAAATTCTTTTCGCGAGGGGATAGTGAAAACGGTTTGTTTAGGGAGTAGGCTGTAGGTATTATTGTGTGAGAAATGGTTTTCTGTCATGTATGGGAATGCAGTGCGAAAGCTCTGTATTTTTATATATGATTGGTGTTGGTTGGGGGGTTGTGTTTTAATCAAAAGATTTTGTTTTTCAGATTCACGACGGGTGGTGGGAACTTTTATATTTGAAATTGGTTTATTTTGATATTTTTATTTATACCTTGGTAAGGAACTTTTGGTTTATTTTTCTCTTGCTACTGTTAATCCTGGTTTACATTGTATTTCTATTGTTTGTATTGGTGGGTAGAAATCCTTGCTGGGCCAGGACACCTTTAGCTAACCACTGTGATCAGAGTCCGGACATAGCTGGCGAGGTTTCCCAAATACCAATACGTGTAAGTAGTTATATATTGGGCATTCTGTCCCACTTCCACTCGTTCGAGGGCGAACTCGTTCCAGTGGGACAGAATGCCCAATCCACTTATTTGAAATCTCGTCCGAACTCGTTCCAGTGGGAGAGAATGCCCAATCTACTTATTTGAAAACTATTTCAAAAAACGATACCGTTAACATAACGCATTTCTCTAAATGGTAGCCGTTGACGCAACCCATTATTTAAGTCCAAAGACAACGTTTGCGGTGTTGATACGTTATGATAGCATGCGTTCGACTTTTTCAATATTTAATTATTTGCATATAATTTTTTTACTAGATTATTTCACAGTTAAGTTGAGCAAAACTGTTGCTTTTACACGTGACAATTGTGGTCAGTTAATATTTTGATTTTCAATTGTCAGGCGCACAAACAGCAGTTGAATCAAAAGATGTACACAACGCGTCACAGGTCGTCACCAGACACGTTTGTAAACACAGCGCGTCACAGGTCGAAACCAGACACGTAGTGTTGGCGCCTCACACATCAATGAACTAGCTACGAACATTGAAGTGAAGAGGTGTTGAGATCTCCGAATACTATCGAGCGCTATAGTAATGGATCTCACTACGTCGGTACTGTGATTCGCCTACTGCAACTCGCCACAGTACTAAGTCGCCACTTGGTTTTTGCGTCGGTACTGTGATTCGCCTACTGCTACTCGCCACAGTACTAAGTCGCCACTTAGTTTTTGTGTCATTACTGTACTTTCACCCCGCTCATTAGAGTTATTAAAAGCAAGCTAGGTACAGTAACACGCCACCGCATTACCAAGCCGTCATCAAAGAGCTGGCCAGGCCACTAAGACAACGAAATGGTAAGAGTCATCATGAACTAGCGCTCGTGCATAGCCACGAATTCTTCGACAACTCTATCATTCAAACTTGTATTTATATGAAGTATGTTAAAAACTTCGATAGCGCGATGTAGACCTGACACTCTGATTGGCTAATTCGTGTGACGTAGATGTGATGCATTGCACGCTCGTTGCTAGCAGAGAAAAGTTTGTAGAAATGTAAATAAGTCGTTACTCAACAAATTAGATAACCTGATTTGTTTATGATGATAGGCTTATAGGCCTGTATGATTTAGCATCACTGTAATCTGCCTTGCCTGGTTTTGGCAGGTAGATTACTTTTACAAGCCTCCATACGTGTGGCACGTGCCCGAAAGCTAAGCACGCTCTGTACAGCCTGCTTAAATGCGGAACAATTACATTTGCGCACTCTTGTAGTAGGATTGGGTATACCACGTCCGGGCCCGGCACTTTGTACGGTTGGAAAGTGGATAATGCCCACCGTATCTTGCTGTCGTCTACTACCTTTTTAGCAGTGTCCCAATTGTATCTTGTTGTTCGTTCTGTCTGCTCTGACACACAAATTGGTACACTGTCTACTTTGCTCTCACGTATTATGGAGCCGGGAAATTGTGTGCTACACATAACTTTTAGGGTATCCAAACCTGTTTCCATCATCCTTCCCTTATCGTATTTTATTGACATTAACGGAGTTGACCTTGCTACTGCTAGTGCTTTTTTGAGCACTAGCAGTAGCCACGAGTGAATATTTTCGTAAGTGTGGTTAGACGCCACCGTTATGTCAATTACCTCTCCACGTCTCGCATTGACGAAAGTTGGGCTATTATTAAGTAATTGTAAAGGAGAGCTCACCAGAAAGTCCAGTAACTTCTCTCCTCGCCTGTTGACATCCGACCTACCCCAGATGAAGTGGTATGCATTGGCGTCGCAGCCAATGATCAGGTTGGTGTTCACCTGACTGCCAGTTGCGACAAGACTCCGGAGTTAAGGTGTGATGGGTCCGTCGCTTCGTATGGGAGGTAGGCAGACAAGATGATGAGAGCCTTGCCTAACTCCGTCTCCTGGATCTTAATAGTGGTAAGATCGCTAGAACAGTAAGCATTATAAGGCATGGCACTTATGCCGTTTTTGACATACACACAAGTCCTCATATTATTCCCAGGGCAGAGGTAATAGATAACCCCTCCCGTACCATTTAGTCCCCTGATCTCGCCTTTGTATAAGTATGGATCTTGAATCAGGGCAACATCGAATTTATGACTCTTTAGCTGCCTCGCCAGAAGGGCTGTGGCTGCCCTATTGTGTTGCAGGTCGATTTGTACCATAGTATAAATAGAAAAGTAGATCGTCTTCAAACAAAGGTACATCGCGCAGCTTGCATGTGTGCGTTACGCCGACCGTACGGCTGTGGGCGGGGCGAACCTCCCACACGAAACTACAATTAGAGGTGCGGGAATGATGACTAGACGGGGCCGCGGCGTCATTGCGTTCGGTCACGTTTGGTTGTAGTGCGCGTTAAAACATCGAGCGACAGTGTCTTTGCCGAAAACTCGTAATATTGTTCAGTATACGGGTGTCTAATAAATGGTTTACAAAATCCGCAGCTATCGTTCTTCAACATACTTTTGGAGTCGGAAGTTTGTGTTGAGAAGAATGCTGTTTATTTTTTGATAATTATAGCTTATAGCCCACTTGCAGCTTTTGTTAAATCTATTTTATTGTCAGCGTGACATTTTTATTTGTTTCAAAATGCCTAAACTGTGCCTAAACCTAGTTTAGGTAGGTACAACTATATCCAGATTTAATAAAAACTACAAGTGGTTAATGTAAATACCTAATTAATTAATTAGGTATTTCGTACCGGCCTGCCTATAGTATACCTATGTGATATAAATACGTATTAAGTAGGTAATTTAAGTTATTGAGTGTGACGTGACAGGCAACATGTGACATGTGACCACGTGAATGGCCTAGGTAGTTGGTAGTGACTAAGTACCTAATGACCTTGCTTACGAAGCTAGCGGTCCTGGGTTCGATTCCCGCTCAGGGCGTGTGATGAGTGCGAGTAGGTATTTGTTTCTAGGGCGGGGGCGGGTCCAACTCAACGTTAGTTTGCGACCGGTCGCCAGGTGATATGGGTCCGTCCCTATGTCAATCTACTTGGCCGGTAGTTGGCATGGCTAACGGCCGAGGGTGGAGCTCACAGTTGCGCTGATACCCTAGGCAAGACTAGTTGTGTTCCTTCTCGAGGTTGCTGCCTGTCAACTACTCGGTTTCCCCGGATTAAACGAGTAGAACCAAAACAACCAGTCGAATTCCTGATCGTCCTATATTCACCCCTTCATGCCTCCTATATTTCCTATCCAATCAGCTGCAAGCGATGTTGTGGCATGTCGCAGCGGGCCTCCTATCCGGCAATAAAGGATGGGTAGCGGTAAAATGCCACCCGCGTGTTTGTGCCGTGCGCGGGGACCCGTACGGGTGGAGAACGAAATCCTGGTAGGTTGAGTTTGAAGAGGGTCGGAGTCGTTACTCTCGGATAACAACACGCCACTTTGGCTCGGGATTCATCTCACACGGGAGGTTCTGGCCCAGCCAGTCAGTATCAATCGGCTGTCGCGTTTACAGTAGTCTGGCCGCGGGCGAGTGTTCTGGGGTGTTGAGGTCGGTAGCCGGCGGGGTACGGCCCCGAGTCGCTGTGGTAGGTGACGGAGGGCTTGACACCGTGCGGGCTCACTCGGCAGCTCACTTTAGGACGCTATATCCAGCTCGTATTCCTGATGCGTCAAAGCATCCCCAGTAGGAGGGCTCCAAGGAGGGTGGGTTACGAGTTGCATGAAACTTTAGATGTGATTTATGGACAATAAAAAACCAAAATCGACGAAAGCCGAAGCCTCCGCAAGGAGTGAGGCGAAGGCGCTTAGCGCAAAGGACGACTGTGAGGTGAGACGCCGACCTGTCGCAGACAGGGACGCGGGATCCGGTAACAGTGCAGCACGCGGGCCCGCAAGGGCGGATAGGGCGCTTAACGCCGATAAGGGCAGCAGCCAAGGTGCAACCGAACACCCCAAAGGCACGAGCCGACTTCTCCCTTTGGGGCTGAAGGAAGGACGCGCTGGCCTCCCTACCAAGGGAGCGACCGGCGTAGGTGCTGGCAGGGCTGACGGTGAAACCAAGGCAGGTTGCAGTAGAGAGGGCTTCCCTATTCCTCTTAATCTGGCCTCTCCGAAACCACCCCCTGCAAGCTTTCAGCCGGAAGGGAGTGTGAAGAAAAGGAGCAGGAGGCAGAGGAAGAGGGAAGCTCAGGCTGTGGCACTCCAGCGTCTGGATGGCGGCCCATCTGAAGCGAGCACATCTCGGATGCAGAAGAGGCCGTTGGTATCACCATCAGCCGAGGGCGACTCCAAATGGACGAGGGTAGGGTCTTATGCGGAGGCGCTATCTAGCCATAAGGTGGCGGTGATACCAACGACCTTCCCAGCCAAAAAGATCCTGGCGTGTCACATGGCGGCTATACAGGGGGTAGTGATAAATCGCGTCCTTGTCATCCCTAAACCACTTCCCGACATCAACTTCGGGAACATTGTGGGAGGCGCTCTACACATCAGTTGCGGTGACAAGGCGTCTTCCACGTGGCTCACCTCCCTCATAAGCACATCGCAGGGATGAGCCTCAAGGTCGTGGATGCCAAGGATATTCCGACACCTGTAAAGATGGCCTGGAAAACGAGGATCATTGGCATCCCCGATGCAAAGGTAGTGTTTCAGCTGCTCCAACGTTTCAACGAGCGGCTGAACACTGACCAGTGGAAGGTGGTCGACACCTCGGAGACGGCGGCTGGCACCCGGCGCATCATTTTGATGGACCGGGAGTCGGCGGACGTAATCCGGGAGGCCGGCTACACTCTAAAATCGGGGATCGACGTCAGCACCTTTAAACTCCTGGACGATGCTGAGAAGAGGGGTGCTGTGCGTCGACCCTAAAGAGGCTCCCCGAGAGATCGTGGCCACTGAGGTGGTAGCGGACGAGAAGTCGGACGAGGTGGATGAGGTTGACGGGGTTGGAGTGGATGAAGGGTCGCGTGGGTGTCGGGAGCCATCACCGGTTTCGGTGACGACATCCGAGAACCTGCGGGACCTAGAAGCCCTACCTACCTCGGAAACCCCTCTTCACCCATGTCCGAGGACTAAGAGCCGCCGGCGGAGGCTGCTGATCTCAGCAAGCCTAAGCCCCCGCAGATTTAACAAGCATAAGGTGCGTACAAATAAATTTGCAACACAATAAGGCAGCCACAGCCCTTCTGGCGAGGCAGCTAAAGAGTAATAAATTCGATGTAGCCCTGATTCAAGAACCATATCTTTACAAGGGGGAGATCAGGGGACTAAACGGCACGGGGGGAGTTATCTATTACCTTTGCCCGAGAATAACATAAGGACTTGTGTGTATGTCAGAAATGGCATAAATGCCATGCCTTATAATGCTTACTGTTCCAGGGATCTTACTACTATTAAGATCCAGGAGAAGAGGTTAGGCAAGACTCTCGTCATCTCGTCTGCCTACCTCCCATATGAAGCGACGGACCCCATTACACCTCAACTCCGGAGTCTTGTCGCAACTGGCAGTCAGGTGAACACCGACCTGATCATCGGCTGCGACGCCAATGCACACCACGTCATCAGGGGTAGCTCGGTCAACAAGCGGGGAGAGAAGTTACTAGTAGTAGGGAATCCCCTGTACTGCCCCCGACTCTGCTCCCCCGAAAAAAATGGTGCTCTGACGAGCGAGAGGCGGGGTTTCGCTCCTAAAAAAAAAAAAAAATTAGTATTTTTTTCGGTGTTTATCCCCCCATTTAGAGCGTTTGGGGCGGGTCCCGAGACTCCCAGATCACTCCTTCCCATAGCTTGCAATAGTCCATGTACTCAATACAAAAGGTTATCAACTACCTGGGTACCCTGCTGTCCCTTTGCTCGCCCAGCCTATTGTTCGCCCGAACGTCAGCCCCTTTGTTCTCGGTGGCGTCAAACACCATTGTCTTGCATTGGGCGCGTTCCTACCTTTTATTACATATTACCTGATTGCGCTATTAATTGTTGTAATGCGATTTTTAATTTTACCTACGTGTTTCTCATATTATTTAATTAAGTAACCATAGTGGTTTTCTTAACATACTGTTTTTAAGGGTCATAGTTCTAACCTAACCTAACCTAGCTTGTTGAAGTTAGCCTAACATCGTGAAACCTGTCCTAGCTTAACATACCTACTGTTTTTTAAGGGTTACAGTTCTAACCTAACCTAACCTACGTTACTGAACATACCTACTGTTTTTAAGGGTTACAGTTCTAACCTAACCTAACCTACCTTACTGAAGTTAACCTAAAATTATATAACCTAATCTAACTTAACATACCTACTGTTTTTAATACTAACCTAACCTAGCTTGGTGAAGTTGACCTAACATTATACAACCTAATCTAACTTAAAATACTTACTGTTTTTTATACTTTGAAGAAAATAAAGATGAACCAACCAACAAAGAAGTTACGAGTGGTTTTAATTTTTAACACCCCATGGTCGACTATTTTGAAGGATCACCTAACTTTACATGAGCTTAACCTAAGCTAAGAGCTGATTTAAATCTAGCTTTAGTCCTAAGTTTCACTTAATTGAATTTACCTAAGTTAATTTTAGTAAATCTAGCTAATCGTAGTATTCGTAGTATTATCTTAAGTAGTGTATAATTGGGGCATCTGGATCAGAGAAGATCCAGACGCTCCAATTATACATCGTTCAAGAAGTAATCTGATTCAATTCAACTGAATTATTGATCTATTCGAGAACTATCTTGAATCGATTCAGCTGAATTATCTGTCTATTCGAAAAGTAATTTGAATCGAATCAACTGAATTATCTACCTATTCGTGAGCTAACCGAAAAGAAGTAATCTGAATCAATTCAACTGAAATATTGATCTACTCGTGAGCTATCTTGAATCGATTCAGCTGAATTATCTGTTTACTCGAAAAGTAATTTGAATCGAATCAACTGAATTATCTTCCTATTCGTGAGCTAACCGAAAGAAGTAATCTGATTCAATTCAACTGAAGGTTTTTAGGTTCGTAGTATAATGAAAAGTAATAAAAAACCGTTTATATTTGTAGTGTAGTTTTATTTATTTAACAAGAGTACACATTAAAAATTATGATTATGCTTATATATAATTCAGAGTAATAAACATTATTAAATAATTTACAGGTTTTATAATATTGTGTAACCATGTGGAGTCGTCCCCAAGATGCTGCCCTCAATTTTATCTATAACTCTTCGCGTTGCCTCGTACACATCGTCTAGTAAACCATTTCTCACAACATATTGCGTACACAGATCAGCGTCACATTTGCATACATGGTCACAATTTGCATCTAATTTTTCACCATCATAAATTTCAATTTTGATTATTTTTGCGACGCCTTCCCGATGTGGTTTCTTTACAAACGAGTAGACCGTGGGTTCTGCTCTTCTCTTCACCGACAAACCTAGCCGTCGCTCGCGCACATTACGGCTCGGGCTGGGCAGGAAGTTAAATTGATGTTCCGAAGCATCCTGGTGGAGAAAAGGCTCAATTAATTAAATTAAAAAAAAACTTTAAAACATGATTATTTAGTTTTCGTTACACACATTTAAATATTCATTGCAAACTAAATACAACAGTTAAAGTCTCCAAGAAATATTTACCAGTATCGGTTTAATAAATAGTTGAATAGTTAGTTATAAGTTATAATTGATTTAAACTTATTATTATAAATTGGTATTAACTTAAATAAAAATTTACTTACCGACATTGTTATGTCGTCCGATCACTTTAAAAAATATTTTTGAATTAATTGTGTAACATATTTTCTGAATTTATATCCGAGTTTAATTACGTTATTAGAGTTCAAAATCAGTCGTTTTTAATATACTGACTTGAATAATCCTATATGGAAAGTAATATGGAGCGTTCGCTGCGCCAGTAAGATGATTCCGTCTGTGTTGATCTCCATGTACGGGGCGCGCTTGCTCTAGTCGGATTAAACGCAGTTGAGCTGACGTGAAAGATTGAACCTTAACATGTATGTGTTTTGATTTAATTTACACATTGGTTTCGACTAACTTTACTGCATATCAACATTTACAATGCGACAAAAAATAATACTAGTTATCGCCCCCGGTTTTTGCTGAACACAAATTTTACTTTTACAAGCTATTATTTAACTGCAATGTATGAACATATGTGTGCATGTATGTTTGTTCACGTCAAATCTTATTCTTCGTATATCATCATGGATAAACGCACATTTCTGTTTATTGTTATTATTTTGTTCGAGGACATATATAATTTTATGTTCAGTACTACATAAAATATTATAAAAGTAAAACCGCGGCATAAACTAAGTAAGTGGAAATATTGCTCTTCTTTTAGGCTTTGTGCTGATTTGCCAGATCTTCTCGGAAACGATCTATTTAGGCTTTCTGCTGATACGTTAATACTACATATATGGGATAGAGTCCACGTGGATTTCTGCTACTTAAGTCGAGAGCGTGGCCCTGTTGTCACCATTACGTTTTACACCGAGCCAGAAAAAGCTAGCAGCCACCTTCCACCACAGGAGCATAACAACATTTTTATACAATGTAAGTGTTACTCTCTTTACTTTATTCTAACATTTAAATAGTGGTGTATTCAGTGTTACATTATATATGTGCAATTAATTATCAATCAATATAACATTTCTTTTTCTCGAATTGCATATAATAAATCTTTATTTGAAGCACTTTTTATCAATATGTACGGAAAGAGGTTGAGTTTCGCGGGGATGTGAACGGGTGCAGATTGCATAAGCATGTATGATAATTATTCGAATAACAGTGTATACAGTTCTTTATTTTGAATCGATGGTATTTAGTTCGGTGTCCTCCGGTTTAATTTTTTAGATGTAGACATGTTACTTACATTCTTTGAAATATTCGATATCATCATTTGGTGATCACTCCATGATTACAGCTGAATTAGTAATCACTTACCTTGTTACTCATTTACCTTGTTATTGTTTCAGGTCGAAGCACACGTCTAACGCTGAGGAATTGTTTCTGTCGGAGGAGGAGGAGGAATCGTTCATCCCACAGGAGGTGAATGATAAGAAAAAGAAGCGGAGCAAACCCTCCACCTCAACGAGTTCAAGCAAGAAAGTTAAAATTAACCCCGTGAAAATAGCGCACGCCACTGCCGCTGAACTATTCGGCATTGATAGCGATGAGGAAGTAGAACCGCTACCACCATCAAATGGGGGTAAATTAAATTCATATATTTCTCGTCGACTAGCGAATGGACATGGACGGCAGTCATTTCCTGACAAAAAGGGCACCCACTTTGTCGAGGTGAAAGTCTACAAATCCAATGAAATTGAGAAAATAGCACCGGTTAACCGATGGCGTCAAGCTATTATCAACATCAAAACCCAGACCAATGATGATACCGAAGCTTGGAATCACTTATCTAAATTTATCTCTGCGACGCGAAAAGAATTTACTTCATGCGCGCCCACTTTCGTTTCTAATTACTATTAAGTAATATGTTTGAAGTGTACGCTGAATAATTATAAATGCTTACTTATTCCAGTTATTAACCCCCCTTTATTATAATCAGTATAGGTAAAACGTTGAGTCTAAGCTCGTTTATTAATTATGTTACCTGTGTATAGTGTAAGGATACAAATTATTAATTAAATAAATATTACCCTAAATTATGTATTTTTGTTTACAGAACGAACAAGTAACCTCCCGTCAGCAAGCACCCTTTTAACGCGATGTGATAAATGTCGAATTGAATTGCCTAAAGACCGATATAGATTTCATTTAAGAACAAATTTGCATAAATCGAATTGTTTACTGAATACTGAGCTTGCTGATATTGACATAATCGCTACAGCATTTAAAAATAGAATTGTTACATACCGTTTAAATCCAACTCAGGAAATCCAACACCTCACACCAGAGGCGTTCCTGTGTGCGATGCGAACTAATATTAGGAAAGTTGTTCAAATGTCCTTATTAAAACATAACAGCGTGAAAGTTAATTGTGAGCTGTTTGTGTATTTTACATTACCCGGTTCAGATGAACAACAACTCAAGTCTTTTAACACCAAATACGAAGTAATTTATAGCAGTACTGATTTGAATGACTTTTACGAGAATACTATTGAAAGTTTAAAAAATAAAGTAATCGAATTCGAACATTGCGAATCAGGCTGGTCTTTTTATGAAATTAGTCATTTAGAAATTAATGTAAATAAGTATTGCCCTCTTAGAGGTGGCACTTATATGCCGTTACCATCTTTTATAAAAAACACAAAAAGCTGTGTGAATATTCAAAATAATGACAAATATTGTTTTTTATGGAGCATTATTGCGGGCCTTTATCCTGCAAAGAGTAATGTATGTCGGATTAGCTCTTATCCACACTATTCTGAAGTTTTAAATATAGACAGGATGTCATTTCCGGTATCAGTAAATGATATAAAGGCATTTGAGAAAAATAACGAAAATATTAGTATCAACGTCTATGGATTAGATAAATGTAATGTAACAGGCCCCTTGTATATGACAAAATCAACGAAAAAGAATCACTTCAATTTGTTATACATTGAACAAAATGGCAAGGGTCACTACTGTTTAATAAAAGACCTCGTGCGCCTTGTCCGCAGACAAGTGAGTCGACACAAGGGTCGCACCTACTTTTGTGACTCGTGTTTACAGTTTTTTATAAGTGAAAACAAATTTAATTCGCATTATTGTTCTGAAATCATTTCAGTTTTACCTGTTAGAAATTCCGCTTTACGGTTTAAAAACTATGACCGTCAACAAAAAATTAACTTTGTAATATATGCTGATTTTGAAAGCATGTTGATAAAATGCGAAACGGGCAGTATGAAAAATACGAAAAACCTTAAAAAACATGTCCCTACCTGTTTCGGGTATTATATATGCTGCTCGCACGATCCAAGTTTAAATAAATATGTTTCATATCGTGGTAAAGATTGTGTAGAAGTTTTTATAAAATGGCTAATTAGTGATATTCTCCAGATTAATGTGATTCTATCCCAAAATAATCCCATGAAAACTTTGACAGTCGAGCAAGAAAGTGACTATAAAAATACAAAGACATGTCATATTTGTAAACAATATTTATTTGGAGATAAAGTACGAGACCACGATCACATCACTTCAGAATATAGAGGCGCCCCGCTCATGCACTTTGTAATTTGAGACACAGAGCGTGTCCGTTTATACCAGTTATTTTTCATAATTTGGCTGGGTATGATAGTCACTTGTTTATTAAAGAACTGACGAAATACGATGGTTCAATAAAAGTTATAGCACAATCTAAAGAAAAATACAATTCAATTACAAAATTCATATATTCAACAGACAAATCGCAAACTACACAAGTAAAGTTTATAGATTCCTTCCAATTTCTTTCTTCAAGTCTATTCGAATTAAGTCAAAATTTAAATATAGGGGATTATAATAATCTATCAAAAGATATAACAGACCATAATCAGCTCCATTTATTAACTCGTAAAGGTATATATCCTTACGATTATATAGATTCTTGGTCAAAATACGCAGAAAATCAGTTACCGTGCAAAAACCAGTTTTATAATTCTTTAAAATCAGAGCATATCACCGAAGCCGAGTATGAGCATGCACAAGCGGGTGTGGTCTTTGTTTAAAATAAGAAATCTGGGAGAATATACCGATTTATATTTAAGATGCGACGTGTTATTACTATGTGATATATTCGAACATTTTAGAAATACAAGTTTACAGCATTACAATCTTGACCCTGCCTATTATGTGTCTGCAGCCAGTCTAAGTTGGGATGCTATGCTCTTATGCACAGGCGTAACATTAGAGTTAATATCCGACTTAGATGTATATCAAATGATAGAAAAGGGAATACGCGGAGGGCTAGCACAGTGTTCTCTTCGAAATTCGCACGCGAACAATAAATATACCCCCAATTACGATGCCACTAAACCATCCTCATATTTAATATATCTCGATTGTAATAATCTTTATGGTTACGCCATGAGACAAAAAATGCCTATATCTGATTTTGAATTTTTAACTCCGAATGATCTTATAGATTTCGACATAATGACCATACCAAATAATGGGGAATATGGATATATTTTAGAAGTAGACCTTGCTTATCCAGAATATTTACACGATTCTCATAGTGACTTACCTTTCGCGCCTGAAAAATTTATACCACCCGGGGGGAAGTCAAAAAAATTAATTGCTAACTTGTATGATAAATACAATTACGTCATACACTTTGTAAATTTAAAAGAATGTTTGAAAAATGGTTTAGTTTTAAAGAGATTGCATCGTGTCCTTCGGTTTAGACAGGATAACTTCTTAAAAAAGTACATTGATTTAAATACACAACGCAGACAAAATGCTACGACGATATTCGATAAAAACTTCTTTAAGCTGTTAAACAACGCAATGTTTGGTAAAACAATTGAAAATAAACGGAAATATGTAGATATTAAATTAGTTACAAAATGGAAAGATAGCAACAATAAAACAAATAAATACTTAGGTGCGGAAAAAATATTACTAAAACCTAACGTAAAGAATGTATCAATATTTACAGAAAATTTTGTGGCTATTCAGCTAAGTCCTGAGAAAATCATTTTGGACCGACCAATATACATTGGTTTTACTGTGTTAGAATTCGCTAAGCAACATCTTTTTCGTTTTCATTACGATTTCATTAAATCAAAGTATGGAGGAAATGCTAAACTTTGTTATACCGATACCGACAGCCTTCTATATAATATAACTACTGATGACTTTTACAAGGATCTACTTACTCACATCAATCAATTCGATACTAGTAATTATGAGGCGGATAATCCATACGGTATACCCCTGTTGAATGCTAAAATACCCGGCTTGTTTAAAGACGAACTTGGGGGATCGCTTATCACTGAATTCATAGGGCTAAGAGCTAAACTGTATTGTTTAAAAAGTATGAAAACTACTATCAAGAAAGCAAAAGGTGTAACCAAACCTATTACTAATCGATTACGAATTTCTGACTTCAACAAAGCTTTGCATTCCAAAAAAGTGTACAGTCATAAAATGAATATGATAAGATCTATTAAACATATTTTGTATTCACAACAAGTTAAAAAAGTAGTTTTGAATAGCAATGATGATAAAAGACAAATATTGTCTAATAATGTGAACACTTTACCTTGGGGTCACTATAGGACTATATTTTAATTAGTAGATTATATTTGTTTCTTTTTTAAAGTTTTTTTAACCATGCAAATACTTAAATATTACTAATGTATAGTTGTTTGGATTATGTTACGTATAGTTTTCATATGTTATAATTTTCTTGTATATATTAATGTTTTGGTAAATAGCATCAACTTCACTGGTTTGTTATATTTTAATTGTATTTTAATAAAATTGATTGTACCGTTTGTATTCAATCAATAAAAAGGAAATGATGTGTAAATGAATTTGTGTGTAATTTTCCTACCCTCGATATTTATTTATTTATTTAATAATGCTTACATCTGACAGTTAATCATAAAATCGAGAAAGAAATATCTATTTAAGTATTAGGTATATAAAGAGATGCAAATGTTTCCCTGTTTCACATCCACGATGAAGTTTATTAAACATAGACAAACTCTTGAAGTGAAAAATATAAAATTAGAAAACCATGCACAACAAAGAGTCAAACATAGTGCATTGTTTCATAATACAATCCGTTGCATTATATGTGGTCCCTCAAATTGTGGTAAAACGAATGTAATGTTAAATTTACTGTTACATGAAAATGGATTAAAATTCAAGAATATTTATTTATATTCAAAGACAGGTTTTCAACCGAAGTATCGATTTCTTCAGCTAGTTATAAACAAAATTCCAAACGCTAAATTCTTTATTTTTCGTGATAACAATGAAGTAATTCACCCAAACGATGCATTATCTAATTCAATAATGATTTTTGACGATGTTGCATGCGAAAATCAAGTAAATATTCGAAACTACTTTGCTATGGGAAGACATAGACAAATAGACTGTTTTTATTTATCTCAGACATATTCGAAAATACCCAAACAACTACTCAGAGATAATGTTAATCTTCTGATTATATTTAAGCAAGATGACACCAATTTAAGACACATATACAATGAGCATGTTAATACGGACATAGACTGGATAAAATTTAAAGAGCTTTGTTGTGCTGTGTGGATAGATAAATATAGCTTTCTTGTCATAAATAAGGATTGTGCAATAAATGAAGGAAGATATAGACAGGGGTTTGACACATTCATTTACTTTTAAATTCAACATATAAAACAATGATTTAAAAAAAAAAAACATTTTAAGACGAGTGTCTGAATTAAGTGGTTGAGATTAAAAGTTCATACAATGGACATAAATTTAAAAGCGCAGCTTATAAAATCAGTGAATAACATAAAAAACAAAATAAAGATGATTACAAATGAAGAAGATGAAAATAATCTTAAACTCAAAAAGGTCTTTAAACCGATTACAGATCCTTTAGAAACACTGGTCAGCATAAATGGGAAAGTTAATTCACATATTAATACCCCCTCACTGTTGAATATGAATAATACAAACGAGAATTTGTACTCGTCTGCAGGATATGAAAAATTTAAAGATTTATTAGATGCTGATTCCAATCAACACTCAGAATATTATGACTATGATACTGATGAAAATGTTGAAAATTTGATAAAAGGAAATGACGAAACACTTTTGTCTCTGAAAAAGGAAGACATGATTGATATGTACGAGAATATAAATGTACCATTCGGTATTCGTAGTGTTGATAAGAAACTTATGATGGGAAATACTCCTGTAAGCTTATCATTTATTAATGATGCTACTAACAGGCAAAAAAAATATGTGGTTACCGTCAATCATAAAAAATATGAATTAACCGTGGGTTTAAAGGAGCTTTTAATGCGTAACAAACCTGATCTTAATCTTGTAACTGAAAAAGATAAAACCGAGTATAAAGAAATGTTAATTATAACAAATGTACACAAACGGAACTGTGACCCCGATGGACAATTAAAAGGTGACAAAGGACAGAAATATTGTCAAATTATTAAACCTTTATTTATACAACAAATTGATGCAGATGGTGGTGTTCAGAAACAGACACAAAAATTAAAAATTGGTGGTCATTTACCTGAATTAAAACGGTATAAAAAAAACACGGATTACATTTATTGGGATGATCCGAATGAGTTGATTGAAAGATTAAAACTTTTAATCGCATCTAGAAACGCTGGTAACAGCAATCATGACAATGAAATTATGTCAATCATTGAAGAATTAAAAGAGTCTGGTATTATAAAAGAGTAAAATTGATAAACAATTATCATTTTGTCAAGTAATCTAACACATATTAGACATGAACATCGAGCACACTATAGAAATTGCTGACATTGATAATTATCAAATTGAAAGTAATAAAATCTGGTCTGTGGAAGAGCCTGGCTTGATAAATAAAGTTGATAAAGAGTATGTTGATAAAATAGTAGAGGATTTTTTGAAAAAAGTATCATATCTTAGCAAACAAGTTATAATTTTAACAGAGCAAATAAAACAAATTGAAAAAGATCTTGCGTATAAAGACCTTGAAGTAAAAGTTAGCAAGCACCTGTGGCGAAGCAGACGTTAAAAATATAGAACTGGACTAACATCAAAATTAAAAATAATAATAAACAAATACTATGAGTAAAGCAGATGTTGTAAATGAAATTCATAAAAATGCACGAGTGAACTTCCCACGGAGAAGTGTGATATTAAAAGATATAGATGATCTTTGGCAAGCAGATTTGATAGACATGCAGGTCATGTCAAAATTGAATGCTGGTTATAAATACATATTGGTGATTATCGATGGTTTCTCAAAATATGCTTGGGCATTTCCACTTAAACAAAAGACTAAAGAAATCGTTTCTAAACAGTTACAAACTTTGTTTGCAAAGGGGCGTTTCCCTAAAAATTTACAAACAGATAATGGTAATGAATTTTACAATAATACATTTAAAAAAGTTACTGATAAGTACAATATTAATCATTACTCTACATTTTCTACGAAAAAAGCTTCAATCGTAGAAAGATTTATAAGAACTCTCAAAAATAAGCTGTACAAAGAATTTAGTTTAAAGGGTAATTATAAATGGATTGATGGCAATCTTGAGAAGAAAGTTTACGAATATAATCACACTTTTCATAGAACTGTGGGAAAACGACCATCAGAAATTAATCATAATAATAAAGAAACTGTCTTGCAGAGATACATTAACAATTCGCTGTCTAAGAAAATAGCAAATCGTAAAAGATTTCAAGTTGGTGATTTCGTAAGAATCAGTAAACATAAAGGATGTTTTGAGAAAGGGTTTACACCTAATTGGTCTACAGAAATATTTAAGATTACAAAAGTCCAGCTCACTAAACCTACTACATATTTATTAGAAGACGCGAGGTCAAGACCTATTTTAGGTGCATTTTATGATCAAGAAATCCAAAAAACTAAATACCCTGAGGTATATCTTGTCGAAAAAATCTTGAAGAGCAAAGGAAGCAAAGTATATGTAAAATGGTTAGGACTACCATCTAGTGAAAACAGCTGGATAGATAAAAGAAATCGATTATAAATGTAAATGTTGTGTATAAATATACAATTTTTCGTTTCATCTACTCATTAGTATTCGGTTATTTATACAATCAAGAACTCTTCAAATAGAATACTTAATATTATTTAATTTTTACCGAAAATGAGACCTAAAGAAATTAGTTTCGACAAAGTAAATAAAAAGCAAACGTTAACACCAAACATCCTGAAAACTGGAGCTGGGCTGAAGAAAAGTTTTACTAATATTGTTTCGCATGCTAAAAGACATATTCGTAAACTGAAGCCCAAATGCAAGAAAATATTAACAGAATTAGCATATGCAGCTGCACAAGAAATAGCTTCCGAATTGCCTATACAAATACCTCGTGTGATACCTGTACCTAAAACTGGCGGAGTCCTACCATTAATTCCTATTTTTGCCGGTTTATCTGTTGCGGGTGGCTTAACCGGTGGTGTCGCTGGAATTAGCAAAGCTGTTCATCATTATAAATTAGCTAGAAAGCAATTCGCAGAGTCAAAAAAACATAACATCAAAATGGATACAGTGTGTATTGGTGGTGGATTACATCTTAAACCGTACAGGGATGGTTTTGGACTTTATGTTTCAAATAAAAAAAACTAGTAAGTAGGCTACCCGATAGACCATTAAGTAATATCGATATACTAAAGCACTCAAAAAATATTCCACATTTTCGCGGTGTATTTATGAGAGATGAATTACCAGAAGTGGCATGGCCGATAGAATGTGGCGTTATCAATTTAGATTCGTCTGAAAATTCTGGTACTCATTGGGTAGCCTATGGAAAAGTTAATGATTACATTGTATATTTTGACAGTTACGGTAATTTGAAACCACCGAAGGAATTTATAGCATATGTCGGATCTAATATTCGGTATAATTATGAAAATTTACAAAAAAAACATTTATATCATTGCGGGCACTTATGCTTGAAATTTCTTAATTCATTTTGGAAGAATAGATTTAAAAATAAATACATAAATAAATAAATAAATAAATATTAGTGGACAATCACACACAAATGATGTAATAATTCTCTACAATAAAAATGATATGATAAATGAATGGTATACATTCCTTTATTAGCAGTGTACAGGATTGGGTGTTTAGTTCTTAATAAGTCTTAATAAAACTATAAAATTTTAAGGTTTAGATACTACCTGTCTCCAAATTAGGCATGTATGTTTTCAATATAAACCCCCACATATTAAAAAAATCTAATATTCAACTACCGATACTCAAAGAAACAAGACGGTTAAATGCAAAGAGTATTACTAAAAGGAATAAAAAGTTTCTCAACTCTCTTGGTTTTAAAATATTAAAATAAAATGTTGCAAATTACCGATCCGCCGCAACAAGACAACTCTATCGAAAGCTATGAGATCCACAGTTACAATCCCTACAATCATAGTTTTAAAGAAAATGATGAAATTAGAATACCTATTCATCAGCAAGATGTTTATGTACTACCATCTGCAAGCTCTATATACATTGAGGGGTATGCAAAGGTAACCGGGTTAGATGCAGCAGGAAAAGTAATATTGAGGGATATTAATTTTACAAATAATCCAATAATGTTTTTATTTCAAAATATAAAATACGAACTGAATGGTGTTGAAATAGATAGCATTAAAAATGCTGGAATAACAACAACAATAAAATCTTATATATCTATGAATGATGGAGAGAGTAAAAGTGCACAATTATGGGGTTGGAATTTAAATGAGAACGTTCAAAAGAATGGACATTTTTCTGTTATCATACCCTTAAACAAAGTACTAGGGTTTGCGGAAGATTACAACAAAATACTTGTCAATTGCAGGCATGAACTTATACTTCATAGAAGCAATTCTGCTTTAAATAGTGTTTTGTTGATTGATAAAAATGATAAAATAGAAATGGAAGTACAAAAAGTTCAATGGCGTGTACCGCATGTTAAAGTTTCAGATCGTAATAGATTATCATTACTGAAACATTTGGAAAAAGATCGAGCCGTACATGTAGCTTTCCGAAATTGGGATTTATATGAGTATCCTCTTTTACCTAGAACCACCAAACATTCGTGGTCTATCAAAACAGCCTCTCAGTTAGAAAAACCGAGATATGTTATATTTGGTTTGCAAACTGATAGAAAATTAAGCAAAACAAAAAGTTCAGCTCTGTTTGACCATTGTAACATAACAAACGTGAAGTTGTTTTTAAATTCGCAGTACTTTCCTTATGACTCACTCAACTTAAAATTTAATGAAGGCAAGTACAGTATATTATACGAGATGTATGCCAATTTTCGTCAGTCGTATTACAACAGCAGTATTGATCCCTTGCTTAGTTTAAATGCGTTCGGAAAAAAACTACACTTTTTGTTATTGACTGTTCGAGACAAAACGATACACTGAAAACCGGACCAGTCGACGTACGATTAGAAATCGAGTCAGCGGAAGACATACCTGAGAATACAGCGGCTTACTGTTTGATCTTAAACGATCGTCTTATCGAGTACAAGCCTTTGAGTAACATAGTTAGAAAAATATCATGATCGTGATTATGGATGTACAAGGCTTCAAAGATGAGCACAATAAATTTATCCCGAAAGAAATAGCAATGATCTACAAGAATAGTTTTCTTGTTATGTTGATCAAACCACCATATCCATATTATGAATTAACAAAGACAGAAAAAATACAGGTTGCATGGGTAGAAACAAATAGAGGAATTTTATGGAATGAGGGTTATGTTCCGTATTTTAAATATAATAGTGAGATAGTGAATTTTTGTAAAAATAAACATATTTATACAAAAGGTTGTGAAAAAGTCAGATGGTTGAAGGAGATATTAGAAAATGATAATGTTCATAATTTTGAAGAATTTATTGACTGTCCTAATTTAGAAACACTTCATGAAAAATATGCAACATCATCCGATATTCAAAATTGTATTTATCATTCTAATACATGTGCATTCAAAAATGTAGCTTGTTTGAATAAGTGGTACTTAGAAAATATTTTTTATAAAATAAACGGAATATAATGTATAAATATGTGTTTGATTTTTCTATACTTCTAAGAATAATTCTTGACTTCACAACCATTGAAAAATAAAAAATTGCTTAATCTAATCTGTGCTCGTATTACGAACACACAAGTTCCAGTCAGCGAAAAGGATAAATATATACGTCTGTTATACCTCTATCCTTAGCTGTAATACGGCGACAGATTAGATTAATTGAATACATCATCTACTCGTGTACATGTTACCTAAGTAATTGAATACATCAATAATTCAGTTAAATTGATTCAGATTACTTCTTTTCGGTTAGCTCACGAATAGGTAGATAATTCAGTTGATTCGACTCAAATTACTGTTCGAATAGACAGATAATTCAGCTGAATCGATTCAAGATAGTTCACGAATAGATAATAATTCAGTTGAATTTGATTCAGATTACTTCTTTTCGGTTAGCTCACGAATAGGTAGATAATTCAGTTGATTCGATTCAAATTACTTTTCGAATAGACAGATAATTCAGCTGAATCGATTCAAGATAGTTCTCGAATAGATCAATAATTCAGTTGAATTGAATCAGATTACTTCTTTCGGTTAGCTCACGAATAGGTTAATAATTCAGTTGATTCGATTCAAATTACTTTTCGAATAAACAGATAATTCAGCTGAATCGATTCAAGATAGCTCATGAGTAGATCAATATTTCAGTTGAATTGATTCAGATTACTTCTTTTCGGTTAGCTCACGAATAGGTAGATAATTCAGTTGATTCGATTCAAAATACTTTTCGAATAGACAGATAATTCAGCTGAATCGATTCAAGATAGTTCTCGAATAGATCAATAATTCAGTTGAATTGAATCAGATTACTTCTTTCGGTTAGCTCACGAATAGGTAAATAATTCAGTTGATTCGATTCAAATTACTTTTCGAATAAACAGATAATTCAGCTGAATCGATTCAAGATAGCTCACGAGTAGATCAATATTTCAGTTGAATTGATTCAGATTACTTCTTTTCGGTTAGCTCACGAATAGGTAGATAATTCAGTTGATTCGATTCAAATTACTTTTCGAATAGACAGATCATTCAGCTGAATCGATTCAAGATAGTTCTCGAATAGATCAATAATTCAGTTGAATTGAATCAGCTTACTTCTTGAACGATGTATAATTGGAGCGTCTGGATCTTCTCTGATCCAGATGCCCCAATTATACACTACTACTATCTTAAGCTGTTGTTACTTAGAGGCTATTCTAAACAACTATCAAAACCATATATTGCATATAGGTATTTCTAAATGAATTACCTTCACTTAGGTTGTTAAAAATATAGTGGTTAAATGCAATCTAACCTACGTACGGGTATGTATCTACGAGCATGTATCTGCGGCTAACATTGGGTATGACATTATCTATCTAGTACGTATATGTGGTTTACCTTCACATACATTTTAATTTTATTGTAACACACTAGTATGTAAAACTTAAACGAAGCATGTAAACTGGTTCTGACTTGATTCAAAGTGCTATGGAGTAGGTGTATCAATCAAAAAAGCCTGTATCGACAAGTTTTGTGTACCCGAGTGCACTGTTATAACGGTTTAATTGTTTTATTGGTAGCCGCCTATTATGTTTTATGGTCACAACGGGTGCGATTGTTACTTGTGCGTTTTATTATTTTGGGTGTTGCTGAATAAGCGTCGTCTGTGTTAGATGAACTACAAGTTCAAACACGTTTTTAGGAAGACGCTTAACTTACGGAGCGTATAAAAGCGGTGAGGTATTGTGTCTGAACAACTATTAGCCGCGCAACAGTCTTCGTTACCGGAGCTCCCTGTACTTAAAGTAGTATATAGACATAATAGTGTTGTGTCGTGCAGTGAAGTGTTTATAAAAAGGTCTAATAATGGATGTGAGTATGTACAAATATTTTAACTTAATTGTGTGTTTTTTAGCATTTGTTCACCGTGTTTTTGTTAAGAGTATTGTATTTAAACAGTTGTGTAATTTATTGTTTGATATTGTTTCAGTTCTCTGAAAATACTTTCAAGAACTATTACTACCCGGAAAATAAAGATGAATCAACCGACGAAGAAGGCACGCCTGGTTTTAAAGTTAAGCAGGCCATGGCAAAAAAGCGTTCAGTAAATAACATCGACAGCTTTTTTGAACGTCCCAAGAAGAAAACTAAAGTATTGAAGCGCTCTTCCAATGTCAGCCAAAGTTCTCCTGACGGGGTGGGCTATATATCAACCGGACAAGACGACGGGGCATACGCTTCTCACTTGATTAAAATCGAGATATATGATTTGCAAAAAATTAAAAACATTCCGCCCACTGAGCACTGGAAACACGCAGATGTGAGATTAAAATTCTACGCGCCTTCTGAAGAAGACACTCAGCTCCAAACTACACGTGATGTTATATTTAACATCACAAAGCAAGTAGCTTCTAAAGATAGTTGTATGAAATATTTTATTGACAATAAGAAACAGTGATAAAAAGTGTTTGTGTAGGTTAAACAAAAGCTTGTTATTGTATTACATGTAAAAACCTTACCTTTTAAGAATTCAAGACCTTTTCCAGTCTAAACAATTATCTTTTCTTTGTAAAATTAAATTGTGCGAAATACTTTATTTACTATAAGATGCAGTGATAAAAAGTGTTTGTGTAGATTAAACAAAATGTTATTGTATTACATGTAAAAATAAAAATCATATTTTATTTCACATATTCTTTTATTTCACAAAAAAAGTCTTAAACATATTTCTTAATATAAGATCATTACATAATGTATTTTCAGAAAACAAACTTAGCAAATCTTTCATAGTTTTTCCATGAAACTTAAAATACAAATAAACTAAACAATATTCCCCACAAACAGAGGTAAAATGGTTTTGAAGTGGTTTATAGTTATAAGACCAGCGCTTGGTATTCCTTTTTAAAAATAACTTATGATAACCTGAAGGTTTCCGAGCAAAGGAGTCAAAGTATTCCCCTATACCATTAATGTCAATATGTATAGCAACCCAGTGGGAGCCCGGTTTCGAGTCTGGGTCCAAATTACTCACAATAAAGACGGGAAGATTAGCCCAAATAGGAATTTTTTTAGCAGTAAAAACGTTTAATTCAAACGAAGGGCTGATTTTTTTCATACAAAATTGAATTTCATTTGTATCCATTTTTAATAAAAAAATATGAATAATTTGATGATGTTGCCAACAATGGCTACAATGAAATAAACTAAATTGATTAAAACATTGTATTTATGTGTTTACTAACTATTGTAATCTACAGATATATCACGATTTTTGTTTATTTCAATAACGTTATCAAATTCTGCATACACAATACAATTAATGGTGCAGGGTAGAGCAACATCAAAGCGAATTTCTAAGCGAACACTTCCATGTCTTACAAGATTCCAGTGTGAAGTTGAACTAGCAGATAAATCAGGGGTTAAATCAAAACATAACAAACAATAACCTGCTCCATAATCCGTTCTGCTTATATCATTACCTTCGTTGTGAAAATGAATACCAGTTCCGGAAAATAAAGTGTGATATGATGATGCTATTAACCCAGATCCAGAACCAAATGATGGTTGTAATGTTTTAGAAGGAATTTCATGACCATCGACATATAAACTAAACGAATTCATATTATAGTGTTGAAAATTAAATGGATTCATAGCTAAATTGCCATTAAACCCTGAATTTGATACAAAACCAATAATACATCTTTTAGGAATTTGCCCGAGAAATATATTATCCAATGTTTTACCCTGTATCCCCAACGGTAATGTAAGAACCTTAACTTCTGCTCTTGTAATAGGATATTTTGCAGTCGTTGTTGCCAATACTTTTTGATGTGCTAACAAAACGCTAGGATTAATTCGTGCCCTTCTTATAATGAGGCTGGCATCCATTATTTGCACTTTAAATTTTTTATCTTGGTGACAAATTAGATTAAATGACTCCTTCGAACGTACTAACTTAATACGTATTTCGACACCATTTATTAAGAATTTCTCTTGGTTAAATATGTCGGCATGTAAATGCCCCATCATTTCCACTTCCTTACTCTCTTTGGTAAATTCTAGTCTTTTGTGAAACCCTTTGTTATTTGCATCAACAGTATCCATATGATTTGCAGTATCAGCATACCACAATCCACAAGTAAGGTGAGTTTCTTTGGCTGCTGGTCCATAGTTTAGAAGATTTTCCATATAAGCACGGTAAGCATATGTATTGTTTGGGGGTGATATGAGTTTTTGATTTAAATATACATCTATTTGACTCAAAAGGGAATGTAACCAGTTATTGACGGGTGCAACCAGGGTATCTGGTTTTAATTTTGTACCATCCTGATTCAATATTTTAGCATTAATATGTAACATTGTGTGGGATAGATCAACATAGTCATCTCCTGATCCGGGAACTTGGAATTCGATGGGAGCGTCATCACTTAAAGATGAAATTGGTTTGTAATGAACCCACTGTCCACTTTCAATACTTGTTTGAGTTGATGGAAGGGCAAATATATCTAATTCAGATTTCGCACATTCACAAGAATGACTATGTAGGAATGACATTATTTAGTTTGTAAATATATCCTCAAGAGTTTTGTTTTTATTTTTTTTACTTCCTCTTCGTCTCGATGCTTTCAATGTAATGAGCGGTTCCCTTCTTTTAGATGTCATTTTATACCCAGATCCCGACATGAGGGAATCAATTTTTTCATCGGCTTTTCTTTTTAAATTAGCACTTGCCTCCTTGAATCGTGATCTAATCGAACTATCCATAGGGCGTGAATTTACCATATCGGATAACAAACCAACCCCTGCACCTAACGTTTCTTTTCCAATGGTTTTCAAACCACTAGATAACAAAGGGAGCACTGATCTTAATAGCCCTCCCAAAAAACTCCCTATACCATGCCCTCGTTGAAATGGAACTCCTTTATAGACAATTCCTACACCAGAGCCGGCTTGATGCGAATAATAATGTTGGTAAGGGCAAGAGACTGACGATCTGTTATAATTCATTTTACTCGTTGAAAGTGTAGCTTCACGCAGGAGCTACCAAATTGGAATGGTACATTAACACTGGTAGTTGTTCTTATATCTATTTCAATAGTATCGAACTCCCTACGTAAAACCGGTACATAGTGAGCAGGTGAGAAAATGTGAGTTTTATATGCACCATAAATAAACTTAGTTGGATCTAGTGGTATTATTCTAAGCAATGCTGTTATAACATCTCCAACTACTTGCGGATGAATTATATCGGTGTAAACAAATATTTGTGGTGGTAACCCTAAATATAAATTGGCAGGGTTTTTTCCATATGTAACTTGTTTCAAATTTGATCTCGTTTTGAAACCCAGCTGGAGGCTTAGTATCGGGGTTGTTATGATAGAGGTTATTTCATTATTTGTTGTTGTTACTCCAACCATTTTTGTCAATGTATCATACCTAAATTTGACATTATTTTTTAGTTGAGGGTTCTCATTAAACGCTTGAAGGAAATGATCAATATTATCGTATGTAGTGGCTGGTATATGAGTTTTTATATCAACAATTTTTGTTGATTTGTTTGCGGGTGACACCACCTTTTTCTTTATGTAAATTATATTTTCATGATCTTGAACATTATACATGGAACACGGGTATTGAAATTCCACTAATCCAACTACCCACTCCCCTTCTAATTTTATGTTCTTAGGTAATTTAGTTAGAAAATGTGCAGTCGTGTTGTCCGTATAGTAATCCGTTGAACTGTTGCTTAACAAAGTTAAATAAAAGCTATTTTCGTTCATATTTTTTTCAAGCTTGATGCGAGTATCCAAGAGTTAAATTTATTGGGATAACCTTGCCACTTCACTAGTATTTCCTTTATGCCTCTAATATGACGCGAACGTATTATTTTATCAATTTTATACTCGGTGGAGGGGAGGTAAGTCACTTTTTGTAACTCTTTAGAATAAAATGTACCAATGATGGGTTCGCCTTCCAAATCCTTTAACATATAAACAACTCGCGGTGATCTATTAATAATTGAATTTATTATAAATATTTCATCACTCCAGTTACTTTCATAACCCTTTTGGAATACATGTTTATATTTAGTTATTCTAACATGATCGCCTACATTAAATTTTGGTGTTTCCAATGAAATTTGTCTATCTTTTTTTCGATAATATAAATTATTCCAAACGGTCATAATATTACCAGAATTAACATCAATTGGTCGCATTTTAATGCTAGAATGATAGGTATGGTTGTACGAATGAAGAAGATCTTGTAAAATTTTAGTGTAATTATATGTATTATTATGGGTGAAGTAACGCCACATTTTCATTTTAAGAGTTCTTTGAAACCTTTCTACTATACTTGCTTTAATGTCGGGGTTATTAGTAGTATAATAATTAATGTTTTTGCTCTTAAAATAATCTCTCACTACCTTTGAAACAAATTCTGTACCTTTATCAGATTGTATATGACGAGGTACAGAGTTGGCTTCGGTAAATATGCTTTCAAAACATTCTTTAACTGTTGATGAATCTTTCTTTTTCATTGCTCTCGCAAAAGCATATTTACTGAACACATCAATAACACAAAGAATATATTTGTATCCATGATTATATTGACTATACGTACTCATGTCACTTAGATCAGCTTGCCAGAGTTCATTAAAATTAGATAGGATATATCTATTTCTGGTGAATCGCTTATGAATAGGTTTATGTAGCGTGTACGTATCTTGAGATTATAACCATTTGTTTACTTCCTCTTTGTTCATTTGTTCTTTCATTTCCTTCGCTATATTATTTAAACTACTATAACCAGCTGGATTGGAGACATCATAGTAGATCCTATTAATATCTAATAAGGAGTCCATTTTTCCCAATCAATTTTCTTATGATGACGCTTAAGTTGTCCTGTAGTAAGTGGTGTAGCTCTATGTTTTTCTTTATCTGTTGACGATCTCGTACTTGTAGATGCAGGTAATGTAATGGGTTCAATCGATTGAGCTGTTTTAATAAATTCCAAGTTTGCAGGATTGCCTATGCAGCTTAAAGGAACTCTTATATCTCTTAAAAGTAATGCAAACTCTTCCCATCCTGTTGGTTTAGGACGTTTTAGAGATCTAACCGTGTCACTTATCAGATCAGTAATATTACTATTTGAAATGGTGCGGTTGTTTATTACAACTTCACCAGTTGGCTTCCACCAAATTTTTGGTTTACTTAAAACAATGCAATCCAACAAAGTTCGAGTTTTTTTCTCATATGATTTGGGTAATATATCTATAATTTTTGATGGGCTAATTGGCATCGGTTCTGGATTTGTTTTACCAATCGGTGTAACTGCTGTAGTACCATCTCCTTCTGGTAAAGGTGGTTTTGCAACTGACTCATTATATTCATTAACCTCCTTTTTGTTCACTTTTGACTTTAGATCATTACTTTCGTAGTTGAGTTGAACCTCCCCCTCCGTTACGATTGGTATTCTAAATGGTTTTCGATCTGTTTCAATAAAATGTAAAAATCGTTGCAATGCTTGTGAATATAAGGTCCACTTTTCACGATCATTCATTTTACTTTTAAGGATTTTTTGCATCTCAGCATCTAGACGGGATGATGAATTTTCAGGTAGGCTCTCATTGCGTTTGAGTCTTTCAATAAAATCTGATTCTACTAATAGCATTTTTTTCGTATTTTCCATTTTGTTTATGATAAAGAGTTAACTAAGGCACTTAAAACTGCTCCTAATATAATAGGTAGAAATGCACCTCCCTTTTGAATTATAACAGTTTTTCTTATTTTATGTTTTCCTTTTGAAACTAATTTCCGTAAGATATCTTTATATTTTTTTAATTTAGATTTTTCTTTTTTTTCTAAAGGAATTTTTCCATTTAGGACGTTATAAATGCACTCACAAATAATGTTGATCTCATCATCATCACAAGATTTAAGTAACGCCGTGCGATATTTTGGTTTAAGCAACTGCAATGCTTCAAGTAAATGTTTATATGTGTTTACTCTCGCATGCATCATGTAGAACTGACTAAAATTTGTTGATTTTTATCGTATTTAAACCCCTTTTTAGGAACATACACTGTGCAATGTCCATCAAACGGAAATATTTTTGTTTTAAAACGACATATGTCATTTGTATTTTGTTTCAAATCAATCATGAGGTAACCATGTGGTTCTTTAGTAGCATCTTTGTACAAATTTTGGGTTTTCCGGGTAAACTTGTCGTGACAAGTAGCGTATTTGGGTTTTGTCCCTGGGATTCTTAAAATATACAATGTAACTTGTATTTAGTGAAATATCTCGTTGGCCTCTCCCCTGATGAAATATGTTTTGAGTAATATAAAAAACACTTAAGTTTCTATGATGGCTACCTTTTGTGAAAATGTCGACTATTCGTCCATCTGATTCTCTCATCAGGTCATCTATTATAAGAAGCTTAGGTTTCTTCCCATCAAACATTGAAAAATCTGGTATTCCCTGACTATAATTTACATTTTCCAGATTGTACAGGGGTTGCATTTCATCATAACACCAAATAATTTCATCGAATTCAACATTACATACATCTTTGAAATTATTTAAAAAGTTTGTGACAAATTGAGTTTTGCCACATCCACTTGGACCAGCTACAATGGTTGTGAAAGGATGATAAAAATGTATCATAATTAAAACTCGTAATACGTGTTGATATGAAAACAGATAAACTTGAAATGACACAATTTATGAACTCAATTACTTTTTAAATAAATCCACCAAAATAAGGGTAAACACATTAAACAAAACAAAGATATCATAGTCAAATATTTTTTTTATTTTTGAAATTTACACTTTTCTGAGTATCATTTTTTTTTTAAAGAACCAGTACAAAAACTCAACATAAGTCTCTTTTCAAGTTACTATAAAATAATAACTAAAAAACAAATACAGAGTACAACCACTTTATTTTAATTCACCTTCACCAATTTATATTTACAAAAAACTAAAATGTATTTACATTTTCTACAATTATTACAATTCACAATTCACAATTAAAAATTAAAAATACACAATGTAGAAAAAATAAAGTTGAAATTTTTGAATGTTCTGTGATTATAAATTACATGGAATAATTATTTTGTGATGATCCATGGGGTATTTTATAATGCCCCCACGCTAGAGTGTCCGAAGAGTTTTCTAACAAGTACCGTTTTGTATCGTTATGAGATAATGATACTTTATTTATATTTTGAGTAAATATTACATGTTTTATTGATTTAAATCTCAGCATTTGAGCATGTTGCATATTTTTTTCAAATAAACACTTTTTATAATCGTTGAGGGTCAGTTTTTTAGTAACACATTTATTGACTCCTTTAGCTTTTGATATAAGACTATGATTCTCAACATCTAAGGCATACATTTTAGATCGTAGGCCAACAAACTCTTTAAAAATTTTACCATTGTTTTCATCTTTGAAAAACCCTAACCGCTTTTTATTTATTAATGGTAAACCATATTGATTGTTAGATGGATAGTCTGATGTATCAAAATATAAATCGAGCTCTGATTTTATGTCCTCATAATAGTTTTCAGTGAATATTTGATATACTAAACTATCGGTATCTGTATAAAGAAGCCTGAGATTTTCTTGATATTTGGTTTTCATGTAATCGTAATGAAATTTATACATGAAAGTTTTAGATATATCTAAAATACAAAATCCTAAGTAAATTGGTTTATTATAAAAGATTTTAGTTTTATTCAATTGAATAGCAACTAAGTTCTCCGAAAATACTGATAAAGATAAAAGATAAAAGATAAAAGATGTTTATTCAGTAAGTAGGCCGCACGGGCACTTTTACACGTCAATAATCTACCAGCGCTTCGCAAGAGACCACTGCTGAGAAGAAACGCCGCAAGAAACTCAACAGTCAGTCGTTTTTTAAACATTTCTTATGATATGATATTATACAACGAAAAATAAAACTTAACCTAGTATTATATAAAACAATGAATGTAACAAAAATATGTCTATATATATCATGCGTAGTTGAGCAGGAAAATGTGTCAAAACTCAAAATTTCTACAAGAACTCATAAATAGTAAATATAAGAAATAAATAAAAATTAAAAATTATACTTACCTATGACGGTGCAAAACAACACATAATTAGTTTCGATACATTCCCCTACAGAAACCGTGTCCCCTAGACAATACACAATGTTTATATATTGGTATGATTAGGTTATTATTAAGATATTTAGGTGTTTAATTTAGGCCAAGCATTTTTATCTGTTAGATAGTCTTCGACCCTATAGTAAGCTTTAGACATCAACGACTTTTTCAAGTAATTTTTAAGTACTGGAAATGGTAACTTTAAAACTTCGTCAGGTAATTTATTATAGAAATGAATGCATTGACCTACAAATGATTTATATACCTTACGGACACGAAATTTTTTAATAGCAATTTTATTCTTATTTCTTGTATTCAAATTATGTATGTCACAATTCTTAATAAAAGAGTCTTGATTTTTAATGAGATAAATAATATTCTCATAAATAAATTGTGATGCTACTGTCAAAATATTAATTTCTTTAAATAATAATCTTAAAGAATCACGGGAGTTTAGGTTATATATAGAACGAATGGCTCTTTTTTGTAACACGAAAATAGTTTGTATGTCAGCAGCTTTTCCCCAAACAAGAATACCGTACGACATAACACTATGAAAATAACTATAATAAACTAAGCGAGCTGTCTCAACATTGGTAAGTTGTCTAATTTTCCTAACAGCATAAGCTGCCGAACTTAATTTACCTGCTAGTACTGCTAAATGGGGACTCCATTGCAAGTTTTTGTCTATAGTTATTCCTAAGAAAAGTGCCTTATCCACCATTTCCAAACACTCATCATTTAGAAAAATACTAGATTCTACCGGTCTAACATTAGGCAAAGCGAACCTAACACATTTAGTTTTCTTAGCATTAAGTAGCAAATTGTTACTAGTAAACCAATTAAGTACTTTACCTAGCGTCGCGTTTAACCTACTATAATCAACGGATTTTCGGTCTACCTTGAAGATCAATGATGTATCATCAGCAAATAGCACAATATCGCAAAGGTTAACTACCGCGGGTGGTAAGTCATTTATATAAACGAGAAATAAGAAAGGACCTAATATAGAGCCCTGTGGCACACCCAGTTTAACAGCCGCTCCAATGGACTTTGTTTGGTTTACAACAACCGTTTGTGTTCTATCACTAAGATATGAAGACATAAGATTTAGAGAATTATTTGACAGACCATAATGTTCTAATTTTAATATAAGAGTCGCGTGATCTACACAATCAAAAGCTTTGGAAAGGTCACAAAAAATTCCTATTGCATCACAAGATGTCTCCCAAATATTGTATATATATTTAATGAGTATAGATGCTGCATCAGTTGTGGATCGTCCTCTGGTGAAGCCGAACTGATTACTGTTAAGCAGTTTATTTCTATTGAAGTGACCTAACATATCTTTTAACATTAACTTCTCAAAAACTTTACTTAAAACAGGTAGAATAGAAATGGGTCGGAAATTCGTTAAATCACTCCTCTCGCCCGATTTAAAAAGTGGTAGGACTTTACTATATTTCATAAGATTTGGAAAGACCCCCTCTAAAATGCAATTATTGTAGATTAAAGCTAAGTGAGGTGCAATTATATCTATGACATGGTGGATGACTTTAACTGACGTTCCCCATAAATCCTCCGTTTTTTTCAAACTGAGCGATTTAAATGCCTTAATAATAGAAACTGAATCTACGTGGGTAAAATCAAAGCTTATATTACATTTAGTCACATTAGCACAAAGTAATTTTTGAGCTCCAATCGCAGATGATTGAAGACATTTCGTGGTATTAATGGCTATGGTGGAGAAAAAATCTTCGAACGCTAAGGCCACGTCTTTATTTGATGTGATTTGTTTGTCACCCTTGTTTAGGGTGATTTGATTATCGCGAGTTTTTGTATTACCCGTTTCTCTATTTATAATTTTCCACACAGTTTTTACCTTATTGTCAGAAGCTTTGAGTTTAAGACTTAAGAAATTTGACTTAGCAGTTAAGCAAACTTGCTTAAAGGTCCTCGAATAATTCTTAACGTAAACTACGAAGTCATCGTTCTTGTTCTCGATAAACTCTGGAACTCAGGTTTCGCTATCATGGATTCAACCCCCTGTGATTTCCCATGATTTTTCCAATGATTTAACAATTTAACGTTAACATATTTCAAAACATTTTCCATGGTCTTACCGAACATTGAATTATTCATACTTTTATAGTGATCTTTATCAGAATCACAAGTTGCCTGCGATCGCATGCGTGTGTTTAAATCTATGTAACTTTTTAACCACTTAGATTGTTCGAATCTCAAAATGCGATGGATTTTAAGTAATTGCAAACCATTCTTCAAACATTGTTTAAGATTTCTGTAATGTAGAACATAATTCATTTTCCTATTTAAATTAGGTATCATTTTTTTTTCATTGGAATTCCCTAAACAAACATTTTCAGGACAGAATGGTAAATCCGAATGAGAGTCATGCAATTCATTAGGGTATTCTAGATCGACTTCTAAAATGAATCCATGTTCAGCATCATCAGAAACATTAAAATCAGTATCTACATTTACCCATTCAAATTTACCAGTAGGGAGACATTGGGACATAGCCCAACCATAAAGATTATTTGCATCCAAATACATAAGATATGAAGAAGGAATATTTTGATCATATTCTGACATAAATTTATTATTAGCTTTTGCGTGTCTTTTACTGCATTGTGATATGCCACCTCGAATATTTTTAGTTATGAAAGCTATTTTATCAATGTTGGTTAAGAGTTCTAGATTTATTTTTGTAGTTTTGAGCATCGCGTCCCAACTTAATCCCGGAGCAGTTTAGTAATGGGCTGGATCTAACCCATAAGTTCTAAGACATACATTTCTAAAATTTTCAAATACATCTGTTAGTAACAAAACATCTGTTTTTAAATACAAATCAGAATAATCCCCCATATTTTCACAATGAAAATGGGACCAAACATCTTTCGCATGTTTATAATCGTCTTCTGAAATGTTGCAATCAGTCAGAGAACTGTAGAATTTATCTTGAGAGGGAAGAGAAGTTAACTTTAACGAGTCATATGATGTCATGTGTTCATAGGGGTAGATACCCTTTCGTATTAATCGTTTAAAATCCTCTTCACATGGGAAACTCAATTTTAATTCACGAAATTGTTCGGGTGTCAAGGTTTTGGCTAATTTTTCAAGACTACAACTCATAAATTTAAGTGAATCAAGAAATTTCAATTTTATTGTGCGATTATTCACTTTCAAGGATTTAGTAAAGGAAATGTATTTCTCTTTGTTCTCTGGTATCAATTCAATGTTTCCTTCCTCAAATCCAAGACCATGTACTATAAAATGACTATCATAGTTGCTCAAATTATGGAAAAATACAGGTACAAAATTAGGTGCCCTGTATTTTTCAGAACAAATTTGATGTGCTACTCCTTCATAAAAACCTGTATGATGATTATAAGAAATAGTGGATTCACCGTTTAATTTTTTATCACAAATGTAACATGTGATACTCTGAGCAACATCTAAATTATTTGCATCAGACAAAGGTAAAGGAGTTTTGACAAAAGTATTACTCCTACAAATGTTTTCTAAATCTTTTTTAATGTATTTCATAAATGTCTCGGCACAATCTTTACCTTTATATGTTCTATATATTGACAACTTATCATCATAAGAACACTTAATGTAGTATCCAAAACTATATACCTCATGTTTTTGTATATTTGTTGTAGAGGATGTACTAGGATTATTGAAACATGAAGGAATTGGATTTAAAAAAGCCTCAAAATCGGCATAAACAACAAAAGGTACCCTTAATTTACGATCATAATTATTGAAGGTAAGTTGGTTAGATGGCACATTTTCATTGAACCAGTTTTTCCTTTTATCCTGTTCTGAAGGTAAATTTGTACAAACATGGAAACAGTCATTTCTTTGATGATTCAATAAATTTTCATTTGATGTAAAGCTTGTTAGACAACCATCGCAAATATGTACAGCATGTTGTGTATTATTCAGTTGTGTAGATACAAATCTAGATAAATTTTTGATAAAGCAATAATGTGCTTCGCTACCTTTGGTTAAATATAATAAGTTTAAGTGCCTAGCTTTTTTACATTTAGTAAAGTGTAATGGTCCTATCACATCATGTTTTTTACTTTGTAAATTGTACTCGAGTCCAAAAACATTTATGCTTATATCATTTATTTTTTCAAATTTATGAATATCAGTTAATTTAAATGGGAAAGTAAAATTTTCAAAATTTAATTTATTTTTATGCAATATATATGAATTCGTTGTATTTGTATGATGGTTAGTAGGTGGATATAACCCCGACAATACAGCCCATCTAAAACATTCATGGCCATTGTTTTTCATGTTAATAACTGCCTTTTTATTCATTATATCTCGCGGTAATTCTATATAGGAAGAACCACGTAATGGGTTAAATTTATTTACATTTACATCTAGATAGTTGAATTTTACTAAACTCCAACCACTATCTTTTCTCTCAAAGTTAGATAATCTTGTCAAAATTTAGTTAACTATAGTTACAAAAATATAATTTTTGTCGCTGCTATGATTCACTACATTGTTGCTAAATTGAAAGTCAAACGTATTATTTAGTTGTTTGCTATCTTGAGTAAAATCTGCATTGAGAATAAAATTTACTTTTAAGGCACAATGATCAGCAAGTGATCGATCCAATAATGTAAAGATTTTTTCTTTATTGTTTTGTAAAATTGTTTCGGGGGTAAATGGATTGTGAACATTTTCATTAAGCAATATTCTATACGTAGCCACCCTATTCCTAAATGCGTTTTCAATTAATTAACTGTACATTAACCCACTGATCGTCGGACCTTAAGACATTATTTTTGTGCATGTTACTATTCAAATGGTTGAAAAAATATCTTTTGGATACAAACTTACTGCACACAGAACATTCAACATTATCATTATTTTTTGTACTCACATTTTTATCTAAAAAAAATTCGGGTGATATTGATTCTGCATCGTGACTGCTTGAAGGACGGTTTTTCTTTGTCAGCACGTCTTCTGACTCCGAAGCTGTCCTCTTTACTCCACGCCCGACTTGAGAAGATCTATAAACATAAGAAAACATGAAATTAAACATAATGTATGTGTTAATAACAAATACAGACTTATGGATTAATTGGTTGGGATACTATACTAACTTAAATCTTGGGTACATTGTTGGCAGTATGCTTGCATTGTTAAAACTCCATCAATCACATTTGATGATGAACTATTCTGTTTGCCTTTAATATGTCCATCACATGGTGTAAAATATGGTCTTATATCAGGATCTTCTAATAGTGTGGCGGGTAATTGATTTGATATAAACCACAACCGTATGTTTCTATGGAAATTAGCTATAATAAACTGTTTACACTCAATTTGATCACGGACTAAATGGATTATGACGAACACCATGATGGAATAAACAGGCACTTAGTAACTCAAACACAGCAACCAAAACAGTGAATGATTTCAACATCGGGTACCTCGGTTATATAGGAGCGCCCCTCCTAATTGTTTCCATAACAATAAGATCAAGTCTCAACGAGTCGGAAACCCATCCTTCGTCAAGTATTGCTCAAGAACTTATAAACAGGTTAGAACAGGAATATTAGGAATCAAAAATATTACTTACGCGTCACGATGAAGTTGGCTTATAAATTCCCCAATGGCGTATAATTCTTGATCTTCTTCAAGCTCTTCACAGAGTCTGATGAGTTCGGCATCATAGATGTCACAGTTCAAACTATCCATTTTGTTTTATCTACACAAACACTTTTTATCACTGCATCTTATAGTAAATAAAGTATTTCGCACAATTTAATTTTACAAAGAAAAGATAATTGTTAAGACTGGAAAAGGTCTTGAATTCTTAAAAGGTAAGGTTTTTACATGTAATACAATAACAAGCTTTTGTTTAACCTACACAAACACTTTTTATCACTGTTTCTTATTGTCAATAAAATATTTCATACAACTGTCTTTAGAAGCTACTTGCTTTGTGATGTTAAATATAACATCACGTGTAGTTTGGAGCTGAGTGTCTTCTTCAGAAGGCGCGTAGAATTTTAATCTCACATCTGCGTGTTTCCAGTGCTCAGTGGGCGGAATGTTTTTAATTTTTTGCAAATCATATATCTCGATTTTAATCAAGTGAGAAGCGTATGCCCCGTCGTCTTGTCCGGTTGATATATAGCCCACCCCGTCAGGAGAACTTTGGCTGACATTGGAAGAGCGCTTCAATACTTTAGTTTTCTTCTTGGGACGTTCAAAAAAGCTGTCGATGTTATTTACTGAACGCTTTTTTGCCATGGCCTGCTTAACTTTAAAACCAGGCGTGCCTTCTTCGTCGGTTGATTCATCTTTATTTTCCGGGTAGTAATAGTTCTTGAAAGTATTTTCAGAGAACTGAAACAATATCAAACAATAAATTACACAACTGTTTAAATACAATACTCTTAACAAAAACACGGTGAACAAATGCTAAAAAACACACAATTAAGTTAAAATATTTGTACATACTCACATCCATTATTAGACCTTTTTATAAACACTTCACTGCACGACACAACACTATTATGTCTATATACTACTTTAAGTACAGGGAGCTCCGGTAACGAAGACTGTTGCGCGGCTAATAGTTGTTCAGACACAATACCTCACCGCTTTTATACGCTCCGTAAGTTAAGCGTCTTCCTAAAAACGTGTTTGAACTTGTAGTTCATCTAACACAGACGACGCTTATTCAGCAACACCCAAAATAATAAAACGCACAAGTAACAATCGCACCCGTTGTGACCATAAAACATAATAGGCGGCTACCAATAAAACAATTAAACCGTTATAACAGTGCACTCGGGTACACAAAACTTGTCGATACAGGCTTTTTTGATTGATACACCTACTCCATAGCACTTTGAATCAAGTCAGAACCAGTTTACATGCTTCGTTTAAGTTTTACATACTAGTGTGTTACAATAAAATTAAAATGTATGTGAAGGTAAACCACATATACGTACTAGATAGATAATGTCATACCCAATGTTAGCCGCAGATACATGCTCGTAGATACATACCCGTACGTAGGTTAGATTGCATTTAACCACTATATTTTTAACAACCTAAGTGAAGGTAATTCATTTAGAAATACCTATATGCAATATATGGTTTTGATAGTTGTTTAGAATAGCCTCTAAGTAACAACAGCTTAAGATAATACTACGAATACTACGATTAGCTAGATTTACTAAAATTAACTTAGGTAAATTCAATTAAGTGAAACTTAGGACTAAAGCTAGATTTAAATCAGCTCTTAGCTTAGGTTAAGCTCATGTAAAGTTAGGTGATCCTTCAAAATAGTCGACCATGGGGTGTTAAAAATTAAAACCACTCGTAACTTCTTTGTTGGTTGGTTCATCTTTATTTTCTTCAAAGTATTAAAAACAGTAAGTATTTTAAGTTAGATTAGGTTGTATAATGTTAGGTCAACTTCACCAAGCTAGGTTAGGTAAGTATTAAAAACAGTAGGTATGTTAAGTTAGATTAGGTTGTATAATTTTAGGTTAACTTCAGTAAGGTAGGTTAGGTTAGGTTAGAACTGTAACCCTTAAAAACAGTAGGTATGTTCAGTAACGTAGGTTAGGTTAGGTTAGAACTGTAACCCTTAAAAAACAGTAGGTATGTTAAGCTAGGACAGGTTTCACGATGTTAGGCTAACTTCAACAAGCTAGGTTAGGTTAGGTTAGAACTATGACCCTTAAAAACAGTATGTTAAGAAAACCACTATGGTTACTTAATTAAATAATATGAGAAACACGTAGGTAAAATTAAAAATCGCATTACAACAATTAATAGCGCAATCAGGTAATATGTAATAAAAGGTAGGAACGCGCCCAATGCAAGACAATGGTGTTTGACGCCACCGAGAACAAAGGGGCTGACGTTCGGGCGAACAATAGGCTGGGCGAGCAAAGGGACAGCAGGGTACCCAGGTAGTTGATAACCTTTTGTATTGAGTACATGGACTATTGCAAGCTATGGGAAGGAGTGATCTGGGAGTCTCGGGACCCACCCCAAACGCTCTAAATGGGGGGATAAACACCGAAAAAAATCCTTTTTTTTTTTTTAGGAGCGAAACCCCGCCTCTCGCTCGTCAGAGCACCATTTTTTTCGGGGGAGCAGAGTCGGGGGCAGTACAGGGGATTCCCTACTACTGTTACTGGATTTTCTGGTGAGCTCTTCTTTACAATTACTTAATAAAGGGAACAGCCCAACTTTCGTCAATGCTAGGCGTGGAGAAGTAATTGACATAACGGTGGCGTCTAACCACATTTACGAAGATATTTACTCTTGGCATGTTTCCAATGAAATCTCACTTTCAGATCATAGGTATATATGCTTTAGGTACAAGACCGACATACCAATTGAAACTGTGCGTAAAAGAAATCCTAGGAACACTGATTGGTCATCCTTTAAACGTGACCTGAAGGTAGAACTAGGGGATCCAAAAGGTAAGCTCAATTCTATTATCGACATTGAATTTGAAGCGGACAACATAGTACGGGCGTTACACACCGCTTGGACCAATAACTGCCCGGAAAAAAGGGTGTTAGCCAAGAAGATACCCTGGTGGAACCCTGAGATAACCAAAATCAGAAGTGAAACCAGGGCGATCTTCAATGACGCGAAGGCGACGAAGGACTTTAGCAACTACGCTCACAAGCTCACGGAGTATAATAAAGCTGTAAGAAAAGCAAAAAAGAGTGCGTTGCGGAACCACTGCAACCAAATAGGGTCAATACCAGAAGGTATGAGACTCACAAAAGCACTAGCTCCGTTAGCAAGGTCAGCTCCGTTAACGTCAATAAAAGACGATAAGGGAAGGATGACTGAAACGGGTTTAGATACCCTGAAAGTTATGTGTAGCACACACTTTCCCGGCTCCATCATACGTGAGAGTGAAATAGACAGTGTACCAATTTGTGCGTCAGAGCAGACAGCACGCACAACAAGATACAATTGGGACACTGCCAAAAAGGTAGTAGACGACAGCAAGATAAGGTGGGCATTATCCACGTTCCAACCTTACAAAGCGCCGGGCCCGGATGAGATATATCCAATCCTACTACAAGAGGGCGAAAATATAATTGTTCCGCATTTAAGCAGGCTGTACAGAGCGTGCTTAGACTTCGGGCACGTTCCACGTGTATGGAGGCTTGTAAAAGTGATCTACCTGCCAAAACCAGGCAAGGCTGATTACAGTGATGCCAAATCATACAGGCCGATAAGCCTATCATCATTCTTTCTAAAATCACTAGAGAAGCTGGTAGATAGGCACATAAGAGACGGACCTCTAAGGCGATATCCACTGCATAAAATGCAATGCGTGTATCAACCGGGTAAATCCACAGATACTGCGATTCATCTTGTAGTGAATAAAGCTGAAAATGCACTTGAGAACAAAGAGATCTGTCTCGCGGCATTTCTCGATGTGGAGGGAGCATTTGACAGGACTACGTTCGAAGCCATAAGCACATCTGCTGCTGGGCACGGCATTGAACCAACCATTTGTAAATGGATAGGTAACATGCTAAACAGTAGGCTAATAATGTCAAGCCTTTTAGGCGACGTCTTATTCGCCACAACGACAAAAGGATGTCCCCAGGGGGGGGTACTCTCACCAACTCTATAGAGCCTGGTGGTAAACACCAGCCCACTATGCACTGTTGGGTATGCAGATGATCTCGTGATACTTATCAACGGGAAGTTTCCGGAAACAGTATCGGGAATCATGGGGAAAGCTCTGGAAAAGGTGGAAAGCTGGTGCATTAGCCATCACCTATCCGTCAATCCCAGCAAAACTGTAGTAATACCATTTACTAAGAAACGGGACCTCAAACAGATTAAACAGCTAAAGCTGTTTGGCGAGGTACTAAAATTGTCAAGCGAGGTAAAATATCTAGGTATCATCCTATCCTACTATAATATTATAAAAGCGAAAGTTTGTGTGTGTGTTTGTTACCTCTTCACGCTGCAACGGCTAGACGGATTTGGATGAAATTTTGAATAGAGATAGCTTATACCCTGGATTAATACATAGGCTACTTTTCATCCCAGAAAATTTGTCAGTTCTTGAGGGAGCAGCGATAAAAGACTTCTACGTAGACGGATTCGCGGGCAATCACTATACTATAGTGACTGGACATGAAATATGTATACGTAAGTAAATACGGGCTACTTTTCATCCCGGAAAATTTGACAGTTCCCGAGGGACCAGCGATATACGACTTCTATGCGAATGGAGTCGCAGGCAAACACTATACTATATCCAGGAATACAGTAATATTCCTGTAGGACTACATTACCACTAATTTCCGTAACAATTTACCCTACGGGCATGGTCATTATTTTTTACTTACACACGACATGAACATGAGTTGAGTTTTAAATTCACTTTTGCAATTTCAAAGGCTTCTTCTTGAAAAGTTGTCTATACACAAACAAAAACAATAGGTACTAAGCTAAAGTTGAAAAAATGCACACAGGCCGTGCAATTTTTATAGTAATAAAATTCGCCAAAAGATGGCGCTGCCTGTCGATTAGATCACGCAATCGTTTGTTCACCTAAAATTCAATATAATATAATATGACAGCGGTTGTCGAGGTTTCAGATTCTGGAATTTGTGGAAGTGTTGGATTGTACTTGAATGATTTAGTTTCTTTTCTTTGGCAAATTGGTTTCTTTTAGGATGTCGATAGTTTGATTTTCGGATAGGTTTGTTTGTTGATCGTTTCGTACATTGACTTGGCACTTGACCTCTCTTTGTTAATATTTGCATTTCAGATTGGTTTTTAATGTATATTTGTAGGTAGGTACTTCATGGTTTGATTCTGTTGTTTAATAGATGGTTAAGTTAATTTTTATTTTAGGTTGTGGTATAGGTAAATTATTAGTTTAAGTTTTAGTTTTAGTGTAAGTTTAAGCACTTATTTTTTTTCTGATTTTGGTTTGATTCTGTTACTTTACAGTTTGTTTTGTTAGTTATAACTTTAGGTTGTAGGTTTTTCACCTGATTTTGGTAGTTAGGTTTGTGGTAGACTTACTATTTGTTATTTTTATAATAATGACTCGCAAACGCAAGTCGAATCTTTCTCAAAGCTCACTAAGAGCTCGAGCTATGAAGATAGCTAGACAGCATGAATCGTCGGTTCATGCTGAACAGCGGAGAATTGAGCAGGCGGAACGCATGGCTTCCCAACGTGCCTCTGAGACAACCGAAGCAGCGGCTTCTCGGCGTCAAGAGAATGCAGAACGCATGGCTTCTCAGCGTGCCTCTGAGACAACCAAAGAAGCGGCTTCTCGGCGTCAAGAGAACGCAGAACGCATGGCTTCTCAGCGTGCCTCTGAAACAGTCGTAGAGGCAGACGCGCGTCGACTCGCTGTTGCTCAACGACAAGCTGAACGTCGGCAAATATTTGCAAGAAACACTTGGGGAGTTTTTAAAAAATGTGGTTTTGACTATGATCAAACTTTAGACTATAGTAATCACAGCCTTATCAAAATTGATCGTATGACCAAGGTATGTAGATTTTGTGGGGCATTGAAATGGAAGGAAGAAAAGGCGGGAATGTGTTGCTCTGGCGGCAAGGTAGCCATTCCCACATTAGAAGAGCCGGTCGATCCTTTAAAGGAATTATTTTCTGGCGAGACTGATGAGTCACGGCGCTTCCTAAACCGAATCAAAAAATATAATGCATGTTTTCACATGTCCTCCTTTGGGGCAGATAGAATTCTCGCCATGCCTGGGTTTTCACCGACCTTTACGGTGCAAGGGCAGGTGCACCATAAAATAGGGTCACTTTTACCTCCGCCCAATGGTCAAGCTCAGTTCTTGCAAGTTTACTTTATGGGTGAGGATGACGAGGCGGAGACTGATAGACGGTGTCAAATAATTCAAGGAGTTGAACGGGTGACTGTACTGAAAATACAAAAAGTCCTCCATGATCACAATGTTTTGGTGAACGAGTTTAAAATAGCTCTCGAGAACATGCCCGACGAGAGCTGCAAGGTGGTGATTCACGCGGACCGCGTGCCGAGCGGGCAGCACGCGCGCCGCTACAACTCGCCGACCGCCGTTGAGGTCGCGGCTGTGGTCGTGGGCGCTGACCCCACCGCCCCGAGGGACATCGTCCTGCGCAAATACGATGACTCCCTCGCCAGGATCGCCGACACGTACCGCTTCTACGATGCTCTGCAGTATCCTAGTATGTTCAGAAAAGGGCAAGAGGGATATTATTTCAATATCCCTCAAACGAATCCAACCACCCAGCGACCAAACCCCAACAAAAAGGTGTCGTGCATGGACTTCTATGCGTTCCACCTGATGGTTCGCGAACACGACTTCAACTTACTGCTGCGATGTAGGGTACTTCTTTCCCAATTTTTGGTAGACATGTAGGTACGTGAAAATGGAGAGTGAACGTCTGAGGTTCATAGCGCTTAACCAAAGCAAGTTGCGTGCAGAGAATTACGTCCACCTGCGAGATGCCATTGCGAACGACGGCAATGTGAATCCGAATGACTTAGGGCAGATGGTGATCCTCCCGGCATCGTTCGTGAACAGTCCACGGTACCTCCACGAATACACACAGGACGCATTTACATACGTCCGGAACTATGGGAGGTCAGACCTATTCATAACCTTCACGTGCAACCCAACCTGGACCGAGATCATGGAAGACTGATGCACGGGCAAAAATCGACGAACCGGCATGACATCGTAGCGCGAGTTTTTAAAATTAAAGTGCAAAAGCTGGTGGCCCTCCTGACCAAAGGGCACATTTATGGTGAGGCGCAATGCTTCATGTATTCGATTGAATGGCAAAAGCGTGGTTTGCCCCACGTGCACTTGCTGCTGTGGTTGAGGGAAAAATTGCGGCCAAACCAAATCGACGACATCATATCAGCAGAGCTGCCCGACCCTAACGTGGACAAACAGCTATATGACACGGTCACGAAGAGTATGATCCATGGTCCTTGCGGAGCGCTAAACCCTACGTCCCCGTTAAAAGATACTCAAACGAACGAAAATGGATATCCGATGTACAGACGCAGAGCGCCTGAGGACGGGGAACGTACGGTCGCAATTAAATTGCGAGGTACAGCGCAAGATATTTTAGTGGACAACAGCTGGGTGGTCCCGTACTCACCGCTCCTTTCCAAAATGTTTAATGCCCATATTAATGTGGAGTTTTGTAACTCGGTCCAGGCAATTAAATATATTTGTAAGTACATAAACAAGGGCAGTGACCAGGCGATATTTACCGTGCAGCAACAGGGCGACGCTAATATTAACCCAAGAGACGAAGTACAGATGTTTAAAGCAGGTCGATATGTGAGCAGCAACGAAGCGGCATGGCGAATATTGGGCTTGCCCCTTCACGAGAGGCATCCGCCAGTGATACACCTTGCGGTGCACCTTCCCAACGGCGAACGCGTTTACTTCACGGAGGCCAACCTGCGCGATCGAATAGTGACACCACCCACAACTACTCTCACCGCGTTTTTCCGTCTGTGTCAGACGGACGACTTTGCCCGAACTTTAATTTATGCGGATGTGCCAAAATATTACACGTGGAACGCATCACGAAAAGAATGGAAGCGTCGGGTGCAGGGCACCCCCGTTGAAGGCTGGCATGATGTGAAGACGTCAGATGTCCTGGGCAGAATTTACACCATTCACGTAACACACTTTGAGTGTTACTGTGTACGGTTGCTGCTGACCCGCGTCCAGGGTCCTATTAGTTTTCAGGCCCTCAAAACAGTCGACGGACAGGAAAAAGCCACGTTCCGGGAAGCGTGTCAGGCGATGGGACTTCTAGAAGATGATGGCCACTGGGATGCTACGATGGAGGACGCCGTATTGTGCCGGTCAGCGGCCAAGTTAAGAGAGCTTTTCGCTATCATGTTGAGCACCTGTGGACTCTCGAACCCTTCGCATCTTTGGGAAAAATATAAAACCGATTTTTCGGAAGATATTGCACGCAGGCACCAAGGGACCGCGCAGGCCAACGACGACATATATTTTAACGAAGCGCTGAAATATATTGAGGACAAAGTTTTCTCAATGGTGGGAAAACGGCTGTCTGACTTCGGCTTACTCACCCCACAACGGATGGGAGAGTTGTCCACCGATTTGCTCAGGGAGCTTAGTTACGACACCGTAGCCTTGGGGCTCAAGTCGCTCAAACGGATCCTCAGCTATTACCTGAGCAAAGGCAAATTTTAAATAAAATTGTGAGTCGTGTAGAGAGGGAAGAAGGGGGTCTTTATTTCTTGGACGCATCAGGGGGCACTGGCAAGACATTCCTTTTGAATTTGCTGCTGGCGCAATTGCGCAAGGAAAGGAATGTCGCGCTGGCTGTTGCGTCTTCTGGGATAGCGGCAACCTTGCTCAGTGGTGGAAGAACTGCCCACTCGGTGTTCAAACTTCCGCTGAACCTTGCGAGTGAAGAAATGCCTACTTGCAATATAAGCAAGACCAGTGGTCGTGGCGCTCTTTTGCAGCAGTGCAAATTGATCGTATGGGACGAATGCACTATGTCACACAAGCATGCAATAGAGGCGCTCGATCGCAGCTTGCAAGATATCCGCGGCAACCGAATGTTGATGGGTGGAGTAGTCGTTTTGCTCGCAGGTGACTTCCGGCAGACGCTGCCGGTAATCGAGCGAGGCACTGCAGCAGACGAGATCAACGCGTGCCTCAAGGCTTCCCCGATGTGGGCAAAGGTGGAGAGATTGCACCTGACAACTAATATGAGAGTCCACCTCCATAACGACCGAGAGTCGGGGCTTTTTGCTCAAAACCTCCTCGAGATTGGCGAAGGCCGCATGGCAGTGGACGGGGAAGGCCTAATAAAATTTGAGAGCCGCTTTTGCAATGTTGTCAACTCAGAAGATAACCTTATTAATGAGGTTTTTCCGAGCTTACAACAAAATTTAAGCAACGAAGAGTGGTTGTGTCAAAGAGCAATCATGGTTCCTAAAAACGAATCGGTGGGAAAGATTAATAAAAAAATGATTAATCAAGTACCAGGTGAAGCTACCACCTACCTGTCAATCGATACAATGATGACAAGCGACGATGCAATAACATATCCTGTAGAGTTCCTAAACTCATTAGAACTGTCGGGAGTGCCACCCCACAAGTTAGAGCTAAAGGTGGGTGTGCCTGTTATATTGATGCGTAACCTGGATGCACCAAGATTGTGCAATGGCACCAGGTTACGCATCACGGAACTGAAAAGGCACATCGTGCAGGCTGTCATAATCACCGGTGGGGCCAAAGGAGAAACGGTATTGATACCACGAATCCCTATCATCCCATCAAACTTGCCTTTTCAGTTCAAACGCTTGCAGTTCCCCTTGAAAGTGGCCTTCTCGATCACTATAAATAAGAGTCAAGGACAAACGTTAAAAGTGGCCGGAATTTATCTGGACACTCCATGTTTTCCGCACGGACAACTCTACGTTGGCTGCTCGCGTGTATCGAGGGCCAGAAATCTCTACATATACGCAGAGAACAACAAGTCACGGAATATTGTTTACAGAGACGTATTGCAATAGATTTCTGGCTTTCCAAACACTTGAGATAATTAAGATATTTCCCGTGCTAAGCATAAATTTATTTACTCCTTTCTCTGGCTCACTTTGGTCTTCATTCGTCAGTCACATAAAATGTTTTTTCGTAATTAACCCTTCCTCGAAAGATTAAAGGTTTTACACATTACTAATTCTACGCGAACGAAGTCGCGGGCAGAAGCTAGTATTAGATAAAGAGCTCACTTGGAAAAAACACGTAGACAATGCAATAACCAAAGCGCTGAGAGTGTTTGGAATGTGCAGATCAGCATATGGTAAGATATGGGGCCTTAACCCTAAAGTACTGAAGTGGATCTATACCATGATGGTAAGGCCCATAATTTTGTACGGCTGCTTGGCCTGGTGGCCAAGAACAACATTAAGGACATGCAAGGACTCTCTTACTAAAGTGCAGAGGGTGGCCTGCATGGCTATAACAGGGGCATTCACAACGACGCCGACGGCGGCAATGGAGGTCCTACTAAACCTCCCACCACTACATATCGCCATACAGTCTGAGGCATGCAAGTCACTACAAAGGTTGAAAGAGACTGGCCTGTGGAACGACGCAGCGCCTAGAACCAGACACACAAAAATGCCACACAATGTTGTTCTAGACAGAATACTGACGATTAGTTGCGACAAAATGCAACCCAAGTATGTATTCCGGAGGAACTTCAAAGTCCACATTCCAACAAGGGATGAATGGAAGGATGGGTTGCATCTATCAGAGAAAGACATCTCGATATGGTACACGGATGGTTCAAAAATGAGCTCCGGTACGGGGGCGGGTATTCACGCCAAAGACTATAAAAGTAGCATCATAAGCATGGGCAACAATTGCCTAATTGCCTTTGTATGCGATAATTGCCTGCACGCAGGAGAATATTGGAAAGCCTCCACATGAGAGAACTATCTATATTCTAAGCGACAGCCAAGCGGCACTTAAGGCGCTTACAGTGCCAAGAGTAGACTCTAAACTAGTCTATAATGGAATCCAAGCCTTAAACAGGCTTGGCAGGCACAATAAAGTGAAACTGATGTGGATTCCAGGACACCAAGGCTTTCCCGGGAATTAAGCCGCGGACGAGCTGGCAAGGGAAGGGTCTAAGGGCGCATACGTCGGACCTGAACCATTTGTGGCACCCTCACTGGGCACCATAAAAGCAGCCCTGAATACGCCCTCGAGTATCACCAAAAAGAGTGGAAAACTACTATGGGCTTAGGGCATGCAAAGCTGAATTCATAGAAAGAGTTGACCAGTGCTGGACCAGGAAGCTTTGGAAACTCAGCAGAAGACAACTCCGATACATTATCGGGGTGTTTACTGGGCACTTTGGAGTTAAACACCTCCTAGCAAAGATGGGCCTTTAGGACAACACAGATTGTAGAATGTGCGGCGAAGAGGTGGAGACAATGAAACACTTACTGTGTGTATGTGATGCCCTCGCCGGAGTAAGAATGAAAATCCTCGGTTGTGGCTACCCAGAACCGAACGATTTCAAGGCACTGCCATTGCACTCCACTATCCGCTTTTTGGAAGGAGTGGAGGCTGCATTGGATTAAGCGCTAAAAGAGGGGTAATTACACAAAAGATCCCATAGGGTCGAAGTGTATCCGTAAGGACCCCACCAACAAGATAAGATAAGATAAGGTATTTGTTTCTACGTCTTGGGTGTTTTATATGTGCCTACCTACCTATATAGTAATATTAGGTATGTATTTCTCACTACATAAGTATTTTTATCGTTACCTAGTATCCAAAGGACAAGCCTAGAACCTAGTTTGGGACTACCTAGGTAAATTTGTGTAAGATTTTCCCGCGATAGATATTTATTCAATGTTGTGTAAATGCCGCACGGCGCGAGCTGCCAATGCTCAAAGGAAGCCGTGCGGCGGCGGCGCGTGCCGCCAATAATAGGTACCGTAAAATGTGCCTACTTTGCTCCAAAAGTTGCTCCAAATTTCGAAATCATTCGTTTTCTTTGAAGACTATTATGATATGGTATGTTGATATATTTGTCTAAATAAAGTTGACTATCCCTACTATCACGTTGTATAACTTAAATGACGTTATAATATAGTTTTAATATATATATAAAAAGTTGAATTAAGGAGCAATGTTACCCGGTGTTTGGGTAACTTTGCCTCTGAATTGAATTTGTGTCAAAACTGGTACTATAAAGCGTTTACCGCAGTTTTACCCCTTCCTTACTAAAACAATGCTCCAACAACAATTATTTAACACTAATTTTGAGTGAGTAAAATAAAAAACGAGAAATTATTTAAGTGTTAGGAAAAAAAACTGTCCTTTAAGTACTTAAAGTTATTTATTTTTGATATTATCACCATAATCATCAGTCTTACAGTCTTTTCACTGAGACAAAAATAATAAAAAACTAAAAATCTTCTAAAAGGGGATTACCCCGGAAATACAAAAAAATATTTTGGTATTTATCAGCCTAGAATCATTTTACTTACGTAATAATCAACAAAACATAAAAAAGTCTTCTGGGTGGGTATCACCGCGTAAATAAAGAATATAAAATATAATTAATTACCTAATTATGTAAATAAGGATAAAATATACATCCTACCCTAAAATTTGGTCGAGTTCTGGTACCTACAGCGTATATTATAGACCAGTTTTTGTCGGTGGATTTATGCACCCTAATAATTTTATTTCCAATCATACTGGACATGATAGTCATTAGTAATTACTGTCTTTTCTCTTAGACAAAAATAATAAAAAACTAAAAGTCTTCTAAAATGGGGTATTACCCCGAAAATACGAAAAATATTTTGGTATTAATCAGCCTAGTACATATCATTTTTCTTATATAATAATCAATAAAACATAAAAAAGTCTTCTGGGTGGGTATTATATATAAAATATAATTAGGTACCTAGGTAGGAAACTATCTAATTACCTAGATATATATATATATATATATATACAGGGATATAGATAATATACATCCTACCCCCAAATTTGGTCGAGTTCTGGTACAGCGTAAATTTCACGCCGACCATTTTTTTTCGGTGGATTTATGCACCCTAATATTTCTTTCCAATTATACTGGATCTCATCCTTGGGTTTAGGCCATTTCCAACACTTAAGTGACTTTTTCATAGAAGATACATATGGTCCCTTCGCAGAAATTTTTGTTATTACACCAGGAAACAATTCGCCTTCGTATGTGAATACTACGTATTGTCCAACTGCCTTCACAAGTGGCTTTAGTTTTTTTTCTTTGTTAGATTCCTCAGTTACTATATTAGTTTCCATTTCAATATCTTCTAAGTCACGGAGGGACGCAAGATCAGAAGAGGAATCATGGACAGACATGTTGACGCTTTCGGCGTAGGAACTCTCACTATCAGTCCGACGGCGAAAAGTTTTTGAAGAAGAAGGTTGTGGTTCTTCGTTTTCTTTTTCATTGGGATTAGAGTTTAACTCTTCAGTCACGCTTTTTCCAGGTGTAACGCTTAGTTTTGTACGACGTTTCTTTGTTTTGATACCTTTTGTCCAATCTGTCCTCTTTGCTTCAAGCGTTTCGAGAAAAGAATCTTCTATAGCACGTCAGAAGTTTTAGTCAACCTCTCTAACAGTGGATTGACGTCAAATGGATAAATCCCACATTTCCGAAAGCCTGATGTCAAGTTAACTTTCTGCGTTGGTGCAAAATTTTGAATAAGTCTATTTAGTAATGCTGGGAAACTACTTTTTTGAATTGTGGTGTCTCGTCTGCCTTGGTCGCTTGCCTTCCATTGGGAGAGAATATTTCTCCACGCCATTTTCATCGGGCCAAAAAAGGCAACATCGAGCGGTTGCGTCAAATGAGTGCTGTTGGGAGGAAGGCAAACGAATTTGATATTGTTTTTGTTACATGCGTTAAGGACATCCACAGAAATATGTGACGACAAATTGTCCCCAATAATAACTTTGGGACCATCAAGTTTGTTGAGTCTTGGTAGCATTTGAGAAAAGAACCAGTCATTGAATATATTCATGTCAAACCATCCCGACTGACTGTTATTGTATCTAGAATTCTGTGGACCATTCTCCGTCCATGTGTTCCACATTTGTTTAGCTTAATAAACGGTATATGGTGGGAGTAATTCACCTGCAGCTTTACCGTAAAACATTAGGGAAATTGCACTTTTCGTGGAATTCCTTATAATTTCTGGATATTTCGTCCCTCGCTTTGTTAGGACCTTTTTTTGACCAGGGTCATCTGACAGGTTAGTCTCATCAAAATTCCATAATGTATTCTCTGGTGGCACATCTTTTACAACTTTTTCTAGTTCCTGCATGTAAGCAGTAATTACATCCTTGTTAACTGCAGCTCTATTACGTTTAATATTTGCAGCAAACCTTTGTGATAAAACGGGATGTCTTTTTAAAAAACTTGTTACCCACTCAACACCAGGACAGTTATCTTTGAACTTTGTAACTTTTCGGTAAATTTTTTCCAAATATGACTTGACCACAATGCGTAAATCGAAGACCGTCAATGGGAAACCGTATTCACTCAGTTTTACTATGCAATCTACAAATGACTTTTCTTCTACGGCTGAAAATGTAGTCGGAGCTCCTGGTGGTCGCGATGGTGTTCTAGATCGTAAGAGTCTCAGCTGGTTAATAATGGTTTGTCGAGGAATACCATATTTTTCACTCGCATTTCTTTGGGATAGTTCACGATTTTCTATAGATGCCAGACATTCTCTCAATGTTTCTTCGGAGTAGTTTTTGTAACTCCGGGCTCCTATACGTTTCTTGTAAATTCTCGGCATTATTTTCTGAAAAAAAAGCGTCATTTCCTTTAAAATATTTCTATGTATTATTTATTCATTCGGATATTTAACCTCATGAGGTAACTATGCTCCTGGATCAAAGTTACCCCAACACGTGGTGCATAGTAGGTACGTAAAAATAAAAGTAAGGTTAAGCCTTGAAAAAACCGAAAGGTACTAAAAATATTGTGAATATACAATAGCTGGTTATATATAAGAAACAATTAAAAGATACTTACCGTGAATCGATGACCACCTGCTGAGATGGAAATGACTTTTCCTCATAATATTTTTTTTAACAAATTTTTACGTTGACACTGCACGACGTCAGACACGAGAAAAAAATGGCGGCGTGAAGGTTTGACGTTTAGTGTTGCCACATTAATGACAGGTGTATCGAATGCGTTCGGAAATTTTCATGAGCAGACCATAGACTTTGACTGGCAAGGCAATGAAACAAAATTCGAAATTGGAGCACAATTACCCAGTGGGGAGCAAAGTAGGCACATTTTACGGTAAGTACTTACCTAGTCAAAGGAAGCCGCCTTGCCCGAAAGCGGCATTATTAAAAGGTCGAAAAGGAATTTACATATAACATCACATACCTATAAACATAATTATTATTTTGTGTCAATAGATAAAAGTACGTAAGTAAAATAATTTAAATTTGGTACTAAGGTACCTAACAATATTAATAGTTACTTTAGGTTTGTGTAATTTATGAAAACTACTATGATTATAAATCACAGATCAAAGTATGGCCAAGTAGATGACTAAAATTGAAAAACAAGTTTGGACAACCCTGACGCCCGAGCGGCAATAGGTATCAGAATCTCCTAAAGGTCCGGAGTCGAGCTACGTTTGTATGCACCTTATGCCTCCCATGGCTTGTTTTTATTGCTGATCAGGCTTGGGCTTGCTGAGGTCAGCAGCCTCCGCCGGCGACACGCAGTTCTCGGACATCGGTGAAGCTAGGTTTCCGAGGTAGAGGTCCTCCAGGTCACGCAGTTTCTCGGATGTCGTCACCGATACCGGTAACGGCTCCTGACACCCACGCAGCCCTTCGTCCACTCCAACCCCGTCGACCTCGTCCACCCCCTCCGACTCCTCGTCCGCGGCCTCCTTTGTAGCCTCGATCGTGCAGGGAGCCTCTATGGATCGACGCCAGCACCCTTGTTCTCGGCATCGTACAAGAAAAGGTGCTGACGTCGATCCTCGATTCGAGAACATAGCCGGCCTCCCGGATTACGTCCGCTGACTCCCGGTCCATCATATCCGGTATATATATATATATATATATATATATATATATATATATATATATATATATATATATATATATATATATATATATATATATATATATATATATATATATACAGGGATATAGATAATATACATCCTACCCCCAAATTTGGTCGAGTTCTGGTACAGCGTAAATTTCACGCCGACCATTTTTTTTCGGTGGATTTATGCACCCTAATATTTCTTTCCAATTATACTGGATCTCATCCTTGGGTTTAGGCCATTTCCAACACTTAAGTGACTTTTTCGTAGAAGATACATATGGTCCCTTCGCAGAAATTTTTGTTATTACACCAGGAAACAATTCGCCTTCGTATGTAAGTAAGTAAGTAAGTAAGTAAGTAAAACATTTATTCACAACAATAACACACAGACAAGAAAAAATAACAAAAAAAAAAGAGAAAAGGAAAAGAGATGACTGTAGTGCTAGTGTTGCGAAACGGTCCCAACTCAGCATGTGCTGGCTGTGAAGCCAACGCTAGTCTTCCGTTGGGGCCGCTCGGTGAAAACACGGAAGGCCATACAGACATTAAGGTACATTTCAAACAAACAATGAAATAAAATTAAAATTAAAAAATTAAAAACAACATGCATGCTTGTCGCAACTAACAGCGCTCAGTGGCCATCAGATAAACTAAACACTATCTGCATTACTTGACATTAGTCTTAACAATTTATGTTGTGTTGTGTAGCTTATCTGTGCCAAGCGATGCGTGCTTGCAATCTGTGGTATCTATATATGCATAACAAAACAACAACAACAACACGAACGAACACCGTCAGTACAAAAAGAATACGAGTATAATAATATAAGTAACAAAACAACTGGTGGTTTACATCGAAATGAAAACTAGTTAAGATTTATCCTAATTAAAACTTAACCAATAAAAATAAAAAACAAGCAACAGATAACGGGTGAAGCAGACAATCGAAGACAAAAACAAAAAACAGAAACGCCCCACCATCGATATCTTTGCGAATGGGACATAAGATGCAGGTTTGAAGAGTTATTAATCATTATACATGAATCATATCCCGCTGGTGTCATGTTTCAGTGGTCCCTGGTTTAGTTGGTGACTGCAAAAATATTTCTTTAAATTCAATTTAAAACTATTTAAATTTTGCAGGTTCCGAATAGGTGGTGGGATATTGTTCCAGCATTTAGTTGCAGCGTAGCGAAAACTTCCTCGAAAGGCAGCTGAGGTATGACGAGGCGTTAATAGCTGTATAGCGCATTGCCGAGTTCCGCGCGATCTATTACTGGACACATGTGACAACTTGACTAGAAGATACATCGGAGCCTTGTGCGCAAGTACTCCAAAAAGCAGACAGGCTAAATGAAGCTTACGGCGGTGTTGCATCTTTAGAATTGAGTGCTTATTTAGAAATGGGGTTACATGGGCCCTCAACGGAACATTAAAGCAGAAGCGGGCACAGGCATTTTGGACGCGTTGTATAAGTTTTTTAGTTTTCGCAAGCAGACGTGGGCCAAATACTGCGTCCATATAATTCAGTTTCGATAGAACAAGTGACTCTGCCAGCCTTATACGCAAACTTTCATTAATAAATGGCCGTGCCTTGTAAAGTACCTTCAGCTTGTAGAAGCAATTCCTAACTGCGAATGTGAATACTACGTATTGTCCAACTGCCTTCACAAGTGGCTTTAGTTTTTTTTCTTTGTTAGATTCCTCAGTTACTATATTAGTTTCCATTTCAATATCTTCTAAGTCACGGAGGGACGCAAGATCAGAAGAGGAATCATGGACAGACATGTTGACGCTTTCGGCGTAGGAACTCTCACTATCAGTCCGACGGCGAAAAGTTTTTGAAGAAGAAGGTTGTGGTTCTTCGTTTTCTTTTTCATTGGGATTAGAGTTTAACTCTTCAGTCACGCTTTTTCCAGGTGTAACGCTTAGTTTTGTACGACGTTTCTTTGTTTTGATACCTTTTGTCCAATCTGTCCTTTTTGCTTCAAGCGTTTCGAGAAAAGAATCTTCTATAGCACGTCAGAAGTTTTAGTCAACCTCTCTAACAGTGGATTGACGTCAAATGGATAAATCCCACATTTCCGAAAGCCTGATGTCAAGTTAACTTTCTGCGTTGGTGCAAAATTTTGAATAAGTCTATTTAGTAATGCTGGGAAACTACTTTTTTGAATTGTGGTGTCTCGTCTGCCTTGGTCGCTTGCCTTCCATTGGGAGAGAATATTTCTCCACGCCATTTTCATCGGGCCAAAAAAGGCAACATCGAGCGGTTGCGTCAAATGAGTGCTGTTGGGAGGAAGGCAAACGAATTTGATATTGTTTTTGTTACATGCGTTAAGGACATCCACAGAAATATGTGACGACAAATTGTCCCCAATAATAACTTTGGGACCATCAAGTTTGTTGAGTCTTGGTAGCATTTGAGAAAAGAACCAGTCATTGAATATATTCATGTCAAACCATCCCGACTGACTGTTATTGTATCTAGAATTCTGTGGACCATTCTCCGTCCATGTGTTCCACATTTGTTTAGCTTAATAAACGGTATATGGTGGGAGTAATTCACCTGCAGCTTTACCGTAAAACATTAGGGAAATTGCACTTTTCGTGGAATTCCTTATAATTTCTGGATATTTCGTCCCTCGCTTTGTTAGGACCTTTTTTTGACCAGGGTCATCTGACAGGTTAGTCTCATCAAAATTCCATAATGTATTCTCTGGTGGCACATCTTTTACAACTTTTTCTAGTTCCTGCATGTAAGCAGTAATTACATCCTTGTTAACTGCAGCTCTATTACGTTTAATATTTGCAGCAAACCTTTGTGATAAAACGGGATGTCTTTTTAAAAAACTTGTTACCCACTCAACACCAGGACAGTTATCTTTGAACTTTGTAACTTTTCGGTAAATTTTTTCCAAATATGACTTGACCACAATGCGTAAATCGAAGACCGTCAATGGGAAACCGTATTCACTCAGTTTTACTATGCAATCTACAAATGACTTTTCTTCTACGGCTGAAAATGTAGTCGGAGCTCCTGGTGGTCGCGATGGTGTTCTAGATCGTAAGAGTCTCAGCTGGTTAATAATGGTTTGTCGAGGAATACCATATTTTTCACTCGCATTTCTTTGGGATAGTTCACGATTTTCTATAGATGCCAGACATTCTCTCAATGTTTCTTCGGAGTAGTTTTTGTAACTCCGGGCTCCTATACGTTTCTTGTAAATTCTCGGCATTATTTTCTGAAAAAAAAAGCGTCATTTCCTTTAAAATATTTCCATGTATTATTTATTCATTCGGATATTTAACCTCATGAGGTAACTATGCTCCTGGATCAAAGTTACCCCAACACGTGGTGCATAGTAGGTACGTAAAAATAAAAGTAAGGTTAAGCCTTGAAAAAACCGAAAGGTACTAAAAATATTGTGAATATACAATAGCTGGTTATATATAAGAAACAATTAAAAGATACTTACCGTGAATCGATGACCACCTGCTGAGATGGAAATGACTTTTCCTCATAATATTTTTTTTAACAAATTTTTACGTTGACACTGCACGACGTCAGACACGAGAAAAAAATGGCGGCGTGAAGGTTTGACGTTTAGTGTTGCCACATTAATGACAGGTGTATCGAATGCGTTCGGAAATTTTCATGAGCAGACCATAGACTTTGACTGGCAAGGCAATGAAACAAAATTCGAAATTGGAGCACAATTACCCAGTGGGGAGCAAAGTAGGCACATTTTACGGTAAGTACTTACCTAGTCAAAGGAAGCCGCCTTGCCCGAAAGCGGCATTATTAAAAGGTCGAAAAGGAATTTACATATAACATCACATACCTATAAACATAATTATTATTTTGTGTCAATAGATAAAAGTACGTAAGTAAAATAATTTAAATTTGGTACTAAGGTACCTAACAATATTAATAGTTACTTTAGGTTTGTGTAATTTATGAAAACTACTATGATTATAAATCACAGATCAAAGTATGGCCAAGTGGATGACTAAAATTGAAAAACAAGTTTGGACAACCCTGACGCCCGAGCGGCAATAGGTATCAGAATCTCCTAAAGGTCCGGAGTCGAGCTACGTTTGTATGCACCTTATGCCTCCCATGGCTTGTTTTTATTGCTGATCAGGCTTGGGCTTGCTGAGGTCAGCAGCCTCCGCCGGCGACACGCAGTTCTCGGACATCGGTGAAGCTAGGTTTCCGAGGTAGAGGTCCTCCAGGTCACGCAGTTTCTCGGATGTCGTCACCGATACCGGTAACGGCTCCTGACACCCACGCAGCCCTTCGTCCACTCCAACCCCGTCGACCTCGTCCACCCCCTCCGACTCCTCGTCCGCGGCCTCCTTTGTAGCCTCGATCGTGCAGGGAGCCTCTATGGATCGACGCCAGCACCCTTGTTCTCGGCATCGTACAAGAAAAGGTGCTGACGTCGATCCTCGATTCGAGAACATAGCCGGCCTCCCGGATTACGTCCGCTGACTCCCGGTCCATCATATCCGGTATGATGCGCCGGGTGCCAGCTCCCGTCTCTGAGGTGTCGACCACTTTCCATTGGTCCGTTTTCAGCCGCTCGTTGAAGAGTTCGAGCAGCTGAAACACTACCTTTGCGTCGGGGATGCCAATGATCCTCGTCTTCCAGGCCATTTTCACTGGTTTTGGAAGACCCTTTGTATCCACGACCTTGAGGGACCAATATCACTATGAGGGAGCTGAGTCACGTAGAAGACGCCTTGTCACCGCAACTGATGTGCAGGGCGCCTCCCACAATGCTCCCGAAGTTGATGTCTGTTGCTGTGGGAGTACCCCCAGGCTTAATTCTGGGTCCATTTTTCTCCCTTATGTTGTGTGCGACAAAAACGAAATAGTTTTGTTTACCGATGACATTTCACTTTTATTTAAAGTAGATAAAACAGGCAAATTTCAATGACATTAATGATACGTTGTCTACAACTGTTGATTGGTTTGCAGCCAACAACTTAATTTTAAATGCCAAGAAAACTAAGTGTATAAAATTTTATCTGTCAAATGTGAAAGGAGTGAATGGGGCTAGTATGTGACTAAAGGACGAGGTAATGGCATTCAAAGATAAAATGTTTTTTTTTTTGGTATTTCTTTGGACTCGAATCTGCAATAGAATGCGCATATATCCACCCTTGCGGGTATACCAGTTTTAAAACTCATGTTAATCTTCGCCATCAGATAGCTAGGAATTAGTCATAAGATTTTCTAAACAAACTGAAAACAGCGCCCTCTCTGGAAAATATTGACAACTATTTAAACGATTAGACATTAAAAATTGACAGGTTAATCTGAGCGGAAAAATGGGTTCACTTTGAGTTACCTAGATGGCGCTGTGGAGCTAGCAAAAGAAATGAATAAAATAAAATAAACAGGAGATCATTCTAATTAGAATTTAGGAAATAAATAGATTTTTTATTTCGTTATTTTAGTAAAATAAATTAAAGAGGGAAGGATTGCACAATTTTTTTTGTAATGAGGTAACATTATAGTTGTAAAATCTAATAAAGAAGGATCGAATTGGCTGCAATTTGAATTAAAAAAACCGGTCAAGTGCGAGTCGGACTCGCGCACCGAGGGTTCCGTATTGAAGATAATATGCTTGGTAACCGCAAAAGAAAATACTCATTTTGTTATAAGCTTTATTTTCCAGATAATAAGGTCGATTTTGACTAGCCTAAATTTTAATACAGATTTTCTTAGTTTTTTTGTTATTTCTCAAAAACTGTAAATAATGAACACTTTATTTTATTTTTCCCAGAAAATATAAGTAATTATCTATACGGCAGGATGTTTTTCAGAATTTTTGATTACTAAACTTCGGAAATAAGGGGGGGGAACGGTCATTTTTTGAACATTTTTGGCTATAAATCAAAAAGTACATCACAGAATTTTTTTCAAAAAAATAGTTTTAAAATGTGCAGATTAAGACCTTTCATATGATACCCCATTTGCTATAATCGAACCACTTTCATTTTTGAACCCCCCATTCTAGACCCCTTTTCAATTATTAATAAAATTTATTTCATATTTTTTTTACTACAAATAGATGCGGGCAAGCAAGTTGTACAACTATGCCAAATTTCAAGTTGATAGCATTTGTAGCTGAGAAAACCTGCTGTACAGACAGACAGACAACGAAGTCTCACCATAAGGGTTCCTTTTGTACCATTTTGGTACGGAACCCTAAAAACAGCCATGACCGCTATAATGCTAAGATGAGTAGGGGATAAATTCAAAGGATAATGAACTTTATTTATTACATGTTATATTAGAATAATCATTGTAGTTAGAGAGGTAAATGACATGTATTATCGCGGGAAAACTTCTGCACATCATCCCAGCTACGATATACGCAGGGTACGCTTGGGAGACACTAATATGAGGAGAGATCAATTCAAACGAAAGTGAGCTTTATTTGTTACTTAACATGATGAATTAGACGCTGAAGTTAGATAATTGAAATTACTTTCGCGGGAAAGTTTGGCGCACCCAAGCGCTCTTATATGCAGTTTTCATACAGCGGGGGCGTAAATTAGGGGTTTCTACGCATGATCAGGTTTCTCTATATAAAGGCTGGTTAGGGTCGGAGCGGGGCTTTTTTATTCCGGTCATCGAAGGGGTGAGTTTTATAATTTATATTTTGCTGAGAGGTGTCATGTATCGTCCATTTTGTCTTGTTGGTTTTTATTTATTTGTGTTGTGCTCCTATATTATAGGTGATATTATTTTGTCTGTCGTTTGATGTTGCGTTCGAGTAACGCTACAAGTTAACGATTATCGCTACACAGGAAAAATGTAGTCGGCTTTCTTATTTTCTAGGACTGTGAGGATGTTTTAATAACTGGTGTTTGTGTGTTCCGGGATTGTGTTAACATGTTTATTAACCTTGTTTTGTTTTCCAGAACTCTGTAACGACGCCACAAATGGTAGTCGGTTACGCAGAGCTCCAGGCAGTCGTAGTTTACGAAAATGAATACCTACAATCACATTTTGGTTGTGAGTTGAGACCTGAAGATTTCCACAATCAGGAAATGGACGGTTTTAACTCATTCAGTTGGGAAGATACGCGTACAAGATCGCTGACACCTTTATTCGGTATGTCAAGCAACGCTGTTGGTAATTTATTATGTCTTCTCTTCAGGGCCCGTCCAAGTGGATCCGAAATCAGTTTGCGATTGTTGTGTGGATATATAGATTACCCTTAGCGTTGATCCCCTTATTTTTATATGTATTGATAGACCACCGTAGGTATTTTCCCCACCTGGAAACCAACTAAAGGCTAGAAATAGCCGGTTGAAGAGTCTTAGGACTACACACAGGAAGTTTTACTTCCGAAATCGTGGTTATGTGGTGTGGTGTGGTCTTAGTTGGTCTAGCAAAGGTTTTCTTACACCGGAATTCCTTTAACACTACTCACACGTTTAACGTAACTGTAAAAGTCATTTTGGATTTTAATTGCTCCAAAACAATAGATTAATAGATCTTAGGAATTAATTTAGAAGCTTTCTATTACACCGTAGGAAGCTTATTAACACGTAATGTGATTAGCTAGGTATATGTAGACAAAGTTTGTTCTACTACGCCTTCTCTGTCAACGTAACAAATAAAATTATTGAAGCTAAAAGACGTAAATTAGCCTTTTAAAACCAATAGAAAAATTAGGAACTAGTAATAATTAATTCATGTTAGAAAAGTAATCCTTTTAAATTAAATTCATTTTAGGCAAATATTCAATCTAGGGTAACGAAACTTACTTATTGAATGTAATCTTGATAGTCTGTGGTTAGGTCTATCTATACCTGAGAGAAACGTCAAATCCTAAAACCGTCCGTCCAGTTGGGAAATAAATAAAGCGCTAGGCTGCAGAGTATGTATGTTGTCCGTTAAAACCGTGTTGGTATGATTAGGATGCTCAATTCGGTTTCCGTCCTGGCTTGTCCACGGAGAGTGCAATTTTGAGCCTTAAGTGGTCCGTAGAGTACTACACGAGCAGAAAAACGCCTGTATATGCGTGCTTCCTTGACTTGTCAAAAGCTTTCGATCTAGTCGTCTATGACATACTGTGGGACAAGTTGAGGAGCACGACCCTGCCGTCTGGATGTGTGTCTCTGTTTAGATATTGATATCAAAACCAGGTGAACCGAGTGAGATGGGCGGAAGCTATGTCGGACGAATACAGGCTAGAATGTTGCCTCAGCAAGGGGGGCTGACATCACCTGTCTTATTCAACTTCTATGTGAATGAGCTAATCGAGGAGGTCAGCAGCACGTATGTCGGATGCCATATTGACGGTATCTGTGTCAATAATATTAGTTACGCTGACGACATGGTGCTGCTGGGTCCTTCGATCCGTGCGATCCGGAAGCTTGGTGCGATCTGTGAGCAGTATGCGGCTAGGCACGGGTTAAGATACAACAGCAAGAAAAGTGAGTTGCTTGTGTTCAAGGCGGGTAAAATAAAGGCTTATTATGTGCCCCCATGTAACGTTGTATATCTTGCGTGAAACGGAACCTAAAGACTGGAAAAATATTTAAGGTGTTAATGGCATTACTGTTCATTACTTTTGATTGTCAAACGTCAACACCATAGATTTGTAGGTTGGTGTTGCCGCGTTAGTGTAAAATACCTTGAATTAGGGGAATAATAAATATTTGTAATTAATCAATAAATGGAGTCAATAGATAATTACATTTATTAAGTAAACAAAACAATTCAAAGATTTATTTTGGCAGTAATTGTACATACAAGAATTAAACAAACACATTTCAGTCAAAAGTTAATTTAATGTAGTACTTTCATGTAGATAATTTTATTTATTTATTATTTATTTATTTATTTATTTCACATATACATCTATCGTTACAGGTCAGCCCAATGCGATAGTGTAGCAAGTATAACACAGGTTAAAAATTTACATTAGGAGTAGTAACATAATATAAATAACGTAACATTTGTAAATTCATTCAACGAACAAAAGAAGACATCAATTTTAGTGGCTACCTGGTTGAGCGTGCGCAGCGCCCGGGTCCAGGGTGCCTCGCGCAACAGTTGGGTGCGCGCGCGCGGCTCGGCCAGCAGCCGCGGCCGGCGCCGGCGCCACACGTACCGCTCCGGCACGCACAGGCTTACCCTTGCCAGTACACCCGGGTTACTGACCCTTCCCCGCAGTAATTTAAATATATATAAGGCGAGGGTTAATTCTCTTCTAACTTCTAACCGATTGTAGCCTACCATTCCCAAAACGAATAATGTTGGGTACATAAGCGGATAAAAGGGGTACACGCCATACAATTTAAAATATAAAAAACGGACAAATTTATTTTGGATTCGCTCTAACATAAGTTTATATTTCGCTTCATGCGGGCTCCAAATACACGAGTTAAACTCCATATGGCTTCTAACAAGTGATTCATATAGCGCGCATATGGCGTTTATGTTCGAAAAGCCACGCGCTTGGCGCATTACAAAGCCTAAGGTTCTGTATGCTTTCTTACATATCATTGATACATGATTTCTAAATGATAGCTCGGCCGTAAGCAGAACCCCCAAGTCTCTTACCTCTGTAAGGCGTTCCATCATTTCCCCTCCTACTGCATATCGGTGGTGTATCGGACTGCAGGACCGGGTAAAGGATATTGATGAGCATTTCGACACATTAAAATAAAGTTTATTACCTTGACTCCATTGGACGACTCGATCAATATCTTCCTGCAGTTTGTGACAGTCTGTCATATCCTTAATTTCCCGTACTAGCTTTAAATCATCGGCAAACAGTAAACATTGTGAATTTTGCACCACTTCTGGAAGATCATTGATCATTATTATAAATTCCAATGGACCCACATTGCTACCTTGACTTACCCCAGATCTCGTGTAGTACGGCTCTGATCTGTGACCATTACAATCTACATATTGGCGCCTATCCCTCATATAGCTTGCAAAAAATGCAAGCATGTGCGATATGCATCCAGCGTCAGCCAACTTTTTCAGTAAAATGTCATTATCCACAACATCGAAGGCTTTTTTAAAATCGAAATAAATGACATCTACCTGGCCGCCGGCATCTACTGTTGGTATCACCTGAGTCATAAGGTGTAGCAGGTTCCCCGATGTGCTACGTCCTGCTCGGAAGCCGTGCTGTGCATCAGATAATTGGGAATTCACCTGTGCTTGCAGAGATCGTTGAATTGCAGATTCGAACACCTTTGCAGGTGCACACAGCACTGCTACCGGCCTATAGTTACTTGCACTCGGTCCACCACTACCTTTTGGAACCGGAACCACACGTGTCAATTTCCACTGGTCAGGAAAATTTGCAGTTTTTAAGGATATGTTAAATATATGACACAACGGTTCAGCTAGGACTGAACGACAGTCCTTAAAAATAAATGGTGGGATACCGTCTGGTCCTACAGAGCGTTTAGGTGGAAGTCGCACCAGCGCCCGAAGTACTTCTGCGAGCTCAAGCTGCCCGATGTGAACAAACGCGCTGTTTGCCGCCGCTGCCGCGTTTGCTGCAGATACATTTAGTTCGGCTGGTTTGGGGTTGTAAACGGAATAGAAAAATTTCGCAAACTCATCCGCGGATTCCTTCGGAGACAGTACACGTCCGTCATCTATTAATTTGTTTTTGTTGCTAGTATTTCTTTTCCGTTTTATAATACATTTGGCTTTTTCTATAATTGTCCGATTCATTCGTTCACACAACCCATTTTGCTGGGGTGTATATGGGTTAGTTTTCTGGTGTATAATACCCATTTCCTTTAAATAATCATCAAAGTTTGAATTACAGAATTCTTTGCCGTTGTCACTTCTCATAATCTTCACTTTTTTATTTGTCTGATTTTCTACTAAAGCCTTGAATTCCTTGAAATATTTTAATGCCTCATTTTTATGTTTCAAAAAATATATATAAGTCATTCGGCTAAAATCATCTACAAATAACAGATAATACACTGAGCCACCTAGTGAAAGGGTCTCCATAGGTCCACATATGTCAGTATGCACCACATTCAGTAATTCTGTGCTTCTGGTACCAACATGTGTAAAAGGCAGTCGACATTGCTTGCCCTCACAACAAATCTTACAAGACGACTTGCCAATCTCAACTTTTTCATTCAAATCCATTCCTTCTACTGCATTCTTCATTTTCATTAAACAATCACTGTTTACATGTCCTAATCTACGATGCCATGTTTGACCTGAAGTAGTCACTGCAGCTGCCAATCTTGCACGGGTATTTAGCTTGTAAACACCATGTAACAATGACGCAGTAGCCACTAGTTCGCCATTTCTATTGAGAATACTACAACCATTGTCCGTAAAATTGACTTTATTTCCTTTTTCAATTAATTTACTCACAGAAAGGAGGTTAGTTGTCAAATTCGGTACACAAAGAACACCTTCAATGTTTATGTTGTATTCACAATCTTTAACTGAGGTTACAATCTCAATATCGCCAGAACATGTAACTGAAACTATCTCTTGGTTTGCCACGAGAATTTCTTCATTGCTTTCCCGATAGTTACGAGTAATCCAGTCTGTGTTTGCTGTCAAATGAACACTGGCACCCGAATCTACATACCAGTCATTTTTACTAAAACTTCCACTCAAAAACACAGCTGAGAATGCATTGGTCTGTTTACGATCTTCATTTTTATTGTTCAACTTGGAGTTATTAGGGCACTGTGTACGATAATGTCCTACTTGCTTACAACGATAACACTTGACACTGACTTTTGACTTAGCACCATCTTTATTGCCGGCAGCCATTTGTTTTTTGTGTTGC